>JAXBDG010000020.1:0-600000 GCA_036320915.1 Linnemannia elongata
GTTCTATACTTTTTTCTCTCTGCACTTTTTTTCTCTCTGTGCACTTCTTTTTCACCCTCTATACTATTTTTTGTGTCTACACTTTTTTTTTCTCGCTTTACACTTGTTTTTTCCGCTCTCTGAATTTTTTTTTCTTACACTACACTTTTTTTTCTCTGTGTACACTTTTTTTCTCTCTCAACACTTTTCTTTCTCTCTTTACACTTTTTTTCCTCCCTCTGCAATTTTTTTCGTTTCTACACTTTTTTTTCTCTCTTTGTACTTTTTTTTTCTCCCTGCACTTTTTTTTCTCCTTCTACACTTTTTTTCTCTCTCTATACGTTTTTTCTCTCATTACAGTTTTTTTTCTCTCTGCATCTTATTTTCTCTCTTTGCTCCTTTTTTTCTCCCCCTACACTTTTTTTTCTGTCTCTGTACTTTTTTTTCTCTTCCTGCACTTTTTTTTCTCCCCCTACACTTTTTCTCTCTCTACACTTTTCTTCTTTTTCTGCATCTTTTTTTCCCTCACTGCTCTTTTTTTTCTCCCCCTACCCTTTTCGTTTCTACACTTTTTTTTCTCTCTCTGCACTTTTTTCTCTCTCTACACTTTTTTTTCTCTCTCTGCATCTTTTTTCTCTCTCTGCTCTTTTTTTTCTCCCCCTACACTTTTTTTCTCTTTCTACACTTTTTTTTCTCTCTCTGCACTTTTTTTCTCTGTCTGCACTTTTTTTCTCTGTCTGCACTTTTTTTTCTCCCTACAGACTTTTTTTCTCTCTCAACACTTTTCTTTCTCTCTTTACACTTTTTCTCCTCTCGCTGCAATTTTTTTTCTCTCTTTACACTTTTTTTTCTCTCTCTGTTCTTTTTTTACTCTCTGCTCTTTTTTTTCTCCCTCTACACTTTTTTTTCTCCCTCCAGACTTTTTTTTCTCCCTCTACACTTTTTTTTCTCCCTCCATACTTTTTTTCCTTTCCTGTACATTTTTTTTCTCTCTACACTTTTCTCTTTCTCTGCACACTTTTTTTTCTTCCTCTTCACTTTTTTTTCTCTCTCTGCACTTTTTTTCTCTTCCCGGACTTTTTTTCTCCCTCTGCTTTTCTGCACATTTTTTTCTCTACACTTTTTTCTTTCTCTGCACACCTTTTTTTCTTACTCTCCACCTTTTTTTCTACCTTTACACTTTTTTTCTCTCTCTAAACTCTTTTTTCTCTCTATGCACTTTTTTGTCTCTCTCTCTCTCTGCTTTTATTTTCTCCCTCTGCACTTTTTTTCTTTTCTACATTTTTTTTTCCCTCTCCACTTTTTTTTTCTCTCTCTACACTTTTCTTTCACTCTCTGCACTTTTCTCTCTTTCTACACGTTTTTCTCTCCGTACACATTTTTTTTTTCCTCTGCACTTTTTTTTTGCCCTCTACACTTTTTTTCTATCTCTATACCTTTTTTTCTCTCTCTATTCTTTTTTCTTCCTCTGCACACTTTTCTTTTGTCTCTCTACCCTTTTTTTCTTGCTATGCACTTTTTTTTCCCCCTCTATCCTTTTCTTTCTCCCTCTACACCTTTTTCCTCTCTCTACGCTCTTTTTTTCTCCCTCTGTACTTTTTTTTCTCCCTCTACACTTTTTTTTCTCCCTCTTTACTTTTTTTTCTCCCCCTTTACTTTTTTTCTATTTACACTGTTTTCCTCTCACTACACTTTTTTCTCTCTCTCTACATTTTTTTCCTCTCTCTCCACACTTTTTTTTCTCTCTCCACACTTTTTTTTCTCTCTCTGTACTCTTTTTTTCCCCCTACACTTTTTTTTTTCCCTCTACACTTTTTTCTCCTTCTCTGCACTATTTCTCTCTCTCTCTACACTCTTTTTTTTTTCTTCGCACTTTTTTTCACTCTAGCCCTTTTTTCCTTCTTTACACTCGGTTTTCTTTCTCCACTCTTCTTTTTTTCTTTCGCTTTCTCTATCTCCTTTTTCTTTCTATCTGCCTCTCTAACCTTCTTCTTTCCTTTCCTTTCTTTTTTTGTTGTTTTTCTGTCTTCGTTTTTTTTCATGTGCCTCTTCTCTCTCTCTCTCTCTCCCTCTCTTTCTTTTTCCCCTTTTCCTTTCCCTTTACTCTCTACCCATATTTTTTTTTTCACTCTCTCTCCTCTCCATTATTCTTCACTTTTCTCTCTTCATCTTTGTTTGCAACTAACACTCCTCTTTGTTACTCGTCTCATTAACAACAATTGCTCATTCTTCTTTCTCATCTGCTCTGTCCTACTCTTTGCATTCCTTCTGTTCCTTGGATGAACTCATCGGACATCCCTCCTTTTCTACCTTCATTTCTATTCTCTTGCTGGGTTTGTTTCTGTTGTGTTTTTCCAATCCCCATTCAAGAACACTATACGCAATCACTTTTCCACACGTTCTCTCCTTCCTCTCCTTTTTATATGCGTCGCTTTTCTTTACATGCTCACCCACCATCAACTGTTTGCAAGTTAATACTCATTCCCTCACCACCAACGTCACAACCATTCACTGCCTCATCCGTTTTCCTCT
The DNA here is from genome assembly GCA_036320915.1 of Linnemannia elongata. Taxonomy (NCBI): domain Eukaryota; kingdom Fungi; phylum Mortierellomycota; class Mortierellomycetes; order Mortierellales; family Mortierellaceae; genus Linnemannia; species Linnemannia elongata. Next base: position 2,512 of record JAXBDG010000020.1, read on the forward strand.
TGCTTTCTCATTCTTCATCTTCGTTGCTTCCTCGCACCACTAATCGTGTGTTTTGCTTCCTTTGATCATCAGTACTAACACGGATCATATCAAACTCTGGCTTCTGCTTTTTTTTCTTTCTCTTTTCCTCCCTCCCTTGTTACAAGTCCTCAATCTACCAACCTTTTCTCACGCTCCCACTTACTCTCCCTTTCCCACCTAACTCTGTAATCGCTTCCTCTCTTCTCACTCTCTTTTCTCTGTTACTTTTCCCTATACACACTCCATCAATGGCCTTCTGCTAACTAATCAACACTCTCTTGTCCCCAATCGCAAGACGACATTACATCATCCTTTGTTCTTTGGCAAACGCATCCTCTTCTTTTTCTTACCTCTTCAGTCCCTTTTCTGTTCATCATTGTGTCGATTCCTTTGGTCATCAACAATTAGCTGGGTTAACTTGTGACCCAATCTCTGTCCTCTTTGTTACCATTTTTTTTGTCTTGCCTCATTCTTTCTTGCAAAAAATCATTCTCCCTCCCTCTCTCTTTCACGCGTTCTAGCTCTGTTTCTCTTTCTCATCCCGTTTTTTTTTCTAACTCCATGCCTATCTTTTCCCCCTCTCTCCTTCGCTCTTTTTTTTTTCTTTTTCTTTCTTCTGTTGTTCTTCTTCCGTTTTCTTCCTTCTTCCTTCCAAACCCATCCTCCCCTCTCTCCCTCTCTCTTTCTTTTTTCCTGAAACCCCCTCTCCATTTCCGCCTCATCATCAACACCAAGGTTATGATTAAGCAACATTCATTTCCTCAATCTTCACAATCATTCACAACCTCATCCTTTTACTCTTGTAACCTTATTCTACCGGCTCACACACAAGACCCTCTTGTCCTCCACTTTTTTTCATCAAAAGTGTCGTCTCAATTTCTCCCTCTTCTGTCTCTCTCTTTTTCTTTCTCGTTATTTCTTTCCCTTCTGTCTTCTTTTTCTCTTCTGTCTACCTTCTTTCGTTCTCTTCTCTCTTCCTTCTTTTTTCTTTTTTTTTTTTTTTGTTTCTCTGCTGTCTTCTTTCTTTTTTATGCCATTGTCTGCAGCCACCCATTGTTCCTTTGCCTCCTCCTCTCTCATGAATCCCCCCCGTTCTGCACCACTTTTTTGTTCTCCTTTCTTCTTTCTCCTCCCTCACCTCTCTCTCTATTGTCCTCGTTCTCGTTACCCATCTTCTCGTTCCTTTGTCTTTCCTACTTTTGCAAGAAATAAATTACCCTCCACGTAATTTGCCTTTTCTCACTCACGTCACTACCTCTCCCTCTTCCTTCTCCTCTCCTTCTCACTATTTCTTTTCTCTGTACTATTCCTCTCTCTCCCGTTCTTTGTTTTGATTTCCTGTCTATTTACTCATCACCAACACCTTTTTTTCATGGGAATCAACGTTTCTTCTTTCCCTCAGCTTTTAACGATCATTCACAACGTCATCTATTCTCGTTCGCGAACTCATTCTCCACCTGGCTTTTCCCTCTTTGAATTCTTTTTTCCGTTCATCCTTTGTTGACTCCCTTGATCATAATCTTGCACTTAGACGTCGTGCCACTCAATCTCTTTTGTGCTCCTTTTCTTTCATGTTGGGAGGAGGAGGGTCTTTTTTGCTTCGTTTCTCTTGCCTCTCACAGAATAACCATGCTCTGTCTCTCTCTCTTTTCCCGTTCCCGTCTCTCACTTACCCTCTCTCCCTCTGTTCCCTCCCCCTCTTCCCTCCCCTTCTTCCCTTCACAAAATCACTTTTGTTCCCGTCTACATTCCCTCTCTCTCTCATCCATCTCCTACTCTCGTTTCATTCCACAGTCTTTCCATCTACTCTCTCGATTCTCGTACTTTTTAACGTTCATCCTGTATTCATATGTACCCTTTCCAAGTTCATCACATCCACGCTGCGTTGGAATCAACACACGCACACACGCGCACACACGCAGACACTCACACTCACACTCACACTCGCACTCGCAAAAAAGGGGTGACAATATAAGAAATATAAACGTGAAAGAGAAAGTGAAGAGTGTGAGCGGGAGAAGCATGACGAAATACAAAAATATTGTCTAGAGAGAGAAAGTGAAGGGCAAAGAGGAGGTAGATAGGCCAGGGACGGGACGATGTTTCTGCAGAAAGAGAAAGAGAGAAGCGAAAGGGAAGCAGAGCACGGCAGAGATCGGCGTGGGAATTAGCCCACTGGCCGCATTGGTCTGTAGGACCTTTTTTTTTTTGACTGTTATGAACTGAGTTATTCATCAGTGAGTGAGACTGATAGAGTGAGAGTTTCTCTCCCACGTCGATCCGTTTTGTCCCCATACCTTTTTAGCCTTCCTTTCTGTCCTTCCACACCTTACACGCCAGTTCGAAAAGAACAGCGGAGAGAGAAAAAAAATATAATTTACTCGACCAAGTTGCTCTTTGTCCCACTATTGTGTGTTTGTGTGAGTGGGTTGCCCAAGCTAGCAACTCTTTTTTTTTTTTGGTCATGCTCAACGTGAGAACGATAAATCAAAAACAAAACAATACAAAATAAAACATAACAGGGGTTTCTTGATGTCTTCCTTTTCTGACTCCTCTCACACTCTCACACACATATAATGTTACTGTTTTCTCTCCCTCTCTCTTCATTCTTTTCACTTCTCCGTCTTTCTGTCCTTAATGGCACACTCTCACTCCTCGCATTCATCTTGCCATCGACTCAACGACATCCCTTTCGCTCATCGTGCGGAATCACAACGAGAGTTGCTTACTTCCCGAGAAAAAAAGGATCACTGTGTTGTTGCTTTCATTTGACTGACTGGAACACTTGTCCTCAACAGTGACAACATACGCACCCACCAGTTTGACAACTTGCTTGGTGAAGTTTACGGTTTCTATTACAACAGTGGCACTCTTATGTGCACTTCAGTTAACATTGCCATATACTTTTTGGGGCATGGACACGCAAAGAGTCAATGATTGAAATAGTCTGGACAATGGTCAATCCGCGCATTGACGACAAAGAGAGAAGACTCTGCTTTTTGCTCGACAGCAAAAAGAATGAAGTTTTATTATTCATTATATTGCATCCTTTAGCTAGACGTAACTCGCTCACACTCCCCAGGAACAACAGAAAGTCGCAATAGTCCCATCGACATAGATAGTCCAGGAGAAAAATAAAACTGCAAACGGCCATTATTGACATAGGGATGGGGTGTCTGAATCTTTACTTTTTTTTGTTGAGAGAATGTATGATGATTGAAGGGAGGCAAGGACGTGGGGATATAAAAAAATGAAATAATGAGAGAAGGATATGAAGTGCACATATTCGGTGGGAGGAAAGCGTGGTGCTATTGAAGAAAGGATTCCTGCGAGGAATGAAAAAGGGAGTTGAATATATAGAGTTCCCAAGAACGAGGTGACAAAAAAAAGATAACAAGAAAAAAAATGAAGAAAACGCGATCGACACGCCAACAATTGCCCGGCGTTATCTCCTGACAAATATGTGAATCCCGACTACCTTCCTATTGTTGTCATCTGTAGGCCCCTGGCGAGTTACAACGATCGCCACTTACAATTACGTTATAGATGCAGTAAGGCGCCGCTTCTCCATGTAAGCAAACCTCCCTCCCCCCCGAGACTTTCCTACGGGCTTAGAGCACCATGTCAACGCCGACACTAAAGAGACCTTGCCGAGACTCGCTCTTCATCCTGCTCCAAGAGGGTATATGCGCAGAGATCTCGTTGTAGGTCGATGCATAGGCCTTGTGCGAACTCCAGTCTTCATATCCACATACTACTCGGAAGGGTACGCTGTAACGACTTTGACCACTAGATGCTGCTGTATCGTGAAGTCCTGAATCTTGTGGTGAACGCTCTTTTACGCGCACATGCACCGTCCAGGGGCGGTTCCACTCTCGCAAATAGAGATACAGAGTCTTTGGGCGATGGTTAACGCCCAACAGAGGAACATCTGTGCGCTCCATCCAAACTTGCGTCTCATGCCCTGGGGTCGTCTTGGGAAGCCGGACTGAACAGAACCGCGACTCCAATGCCAAGACTTGAATCCTTCCTTCGCGCCAGCCATCTGCCCCCAGTGTCGGCTTGGAAATCCAGTTCACTCGCAAAGGAGCGTCACGACCGTCGTCCTCAAAGACCTGTCGATTCGGTACAAACCGGCACCGTTCGTCGAGATCCCCTTCGATGGGGGTGGGGGTGCAGGTCGAATTAATCAGTCCGCCATGATTGCCGTGTTGAAGTGTGGGGACATCCTGGATGAGGCGTTGGAGGAATCCTGTACCACCACTCGCTCGAAGGTCGACATAAGAGGTATTCGCTGTTTGGTTATAGTACTGCGAAAAATGGAGGCTGGCGGGGTAGGTATTGGTGAATGGATCTGCTTGCGAGAGAAACCAGGCAAGGAAGACGAGGACAGCAAGCTCGAACAACAGAGCTATCTTGAAGTTTCGTCCGCGAGAGATGATCGGCAGCATGGGCAGAATGATGGGTATCATCAGCAATCCATACAATATATACACTAGAAAACAAGGGGAAAGCTCGCCGTGTTTAGCATGTTTAAGCTCTAACAAACAACGTTACACTCATTTGGTGGCAACGAGCAATCATGACATGTCTGGGTGTACTTACTAATGCCGCCGTCAAAGCTGATCAAGCTCTGCGATGTCATATGCGCCACAAGCACAGTCAAGTCTGAGAGAATGACGCTTGGGACAAACAGACTTGTTGCCAGAACAACAATCCAACCAACTCCTGCCCCCTCTGTCCCGTCTGCCGGGATCGAAAAGTTGAGGATAATTTGGATCAGCGCAGCCCCAGCAGAGCACACTGACAGAACAGTTGTTCCGTAAAAAGCTCCTGCCCCTGCCCATCCAGCAAATCCAGTACCGACGACGAGAACAACCAGCCACCACCACAGTCCGAGTGCGATGATCCACTGTGAGAATCCCCGTACGATGGGAAGCGGTCCAAACAACGATGACTCCACAAGTGTAAACAATGACACCGCCAGAGTGTTCACAAAGGCAAGCAAGATACCGAATCCTGCAAGGACGAGCCATTGTTGAGAGTGCCGGGCCAATGGATTGATGTTCCACTGCCACTTTGAGGCAGCAAAGACTGCTCCGAGGTCCAGCGCAACCACCAAGACGATAAGCGCAACTGTCCTGAGTACTGCAATGCGCTTTGGAACGTCGTAATACTGGCGTGCGATGGCGGCTCGTTGGTGGGCATGGTTGCGGGGTAACCGTGGAGAGAAAGTCGTGTATCCATCCTCAGAGTCGCCCATCAAAGAAGGTGTAGGCGAGTCGAATCCGCCGCGTCGAGGGGATACAATGCTCTGCTCCGAACTTCGAGAAGGCATATGCTGACTCAACTGGCGCCTTCGGATCGCTCGACCCACAGCTATAGTGACAAGAGCAATCATAGGAAGTCCTAGTCCAAGGAGGAATAAGTTTGCGAGGAGAGCAGTCCAGAGCTCCGATAGGATCATGTACTGTCCAAGAATGTCATAAAAGATGCCCTTTCCTGAGAACCAGTAGCGAGGCGAGAAGGGTGAGAGCTTCTTATTAGCATCAGCTTCGGCAGAGACTTCGTCCAGGTAGGGGCTGTTGCAGAGGCCGACGATGGTGGCCTGGACGTTGGATCCCATGTGGTGAAGGGATTGAATTGGTAAATAATCGGTAGTGGAATGGTACATGGACCGGCGCTGATAGAATGCAATGTCCAGTCCTGGTATGTCGTGTTGGGTATAAATGGTATAATCGGTGTCACTAATGACCATGGAGAAGAAATTGTTGTTATGCAATCGACTCGTTTTAGGCGCTGGTAATAGAAGCAGAAAGAGATACGCTCTTGGTCGCAGAAATGATCGCGGTCAGTGTATGACTTTTTACCTGTCGATGAGTCCGAGTTGGAATACATCGTTCGAAAACACGGATGCGTGTGGGAATGGTGCGTAATCAGCATACTGACGAACGATATCCGAGTTGGATGCTCGAAACAGGAGCGAAGGTCCTCCTGAGCCCGCTCCCTCTAGTGTTTCGCAAGGGGGGAAAACAAATAAGAACAATAAAACGGTGAGAGATATTTCGTCAAATATGTCAAGGAGCCGAATGAATACAAGGTGACAACAAGGAACGGGTGTCCTTACCGAGATTGATAAAAGCCTTGACATATTTCTTCCATGGATGACCTTGGCCTGTCTCTGTGGTGCTGTTTAGAGTGGCGCCCATAAAGACTGCGGCGCCGAGGGAACCATCTTCCTCGGCGTTGTTGATGTTGAATATGAGTGTGTGCTCCACGGGGTGGTGGATAAAGTGTCGAATCAATGCCAAGGCCACTGCCACGCCACCGCCATCGTCTGTCGCGCCATAGCTTGTCGACACCGAATCTATCATTGGGAGCAGGAAAAGTAAGTGGTAAATAAGAGAGGCCTTCAGCCATGTCTTATCTCCAACGACAACCAACACATGTCCTGACATTGGATGATGGCATACCAAAGTGAGCAGATACCAAGAGTGCAGTCTGGCTTTCCTGGTCGACATCAATCTCAACACGCACGGGTACCTGTCCTTCCATGGACTGTACAACACCCCCAATCCACATCACCATATTGTCGCTCTCCACTACCTCCATGTTCTCTGGAAGCAGCACCTCGTTTTCGTCAACAGGCTCGACCAGTCCTTCTTCCTCCATGCGTCGCTGTTGTCGGGTCTTATATCGCCTTACCCAGGTCGAATTGTCTCCTGCTCCGTCGTCATATCGGACGTTCCGTCGCCCCAGCGCAATCGCTTCCTCCTGCAGCTGTCGGAACTGGTCGCGGAGGTATTTTTTGGTAATGTCGGTGTTGGCTCGAGAGTTGAATGGGTGTGGGATGGTCGTAAGGGCCTCGAGGTGTTTCAGCGCCGTGTGGGGATTAAAAGTGCCTAGATGCGACATCACGAACCATGCGTTTGTTTAGTCTTGCCATTCAGTTCAACCTGGCAATCTCAGTTCTTGTCTTCTCTCTTTCTCTCTCCCTCAATGCTTTGGTTCATTTCTTCTCGCACATCCATCAGACGATGGTCTCTGGTATAGATGCCTGTCAAGTCGTACCTGGCATGGTGTCGCCGATGGCTAGGTCAGGCAGGGCGCCGGGAACAAAGTTGTCTGGCTGCCTGGCAAAATAGACGAGGGCCAGAACAAGGGCATAGAGGAGGAGGACGACCGAGTACATGGACCAGCACTGACAGGGCGACACGACGTGGAGACGGTGGATTCTCTGGGCGACCTCGTCCTGGACCCGCCTGTCACTCCTTCTGCGGCCGATGGACCCCAGCAAGGGAGTTGTTGGGTTATCAAGGCTGAGGGCGCGGCGACGGTTGGCCCGTGAGGTGACGGGTGGAGGCGATTGCATTTCTGATATATGTATCAGTTGAAAGGAAGTATACTTTTGGCGTGAAAGTAGGAGGCAAGAGAATAGATAGGGATGTAGGGATGCAACGGTCAATTGCTTCCTTCGTGTTTTCTTGGCTTGACTTGCGTTGACTTGCGTTGACTGTTTGAGTCTTGTTAGTGAGTGGTTGTCGTTGTTGTTGCTGCTGCTGCTGCTGTTCGAGTGTTCATGACCAAGGGCAACAGAGGAAAAGGGGGAGGAAGAAGAGCGTGAAAATGAGAAAGAGGAAACGGTGTGTGGGTGAACAAGGGCATAAAAAAAAAAACTTTTTATGTGCGGTGGTGTGAACAAAATAAAAAGAGCGGAGCACCAAACATCACGGTTCTCTTCCTCCTCATTCTCGTCTTTGTTGTCTTTCATCTCCTCCCCTCTTTCCTCTTTGGGAGCACTTCTTGCGCATTTTTTGCGCTCGCACTCACACCTTTGCACGCCTGTCAGCAAGGGGTCTGTCTTTCTTATTCTCGTTCAACAGAGGATAGTGGTGGATCGCCGTGGGAAGGAATGAAAGGCGTACATAAGAAAGCAAACAAACTGCAGAGTAGACAAAGACAAGGGGGATGCCAAGAAAATAACAAAAGATAGGGCCAAGCGTTGCTCATTATCATTGTTTTTCATTCATGTAACTAAACGAGTTTGCAATGCACTATGTATTTTTTTTTTTTTTGTGTGTGTTTTGTTTATAATACTTCTGATGTTTACAAGTAGCAAAGAGAAAACGGGCGACAAAAAGGAACAAAAAGAGAAGCAGAGAAGCAAGAAATAGGAGAAAGACATTAAACAAAAAAAAATAAAAGGTAATGTAAGTGCGAGTGTGCATGTGTGTAGGTGTGTTAATAAAAAGCGAAAAAGGGCGAAATGGAAAAAAAAGGAACTGCATAGCGGCATTCCACATAGCTAGACAAGGGAAGGGGAAATAACATATGACCACTGCGTGGAAAAAGTGAAAGAAGCAAAATATCATTGAAACAGTGGAGGATAGGAGGATGAACACGAGTTTTTTGTTGGAAAAGAAAGAAAATAAAAAGGTAGTGGGATATGTTGCGTTTGTCGACTCCTGTCTTGAAGCACTTTCTCTCATTCTCATCCATCGACAATAGTCTTCGAAAATGACAAGTTACGACCAGTTGGCGGTATCATGGCCAAAGGCTGTCGGCACGCCCTCGACCTTGACCAACTGCGGGTTCGATTCTCCTTCTGGGCCCGTAGGAGGGCGTCCATAGCCAATCTGTTTCGTATCGTCAGGACTCATCGAGTTCTGCATGCGACCAAAGGGTGACATGTTCCCCTGCTGCTGCGACATGGGTCCTCCTGCCGACGAGCCGTCCTGAAACGACGATAGTCTGCTCCGGGATCGCTGTGGTGATGATGGCCCGGCCGCTCCGTAAGGAAGCTGTGTCTGAACAGCACCGGGCATAAATCGAGGACGTCCAGCCTGTCCATTGTCTCCCTCTCTCGACCCATTAAACGCCTTGGAGGCTTGCTGTTGTTGCGTCAGGGCCATGTTGTTGTCGTAGTAAATACCGCCGTTGCTTTCACCCCCCATGCCGTATCCGACAGAGCCTACTCCCTGGTTATCGTTCGAGGACATGGAATGATGGGAACCTGTCATGGTCTGACCGCCCGCGCGATCAAAGGCTTCCTCGCGACCGTACCATTGTCCACCCGCGCCATTGTTGGAAGGATCAGCAGTGTTGGAGAGGCCACGGGAGACTTGACGTGGTCTTTTACTAGGTGGGTTCAGTGGCTGGCCGACGGATCCATGTCCATGACGAGCCATGCCCTGCACTCCTTGCAACTGAGAATCCGTGTGCTGGGACATGGGCGAGTGTGGCTCTGAAGGTGTCATCGACAGGGGCGGCGAAAAGTTTCCAGAATTCATTCCTGAAGAGGGGATACCAAACTGGCCTGCATCAGCCTGGTACATGTCCGAAACTCCATGAGACTTTGGGGCTCCTTGGTAATAGTAGCCATCTTGCACGTTTGCGCCATATCCACGTTTCTGTCCTGACAAGAGACCAGGCTGCAGCCGCGTTTGCGATCCATCTATGTTAATTAACAAAAATAAAGCCACGACAAAAAAGGGGATTAATGGTTAATGAGGCGAAATAGTGAATGAAAGGGGGAAAAGTAAGAGGTGTATCCCTCCCCGACTTCTGCAGTAGTAAGACATGCTTACCATGGGTAGGGGTCAACAGAGGTGGGGAGGATTCGTTGGCAAGGTGACCGTCAAGCTGGAGTTGATGCTGACCTGGATGCAAGATAGGGTCCTGGTACTTTTGCTGAACATGTGCACCACCATAGTACTGGTTCGGGCTCACTTGGTGGCCGTAGTATGCCGCGTGATGGTTTCCTGTCCGAAGGTCGTTGACAGATGCACCTGTGGAAGGAATGCCGATGAGTCCACCTGCAGCCATGGATGATTGTACCCGATATTCGAATGGTGATACCAGGTTGGGGTCGTCATCTGGTAATGGATTGATTCAACAAAGAGTTGATGGTTACTGACATGCTATAGATACCAATCCGATAATTATTTTCTTTCCATTTTCCGCAATTGCTCTGCATGCTCTCTTACCTCCAGAGACGGAACCAGTGCTTCCATGAGGCGAACCATGCACGCTGTTGACACCATGGCCTCTGAAAACGGAATGGTGCTGGTGCGAGTAGTAGTCCCCGTGAATTCCTTGATTAAAGTGATGATTAGAGTGGCGTGCTTTTGGAGACTCGGGGTCGTGGTATGATCCGTGCTGTTGTTGCGACTGAGGAGTCCATCTCATGTCTACGTTGGAGATTGAGGATAGGAAGGCAGTCATTAGTTACTGGCAAGAGTAACAAGATATCGGCCAATCGCACTCGAGAAAAACGTCAGAGTCATTACCTGAAGAAACCGCTGCAGTGTGTGGGTGTTGGTATAAGAATGCAGCGGGATCATCCACGAGAAGAGGGTATAGGCCCTCCTCAATATTATGTGCCTTTGCGTGGTGCATCGCTCTGTCCAGGGGAATCCTATTATTTTTCAGTATAATATGCCGCTTTGTTAACATCAGCAGTTCAAAATAGTTAAAAACATCGTACGATGCTAGTACAAGTGAACCAACTTACCAAACACCCTTCAAGTGCATCGCTCCAACCTTGACGACGACACGTCCTTTTTCGTTCTTCAAAATACCGTCGCGCTTTCCGCGAGACATGCCAACAACATTAAGCAGCTTGGTGCCATTGACCATATGGTTGTCTAGGTGCAAGAACAAATGAGCATTAATAGTCATGGTCAGTCTCCCATTTGAGTGCAAAGGGAAGATCACGGACAAGTTGACAAAAGACGGCAAAATAAGCAAGACATACCAGCACGGCGGGCGACGCAGACGCCTTTGACATCGACTTGATAACAGAAAGTATGCTCGTCTTCCCAGATGGTGTTGGTAAGCCTGGTGCGAAGAGGAGGAAGTTCGTGCTGGGGAATGGGAGCAGAAGGTGGTGGTGTGAGCGCAGCGAGATTGTCGTGAGAATGCCCATATGCATGTCCTACAAGTCCACCAGTGTGAATTCGGTCATGATCATAAGGGTCGTGCTGCTCTGGGTCTGGATAGTAGTGACTCGGCGCATAGTTGGAAGTTTGAAACGACTGCTCATGAGATACAAGATCGTTTGTTGGGATTTGGCCATGGTTGTACGACGAGTGAGCGTGGTGAACATGAATTTGCTGTTGTTGTTGCGACGCCTGCTGCTGTTGTTGCTGTTGCTGTTGCTGTTGCTGCTGTTGGGTATGGTGCGAATGAGGGTTGTGATGAAGATTCTCGCGCGAAGTTGTGGTTGGACTTGTTCGAATCTGAAGGTCTCCTTGTTGCTGAAGAGCTCCAGTAGTGATAGATGCCAAATGGTCGCCGCCTTGATGCGTTGGGGTGGGTAATCCAGAGGGGATCGGGTTGTTGCTCAAGCCTACCTCGCCAGCTAGATGACCGTGTGAGAGAGCAGACGGACCTGACATGCCAGTCAAGGATGCTGATGGAGGTTGATGTTGGTTTCCGTTGGTGCTTCCGTTGTTGCCCTGGTTCGAGGGAGCGTGGAAGGCATGTTGGAAGCCAATCTGTCTTGAAGAGGCGTCGGAAGAATGGATATTCTGATCTCTGGACCATTCAAATCCCATGGGAATTGGGCCGACGGTTTGGTGTGCCTGTGTGCTGTTTCCTGTCCATGATGCGCTGTCCATGATGGGCGTAGGCGTGCTGTTGAGATGGAAGGGTTGAGGGTTGGAGGGTTGAACAGGCCAGAGAATAGAGTTCACAGGAGCCTGGTCGGGAGTTGGAAGATGGGTCTGCTGGTGCGAAGGTTGTTGCAGCGATGCGTGTCCGGCTGCGGTAACAGAGGGGCTGACGTGAAGGGGAAGACTCGGGAGGGGTCCTTGAAGCGCAGTCAGCGGAGACTCTGAGATGGATAAAAGCTCGAGCGTGGGAGTCGAGGGGTTGTTGGGGGAATCGATAGGATGGCTTTGGATCGATGGATGGGATAGCCGTTGAAGATGTTGCAGGTTCAAGTGCAGCGGTGCTCGTTGCGGTAGATCAGGCTCTTGGTTCTGGAGAGTGGACCTGCTATAGTCCATGAACGAGGAGTTGTAGAAGGCTTTTTGTTTGGGAGTGTGTATCGGACCGACGTGAGATTACTAGCTGAATCAATAGTGGGATAAAACAGTATCCACGGTCAGTATCAAAAGTGGGTAGAAAGCGTGGCGGCGGAACGCAGCGAATAAGAGGCGATGAAACGACTCAGGCACGATCAGTTGATGGTTTCATCTACGTTTTTTAAATGTCTGATCACTCTGAGGATATTTCTTTTGGGAACGCGTACACGACGCGTCTTGGAGGGACAAAAGACAAAGCGCAAACAGAGCAAGAACAAAAGTAAGGTTGATAGACAGGAGTGCAGGAGAAGGGTTGAGAGGACCAAGTGGTAGTTGAGGTTTGAGAGGGCGAATACAGTGCGTGTGGTCCGCGAGGGAAAAGGTTTGGAGGAAGGATAGGGGCAATAGTGATATATATATAAAAAAAAAAAAAGATCGTCATTGGCAGACACAGCTCCACACAAGAGCGGATCGACCTGTGCGTACCGACTTTGTAACATATCCTCTTCCCACCAGTTACGCCTTCTTTATGTTTTCTTCCCAGTTGCCTCTTAAGGAGGCGGTAAATGGCCCAGAGGGGCAATCGTGTCGTCTTGTCCCAAGGAGCAGTCCGCTCATGCAGATGGATACGATCGCAAAACAACATCCTCACTGGTTCACGGCCCAAAACACCATCATGCAGGTTGTATCACCCTCCCTCGTATTGCCGGTAGCCCGTTGTGTTTTTAAAGTGTTGAGAAAAAGTTGTGGGAGGGCTGAATGAACAAAGTCGAGTTGTGCATACTTTTTGCGGATTGTTTGTTAAGTTGGATGCGAAAAGCAGGTGAGCATAAAGCGAAGAGAAAAAAAAAGGTAACAATTGGGTGAATGAGTAAAGGGGGAGTGAGTGAGAGTGAAAAAGAGTAAGAATGAGTTAAGGAAAGCTACCAAAGGGTAGAAAAAAGTGTCCCTTTTCTCTTAACCAGGAAAGCTGGATCGGACAGGAACGATGCTCCGGTTGAGGTGGAACGTGAATCATCGGACCCCATCGGGGTTGGTGGCATAGAGACCGGGGTGGATGGGGACCGTGGAATCTCACGAGTGCTGAGTTGACACGAGACAAAAGTCTCTTACACACCGACACACCAAAACTCAACTCGTCATAGTTGAGGTGGTAATGAGGTAAAGGGAGGAATGCAAGAAGGAGGCAATAGGGGAGGAAAGAGGAAAGTGTCATCGCCATCAACCTGAGCTGAGCTGTGGCGTTGTGTTTTGTTGGTGGGAAGGTAGGTGGGTTGGTTCACTTACCACTCGTTCCTATATTTTTTGTGTTTTAGGGTTGTCGCTTGGAGAGATTACTTTGAGGTCGACATTCGATCGAGAGGTAGAGCAAGGTGAGAAAAAAAAAGAAAAGGAAGGTACAACGGACAGGAGGTCAGTGTGTGTATGCAGTTGTTTGTTTGTTGCTGTGGGAAGGTTCAGTGACCTTGGCTTGCGAGGGTAGAGCAGTGGAGGGCTTGCAGCAAGTTGCAGTGAACGAGGAGGCAGTCAAGGTACAAAGTTGGAGGGAAGAGGGGGGCGTACAATTGTACAAAGGCAACAGAGCGAAGTTTATGAGAGAGTATGTATGCAAGGGAAGGGAATGATGGGTGCGTGTGCAGTAAGCAGGGTTTGAGCGAGAGGAAGGGGGGAGGGGAAGAGGGTATGGATGTCGATGCGAAGAATAAGAATAGAAAGCCGGAAGGGGGATGCAAGAGTAGGAGAGCGTATGGGAAAACGAAGAAAAGAAGAAGAGAGAGGGGAGAATAAGAAGAATTGGAAAGAGAAGAAAGCGAAGAAGAAAAGAGAGGAGAACGAACACAAACGCATCGATGGGCATGGAGGGATATGGGTAAGATGGGCATTGGGTATGGGTGTACATTAAATTGGGTACACTTGTCGAATGGTTACATCGCATCGACTACACACTCCTCGCTTTCTCAGTACACAGTACATATACACACACACACATAAACAAGCACCCATGGTGGAGCAGAGAAGAAAGCCCAAAAACGGATGGCAAGGCAAGGCGGATTAGGGGATGGGTGGTGTGTTTTGCTTTTTGCATATTCAATCGACCGCACTAAAACAAAAAACAAAAGCACAATGGCCAATCCATGCATCGACTGCACCTCTTTTGAGTGTGAACTGCTTAACTCTGTACTGCCCACCTCCTGTCGGACATCGTAACCCGAACTGTCCCCTTTCTCTCTCTCTCTCTTTGCCCTTTACTCTCATCGCATCGGTACCAACTTATCGTTGAGCTTAGCTGTCAGTTGCCTGTCATATCGTACTCACACCCACACTCCAAGTTCGCCATTCAACTATCAATCAATGCTTATCCTTTTTTTTTTACTCATACACAGAGCAAGCAAGCAATAAACGAATGAATGAAGAAGAGAAAAGAGTTTGCGCCTCTGCCCTCTTCTGCTGACCCATCCTTCCAATTCAACTTGTTCTTCGGTCATAATCGCTTTTTGTTAGGCTTGGCTGTTCCCTTTCTCTTTGTCATTTTATCCACCGTCCGTCATTTTCCAATGGAGTCTTCTTTCCTCCCACTTTCCCAATAATCCCAAGACAAAGAAAGACACACGAGGGAGGGCGCAACACAAAAAAGAAAATGTAAGAAAAACCGTTCTTCCGTTGTGATTTACAATAGTTTTTTTTTTTGTCTGCCTCGTTTTGTCACACAGCCGGCTGCTTTTGCTCATAATCATCATCATATCTCGATTTGTCTCTCGTTGCTGGTTATACCATGAACTTATACTCTTCTAAACCAAGCAACAAACAAACACCATTCTCAATCTTTCACTTTTCCCTTTGATCTCGCTGTTGTGAATGAATTGAATATAACAAAGAAAAGAAAAAGGAAGAAAAAATGCTCAACTTTTTTTTGTCTCGTTTTCCTGCTCTCTCTCCGCCCAAAATCCGTCCCATCCTATCCCATCTCATTCAGCCAACGAAAATCAATGAAGGGATAGAAAGGAAGAGGTATACACACCATCGTATCCCTTCCCTATTCCATCCATCGACGAACTCTGTGTGTGTGTGTCTGTGTGTGTGTGTAATTGTGAATGTCTCTCATAGGCTCTGAATCCTGGAATGCAAATATAAAAAATACTCCCTCCAAGAAATAATAGAAAACGAGAAGAGACCACTAGCGGATAGACAACACACACTTCATCCGCCAAAGGGAGCCAACCCGGGCTAAACAATCACAAATGGTAATTGCAACGCACACAAGCCCCCTTGTGCAATAACAGACAACAAACAACAGCAACAAGCGACAGCAATTGAAACGGAAACAACGCCAGCTGGTCAAGTGGTGGTGGTGGTGGTTGTAACGATGATGATGATGTCGGTTCTCTTTTCATTTCTCTTTCTCTCTCTCCCGTTTAAACTCTTGTTGGTGTGTTCTTCTCCTTCGAAAGTGGCAGTGAAATAAAAACAGAAAAAAAAATGAACAACACACGCGTGCATGCTCAAGGAAGAAGCCCCGAGTGGATGGATGGGCTGTAAATCATCATATTTCTCCCAATCCTATTCAATCGCTGTCTATTCATTCTTCCCCCCTTCTTTTCCCTCTCATTTCCCATTTCCTGTCTTTCCCTCTGTTCCTTCCCTCTCTTTTTTCACACTCTCCATCCATCCATCTACTTCCCAACCCGATCCCGACCCTTTCAATCAGTCTGCCAGTCAGTTTTCAACACCTTTTTACGTTTCTCCCTTTGTCGCTTCCCATCATCCCATCTCATTTTTATATTTTCTTTGAGTAATTTTATCGTCCCACATCTTTCCTCATTTGTTGTTTGTGCCTTTTTTCTATTGTGTCTTTGCACTCAGTTCTCTCCGTATTTCCTTTCTTTTCCCTCTCTCTTTCCTTCTCTTTCTTTGCCTGCCCTTCTCCCTTTCTTTTTTTTTTGTCTCGCTCTCTCTCTCTCTTGTGCCAGGATGGTCCCATGTTGCATTGTTCGATAGCACTTTGACATCCACTGTCATCCAGTTCAAGATCCTCTTTGTCGATTTTTTTTTACTATCTTGCCTCGCATCAATTCTACATGCTTCATCCCCGTTCTTTTTTTTTTTTTTTTGCGACCAAACCATCCGATCGTGTACCCAAAGTATAATAATGATGCATCTCTCCCTCTCTCCCTCTCTCCCTCTCTCTCTCTCTCTCTCTCTCTCTGTCTCTCCTTCTCTGTCTCTCACTTTCTCTTCCACTCATTATTGTGCCCTGCCCTGCTTCCTATGTTTCAATTGCTTGCCTTTTTTTCGCACTCCATCGGAACACACACCGGTACACACATCACCATTTTTGGCCGTTTGCCTAGGTGAACCTTCTCTCGTACTTTTTTTTTTTTTTTTTTTTGTTCTGTCTTTCAACCGTGCGACCCCGATAATCAAAAGATGATTGGGGGAGAGGCGGGGGTGCCAGAAACGTGACAATAGTGAAAACCCGGGTGAGTGAGTCTCCATGGCCGGAAACAAAAAAAAAAAATACGAACAAGGGCAAAACAACAGAAGCGGGACCAAAAAAGGGACACCACGCGTCGTTCAAAAGAAAAATAGATGTTCAAAGTAGGACAGAAAACAATAGTCGGTGTTCTGGATAGACAGGGGAGGGAGAAAGGGAGAGGGAAAAGAAAAAAAAAAAAAAAAAAAAAAAAAAGAGGACACAGAGATCCACGAAAACGGACTAACATGACACGACAGTGATAAAAAAAATGAAAACCCAAGCACAAACTTGTAATGTTTGTTAAGCAAAGGTGCGCGAGAGGCGCGTATGAACGCATTTGTACGCCTAATTGTTCGTCTATGTTTGTGCGCAGACAAGAAGGTTTCCAGCCCTAACTCTCGTTTTTGTTTTGTGTGTCTGTGTATGTGTATATATGTATGTATGTCTGTGTGCATGTCTCTTTTGATTTCTCCTGCAACGCATGTGCAAAGTAAAGTTCCCAATTGCACGCATGAATTTCGTCAAGGGGGGATGAGCAGGGGGGAAGAAAGTAGGAAAGGAAGAAAGGAAGGAGGGGAGAAGAGGGGAGGAGAGAGGGAAGGAGAGACGGGAAGTGGTTTCTCAACGGGAATTCCGAGGGGAAGGGGGAGGAAAGAATGGGAGGAGAGAAGAGCACAAAAAAAGGCAAGCAGGACAAAGGGGGACGAGATGGAGAGAGGGTGGAAGGAGAAAGGGGAGACACAAATAAACACCTTGACAAACACTCGCTCCAAGATGCATGTACCAACAACCCCTTTGGTCAAATGCGCGTCGAGGCCCATGCAGACACAGCGGCATCGCCATTGTGCCTTTTTTTTCTTTAGCAACTGTCGCTTTGGTTCATCTATGGCTTACAACATACCTTAGATAGACGGTGGATCAAAATGATGCGATGAAAGAGATGTAGCCTATGAAGCGAAGTTTTATGCTATAAAATTTATCATTGAAACGTGAAGATAACGAGGGGAACAGGACGTTAGCAAAACCATTGCTTGTAATCTTTACGTTTGTTCTCTGAACAGGGAAGGAACTTGAAGCAATTGCTTTTCGCACCCTTGCGAGGCGATGGGCTGAAGTTGAGGTATAAATAACGAGCAAGGCAAAAGGACAAAAGACTGGAGATAGAAGATCTCTGCGTATTAATACTCAAGGACGAAGTCGACGATGAGAGAAAGAAAGGGGAAAAAAGGATGAACCAAGCTCAAAAATCGAAGTGCTGTTAGGAGAATGATAGAATAGAATAGATATTGATATGAAGAAGACCAGCACTCAGGAAGGTCAGGGAAGGCACAAAAATAAGGGAGAGAGAAAGTCGTATCCCATGGCAACAAGCAAGACCAGGATGAAGAGAGAATTCAATACAATGATAGGAGATCAACGGTGACTGTAGAGAAAGAAAGAGCGAGAACGAGATGGTGCATGTGTGTGTACTATGTTTATGTGTCGGTGGATGTGAGGGAGGAGAGTAGTGTAGACGTTATTTTTGAGGCCAACTCAGAGACAGAGAGACAACGAAATAGACTGACTGACCGACTGGCACACAGTCGGTCCAAGGGCGCCAGGACAGACAGTGACAAAGAGACAGGTCAATGAATGGCCGAGAAAGTGAAATAATAAAAATAACGCGACTCGAACGAGCGAGGTCAAGCTGGAACAAAGGCAAGGAGGATGTTCAATACAAAATGGACGATGGATAGAGTAAAAAAAGAAAGAAAAAAAAAAGGACGGGTAAACGCAAAAAAGATGGCGTGAGAGTCTTATCTGGGTAACGTTGCTTGTGTGGTGTAGTTAGGGAGAGAGGAATGTGTGCGAGTAAGCAAGCTACACCAAGAATATAATATATAGAAAAAATAGGAGAGAGTATAGACGACATGAACAATAAGAGACGCCGGGATGTTTGTACAAAAAGGAGGTCGAGGGACGGACGCGATTGCTCTCATCAAACGGTCGAAGAACGGGCACCGGTATATTTAAGGATAGGTCTTAGTGAAGTGGTCCGAAAAGAGCAAAGAGAAGGTGAAGATAGGGAGAGATGAGGAGAAGGAAGGAAAGGCTGGCAAGGATGGGAGGGTGTGATGGTACATTGTTGAAAGAAGCTGTGCGAGTAGGATGCGCGTCGTTTTGTATGTATGCAGTCGTGCGTGGGTGTGGCACATGTTATGTGTGCTTGATGTATATATGCGAAATCTTTGTAGGTGTCTGTCTGCACGTCTGTGTGTCTGTGTAAGTGTGTATGTGTGTTTGCATCAAACGACTGTGGATATGCGGGGTGGGCATTTAGTTATTGTTGCTGCTGTTGTTGACAATGATGAGTGCGTTGTTGTGTGCGTTATTGTTGATGCTCTCTCTTTTTTTCGTACATAGTTATCAGATTCTATGCAGCGACACGTTGCCTTTGACTAGAAGAAACGCGGGTTTGAAGATCGCAAGTGAACGAAGTACTATAATTGAAAAGGGAGGGCCGAAGGGAAACAGCGAGAGTGCGTGTGCGGATAAAAAAAAACCAGCGGGGTGTTTTGCTCGTGGGTACAAGATGACAGTGGAGGCAGTTGTTCTTTGTTGTTTGTTTGTTTGTTTTTCTGTCAATTGGTTACGTACAAGAAGTAAGGGAAGGAATGGAGGAAGGAAGGAGAGGGGAAGTTGCGAGGAAAGAACGGACGAAGGAAAGTTGGATGGAGGAAAGGGAGAGAAGGGAAGGGAGAGAGAAGGACAGAGAAGGATAGAGAAGGAGAAGGAAAGGAGTGGATGCCTGGATATATGGCTGAGTGGGTAAAGGGAAGGGAAACAGCGATTAAGAGGAGAGAGAAAGAGAAAGGAAGGAAGGGAGGGAGGCAGGAAGGAAGGAAAGAAGGAAGGAAAGAGGGAAAAGAGTGAGAACAGGAAAGGAAGGAATGAAGTGGACAATGCAAAGTAATAATATGTAAATAAAAAATAAAAAAAGGGCTAGTAAATACAGGCAAACACGAAGAAAAAAAAATCACACACACACACACACACACACACACACACACACACACAGAGGGGGAGAGAGAGAAAAGGAGAGTTGGGTTGGCCAAAAAAAGAACGCAAGACAAAGTGAGCCAAGACAGATAGGATAGAGAAGGGAAAGACGAGGGAGAGAGGTAGAGAGAGAGGGGAGGAGCAATTGGATGGTACCCATGGACCGAAAGATCGATGAGTTGACGATAGCAAAACACCGAAGGGAGCAATACAAAAAGAAAAGCTAATTTGCAAATAGGCGATAACCAAGAAAAGAACACAATGCGAGAAGGACAGAAAGAAAGATCGGTACCATGCAAAGCGGAGACAAATGCGGCAGTTGGACAGAGATAGGAGCGAGAGAGTGGAACGAAAGGGGAGAGAGGCAAAGACAGAACGAGAGAGAAAGACAGAGAAAAAGGGTCAAGGGGTGAGTGGATTTCTGGATGGATTGGCGAGATAAAGGGAATAATCAAAAAGAATGGCGAAGATGGCGGAAGGAGGAGGGACGAGAAGGAAAGGGAGAGGGGAAGAGGGAAGAAGGGAGAGAGAAGAAAGAAAAGAGGAAGAGAAGGAAACGATGAATGGATGGACTATGAAAAAAAAAAAAGTGATGTCGAAAAGGAGGAAAATTGGAAGGGTATGGGGTGACTGACTGAGTGGGCTTTGTGATTTTGTATTTAAGTATATATAGTACGAAGAGAAGAGAATATGAGTGACAAGGAGAGAAGAGAAAAAGAGAGCGAGAAAAGAAAAGGAAATGGGAACAACGAAAAAAAGAAAAAAAGAGAGAGAGAGAGAAAGGAAAAGAGAGGATGGTGCAAAAAAGTTGCATCTTTTTATAGTTCCCGGGCCATGGTTGCTCTTTTGATGTGCTTTTTCAATTGAATTGTTTGCCGACTGACTGACAATGGTAAACATGGTACAATGGTACAATACCGAAGGGATGGGATTGGGACATACAAGACATTCATCTCGTTCCAATTCAATTGCTCAACAAAAAAAATCAATTTACTTTAATTATCCCGCGACATCCTCTTACTCTCACTCTCATTCTCTATTTGTGTCCTGCGTCGTATTCGCATCCTTTCCTTCTGTCTTCTGCGAACATCACCTTTCACGTTCCTGTATTTTGTTTCTTGTGCCTATCCTCGTTGCCTGATGCTCGTTGACGATAAAGTTTTAGAAAAGAGGTAGGTCCACACAACCACAAGTCAAACTACTCTTCAGTCATGCACTACTCCACTCTTTCGGAGAATATTCGTGAAGGGAAGAAAAAAAAAAAAAAAAAAAAAAAAAAAAAAGGCATCTGTTGGTGTTTGATTTGTTGTTGCCGCTGCTGTTGTTTTATGAGAGAGCAGAAAAAAAAATCGAGGATGCACAGGCACGGATAATGAACGCACTTTTACCAAAGCATGCCTTTCTTTCTCTCACTTCACTATCTCTGTTTTTCAAGACTCTCACGACGCAACGCGACGCAACTCCACAGATGAAAAGAACGATGATCACCGTGGAAGATGCAGGGTCGACTGGAAAAGTGCAACTATCCTGTCCTTTTTTTTGTATCTGTGAATCTATTATGTATCCTGTGAGCGATCCACTCGCGACTTCACCGCAGACTACTAGACAACACAACCCAAAAGAAAAAACTTTAACCATGCAAAGGAAAAGTATCCCTTGTGTCGGGTGGGAAGGGAACGAAAAAATAAGCATGAAGCCATACCGCATATCATTCGCCTCTTGTAGTATTCCAATAGGACGCCATTAAGCACTCGCCGAGAAAGTTTAACAAAGGGCTGGATAGGGGATAGTTTGCTTCCCTTGCTGTCTATGTAGCAAAGGCATTGTTTTTTGGTTGTTGTTGTAGTTGTTGTTGTGCAAAGAGGCAGGAGATCGTTCGTATCAACAACAACATCCAATAACCAAGGCAAAAAGGAAAATAACGCATGGAAGGATATCCTTTGATGTTCTTCGATATGGTTGTGCAACTGGGGTATTACTTCTTCTGAGATGACACGCATAGAATGCATATTTCGATTACAATCTGCATTTACTCACATACCATTGAATACCAACGAAAAAGAGAGAGAGTAAGAGAGAGAGTAATAGAGAGAAAAGATAGCATGCAAGAGAAAGAAGAAAGATTAATGCTGAAGAGAATTCAAAAGGGAAAAAAGGGGGTGTCTGTGTGGAAGGAGGGAGGGGGCGGAAGGAGAGATGGGTAAACGAAGGAACGGATGGATGGAAGGGGGACGACGAAGGCACGAGAGAGACAAGCGGAAAGGTAAGGAAGGGAGACAGAGAGAGTGGGAGGGAGAGGGAGAAAGAGAGATAGAAGATAGGATAAGGAAGACAAAACAGAGACAGAAACAGAGAGAGAGAGAGAGAGAGAGAGAGAGAGAGAGAGAGATTAGGCATATTGCGACAGGGACGACCCATAGCAGCAGGATGGTATTTTGGACACGATGCGCTGGTATTAAGTGCTCCAATGGGCCCACTTTGCAACAAACAACAATAACCCCATTGTGCACAAAGATGGCTGGACAACAACAAAGACCTATGGCTGGAATGCATATACCCATTCTTTTGGTCGCGGGTCTACTCCTTACTTTCATTCTCTCTTCCTTCTTTGTTACAATTCTGCCATTGCTGTGCGATGTGAATACTTTCCTGCTGTTTGCTTTCTTGTATTCCGAGCCTGGACTCACTCGCCCATCATTACCCCCTCCTTCCCCTTTTTTAAGGACAAAAAATACGCAAAGCGCGAATAAAGATTACCACGTCAAAGCAAATGTGCTCTGTTAGTTACTTTTTATTTTTCTCGATCGACAATGAGAAGGATGACAAACAAAACAGCACGGAAAAGGGGCAAGAGAGTTGAACAGGATGGAGAGCAATCAAAGGAGGGGAAATAAAACAAGTGAAGAAAAACTGACCGAGGCAAAGGGCGATTGACACAGCGAGCAAGGGAGAAAAGACAGAGAACGTGCTAACGATGAGATCTCCTCTTTGAGCTCCGTCCAACTGTCCAATAGCCCATTGAGCCAGCGAATCGAAGGAGAAAGAGGGGTGCTAGATACCGTGCGTAGGAGCAGGAGAAAAAATAACTAACCGTAAAAGCTACAGATAGCCAATGACGACGATGGAGGCGGCTCTTCTGAGAAAGGAAGCGGGCTACCTATCGATCGAAGAACAGCACGGCTGGCCAGCAGGAAGGGAGATAGAGTTACCCTCCGACGCGTCCCAACTCAAGCCCATTTTTGTCCCCAGACAAGGTTGTGCGGAATGCAGGGTAATATTATGGACGCACAAGAAGAAGAAAAAAGAAAGGAAAAAAAAGTAAAAAAAAAAAAAAGAGCTATGTGCCTGTGCCTGTGCCTGTGCCTCTGCTTATGCTTATGCTTATGCTCATGCTTCTGCGTCGGTGTCTGCTCTGCGCCTGCGTCGTGCGTCGTGCGTATGCTTGCGCCTGTCCGTGTATATGCTGTCGATATTATTAATGCCGACGACCACAATGAGGAAGATGATAACAAATGAGAAATTGTGGATGCTCGTTTGTGGCATTCACCAATGCCTTTGACTGCCACCACTTGGTCTGTGTCCTTTTTACCTTTTTTTTTTTTTTCTTTCTTTCCCTGGCTCGTATGCAAGCAAGGTGCTTACTTCACATACGAAAAAACAAAGGATCGTCCTCCCACAATATTGCATATTTCGCATACAATCCTTATGTTTCCTTGCCATATAATCCTACAAGTGCGAATGATATCTTGCCGAACAAACCTCTATTGTTGAGGATCGCGCTCAGCCATGATCATGGCAAGGGTAGACTTTAAAACACCCATGTGGAAAAGTAATTAAGAAGAAAGACCTGCTCTTTTGGAAGCGGCAGGATTGAGACTCTTCGGGCACATCCTTCATCGGACGACGATGAGGTCTTTTTTTTTCTCGTCCATGTGTGGACAACACCCATTCAGACTGGACCCGTAGTATTAGGCAACCGCCCCCTCTCCCCCCAGCGTTGTGGGGATCAAACCGTGCCCGTGTGAAGATATGCAAAACTCACTCTCATTCTCTTTCCGACCCCGCTCATCCATCGGATATGCCACGAACGTTTTGTTATGTGTTCCAGTTTGCTCACCAATGGTGGTTCACCTAAACGGCAGTACCGATAGAGTTCTGACTTTGTTGACGCAAGGGACCATTAGATGACTATGGCTTGTTCTTGTGCCTTCATTCAATTGAACAAGCGCCAATAGTAAACCAAAGTGCAAAATAAACGCATTAGTCGAAACTTGAATGAACACAGTGGGCTTTGTTCTTTTATTTTCTTTCAAATACCAGCAGTGTTGTCGAAACGTCGGCCATCCTTTTCGTTCAATCCAACCATTCATCCCACCATAGTACATGGTGACAGCAGGTTTATGTACCATTGATGTTGTACAACTTTCTTTCCTCTTTGTGATTGAATAAGAACATTGGTATTCAATTACCGCCGATTGCATAACGTTGCATGTGCCATACACTGCTTTTTTTTTCACTCTCTTTTGGCTTTTGTTTGTTCAGCGCCTTCTTGACGGGAAACTCTTGTTTTTGATAGTCCGCCCTCCCATTTCTTCTTTACTTCTTTGTGTTTGCATTTTCGGCAGAGACTACCGACCATCCATTCCATCCATCCTTGGCCAAGTATTCTATTTTCTTAGATGGCAAAGAAAAGAGAAAAGGGTGAAGGAAGGAACACCAAAGTGAGCAAAAAAAAAAAATATGTCTGGAAACAACCATTTCCGTTAAGTTGCCAGGCAGTTTAAAGATGGTCAGGGCCAGGGGTACCGATGAAAATGGCTGAAGGGCACCAGGGATGTAACTAGGAAATATGTTTGACCATTCTCTTTCTTCTCCTTTCGAGACAAGGAAATAGAAAACGAATACTATGCTAGGGGTAATATGCCTTTGGGGAGGATGGTCTCGATGGATTGGTTTACCTTGTATGGTTGTTGTTTGTATTGCGTGTGATCGCCGGGAGTAGCAACAAGGAGTAACAAGAAACGAATGATTGAATGTGCAATAAAAAAAAACGAAACCACAAAAGGCCTCAAAAGCCCACAAAAGGGACGGGAAGCACAAGGACGTTTGCGCTATTTACAAGCGCTATGCGAATTGACAGCGATTGTCTTCCCATCTCTTACCCACCCACCCCCACCCTTCTATGCCTATCTGTTCCCTACTCCGTATTATTCTTCCCCCTTCCCCTCTTTTCTGGCCTTTTCTTTGTTGACCTGAGCCCTGCTTTCTTTTTCTTTCCTTTCGCCTACTCGATAATACCTCTGCAGAATGCAACAAAAAAAAAAAAAGCAGCAGCAAGGACTCGTTGCAGAGGATCGTCGTCGTGCTTGCCTGCCGATTGTGCGCAACCGATAGAGATGCGAGTAATGCGTACGGGACGAGAAGTAAAAAAGGCGAGAAGCTGTTCTGTTTCATTGTTCTCTGCCGATTGAACATTCGAATGTGGACATATGCATTCTCAAATAACAAAAAAAGTGTATAGGTGTCGTCGTCCCTCTTTCCTCGCCTCTCCCCTTCCTTCTCCTTTCTTTTTGTCTGCTCTCCTATCCCCTTCTCCTTCTCCGCCTCAGATCTTCTTCCTTATCCCCTTTTTTATTTTCTGCCTGTTTTGTTATTGTTAATTGTTATTAGAGAGAAGAAGAAAGAAAAAAAAAGGCCATAACGCATGAGAACTGGGAATCTATTGGATTGCTGCATCGCCCGGACGGACTTGCATGACCATGTCGCGGTTTAGCCTCTTTCATTCTCGTTTGAATTGAAAAAAAAAAAAAAAAAAAAAAAAAAAAAAAAAAACAGATGACCATGAGCATTGAAAGACAGAGCCTTGTTTGTATGATGGTCCATGGTCGAATGCTTGGTTTTAGACTATGTGTTTGTGCTCTCCCCTTTCATTTTTTTTATTATTCTTTTGCCCCTTCTTTCATTCATTCATGCCTTTCCTGCGTTCCACTTTTCTCTGATTGTACACAACACCCACTTCAGTCCGTCCATCCACCCATGCAAGAAGGGGGAGGACGATGTGTCGTACATCCATCCATTCGCATGAATATATGAGACAGTTGGGGTCTATCGACTTTATATGTCCTTAACACAAGCACAACCAACACCAACACCAACACTATCATTCTCTTCGGCAACCTCTCCGCCTCTTTCCCCACCCCCACCCCCACGCACACATACAAACAGGTTGACAGGCGCTATTTCATTCTTCTTTTTGCATAGGAGAAAGGAGAAACATACGAGAGACAGAAAAACAACCCCCGCATGCATCGCACACAGACCAATTTACTCTATCTATTCATTCTTCTTCCGTGCTTTAAAAAAGCTAGGCCTGGGAACTGAGGCACCCGAGCCGCTCTCCCAAAGCTATCAGAGGTAGGATGGAATGGAGCAACATACCACGATGGTTTCTTATTTTTTTTGTTTTACTCCCTTCTTCAAGACAACTTTTTCTTTAGGGCTTCAGGGGTTGGTTGATTGAAGGGAGCACCCTGGAGGTGGTTTGATTCGAATGCATCGATGGATCTATGTATATATCCATCTGAATGCATTTGAGAGGCAGAGTGCTAGTGAAAGAGTGCCTTGCTTATGTGCACCGACCCGTTTCAAGATGAGGCAGGCAAACAAAAAAATCAAGCACCATGTCCGCTTCGTTTCCATTTTCTCACTCCTCACTTGCATCTAGATTGATGAGTACATAGGTTCTTGGCGCTTTGTTCTAGGATCGCCGTCTGGCGTTTCTTATTTCCCTTCAATCAGATTTCTGATTGGCAGTTCCCTTTGTACTGGTTCCATGAAACCGGATACTGTGTCAGGTTAAAACACGAAAAAGTACAAGGCAAGAGTCAGTCTATTAAACGAGAAAAAACGACGAAGGGTGGGAACATGTTAGTCCGGTGTATGTTTGTAAACCTGACCATTCTAACATTCCCTGGCCAAGCAACACGATAACTCCAAACGGAAACAAACAAAAAAATAAGGTAAGGGTGACGAAGGACGTGTGGGCGAGAGGGCTAAGGAAAGGGAAAAGAAAGGCTAAGTATAGGACGTGTGGTTTACGGTGTAGTCGTGCGCTTTGTTGTTGTTGTTCAATTGTCACTTTGTTGATGTAAAAGTTATGTTTTCTGTCCCTTCCTTTTATTTTACAGGGCTGGGCTCCATTCCTCGCCCCCCTTTTGCGACAGACAGACGGATGAGTCCATTATCCTGACCTTCTCATTCGCTTATGCAGGTTGGCGGTTGGACCGAAAGAGTATTTTGATCGAGGCAAAGGGGGCGAGGGAACCTGACCGCGACAACACAATAGGATAAGATCAGAAAGAGAGAAAGAGAGAGTGAGTGAGAGAGAGAGAGTGCAAAGACGGGATAGGAAGCGAGAAGGTGTTGGAAACACAAGGGGGTGGGACCGTACAGCAACAGCGAGTGGATTCGAAAGGAGGGAGAGAGGCCCGAGGCTCAAATTCTAAGGGGAGAGAAAGAGATACAGAGAGAGAGAGAGAGAGAGAGAGAGAGAGAGAGAGAGAGAGAGCTGGATGGAGAATGAGCGAAAACGATAGAAAGAGAAGGGGAGACAACAGACAAAGATGGCGATATAGGAGGACAAACAAGACAGAAAGTGAGTTGGAGAGGGGGCGCGGAAGCTAGCAGCGGAAGTTGGATGAGTTGTACAGTATGTACTTTAGTCATTCATGATTGTGTGATGAGAATCGGGTGTTGTTCGTAAGGATAGTCAAGTTTGCCAATACTAGCCACCGATTCTGAGATTGACAAGGGCGCGTTTTTTTTATTATGCTTCTATGTGCACGACATGTATCATTGTTCCCTTGCTTCAACTTGTGCTTGCGGTTCATATCTCGTCCGCATACATATTGCGTTTCATTTCCATCGACAAATCGTTCTTCAAATCACTGTTTGTTGTTACTGTTGTTACTACCCTTCATTAGTGCCAATGGTCGCATCTCAACAATAACAAGATGCAACACCAGGCAACAAGAACAAAGAGTCCTGGCAGCACATGTGGCCAATGCTATGGTGCGATTTGATCCGTGTCTAGGTATGTATCCATAACCTTGTATATTCTATTTTCCCCTTCCCCCGCTGTCGGGCATCCGAGTCGATATGTCGATGACATCTAGTCCGTTTGTCCGTCTATCCAATTTGCGAATGCTCACCCCTATCTACATACACTAGAGTAGGGATCATAGGATAAAAGGATTGGCTTTTGATTCCCTTCCACATTGTATATCAAGGAAGGGCAATGGTAAGGGTGAATTAGGGTGAGCCCGATGGGGAATCGCGGGGTAGACTGTCACCATCCATCCACTGTTACAAAAGTTATCTGTTCTTCTTCCTCGTCCTGATCCCTCTCTCTCCCTCTCTCCTTCTCTCCCTCTCTGTCTTAGTATGCCCCGTTGTGTCTTGTCGTGTCAACGGTAGGATGAGCCCGATGATGGGCAGTCCATATATCCGTGATAGCAGGGGGTTTTCTATCCGTCTCCCACTCCTGCATGATACTCATACCCAGCATGTAGTGTCCGTCCCCCCCCTAGTTGTGTAGAAGTGTGTCATCCTAGTAGTTTCATTCAAAAGAGAGCCCTCCTTCCTCCTGTCTGGCTATCATGCCAATAGCCAAATCACGGGTTCCCATGACTCCCTTCCTGGTGCTGCGTCTCTAGTGAATAGTTGTGTGAATGTAATGTTGGATACGTTTTTTCTTTTTCCATTTTGCCCAGCTGACCTTGTCTCAGCCAGAAAAAAACGACAAGGTGTTTGATAGTTGAAGCGATAGGAAAAAAAAAAAAAGAGCACGTCGGCGAGTGCATGTGTATGATATGATATGATATGGGGGATGAGTATCAAGGATAGAAAAATGAAGACGAGAGAAAAAGAGGGAAGAGAAAGAAAGAGAAAGAGAGAGAGTGAAGAGTGCGCCACCAAGTGATGATGAGTTAGTTGATCATTTATGAACAATATGGTGTGTTTTTGATATGATAAGCCTCCTTCTGCTTGTCAGTCAGTCAGTCATGATGAAAGAAAGAGTCTTTGACGTCGAGTCAACGAAAAAAAAGGAGGCAGCTGAAATGAAAAAAAATAATGAGCGAAGTGAGTGAGAGAGAGGAGAGGGTTGAGTCATTTTTGTTCTTTGATGTTCACACAACTCAAATCGACGACAAAGTTGACGAATCAGAGGCATAGGTTGATTATCTTTTGTCGGATAGGTCATGTGATTCAATCATGTTATGATCCCTTTTCGTCCCTTAGTCGTTGTTCTTCTCATGAGTGTGATATGAACAACTCACTCGCGGTGAGGATGACACCACCCCTGAGAGGCATAGCATGAATGCCTGGTGTGGATGGCGTATGTCAGAGATAGTTGCACTGGTAGTGTCTGTCTCACTGGAGAAGAAAGGAGAAAAAAAGAAGGAAGAGTATGAATCTTCCCCCTTACAAGTGTGTGACACAGCACGACAGAGGACCAAAAGAAAAGAGTCATAATTTTTTTTTTTCCTATTTCCTATTTCCCACTAACTCCTCTTCAAACTGCGTGCTGCGTGCTCCCATCCCGTCCAGTCACTCCAGTCAGCCACAGTCAGCCGTCAGCCCCCGGTTGTTCTTGACCTTCCCATAAATAAAAAAGACATGCCCTACTTTTACTTCTTTTCCCTCTTCCATCATCAACTTCTCTCTTGACTTTTACAAAACCACACATCTTCACTTAACCAACCTCCCCTCACACCCACAACCAATCTAATCTACTCAAGATGACTTTGATCTCCTCCTCCGTTCCTCTCGACACCTTCTACTGCCACACCAACACCCTCACTCAACAGAACAGCACCTCCTCCACTGCCAACGAACAGGCCCTGTCCTGGCTCCACTTTGAGTCAGCGACAGTGCCCACCCCTATTAAGAACAACAAGTACCGCACCTTGGCCTCTATCCAGGCCCAGTCCCTTCAGCAGCACCTCCACCTCCTCAACAACAGCGACAACCTCTCTCCCGTCTCCCCCTCCTCTACCAAGCCCTCCCTCCTCGATACCCAATCCATTCCTTCAATTACTACTACTACTACTACTACTACCACTACTACCAGTATCACCAATGAGTCGACCACTACCCACTCCATCACCGCCGCCCTCCAGGCCATGGACGCCAGCCACGGCACCTGCTTCTTGACCTGGATCCACAACCCTACCAACCTCGACTACATCTCCCTCCGCCTCCGCCCCCTCTGCCTCGAATACCCCCTCGTCGACGTCGCCAATGTTCTCCGCTGGATCGGCGCAGACTGGTCCTCGACCGACTGCAAGGCCCTCTTCCGTGCCGTCACCTCCAGCTGGGACCAGTCCAAGCGCCGTATCCTGGCCTTCTTGCTCATCCGCGACGAGGAGATGAGACAAAAGGCCAAATCAAAGTTGGTTGAGTTTGCTCAAAAGTCCTCGACTACTACCTCCAGAAAGTCCACTCAACTCCGGACCCCTGGCGCTTCCTCTTCCTCCTCAATTTCGCCGCAGCAACAGCATCAGCGAATCCAACCTACTATTCATTACCAACAGCGCATCCAGCAGCAACAGCAGCAACAGCGCAAGCAGCTCCAGTCCGTATCTGTAGGAGCCTCCACAGCCTCCGTACCCAGCATTATCGACAACAACAACAACAACAACAATAATGCCTCCTGGCGTGGCGGCGTCAACATGACTGCCCTCGAAAACATCGCTGCGGCCTCCTTGATAACTGGGATCGACATGACCCTTCCTTTGTCCACTTCGTCTCTTTTACCCTCCTCTTCCATTGCTGCTTCGGGCTCTGCCCCTGCCGCCGCCTGCGCCTCCACCACTTCTACCAACCTTTATTCTCGTCGTTTTTCTCCCTATTGAGTCTTTATCAAAAAAAAAAAAAAAAAACCACCATCTTTCCAGCCTGCCTCTTTCTTCGGATACAGTCTATCCATCTCTTCCACTTTTTTTTTTTTTTTTTTTTTTTTCTTTTTTTCTTGATGACTTTTTATGAATAACCACGAACACGAATAAGTCCCTCTTTTACTTTTACAAAAAAAAAAAAAAAAAAAGCACAAAAACACTTGTAAAAACATATGTACCAAAAACACAAAAAAACAAACCAACATTTACTTGCTGTGACCTCCTCCCCCTTCCACCCAACATCAACCGCAATCAAGTAACCATGGAAAAAAAATAATAAAAAAAACCCCTACAAAAATAAAAACCAAACACTACATTTTTTTTTTTATAATTTGTCTTTTCTATGAACTTGTCAATTGTCTGTCATTTAATGAATGTGAATACTGGGTATCAAAAAAAGCCCAATGCTGTATAGCATTGCCCATAAGAAGGGTGACATACATCGACCATCCGGTAATGAAAAAAGCTGTGTTATAGAGACAAGAACAACCTTTTTGGCGGCAAAACATCACCAACAACAATAACTGCAACAAGTATGACGACTCTTGTTTACTTCAACGGCTCGAAAAGGTTCTTTATTTCATTTTTTTATTTTTACTTCTGTCCTGTTCTGTGCTGTTCTGCCAAGAGAGAAAATTGTTTACAAGTGTTTGCATGCATCTGAGATAAGATATGACATCTAACTAGTACCACTTTTTAACAGAGAGAACGGCAACATACAAACGATCATCGCCAACACAACAACAACAATAGTCGACATCATCGTTTATGTATGACGCTTCAGGTCCCAATGGTTCACTTAATTTTGCATGTAATCGTTGTAGGTATTGTTTATTATTACGAAGCAGAAAACTCTGACAGAAATGTGGTGGATGGATAACGGATGTGTGATTTTGGCATAAAACAACAAACAAGAAATGGGCAGTTGTATACATTAGCACAGAAGAAAATAAAAGATGACTGCTTGACAAGTCAGGTTGACCAAACTGCCAGAGTTTGTTGAAGAGGGGAGCCTTGTCTGACTGTCCATCAGTTAGTCTGTCAGTGGAGACGAAAGATGACTCACAAAGACTTAACCGACATGGAAGAGAATCGTCTTCTTGTTCTTCTTCTTCTTGCCCGTCGAAGACTCCTCCTCTACTTGGTCCGCCGCCGTTAGGTTGTTCCAGCCGCTCACCCACCCATTAGGCTCGTCCTGTCCAGTCTGGCTGCGGCTCTTCTTCATCGGCAACAAACCGAACGAAGGCTTGACGCCAACAGGGGCCTGACTGACAAGCGAAGGGAACTGATCAGCGGCTGCCACGGGGCGACTATAGTTGCCAGTCGAGGGTCGGAACTGGGGAGCTGACGAGCTCGAGGTGGTCGTCTGGGGAATTCCTGCCCACGATGCCGATCCTCCCAATCCAGCAAGGTTACTGCTGCTGTTACTGTTGGCGTTGCGTTGGCTGGAACTGGTACTCTTGCTGGTCACAGGGGTGAACACTGGCTCAGTGTAGGCATCATCCGAGGCTGATGGAGTCGTCCAGGCAGAGGCCGATGACGAGTTCAACTGCGGGGTCGGGTAAAACACAGGGGTTGCCGTTGACCGGAACCCTCCTGGCGAGTTTGTTCTGTTGGGTGATGACGACGAAGCCGCTGCTGCTGCGGCACGATCCCAGGTACTCGTGGACTTGGGCTTGGTATGACCGAGACCACCGCGGGTTGTTCCAGACGACTTGATCACCAGGACTCGGCGGGTCGATGGCGTCGCAATGTCCGCCATTGTGGGGGCAGAGGTCGATTCCAACGAGGGGAACTGGCTCTGCACAGCCTTATAGTCACGCCAGACACGCATGATCTCAGCCTTCTTGCTCTCAGAGTCCAAGACATCGTACAGACCCTGGATCACCTTGCCAGTTTTGTCCAAATCATTCCCGAACAAGGACGACAGCGAAGCGACATATTGGTTGCCTGGTATTTGCGAATTGCGGTATTGTGTTGTTAATGTCCTGAACTGGGATAATGATCCACTTGTTCCTTGGAGGTACTGTTGGACACGATCCTGCAGTGCGCTGTGCTTGCTTAAGGTATCGGTTGACACAGGGCCACCACCAGTGGCGGCAGCGGAGGATCCGAGACGGGGAGATGCCGTGTTGACAGCGGCAGAACCAGCTCCCGAGACAGCAGGCCAGTCCGAACTGGACTGAGAGACGACAACAGGAGAGTTGACGCGCATGGGGCTAGATGTCCGCTGGATGTTAGCAGCAACACGGGCTGCGGCAGAGGTCGAAGAGCTCTGAGGACGGATAGGCGCGGGCTCGGATAAAGTAGCGCCAAAGCCTGCTGGTGGTCGCGTCCGCAGCATAGATTTTTGCTGAGGTGCAGAGTCGAGGGAGAGATCTGCAAGACCCTCACGAGCAGCCTCAGCATTCTCGCTGTTTTGACGTCTTTCGTGCTCCTCTGCCATCTGCTGCTGAAGGGCAATCTGCTGTATCTGGTGAGGTGTGAGCTGAGGCTGTGCTGGGACTTCTGGTTCCCGGTTGCTGTTACGACCTTGCTGGCGGTTATTGTTGTTATTGTTGTTGCTACGACCACCACGACGAGCGTTAGCGTTCTCGCTGGCAGACTGATAGTTGAAGCTGATGTCGATCTTTCTGGCGTCCCGAAGCCTGTTTCTCTGGCCGGGTGTCGAGTTGGGATGCATCTCGGCCTCATGGGCCTTCAGGTCGAGATCGGAATCAAAGACCACAAACTTTTTCTCCAAGCACTCTGGGTCCATACAAGCGTAATGCTCTGAATGCAAATGCCGCTCCTATGTATATCATCAACATGTGGAAACAATGGATATTGTTAGTGTCAGCATTAATAAGAATGAGAGTAAGCTTTGGCCGCGAATGAGGAGCTAAAGCAGCAAAGACAACTTACAAGGTCGGGATACTTGTCATAGTATTGGTGGCGGATATTCCGTCGGAGACAGAGGAAGCACTGTTCGTGGTTCTTCTTGCAATGCTCAAACAACTCATCGTCACCATAGAAGCTCTCCTTGCAGAAGCCGCACTCAGGATGGCCCTTGAAGCCTGAGGGCTCGGCCGAGTTTTGGTTGGCCTGTCCAGAGTCGCCGTTCCTGAAGTGCTTCATCAGTTGCGAGGCTGTCATCAGGTTGTGTTCGTGGGCAAACATCTTTTTGTGGCGAACACACAGGTCACTGTATTAAGACGCGTCCCAATAAAAAGAGGAGATATCAATGATGAGTGATGATGTCGAAACGATTGAGGAAGCAATACGGCTGAAATAGGGAAGAGAGGTTGTTTACCAGAGCATGAGCTTATGGACTTTCTTGACGTGAGACTTGAGCTGGTTCCAACCCTCGGGACAGGCAACTTCACAGGTGGGGTCGGGGCAGTTGAACCTCAACAGGACCATTGTGTCTTCGTACATCTCCTGGTCCTCAAAGTAGATGTTCAGCTTGCGATCATAGTAGGCCATCGACTTCAAGTTGTAGTCCTGAAAAGCCTTTTCTGGGTGTCTCGTAAAGATCATCACTCCTTGATCAGCCTAGCCCATCCATGAGAAGTGAAAAAGAAAAAGTAAACATAAAAGTCCTTGATTAGTCACTAGTATACTTTCTCTTCTCTTGAGTTCTGCTCGATCGACCTTTTTTTAATGAACGTTTTTGTAAGCAAGACGTTGTTTCAAAAGTTACCTTGCAGTAAGCGCAATTCTTGGTCTTGTAGAGGGCGCGCAGTCGGAGGGAGCAGAGATGGCAAGTGCGATGGTTACAGTCCGAGACGGCAAAGATGACAATATTCTCTGTACAGATGAAGCACGAGTGTTCGGCACCATCCTCAGCAATATGAGGAGCAGTAACTGTCGTTGTTGTGGTCGCACTGTTCTCAGCGTCGGCAGTGGCCTCCCTGCCCGTCTGGAGATCGATCGGGTCTGTGGCAGCAATGGTCCTGGGAGCCCTTGGGTTGGGAGTAGATCCGGCTGTTGTGGAATCCTTGTCTCTCTTATTGCGACCATCCTGACGTTTGGGCTTAGGGGTTGCTGCTGAGTCTGTTTGGGCGCCCTTTTGTTGGTTGTTGTTATTGTTACGACCGCCGCCACGTTTGGGAGTTTGTCCCTTGCGACCAGTTCCGTTACTGTTGTTATTGTTGGTAGAGGTGTTGGCCGAGGTAGAATCAGCAAAGGCAGCGGAGGAGGAAGTGGCAGCAGGATCCATTGTGCTTGATCTCGTTATAGTATTGAACGTGGGCCCAGGTGGGGGTGAAGATATTATTTCTTTTGATATTGCTGGTGACAACGAGAGGAAGGATATATAGCGAGTTTTAAAAAGAGTGTTATCGAATGAGAGTAGGGAGAGGGAGATTGGGAGTGAAACGGTTAAGAAGAAGAAGGATGATCTCTTCCCTTCGCTCTTTTTTTTATTTTCTCACTCTTTTTTTTTTCTTTTTTCTTTTTTTTCGCAAAAACACACAAGAATCGAATTCTGACAAATGATTGGCCGGGAGAACAGGACTCTCTCTCGCTGCTCTTCTCTGCTCTGAGAATGAGACGCCGCAGCTTTGTTGCCGGAGTCACCTACATACTCCCTTAGGTCCAATCCATTTCTGACGTTGGAATAGCCAGCCGGCAATAATAAAAATAACAACAAAGTCAAGAAGACCATTGACATGGGCGTGGACAAGGTTATCATCCCTATCTATCTATCTCCCATGGTCATCCTCATCCTTATGTCGACACTAGTCTCATATGTTGTAGTCGTACTAGAGAGGGAGGGGGCATGATTTTATTAGATCGTCTTTTTGTTTTGATGTGAGTATGCTTGTTTGTTTGTGTAGGTGTGAAGGATATTCTTTTGGATGGAACGAGGGGGCTACTATTTCTTGGGAGGAGTTGCTTCTTTGATTACTCTTCTTCAACAATGGAGAGAGGCGATGGAGAAAAACAACAAAAAGAGTCAATCAACCTCTAAAAAGGCCCACGGGAGAAAGGGATAGGAATAAAGTACTAGACGGATGGAAATTAACGAGTAGAGAAAAATAAATAGAGAAAGTGACTTATGGGATGGAGGTGAACGAGGGCTCATAGTGCTCCTTGGGCATCGGTGGCAGGGGTCGGTCAAGGGACTCGGCCATCGAGATCGGGCGAGCACGCATCGACTGCGGCCGGCCAAAGCTGAACGGTCTAGGCGACGTCGTGGCCCGCTCAAGTTTCGTCGAATGGTGGCGCACATGCGTAGGCTCCCGAGGCTGGTTTCGGCCATCACCACCTTGATGGTCGCGGTTCTTGTCCTTCTCCTTCTCCTTGTCCTTGTCACGGTCTCCATGGTTAAACACAAGGCTCAATCGTCGAAGCACTCCTCCACTCGACTCCCTCACACTGCCAAACAGAGAGCGAGCCGCATGGGCCGCTGCCGACTGACCCAGGCCACGCTCTGATCCCTTGCTACTCTTGATCGACCCCTCTCGACTGGGGCCATGCAGGGATCCGTTTCCATGGCCGTGGCCATGACTACTTCCGTTTTGTGTCGAGTTGTTGCTGCCAGTGTTTGTATTGGCGTTGCTGCTCCCACTCGCGTGTCCCGTCGTGTTGGACCGCAACAAATCTCCAGCAACCGATCGGGCCCGGGGTCGGAGACTCTTTCGTCCGAACGAAGCAAATCCACTCAATGTTGATCGCGCCGATGCCATCGCACTGCTAGGTCCCAACGTGTTGCTGTTGCCGTGCGTGCTGTGGCGGTCGCTCTGACCTTCCAATCCTGTTCGTGGGTCGTTCGACATATGGCTCATGCTCTGGCGGTGAAGCGACTGTGCCTGGGCCTGCGACACCGACGCCTGCTGTTGCTGCTGTTGCTGGTGCATCATGGTTGATTGAGAATACTGGTGAGAAGTTGTGCCGTCCATCATGGAACCGTTTCCATTCTGAATGCCAGGTGAAAGTCCCTGGGCCGACATGCGCTGCATTGCCTCGCGTGCCTGCTTCTCTCGGACAAGATGATAGATCGACGTCAAGGGTGTCGTCAAGGGTATCTGAAGCTCAGCCTCTCGTGCTGCAAAGCTCTGCATCTTCTTCTTGTGCGAGAGTGTGCCGCTGACAGACATGTTGAGTGCATGCCAGTTCCTGGCTGCCAGCTGGTACGATTCGCTCCGGATGATCGACAGCAATCTCTGCTCAATCTCCTGCTCCGATCCAAACTCGAATCCTGTCATGCCGCGAATCACATTCAGATCCAGAGGTTCCGTTAGAGGACTTCTCTGTGGACAATAGCTTGGTTGAGGAGAGTCGTATGACTTGTTCATCCAAGGATGCGCCAGAACCTCTGCCATCGTCGCTCTCTGACTTGGTACCGTCACCAACATCTTTGAAAGCAAGTGTCTACAGTCTATGAGATCAAAAACACAATAATTGCATGTGGTATTAGATCAGAGTACATTGCAATCCTCCAAAAATGTACCACCATGCCTGTCGTCATTCAAATTAAAAATAGAAATAAAACAAAAAACATACCATTGCTGAGCCACGCTGGGTATTCGACAAAGCCGCGCTTGATCTTGGCATGGAGAGCTGGCATAGACTGGTCGTCAAAGGGAACCTTTCCACAGACAAGGACGTAAAGAACAATTCCAAAACTCCAGACATCGACCTCTGGTCCAGTATAGACCTTGGCGTTCAACAACTCGGGAGCAGCAAAGTAGAGAGAGCCGCAGAAGGTTGAAAGATGAGAGCGAGGTGAGTAGAGGTTCGAAAGACCAAAGTCGATGATTTTGATGTTTCCAGACTTTGAAATCAAAATGTTTTCAATCTTCAAGTCTCGGTGTACAATCGAGTTTCTGTGGCAGTAGTCTATAGCATGCAAGGAAAAAAGACATTGTCAATGGTGACTCAGCAAGAATAACAAAGGTCGCATATTCATTAGTGAGTACTGAGAAAACAAAAAACTTCGAATTAGATTTGGCAAGGTTCTTACCGAGGGCTGAAGCAATTTGGCGGGCAAATTTCCGTGCATGCTTCTCCTTCAATTTGCCGTGGGATATGATATAGTCCAACATCTGTCCACCGTCAACGTGCTCCAGGATCATGTAGTAATGATGGGGTAAGACCATAACCTCGTAGAGACTGACAATGTAAGGGTGGTGCAGAACCATCATGATGGATGCCTCGCGAATGGTTCTTGTCTCTCGGTTGTCCTCCTTTTCCTGCTGTGCGGGGGTCATGTTTGGATTAGGTTGCACACGAGGAATGATCTTGATCGCGACCTGTCATATATATCATCGATATGGATGGTTGTTGTCGTTGTTGTTGATCGTCATTGGAATGAGAAAGAGAGGGTCATATTGGGAGGGAGGTAGAACAGAAAAATACAATAACTGGTAAGCCAACGTGCTTGGTTTGTTGTGTTTTTTTTCCTTGTTTTCTTTTGTGTTAAATGAGAGATCACAAGGTACAAACAACTCCAAGGGCGATATCGCACTAGCTCGTGCACAATGGGAAAAAACATCACAAGAAAAAAGGGACCGATGCGGCGGCTTGAGCGGGTAACCTTGTCCTATCCCCTCTCTTTTTTCACTCTTTCTCTATCTCTTTAGTGGTTCTCTTGTTTTGATATGTCGCCATGAGGTCAATGCCCATGCCACGCCCACGCCTGACATGCTGACTGTGCTGCTGACCGACCATTCACAAAAGGATGGGACAAAGGGAAGAGGGAGGAGCGCACAGAGAGTCATCGATCAACAATGGACAAGGAAGAGATGAAAGAAAAAAAAGGAGCTACTGCATCGTTTGAAGACCGGTGGCTGTTATCGTTGTTGGTGTCTTGACGGTCCGTTTGAATGGCAATAGAGTGGTTGCATTGCCCATTAGGTCAAGTCCTGCCGTGATAACCCAAAACAAACACAACAACCCAACTGTAATATTACCCCCATCCCCCCCTCTTTCCACATGTATAGAGCCTGTCTAACATATCGAAATACAATAGACATAATAGTTGCAAGAAAATAAAGCTGAGAGCGATTGGGCCGTTGATGTTTACCTTGTCGCGAGTACGGCTGTGAACTCCCAGCTTGACCTTTCCCATGCTACCTGCACCAAGTGTTTTAGACATATGATAGTTGCCGAGGACTCTGCGGGGCTTGACTCGAGCAGGGTCTTCTCCGTTAGCATCCACAGGTGCTCCTCCCTGAACAGCCAGGCCATCCTGTCCCTCCTGCTGATGATGGCTCTTGCCAGTCAAGTCCCTGTTTCTGTCTCTTTGAGAGTCAGTATGACCGTTCTGCTGGTTCATGCTCTCGGAGCGGTGGTGGTGCTGGTTGGAAGGTAAGAGTGCTGGGTCGTCCGAGGTGTGGCCGTTCCTGTCCTGAACATGATGAGCCAACTGGAGGCCATTAGAGGGTTCAGGAGTGGTGGAGGTGCGGGTGGTGAGAGTGGTGGTAGTAGTACGCGACGAGGACGGGGTATTATCTTGTGACAAGATGAGGGCACTCTCGGGGTGCTGGTGTTGATGGCTCTGGTATTGTTGCTGTTGCTGGTGGTGCTCATATTGTTGATAGCGATTGTCATGTTGCTGGTAGTTGTGGCGCTGGGGCTGTTGCTGGTCCAGTGCGACGGGCGACTCACCAGAGCCGTTGTAGGGTGGAGGAGGACCCATCAGAGTGACTCTCTTGGAAAGTATCCTCTCCTTGTCCTCAGCTGACGAAGGTTGTTGTGGAGAGGAGACCAAGAGGTTCTCTCGCTCAAATGTTCCCGGAGTCAGGGTTATGCTCTGAGGGTGGTCTGCAGTTCCCTTTGCTGTAGTGGTTGGTGTTGTTGTATTTGAAGGAGTGGCAGTGGCAGCAGGGGAGGTGACGGGATGCGAATGGGAGTTGGAGTGAGAGGATGAAGATGAAGAGGATGGGGTGGAGGGGGGCAGTTGAAGGGCCGAGTTGTCAGGAGTTGGCTCAAGTCCGGTAGTTGTAGGATGATGGTGATGATGGAGTCCGTTTTCGGTGGATGTTGCTGTTACACTTGAGGTGAGAGGAGGGTGGGCAAGGTGGTTGGAAGAGGTAGGGGTTGGGGGCAGGTCTTTGTCGTAGTGAGGCTGGTTGTGGGATGAGTCTGCTCTTGAAAGGGATCTGACGGGGGTTTTGATGGGTTTAGCTGGCGATGGAGATTCCATAGCAGAGGGCGCCTGCGGGGTATTGGGAGAGATGGGCATTATTGCCATGGTCTATCTGACTGGAGTGGATCGGAGTGAACAGTGGCAGTAGTAGTTGTTGTTGTTAGGATGATGATTATAGACGAGAGGGGGGTAAGGAAGGGGAGGGAGGGATGATGAAATGGGATTATGAGTGAGAGTGAGTGTGTGTGTATATAGGAGAGAAAGAGAAAGAGAGATGAGACGATAGAGGGGAGAGAGAAGAGGGGAGAGTGGATGTGTGAAAGAAAGAAGTAAAGAGAAGAAGAAAATAAGATGATGACGAAAGAGAGTGGGATGAGAAAAAAGAGAGAGTGAACACAAAATACATAGAAGAAAGAGGGCAATAAAAATGAAGAGAGAGAGACAACGACAAAGAAGAGAGAGAGCGAGGGGAGAGAGAGAGACAAGAAACAAACAACGACAAAAAACGAAAAAATACAACAAAAAAAAGAAAAAAAAAAAAAGAGGGTACAAGGATGTTATTGATGTTGGTTGGTGATGATGTGTTATGGATAGGATAGCAGAGGATGATGAAGTAGAGTGTAGGGGGGATTGATCCTTTTGTTGCTCTTTGCTTTGCTTTGCTTGTTGTTATTATTGCTGGGCTTCATGTTTGCTTTTGTTGCCTTTGTACAGAGAGGTCTGGATAGTGATCGAAATGAATGAATGAGATTGGGTGTGAATGGTTCTCTCCTGGTGGGACCATAGGGTAGAAGTGGTTGTTGTTATTTGCTGACAAAGGGTACCCAAACTCTCCTCTTATTTTTAAAAGAAAGAAAAGAAACGACAGCCCATGGGGGGGGGGATTTCTGCATTCCATCCCTGCCAATTCATTGCCGATGTGTATATCCATCATTGTACTGTAAACAACCCATTAATATCGCATATACACTTTTTTTTTTGCGATCGCAATCTGCTTTATCCCACATTCACAACAACAGAAAACACCAACGACGATAGAAATGTAAAAAAAAAAAAAAAAAAAAGAAAAAGACAAGGAACCGCCCGACAAACTGGAAGAGAAGAAGCAACTTCACCAAACCCATAAGACCACAAGACAGAAACGACAGAAAGACAACTCGGACATACAAAATAAATGATGAACAATTGAACACAAAAGGAACAAATGGCAACAACGTATGAATTGTTTGTTGTTGGAATAGAATAAGGAACCGCCTGCCACAAACACCTGGTTCCCAGCCAGTCATAAACCGTTCTTTTGATTCAACATAGTAGGTCGTTCATACACCACGCAGCAATCAGCAATACAATCATTCTCCTCTCTCTCTCTCTCTCTCTCTCTCTCTCTCTCTCTCTCTCTCTGTCTTGTTGTGTTGTTCTGGTGATGCTGATGGTTTCGCTTTTACTGCACTGTTCGCTGACTTGTTGCCCTGGCGCTGTTGCTGTTGTTGCCCTTGCTGTCGTTATCGACCACATCCATCTTTTTTTTTTCTTTTCTTCTTCTCAAGTTGAGTATGTGGGTATAAGTTGAGTATGTAGATGGATAGACATGCATATGTTGAAAGGAGGAAAGGCAGGAAGGGATGGTGTAT
Source organism: Linnemannia elongata (assembly GCA_036320915.1). Classification (NCBI taxonomy): domain Eukaryota; kingdom Fungi; phylum Mortierellomycota; class Mortierellomycetes; order Mortierellales; family Mortierellaceae; genus Linnemannia; species Linnemannia elongata. The sequence goes on from JAXBDG010000020.1 coordinate 43,740, forward strand.
GGGCTTGGGTGTGTATGAGTGGACAAGTGTGAGTGTGTGGGTCCTTCTTTTACTGCAGGACAAAGGGGGTTCTTTTCTGTCTATCAATGGTCGGATTCAGACAAAAAGTGCTTCCCATGGCACCCCTTATTTTTTTTTTTTTTTTTTTTTTTTTTTTTCACGCTATCCACTCTCTTCTCTCTCTCTCTTCTCTCAACTCTCTTCACTCCTCTCTCTCCTCCTCCTCCTCCTCCTCTTCTTCCTCCTGCCTCCTGTTGTCTGTTTTATGGTGATTCAACTTCATGCCCATTCATCCCGGTCTAGTGGGAAAAGGGTTAACGACAACAAATAAGCAAAGTGAACTCGTCCTTGTTTTAACTTCTCTCCATTCGTTGCAACGGAAGCAATAAAGCGAACAAGTGAGCGTGAAAAAGAACGAAAAAAACAAAAAAAAAACGAATATGAGAGTAGAGAAAAGAGCCAATGAAGAGCCGGTATAGAGTGCAACGAGGAACAAGCTTTCGCTTAGTGCAAACAGACGGGAAAGCCCTCACGCAGCATGAACTCAACTCAAATGTACTACCAAGACAGAAAGGTACTCTTTCCTTTCTCCCCCTTCTTTTTCGCCGGACCGTTGGCCGATGGGTCCGATAGTACTGATAGTAGATACAAGAAAACGTAGGGAAACGGGGCTGTACTACAACAAGAACAACAAAGAACAAACAGTAGAGGAAACCCATAACCCCTTGGGTTTGTACTCTACTCCTGGTCCACCCCTTCTCGCTCGCTCGCTCTTTGTCTATCTCTCTCATCCCTCTCCTCGTGTACACTATCGTCGATAATAATAGGAATATGTCATAATATAACTAGTAAAACGAGTGTAAAAAAGAGCAATATAGAAAAGTAAAAAAAAAAAAAAAAAAAAAAAAAAAAAGCTCCTACTCCTTGGTGAGTGCTGTTGTTGAGACGAGGAGTAATGCTCGTGTGAGTGTGTAAGGGTGTACGAGTGCTTTTGAAAGGAAATAGGATGTTGAAGGAGTAGTATGGAGTGATGTTTGTCGCTTAACTCTATGTATCTCTCGGTGTATGTTGTGAATGGAAGGAGTGCACTGTTGAAATGAAGTCAAGGAGGGAGCAGTTGAAGGACAGAGTATTACTGACTCAAGAAGAATAAGAAGAAGAAGGAGAGGTAGGACGTAGGGAGAGTGCGCACTCACCTCTGAAGTGGGTTGATTGTTCCTGCCCTAGTTTGTTGTTTTGTTGTTTTATGGTTTTGCTGTGAATGAGGCTGTTTTTAGTAGTAGTAGTAGGAGTAGTGGTTGTTGTGGTTGTTGTTGTTGCAAGTGGAAGTGAGGGTGGGAGTGAGACCCGAGAAGTGAGAGGAGTGAGGAGAGTGTGTGAGTGTGTGTGTGAGTGGTGTGGAGAGAGGAGAGAGGAGAGAAGAGAAGAGGAGAAGAGAGATAAAAAAGTGGTGGCAAAAAAAAAAAAAAAAAAAAAAGAGAGAGAGAGGTGTCGAGTGGAAAGAGTGACCAAGGGTGGAGGAGGGGGATGACAGACAGGGTATGCAGAAAGAGAGAAGGAAAGAAACAAAGTAAGAAAGGAAGAAAGTAGTGGGAAGAAGGGGACAAAGGGAAGAAAAACAGAAAAAGAGGAGGGAGCGGGAAAAAGGGAAAAGAGAGGGAAGAGAGAGATTGAGAGAAAGAGACAGAGAGAGAGAGAGAGAGAAAAAAAAAAAGAGTGAAAAAGACGAGACAAAGAGTCCAGTCCAAAGCAAACAATGGATAGAAAAGATAAAAAAGAGAACAGAGAACACAAGCAACAACAACCACAACCACAACCACAACCACAACAGCAACACAACAGCAACATACAACGAGGATAACAAACACAAGTGCACAACCAAGTAAGTAAATAGTGTGAGCCAGCCAGGTCCAAGAAAAAACAAAAAGCGTCTTATTTAAGCAGACATGACAGCACCCTACTGTGGTATCGTATCGGGGGAAGAGGGGGGGGGGCATTGGATTAGCCTGCATTGGATGTGTGGGGGGATATAAGAAGAGAGGGAATTGGGAGTGTGGGATAGGATAGCTGCAAAGGCGGCAATGCTGTCCTTTACTTTATGCATCGTATTTGCTATCCTCTTCAATCATAGATGGATATTGCCGACATCCTTTTCTCTTTTATCAACATCCATCCCAACACAGTTTATTCAACATTTGTTTGTATTTTTGTGTGTTGGTTGGCAATAATATCATTGTTACCAATGCTTCGCCTCTGCTCTTTGACATCGTTCCTTCTTCCTCTGCGATCCCTATTCACATTCAAACTGTCGACCTTCGACTCTTTTCGCTTTGACTCTCCTTCTCTCGCTCTTTCTAATCATAGCCATCAATCCATCATCAGTCTACTCCGGGGAAGAGATTGAACCCTTCAATGCGCCCATGGTGCTATGCTGTGGAATCTCTCCATGTCCATGCAACATCCAGGGTTCCACTGTATTGTTGTCTCGCCCTTTTTTTTTTTTTTTTTTTTTTTTTTTTTTTTTTTTTTTCCTTTCTCACTCACTCACTCACCTACTCACTCACTCACTCACTCACCTACTCACTCACTCACTCACTCACCTACTCACTCACCTCACTCTCTCTCTCACTCTCTCTCTCACTCTCACTCTCTCTCTCCTTTTCCGTCTTCTTCTGTGTCCACGTTCCTCATGCTTTCCTTTCCTTTCACTTTCATCCCTCCTTTCTCGCTTCGTACTACATCCTCCCTCCTGTCCGTTGTTGTATGCCTTTTTTTTTGTCTTCAACTTCACGATGATGATGATAATGATGGGTTCCAATTATTCCCCTTTCTCCTATCTCGCCCCTCTTTCTGTCCTCCCTTCACTTCCTTTCTTTTCTTTCCCTTACAACCCCTACTTTTCCGTGTTCTCGCCTTCTACCTCTTCTTCTCGTCCATTACTGTTTTCTTTGTTTGTTTGGCTGCCTGCCTGCTTTGCTCTCTTTTTCATGACCTCTTTTCCATCATTGGTCGGTCAGTCTCTTTGCAAGAAGAAGAAAAGAGCAAAGGCACAATGTCAAGGCAAAGGAGACGGGAGCACGCACGATGCAGCCCAGCCCACCCTCCTCTTTTTTATTTCATTCAATTCCTTGTACTCCACGTACAAGAAGCACAACAAAAAAAACGTTAATTCTTCAGGCAACTTGTACGTGAAAAATGATGCTGTAAAAATTGTATTCTCAATCCCTTCAAGTCCTATGTCCCCTTCTCGTATGCAAACACTTGTTTGGGATTGTTGTTTTTATGCGAACAAAGTCTGCTGACGGAACATCAACCCCAAAGACTCGGACTCTTCCTCAACCGTCTCCCTGGCACTCTTGACACTGTTGCTCAAATCAGCATTGTAATATGTCTCAACAGGGATCCAGCCAATGTAGTGGATACCACCGAATCCACCAATGTAATAGATCTCCTCAATCTCCATATTGTACCACTTGAAGTCATGGAATCCTGCGCCGGGCAACCACCATTTGGCCTCTGGATGCTTTGCTACAAAGCACTCCTCTGCCTTCTTTTGCTATTTTGGTTCGGATAAGTTGGTTTTGGTGGCAAGGGGAAGGGGGAAGGATGAAGAAAAAAAAATAAAGAACAGAGATGATTAAAAGGCGTGAGTGTTTTCTTTCTTTCATCGTTTCTTTTCTGGTTTCTTTGTTCTTTATGTTTCGGACTCGTATTTCGGTATGTGCATTTTTTTTTCTTTGCCCTTGTTCCTCCTTTTGTCACTCCTGCTGTTCCTCCTTTAGCCATCCCTGCAGTTCATCTCTTGTTCGGTTCCTGGTTCTCTTTAATCGTTTTTGTATATTGTTGCTGTTTCGTCGAGTTCCTGATGTATGTCTCCTCGCAAAAGATATTCCTGACTCTCGTTCATCAACTGTGCACACGCCCTTCACGTTCAATTTGCACAAATACGCTCAAACGAAACAAAGACTCCCAAGCTGAACAGGATAAAACGGTCATCGGGTAATCATTCGCACTTCCATCTGAACACAACAAAATAAAACCAAAAAAAAAACAGATGTTTACCTTGGCCTCCTCGACGGGAACAAGACGACCCATCAAAGTCACACGGGGATCAACCATAGGGTTACCACGCTCACCAGGACCTGGGAGCCTAATACATCACAGAACGAGGAAGGAGATGAGAGTGAGACTTGTCAGTCAATACGATAACAGGCTACACACAAGGTAGCTACGACATTCTTCGATACAAAAGGATATCCTGTAAGATGACAATAACGTAATAGAGGACGTACTTGCGAATGGCAAGGGAGATGTGGTTGGAGGATCTGGCGTTCTGGACGTTGATCTGGAGGTGGGAGAGGAGCATCAAGGGCTTGCCTCCATCCTGGCAGTCATCAACGTAGTAGTCCATGCTTCCAAATGGGTATCCTATTTCATTCCACATTGTATTTCAAAAGACATAGTAGAATGAGTTACACAACTCTCCTGTATGCCATTTATTGCTACAACCTCGCTATGCGTGCAGCTTCTTTTTCATTCTAAACAAACAGACAAAACTAAACAAAGAAAAGTTACCCTCGACGCCAGACTTTTGGTTAGAGTTCATGATGCTCATGAGGGTACCGACGCCAGTGTTCTTGACGAGGTTGCGCGCAAGACCAGCAGCCTGTTCGCGAGTCTCACCCATTACCTGGACGCTCTCGCCATGGCAGGGGGCAGCGGGGGCGGGGAGGGCCATAGCAGTGGCTGACAACAGGGCCAGCGAGAAAGTGACAGCAAGCGTGCGAAGAGAAAGCATTATGAATTAGGAATGAGGTGAATGAATTATGAATGAAGGGATGGAGATGGGTATGAACAGGGGTAAAGCGGTTGAAGAGAGGAAACAAGAAGAAGAAGGCAAGGACTGGGGGGGCTGACCTTCACTTATTTATGCAGCCCGTTGAGTGGAGTACACACGACTGACTCCACACACTTGAGAAGAGGGGTCGTTGCGCCTAAAAATTGTTATCAGATCGTTTACAATTGCAAAAAGGGCGTGGCGCGCTACAGTAAAATAAAAGATGAGATGAGTTGTCGCTTACAATGGCCAACAACTTGTCTGGAACATCTTTGGCCCTCCGAGAGGCGCACTCTCAACCATTAGTATCTCTCTTTTCTCCCTTTGTTGAACCGTTCCTTCTCAAACTTCTTTTTTTTTCTTTCTTTCTTACCGGGAAAGACACACCGACAGGAGGAGTGAGCACCCACACTTGTCTCTCTCTCTCTCTCTCTCTCTCTCTCAATCATCCACCGTGTATTGTTTTCTTATGTCACAGTGCTTATCAGATCCTCAGGAACAATGAAAAAAACAGGCGATTGCGGGGAGTCAATTGACTTGAAGACAAAAAAAAGTTATCAGATTTGTTTCAACCTCCACTTTCTTCCTCCTTCTCTTCTCACTCTTACTCTTACTCTTATACACGCGCACTCGCTCACTTTCGACAACCACCGGGGTCTCCATTTGGCCATCCGCTTTACTCCTTTTCTACCTTACCTTCATCTTGTACTCAATTGTATTCACTCGTGTTCAGTACTACTCATTACTCCACTCTTTATTTCGTTCACTTTTCATGCTCGTTTCCCACGATGCTATATGCACAGTATCCTGTCGGGGGCTGACATTCAATGCTCATTTTCGCCATGAAGCGCCATTGAGGTCCTTCCTCTTGTAGGCTACAGTACCTTAACAAAAACAAGCATGAACAAACATAGGCGAAAAAGTTACCGGCCAGATCGTTTACATGGATGCTACAATACTCTTCGCCTTTCTCTACGCTCCATTGCACCTGTTGACCTCAACAATGAGTAACATATCGCCCTGGTCAAAAATAACAACGAGAAAACAGCACAGCTTTACACGGGCGAAAGGAGGATCTGATAGCTTTCACCCACCTTTCTACACTTGTTCCTTCATACTCAGTCAACAACCAGGTAGACCAAGACACACAATAAAAAAAAAAAAAAGCAAACTCCATTTTCTGTAATTAACAGTTCTATTCTATAGACAGGAAGGCTATCGACCAAGAAACAAAGCAAAACCAATTACGCGTAAAACTCATTGGCCTGGATGAAGCCTACGGTAACATGCGGCATCCTCGTCCGCCATCGCGCAACAAGTTCCTCTGCACCATCAACTTCCTCCATATCCCATCCAACCCTCCACAAAAACTTCAGTCCTTCAACCGCCTCCAGTACTTCCTCCAACTCGACTCCATAACAACGGGCTAGATCCAACATCTTCAGCGCCGTCGATCGGGTTCCCAACCCCTTCACAAATTCTCTCGTCAAGGCCCACTTGCCCAACAACTGCAGACATTGCAGTTTTTGAAGTGACAGAATTGGTTCGAGGGGGTTGCCTGGTTGGTCACAGGAGAAGAACCCGTTGACCATGAGTTTGAAGGATATCAGGTTTGGACATGAGCGCAGAACTCCGAAATGGAACTCGAGGGCAATGTCACCCTGGAGCTGAAGGTCGACCAGGAAGGGCATCTCGACTTGGAGTAATGGGTATCCCCATGTGATCGAGGGTTTCTCGACAGTGTGGCGCTCCATCGATGTCACCTTGAGGATTCGGAGTGTCTGGCTCAGACCGACAGGGGCGTTCTCGAGGGCATTGCGGAGGTTATTATGATGACCCGAGATGTACAGCTTCTCCACTGGTGGCAGGACCGCAGTTCCGTCTGTCAAGGCGTTCCTCACTGGCATCAGCGGAGAAGTTGTCGTCGAGGTCGAAGCGATTGCTCCTGCTGCAGCTGTTGCTGACTGGTCAACGTCAGAAAGAGAGTCAGGATGGAAGCGGGACTTGAAAAGATAGGCCACATCGCGGAACGTGTCCTCTGCAGGCACATACAGATCCAATACCTTCAACCCTTTGCACCGCAGCATGAAACTGCACCCCTTGTCTGGCGCAACCCCCTCACCATAATCCATCACCAACCGGAACAAATCTTCCACAGGGACCTGGTCAATCATCGGCCAGGCACCACTCCACGACCTGGTATCCAACTCTGTCAATGTACGATACGCCTGTGGGAGCAAGACCAGGTCGCGTCGGCTGTTGGTATCATCGTCGTCAAACTCGGAGGCTTTGTACCGTCTGAGATTGCTGAGGTGCGAGTTGGGATCATCACCATCATAACACCTGTTGTCGTACTCGCTGTGTCCTCCCATCTGGAGCTCTCGAAGCGTTCCATGGGTCTCGTTGTGAGTCTTGATCCAATCGACCATCTCCTGAAGATTCTCGTCCGTGACACACTCCATCCTGTGCAGCTCTATCCGGCGGAGGCACTTGAGTCTCGGGATCATCCCCATAAAGGATTTCACTCGAGGGGTGGCCATGCAAATCGACAGGGCACGTTCGCCACAATGGCGCAGAAACACCCTGTCCAGCTGTGCAAGGACGACTTGGCTCTGTGTGCGAGAGAACGTGGCAAACACCTTGGGAATCGCCCGTGAGGCCAAGAAGGAATGGTCGATTCGCCGGTAATGGTAAAAGTATCCTCGACTGATCTCCGGGATCGCTGCTGCACTTTGCAAGGTATCAATTGCAGTATTGCTGGTCCAGTCTTCCTGCTCGTCGTCCTCGTCGGTGTAGGCCAAGGGGGGCAATTGGGCTCGGAGGGTTGGATCGAGCTCCGAGATGAATAGGCGGAGGAGGTGCTCTAACCGCTCGGCCTTTTCGTCCTCGGACCAGGTACCCCGGGAGCGGACGATGAGGAAGGGGTTCAGGTAGAGGATTGGGGTGGTGAGTTGGAAGAGGGTCTTGTTGACACGCAGAAGGGAGCAGAGGGTTGGTAGTTGGTTGAACTGTAGGTAGGACAGGACGAGTTGAATGCATTCCTGGAGCAGGGCTGGTGTCTTGTTTGATTGTGATGTCTGTTGGTCCATTGTCGATCTTGGGCTGGTTGATCCGTTGTCCGTGATGAGAATTGTTTTTGTGTGTTGAATGAAGAAGAACGAAGAAAGTAAAGAAGTGATCGTTTTGTGCTCCAAAGGACAACTACCCCTTTTTTTTTTCTTTTGCTTGCTCAAAGACAAACATACTGCGGTCCATCCAACTCCAGCTCCAAAGCGCTAACTCGCCTTGTCGCAGTTACTTGCTCTCTCTCCACACGTGATATATACGCGGTGCCTGCGGTGGAAGCTAGATGGACTCAGACGCGGTCGCGTAATATCCTTGAAGGCAAGTAGTAGAGTAAACCGTGTTGATCTATGGGATAGTTTGCTTGGAAAGTGATTATGGTAGTAGAATAGGCCGGAGCGCTCGGCATATGAATGCTTCAACCGAGCCATAGCCATGCTAGAAGGCATAGTCATACCATGCCTCGGACCATGCCGTACAGTCGTAAAGCGACAGGGGTTGTTAAAGAGACAGCATTGTCATCAATACCGTTCTTCTATACACAATGAGAAGCGGTTCTGTGCGCGTTCGAAGTGCAGTGAGGCTGCAACAAAAGCACCGGCCGGACAAAAGGGCAATGTTTATGTTTATTGTTTGTTTATGCGGATGAAGAACGTTGTGTGTCTATGAATGACCATGTTTCTGTGCACAGTAAGGGTGCGCTCGGTTGAGAGCTGCCTTTGTTTGTTTCTCCACACGAAAAAAAGAGAGAACCATGAACAAGAACAAGGGCCGGTGCGATGTAAAGGAATCAACCCAATCAACTTTTCATTCTCTCAAACTCATCGTGCCCCTCCTTCGCATTCACCTTCCGTAAACACTACTTCTTCCCCATCATTCTCCCAAAAGAAAAATGTCGGCTCCAGGAACTTGTTCACTTCTTTGCTTATCCCTTTTTTCCGAACTTTGGTTATTGTACTTTTTACATTTTTTTCTTTACTTTTCTCTTCAATCCCCACACTCTCACGCCTTTCCTCCTCCTCACTTCACGAACAATTCAACTTTTATTTCCTCCACATTCATCGGTATCACAACCAAAGAACCCAAAAAATATCACCAAACATGGTATCTGTCACTGGTGCATTGGCCCTGGTCTCAGCCGGACTCTACCTCGACGGCCGGACACGCTTCTCCCGCGACCTCAACTTTGGCATCCCTGGCCTCAGAACCAAACTCTGGTAGGACAGCCCTACTTACACTCTTTTCTTATTTTTCGTCTCTCATATTCTCAGTACATTTTGGGAAAAGCCTTCGTTTGTTCTGACAAACTGTCTATTCTGATTGAGAAAAAAAAATAGGTTCCAGAAACTTGTGAACAGTAATGATATTAGCATGTACAACCGGTTCGAAGACCAATGTCTCCTTCGCCCATATTCAGTAGCCCTCATCTTCGAGGACCACTCCTATACCTGGCGCGATCTCGAACTGGCCTCTAATCGGATGGCGCACTGGTACACAGCCCGTGGTATCGGCCCCAAAGACCGCGTCGCCATGTTCATGTCCAACTCGCCCTTCTTTGTCATCTCCTGGCTAGCCCTCCTCAAGATCAAAGCCGTCGCAGCCTTTATCAACAACCAAATCGTCGGACCCGTGTTGTTGCATTCTTTAAAGACTGCCAACTCGGATTTGTTGGTGTTTGATTATGAGCTACGCGGTGCGTTAGAAGAGTCGATTCTAGATATCCGGGAGTTGGGGTACAAGACCATTGTGACGGTGACGCCCAAGGACCAGGTCTTGACGAGGTTTGATGAGTATTTGAAGGGACCTGAGGAGAGGTTCTTTGATTTCATGGAGTGGCAGCAATGTTCGGCTGAGGGGTTCTCGAGAGCCTCGAGGGAGGATGTGGTCATTGGTGATGCAGTCGCACTCATTTATACCAGTGGTACCACCGGGTTCCCCAAAGCCGCCGTCATGGATCATGGACGCTGTACTCGTATGTTTACTTTTTTCTCTTTGTCTGAGATGTATAGGTCCTCGGCTTGCATCGCTTGGGTCGTTCTAACACAGTTTGTTTGTCACTTTATTTAATACATGGCATTTTAGTGGCAATCAGTGTATGGACGGGCATCTGTAGTATCACCGAGAAGGATCGCACCTATGACTGTTTGCCCCTTTACCACTCTGCAGGAGGTAATCATCCCCTAGCCATTACTGTTATGGATCCTTTTCGAAGCCCCTTTTTTTGGGGTTGTTCTGTAGATAGAATATGATGGTGGCTGACAGGTTATTTCCTTTTTTTTGGGAGTAGCTATCATTGGCATTGGTCAGAGCTGGATCTCGGGAAGCTCGGTCGTCTTGGCTCGCAAGTTCTCCACGACGGGATTCTGGAAAGATGGTACGTCCGTCCAATTGAACCTGAGAGACATAAGAAAAGACAAAAGCAATGTTCCGACCCACTGACATTGACTTGTACTCTTCCATCGCTGACAACATGAAACTTAGTGCGGGAGCATGATGTGACATTGATCCAGTACATCGGAGAACTCTGTCGCTACCTCGTCAATACTCCCGAGGATCCAGAACTCGACAAGGCTCACAAGGTCCGTCTGATGTTTGGCAACGGATTGAGACCTGATATCTGGCGCAAGTTCCAGGAGCGCTTTGGGGTCACCACCGTCTTTGAGTCTTATACCATGAGTGAAGGTAAAAAGCTAGGATAGCGTTCGTAGGAAATAGGGCGTATTCCTTCCTAAGTGTTTGTTAGCGAACGAAGGAAACCACCTGTTAACATTTACCTTTTTTTTTTTTTTTTTTTTTTTTTCCTTTTTCGCATCCCCCTTCATTGCGACCGTGCCAATAGCAACAAGTGCGTTGTTCAACCTCACAAGCGGCGAGGATGGTGCTGGAGCTGTTGGGTAAGAAAATGATGATATGGAACTCTTGCCCATCTCAAATGTTTGCACCATCCGCGACCTTTAATTACTGTTTGTTTAACAGATACTTCCTTCATTTTTTCTCAATCGTGTAGATTTCGTGGTCCACTTGTCCGGTAGGTTCCTTTCTAGAATGTCTGGATGTGCAAAAAAGATACACAAAGCGATCGTGTTGTTAACTTCCAATCGTTTGACATTGTACAAAAAAATAGTGCTTTCCAAGGTGGACTTCGTATTGTGAAGGTGGATCTCGACACCGAGGAGCTCATCAAGGACAAGAACGGCTACTGCATCGAAGTAAATCATGCTTTCTACTGTACCGCTACAGCAGCAACAACAATGAAACAGTGAGAGGAACACAACACGCCCTTAACCATACTTCGATTTCACTCACTTTCAAACCGTGTTAGTGTGCACCAGGAGAGACAGGAGAGCTGATAACACTAGCAGACAGCAAAAAGATGGAAAACCGCTTCGTCGGCTACTACAATCAGCCAAAACTCTCCCAGGCAAAACTAATCCAGAACGCATTCGTCCAAGGCGACCAATACATGCGCACCGGCGACCTCCTCTACAGGACCAAGGACAACTTTTGGTATTTCGCGGATCGTGCAGGGGACACGTTTAGGTGGAAGGGCGAGAACGTGTCAACAGCCGAGGTGGCGGATACGTTAGGTCATGTGGAAGGGATTGCGTCTTGTACGGTCTATGGGGTAACGGTCCCGGGACAGGATGGAAGGGCGGGGATGGTTGCTGTCGTTTTGAAGGATTCTTATTGGGAGGAGGATAAGAATGTTTCTGTTCCAGCTTTCGCTCCTCCAGTCGAACAAGTGTCCGATACAGCTGAAGTAGGAGCATCTACTGTTCCTGGCACAGTCCCGCAGAAGCTGAACGAAAAGGCGCTGGAAGAGTTCATGGACAGACTCGCCAAATACGCCAGCAAACGTCTCCCCTCCTACGCGATCCCCCGGTTCGTTCGGATCTGCGAGTCCGAACTCGAAATTACAGGGACGTTCAAGAACAAGAAGGTCGAGCTCAAGAAGGAAGGATTTGATCTCGAGAAGGTTCATGAGCGACTTTATTGGTGGACTCCCAAGGGCCGGTATGTGCTCTTTGGACGCAAGCAGTTGGGTGAACTTCATGCCGGACGCGCTCGTCTCTGAGGTTCGAGAGGGTTGTTGTTTAGGTCTGAAGTAACAACATGCTCGTTAGCTGTGGTACACTTTTTTTTTGTAGAGTTCATTGCAACTGCTAGAAGAACCTTACATACACCTTCATTATTTCACTTTTGGTCACGCTCTCTGACACAAGGCATCTTGTTTTTTTTGTCTCTCGCAGAATGGAAAAGTGAAGCAGCAACGACGAGGACAGTTGACCGATCAATATGAAGCAAGGAGCATTATGCGATTCTTATTTCCCACTGACCGCGGAATTACTCAAAAAAAAAAAAAAAAAATGCTTCAGCTGCTTGTGAAAGATGTCCATTGGTCCGGAATGTTCTTTTATTTCAAGCATATATACATATTTGCAATGGTTTGCTGTGTGGATCTCTTTTGGTCACTCAGAGCTGGATGCATGTATGATGACCAGCACCACTTTGCAGAATGTTTGGGCGATTTCTTCCAGTATACCTGATCGTACAATAAAATGCTAAACGACACTCCCTACGAGGCTGATGAGGTTAAAGTCAGAGGTGGTGGCATGGGCTGGTAGAGAACACTATTATTCCATCGCTTGACCGTCCAGCGCTTCTTTACAACACGTCGCATCTCCCGAACAAACAGTCTTGCCATGTCTAGTTCACTCCAGCTCTTCTTGGAAGGCGTCAACGCGATCCACTGAGCGACCTCCAGTTCAATAGCATCCCACTCGGACGGCTGTTTGTCCTTATTCTCCAATGCCTGACACTTGTGAGCTGGTCCTGCTCCTCCTCGTAAAAACAGCGCCGAAGACATACTGCTGCCATGCCGGACAAACAGACTAATGATCAAGTCGAGAATAATCGGATCGACTGGCCGATCACCAGAATCCGTCAGCACCGCCAAGTCCTGCTGCAGAAATGGTATCAAAAAAGTCACATCGATCGGTCGGATCTCGTCTGAGAGTGGGAAATCCTGTTCTGGGGTAGGTTCAAGTCCGAGGGCGTAGACTTCTTGTCGGCTTGCTCTCCATCCAGCTGCATCTGTGTCTGAATCCTTGCCTCCCTCTGCAGTGGAGTTAGTTTCATCTGTCGATCCGTGTCCTTCTCTCAACTGTCCGCGCGTGAAAAGGTTCACATGTGAGGAGAAGAGCGCGTCAGAGTCGTAAGGGTGGCTGTCGATGGGCGTAGTCGACCGGGATCGAGATCGAGATCGAGAGCTGGACCGCGAATGTGACCGGGGCCTCTTTTTGTGGCTGTCGCTGCTGCGTCTTCCAGCAAGCCTTTGATCCTCTTGCTGATGGACAGACTCGCATCCGTCCACATCCTCGCTCTCCGAGGCTCCACCGGTTGTTGAAGCTGACCTGTCATCCAAAGCAGCGCCACCTTCCTGAAGATCTCCCTCCATGCTTGCCAGATCCAGTTGCTCCTGCTTCACCTCATCCTTTCTCGCCTGTACCGCTACATTTCTCAGCGCCTCCCTCCACGTAAGCCCTCCAGCAGCTGCTGCCTCCCGCCGGTCCCTCCAACGATCTGGACGATTCGCATAAAACGGTAAAGAGCTTGTCACAGTAATAGTGTTAAGCACCCCAAGAGCAGTGTCAGCTCCCCAGTGGATCTGATCCGGTTTAGACTTGCACAGAGGGCAGAGGGCCGAGACGTCTACCCAGGCAGATAGACACGACGCACAGAATGAGTGCATGCACGGTGAGAGGTATACTCGTCCCGTGTACGGCGCGAGACATATCGCGCAGATCGGGTCTGTGTTACTGGTTTCGTCTTTGCCGTCCCTGTCGTCCCTGTCGCCTTGGGTGTTGTTGTTGAGGTTTTGCGTCTTCTTGTGTGACATGGCGACAGGTGGGTGGGTAGAGAAGGTTGATGTATTGAGAATGAGAATGAGAAAGGAGAAGGGAGAAAGAGATGCAAAAGGCAAAAAAAAGCCGGGAGTTACATAAGAAATGATCACATGATGTTTTAATACAAAGGGGGAATAGCATGAAAGAAAGAAAAAGGCGTTAACGTCTATGCCCTGCGCTTGGACTTGTTGTTGTTGCCTTTGGATTTCGTCTTGCTGCTGCCACTGGACTTCTTATCCTTCTTGTTCGCTACAGGAGGGAGCGTTTCATCGTCATGGCGACGATCAAGGTAGTCAACCTCCTGGTCCGTAATAGGTATCTCCGACTCGTCGTGGTCATCATGTCCTGCTTCCTGCTGCTGATCCTGACCCTCCACTTCAGACTCGTCCAAGGCCTCTTCCTCGTCCTGCGAGGTCATGGGCTCGTCGTTCCCATCCTCTGCTCCTGACTCCTCAGAGCCTTCTTCTCCATTGCCCTCCTCAGTACCATCACCTTCTTCACTCTCCTCCTCTCCATCCTCTCCCGCCGACTCTTCCTCGTCGTTCTGTTGTTGACGCTCGAGTTCTGCCTGACGCTGTGCCTCCTGCTCGGCCTGTATCCGTGCTCGGGTTTCGGGACGGTAATCTTTCAATTGAGCCATCTCGAGCTCGTCCGACACGCCAGTCAGGGGTCGGTTGAGTAACTCTTCCATCTGCTTGGCGTCAGTGAGCTCTGGTTTCCTGTACTTGTCGCCCACAATAACGCCACCTGGCTTGCAATCAAAGCCCATCAGCTTCCAGTTCGAAGCACGACCCTGGCATGAGTAGCACATTGCACAACGCTTCTGGATACGATTATCACAGATCGAGATCTGAGTCCTGAAGTTGCGGTTGTCCTTGTTCTTTTTGAGCTCTGCTCGGATCCGGTTGATCCTCTCCACCATCTTGATGGGATCATCGCGTGGCTGAGACTCAATACTAGGCTCGTTGTCAAAATGTTTGGCGATCAGATCTTCTTCGCATACAAATGCACCGGACTGGATGCGAATGTCGTGAACAGGTTTGATTCCGTATCCGTGAAGCCAGATTCCGAGAGACTGGGCGCTGCTGGCAACAAAGTAGCGGGGCGCGGGGATAGCCAATAATGCAACAATGTCTCTCGAGAGAGTCGTCAATGTCCCGTCCGTGAACTTGGGCATCTCCCTCAAATCCATGTCGTCCAACCGAGTATTTGGAACATTCCTATCACAAATTGTCGTTGTTGTAAGCAATGTAAGTAAATGAGTTTGAAATGAGAAAAGTTCGAATATAGAGCGAGTGAGCGTGTGGCAGTGACATACTTGAAAACAAGGCCCTTCCAGAAGAACTCCTTTTTGCCTTGCTTATAAAGCTCGCCAGACAAGGTATCCATGCGAACAAGAACATCATCCTCGGTCTTGACCAGGTAGTCGAAATCTAGCTGGTCGGCCCACTTGATGGCGTCGTACAACTTGGCACTCTTGGCGTCCGCAGTGTCGGGGGTGTTGACAATCAACAAATCGCCTGTCACCTTGTGCTCCTGCTCAATATTCTGCTCATTCACAGTGCCATCTCCAATAATAAAGCGGTGTTTGACAACGACGGCCTTGTTGCGGGGACTGGGGAGAAGCTTCAATGTCGTCTCGCGGAACAATTGACGGTTGCGGAAGCCCTGAGGGGTGGCAGAGGAGAGCACAATCATGCAAATAACCATGCGGTCGTCCTGCTGGCGGTCAATGAGGAAGGTGTTGGGGTTGCCTGGGGTCACTGGCTTGACGATGGGGACAGGTGGATCCTGAACATTAACGCCTCCTTGGGTGCCGTGTTCCTGCTGATATTGTCCTTGTTGCGTATAGCCCTGGGCGTTGTGCTGTCCTCGAGTAATGATCAGCATCCACGAGCACAGGCCGACGACGACCAGTGGGAGAACGAGAAAGCGAGTAACAGACTGTCCGTTGATCTCACGCCCCATGAATCCGTCCTCGAGAGGATTAGTAACAAATCGGTCCGAGATGGTGGGGAAGCCCGCTAGTTTCATCTGAGTCCTGAACCAAGGGAGGTATGCGATCGCAAAGAGGAGAAGGGCTTGACCAAACGTGATGATGACCCAGGGACGGATAGGCTGAGAAGCGGGTCTTGACTGAATGATGATGCCAATTAAGACCCAGCTCAACAAATGTGCAAGAGAGATCCTGAGGACGACGTTGGGGGCACGATAAGACTGCAACAGGCGTTGGGTGAATGCCGTTGTGAGAAGGAAAGCCCAGTACATAGACAGACCGCACTATTAATTGCAACGGATGAGAAAAGAGGGCGTTTGGAGTTGTGGATTAGGCTTTCAGTATGACGACAGTTATGAGCACTTTGTAAAAAAATATAAAAACAAGGTGCCCTGTTGATCAGACGACAGAGCCAAGCGGAGCATTGAATGCTTGACGACGCCTTACCCAGCTGTAAACATAGATAAAACGCAATCATGTAGGAGAGCGAGCGCAAGACGAGTGAAAGAGAAGAAAGAATACCAATTGGATGAGTATAACAAGAACTTATGCCTGACATAGTGCAACATCCCTCAGCCCATCAGCTAAGATTACACAAAAATGAATAAAAAAGGACGTACATGCTGGCCGTCCAAAAGTCAGATCGAGTCAAGGGTATTCCGTCCTCCATGCCAATATCCTGAGAGACCTGTCTGTCCTGTTGCTGCTGAATACTGTCAAAGAGCTTGGGGTCTCTTGCGACGTTGAGACTGTAGAGAAGTCCGAGGAAGCCAGGTCCCATGGACAGAATCCTGAGAAGAGTCAGGGCCAGACTCTGTCGTGGCCGAGAGTTATGACCGAGGTGTCCATGGAACATGACATGGCCGTTGATGTTGTTTCCGTTTCCGTTGGGCGAGTTTCCTCCGGCAGAGAGGAGGTGGCTATGGCTGAGAGAGGATGGTCCGAAACTGTGTCGTTTGTCCAAGGGGGGTTTGTTGGATTCCTTCAAGGCGCTCATGGAATCTCTTGCGGTGGCGGATCTGGGCGAACCTCTGTTGTGTGCCTGAGAGAGGTTGTGGGTGTTGATCACCAGGTGGTTTGAGAGAGGACGGACTGGTGTGGACGACATCCTTGGCTATATGTTTGTACTCGATCACTGTCTTGGGTTGATTGTTTGTTGGTTTGCAGTACAAAGTGATTGTTTAAATGGGCTGGACGGAATAGAGATTGTCTGTCTGTCCTACAGTTGTTGAGTCAGGGACAGAGGATGATGGGAAGAAGAGAAAGGAAGAGGAAGAAGAAATGAGATGAGAAGATAGAGAGTGGGAGAGAGAGGAGAGGGGAGATGGTAGGAACAGCAACAGAAGGATGATGAGGGTAGGAAGAGGGGAAGAGAAAAAAGAGAGGGAGAGGGAAGTGGAAGTTTGAAAAGAGTTTTTTAAGAAAAGGGTGCCTGTCCAATAAAAGTTAATAGGGAGGGAAGGGTAAATTCTTTAGATTGGGAAAGAGAATGAGTGAGTGAGTGAGTGAGTGAGAAGGGGCACTCAACGGTCGTTTTGGGATGTACCCTCCACTGCCCCTGGTCTGGAAGGGTCTCTTAAAATATCTCCTGTGTCCTGTACTTCTCTGCGCAAGGGAATAAAAAAAGACGGAGGTTTCGAAATCAATACTCTCTCATTTTCTCGAGACCGCACGTACTTGCACACTCACTCTTTTGCTCTTTACCCGGCCTCATTTCACTCGATCACTCTCTCTCTCTCTCTCTCTCTCTGTCTCTCTCTCTCTCTCTCTCTCTGTCTCTCTCTCTCTCTCTCTCTTCTCCTATTTACACAACAAAACGTGAATATACTCAAACGTAAAAAAGTAAAAAAGCGTCCATCCGACCACCGCGCATAAACAGGGGAGGCAATAATAGTGGTTCAATGCATTTGCATATCCCGTAATCCACTTCTGCCTTTTTTTTTTTTTTTTTTTTTTTTTTTTCTTTCTTCATTTCTTTTATACGACCTTGTATTATTTACCCTGAATCGACCCACCGGATGACACACATAAAAAAGAGGAGAATAATTCATGGCTGATGACAATAATAACACTGATGATATTGATGATGATGCAGAGATGTTGTTTGGTTTATTCATGTGGAGTGTGGAGTGTGGAGTGTGTAACGCAGGAGAGAAAAAGAAGGAAAGAGTGATAATGATTCATTCAGGAACAGAAACAAAAAGCCGAGACGAATAATGAATGATCATAAAAAAAAAAAAGCAAAGAGGTATGGCTCGGTATTAGTCGTTGTTGATGCTGAAAGAAAGAAAGAAAGAAAGAATGAGTGAAAAAGAAGAATTAACCCCGGATTCTATCGAGCCGCACTGAGGGTGCGCTGGGTGATTTGGGTGTCGACAGAGTGTCATTGCTTCCTTGCCGCGGTGATCCCATCCGGCCCTCCTCTGCATGGAAAGTGTCCAATTGACTGCCCAAGTCGACATATCTAAACACAACACATCAAACAAATAAACGGCAAAAAGGGGTTAGTTTAGCTTACACCAATCGACAGTCGAGGATGGGGTCGGTGGTCTGAATTCTCCAAATCAAGCCATCTCCTCTCCTGTGCAGACACAAAGCAATATGCATCAAGAGAAAGGAACTTACTTGACGACAGGTTTGTCAGGAAGAGAGTACATGTAAGTGGCACCGAGGACGAGGACAGTGCCAAACATGAAAATAGTACCAATCTGGGATCCAAAGAGCGCCACACTGGCAATCGCACTGATCACAATCGAGATACTCGTTGCAAACCCCTTCAAGATATTATCGGCGTACTTCACGACAACAGCGACAATAAGACCTCCGGCCGACTGGCAGGCAATGGCGGTGATGACCAGCATGTCGTACCCTGCAAAGAATCCCTGCTCCGTGACGCCCTCGCCATCCTTGAGGTAGACTGCGAGCAAAGAAAAGGGCAGCGAAAAGAACGAGAGCTGGATATTCCTGAGCCAGATAGATCCCTGAGTGTTCTTCAAGATCTTTTCAAAATAGACTCCAGCAAGACCAGAGAGAATGCAGGCAATCAAGACAGCCATCAGACCAACAACAAACTCGGGACGATCGTTTGAAGAACCAACCTCTGCAGTATTACCCCTTTGTGCATCAAGCAAATCACCGAGAGCCGAGGCGGATGAGGTAGGGTCAATGGGGTCTGGTTTGGCTGCATGTTTGTTCCTGTGGTTCGACTCTTCCAGCGAGACGAGTGCGATTCCTGCGGTGAGCATGACCAGAGAGGCCCACTTGAGGAGGGGCAGGGACCGGTTGAGGAGGATGACTGAGAAGAGGGCGGTAGTAAGGATCTTGAGCTGATAAGTCACCTGGAAGGTCGAGGGGTCGAGCGCATGGGAGGCGACATACTGGAGATTGTTCTGGATAGCGTAGAGCATGGCGGGGACGGCAAGCTTCCAGGCGTCACCACCAAAGACATCATTGAGAAAGTCCTGAGGGTAGAAGCGACCAGTGTCCTTGATGGTCTCACGGATGGTCATGATTGTGCAGACGATCAGCTTGACGATTTCGTTGATGAAGACGGCTGTGGAAGAGTAAAAGACTTTGCGACCGGGGCCCTGGGCAAGGGCCATGACGATGATGAGGCATGAGTTTTGGACGGCGAGGACGATGAGGGAGATGTACTTGAGCGGGATCCCGCCGATCGACGGCACGATGGATGACATTTGATCCTTGGTATGTGTGTATTTGTTGTCTGCAAGCAGGCTTGGTGTGTTCTCTTGTCCTGCTGTGGTCCTGTTGACGTTTGTTGAAGTATGAGTGGAGTGAAGGACAAAATAGGGAGGGGGGGTGAGGCAGAAAGTGGGTGATGAAATGAGAGGAGGCGGATGATGATGAGAGAGAGAGAGAGAGAGAGAGAGGAAGAGAGAAGACAGGAAGGAAAAGAAAGAAGAGAATGAGAGGGAGGAAAAGAAGGAAGAAAAAAATAGGGAGGGAGGGAGGAAGGGAGTAAGTTTGGGCTGGACACACTGACAAAAAATGTTGCTGCTGCTCCTTTTCCCTTCTCTTTGCTGCTGCTGCTCACTCCTCTTCCACTCTACTCTTGGAACTTTAATAAGGGGGAGAGAGGAGAAGTAGACACAGTCGTTCAAAAGGAGAACAACCACTTTCCTCCTCCCTATTGCTCCACTGCTCTCTCTTTCTCTCTCTCTCTCTTTCATCTATCTCTCCGAATTGAACTCGCCGATGAAGAGGACAACAACATTAATAACAACACCTGCTGCCGCTGCTATGCAACCCCTGGACTCTTGTTCGGATATACCTTCCTATCTCTATTCCATCGACCCATGAGGCTTCTACTCTACGCCTTGTAGAAAGGCAGCAACAATAACAACAACAACTACGACGCCAAACAAGAGACAAGGTCTCGGTGGGATGTATTTTTACTCTTACTCAGCTTACACCTATTCGGCCTTGCTCACTTTTTTACTGTCCCCACCGCCATCATCTTCTTTGTCGTACATTCTCTCAGGTTCAATTGCTATTTACTCCGAGGGTTCAATTGTCCAATCGTGCAAAAAGGCACTATCAAAAGGGGAAGGAAGCACAAAAATATACATCCATGCCAGAGGGATGGACACAGAATGGAATATCGACAGGTAGGGCTAGGCTAGAAAATGAGAACCAAGATCAAGACATTCCCCTCCCTCCCTCCCTCCTCTTTCTACTCCTTGTGATTCACGTTCCTCTCTCATTCACCCAGCAAGTATGGGCGGGTATACACAGTCAGAACATCAACTGCACAATCTATCTTTATCTCTCCAGCCCCTGCACATATACAGGAGGGGCGGTGCCACTTTTTTTTAACCTTTTTATCGCCCCCTGTTGCTGTCCAGCGGGAGATCGACTTTTTTTCTTCTGTCCTGACCATAGAGTGAACGACAAACAACCCTGCCTTTGCCTGCGCACGTTTTTTTTTTTTTTTGCCTCTTTTTCTATTTTTACATTCGGTTTGATGAGCACAGCCGCTCGATGCCCATCCAAAACACGTCTCTGTAGATGAAGGTGTTGTATGAACTGTGTTTTTCAGGTACCGATTTTTTTCTCCAATTAAAATGATCAAATCAACAACGATCAAAAAAAGACCCGACAATTGGACGATTTAAGTCATCTTATCTGATCGAACTAACACCAACAAGAGACAACCAAGCCATTTTGTACTTGTTTTGCCTGCTCGCGAGCTTACTACTTTGCAAAACTACTCAACGCAGCAAGTCAGCAAGAATGAAATTTGCACACTCGCTGAACAACGTACAATTAGTACTGACTGAACCATTCCCCATTGTTTTGGCTCAGTTCAATTGTTGTTGAACGTGGATATGGCTGATGTTCCTCTCAGTTCGAAAAAAAAAAGAAAAAAAAAACGTTTTAAAAATAACATGGGCGTAAAAGAAAAATCACTCTTTGCGTTCCTCTCTGCTGCCCACTTGTGCTTTTCTTTCACAAGGGAATGCACCTCTTCATTTAAGTGAATTTGCTTCTTCTGAACACAAAGCGGCGTATAGCTTTAGTCTCGTAGGACATACAAAAATAAACACAAACGTGCCAGGTGGACGAATGTCTTGCTTTGTATAAGTGTGGGTGTCTTCAACCTTCAGACAAACACGACAACGACGAGGGGGATAAAAAATGATATTTCAATGGGCGGCATACGCTGGCGAAAAAGAAAGCAGTGTTTGAACATGAGATTGGTAAGACTATGGTTCGTTCCTTTCCTTTTCTTCTTCTCCATCTGAGCTGCAACTCAATTATCCCCTTATCCCCCTTCATCTGAGCCATGTCCTCTTCTTTCGTCCTCCATTGGATGTTTGCGCCTTATTTACATGAAAGAGGAAGTGAAACGAGATAAAAAGACAATAATAACACATGAAGTATGAACTCTCTAGGCATTCTGTCAACTCATGAACACTAACCTTACTTGACTAAAGCCCTGTATTCTATCGAGGTCAACAGACAGGAACATATCCCAGGTTCATGCAAAAAGTGTAAAATTGATGCGGGGTCCCACCGTTTGGTCTTCAAGAGGGAAAGATTTTCTATTTGCATTTTCACTCTCTTTCTCTCTCTCTCTCCCGAGAATGAAGGAGAGATACAGAGCAGAGCACCATTGAGTATGATCGTCCTCGTTTTTTTGTTTTGTTTTTGTTTTTCTCATGACCTTTCATTGTTCAACCGTTATCGTCTTCTTTTTCCTTTTCTTCCCTTCACCCTCATTCTCCTTGACTCAATCCACTCCTCTGTCTTCTACCCCCGACCTGGTCTCAAACAGATCCCCTCTCCCTCCCGCCCCCCCCCTCTCTCTCTCCCTCTCTCAGCTTAACGACCCCTCCCATTTCTTCGTCTCACTCAATAAACCTCCTTCACTGCATATATATAACCACCAAACCGTTCACTCATTCCAACTCATTCCCCATTCCTCCTCCATCCTGTCGTCCTCAAACATCTCTGCATCTGCTTCAGCATCTGCACACTCCCTCTTCGGTCAACCCCTCGACGAACAGCAACTCCACAAACAACCTCAAAACAGCTACAACATGAGTGCTGCTTCTAAACACGACAACAACAATCGCTCGTGTCTGAGCCGCCACAAGTGGAAAATCTCCATCCTCGCCTTTATTCTCATCGCCGTTGCCGTTGCGGTGCCCCTGGCGATCCTCAAACCTTGGGATAAAAACTCCTCCAACTCTTCTTCCAACAACAGTCATAACGGAAACAATCAACCCACGGGTCCTGTTACGCCTACCAACCCTGGACCTATCCCTCCTACTACCCCTGTCCTCCCCTCCAAAAACGACACTGCTCGCCCTAATGCCTACACACCTCCTCTCAACGAGCCCTTTGACTATGCCACTGGAAAGATGAAGATGCGTGGTGTCAATCTCGGAGGCTGGTTGGTCCTTGAGCCTTTCATCTCCCCCTCACTCTTTGAGCCTTATATCAAGCAAGGTGTTATTGATGAGTGGACGCTCTGTAAGTTGTTAGGGCCCGAGAAGGCCAAGGCCCACCTCGAGGCTCATTACTCTAGCTGGGTCACTGAGGACACTTTTAGCCGTCTTCAGGGTATGGGTATTAACCATGTCCGCATCCCCATTGGTTTCTGGGCCTTGGGCGGTTTGACTGCCGACGAGCCCTATGTCCCCACTCTCTCGTGGACGTACCTCCTTCGCGGTATCGAGTGGGCCCGCAAGTACGGCATCCGTGTCATGGTCGAGCTCCACGCTGCCCCCGGTTCCCAGAACGGCTGGAACCACTCTGGCAGACTGGGTGCCATCAACTGGATCAACGGAACCGAGGGTATCGCCAACGCCCAGCGTACTCTTCCTTACCTCCAGCAGTTGGCCACCTTCTTTTCCGGCCCTGATTACGCCCATGTTGCGCCCATCATGGGTCTTTTGAACGAGCCCGCTGCCCATTTAATTGGTGTTGACCCCGTCAAGACCTGGTACACTCAGGCCATGAGCGTTGTTCGTGCTGCTACTGGTGCTGGTGAGGGCAAGGGACCCTGGGCAATTATTCACGACGGCATGGTTGGCCTCAACGCCTGGGCTGGCTTCTTACCCAGTGGCGACCGTGTCATGCTCGGTACGTGCTATTTGCTTGGTTGTTATTTATATCTGAAATCTATTGGGCAGTTTCGGAAAATTTCCATGTAAGGGAATTATTGATAATTTTACACGGTGTGAGTCCACCAAAAATCTTTTCCGAAACTGCCTATTAGCAATATTAGCACCCACCCACACACGGTTCCATTCTCGGTAAACCCTGAACCTAACAATACCCTGTGTTTATTTCTTTGTTCCTCTTTCTCTCTCTCTCTCTCTCTCTCTCTCTAGACACTCACCAGTATATCATGTTCAACGATGACCTAATGCGCATGAATCAAACCACCCAGCTCAAGTTCGCCTGCGAGACCTGGGGTGGATCGATGATTACAAGTACCAAGGAATTCGGCCCTACTATGGTCGGCGAGTTCTCAGTCGCAGTCAATGATTGCGCAACGTACCTCAACGGAATCGGAGCCGGCTACCGTTGGGACGGAACTTACAACGGTGCCCCTCCCAAATCACCCAATAGCACCTGTACCAACGAGAACAATGCCTCGACCTACACGCCCGAGTACAAAAAATTCTTGTCCAACTACTTCCTGGCCCAAATTGAAGCCTTTGAGCAAGGCGCTGGTTGGTTCTATTGGAACTTCAAGACCGAAAATAACCCGTTGTGGTCGTACTTTGCTGGTGTTGAGGGTGGGTGGATTCCAAAGGATGTAAATAACCATGGCGCATCGTATTGTGCCTCTGCTGGATATAAGTTCAGCGGATAAAAAAAAATGCTACGCTTTTTCTTCATCCTTTTTTATTATATTGCTTTTGCCCCTCACATATAGACTTTTGTTGTTTCTTTTTAACGCGATACCATAGTTAAATAAATATCTTCGCAACACGCGTTTTTTCTTTAATCTTACATACACCTGTTACCAACAGTTATGTACCTTGAAAACTGAAAATGTCAGCAGTAAGTCATCGGGATTCAGGGGATATCAGTCGTTCAACAACAGAAACATGTACTGATCAGAGGTAGCCCCCTTCTCGTAACAAAGCAGATGTGTTTGGCGCGGGTTCCTTTTTTTTTTTTTCCTTTCACTCCCACAGACTAAAATAACTCGGAGACCTGCTTGTCTGCAAGTGGGCGTACCCCCACTCGGATTCATGATATGGCATAATCCAGATAAATAACTGTCCATCTGCCGTTGTCCGCAAGTACCCTACTTAACCACACATACACTCCTAAAAAATGGCCGAAAAATAGAAGGCACTCTGAACGAGACTTGTGCTCTGTAGGGCTGATGTCGAACCCGCGGACTCTTTTTTTTTTTTAACATTGGTCGAAATGAACAAATTCTTGTTGACAAATTGGATCCTTGATACGTGAAGGGACTCCTCTGAGCTATTGACTATCTCGTTCGTATGTGAACACTTGGGATTTCACTTTCAAACGTCATAGATAACAATAACACCTCTCCTCCGAGAAGGTGCGCGTTGCGGATGAAAAGTGATAACCCATATTCTTGTGTGGCTTTCCCCTCTCGAAAAAAAAATTCCGTAGTTGGAACAACGTAGCGCAGTAGTGCAGAAATAGTAGCATCTGAGGGCATGAAATAAAAAAACGTGTGCCGGGCTCGAAACCTGCACCTCAAAACACTCCCAAGGTTTTTTTTTTTTATTTTTTTTTTATTTCGCACAACACGATTTTTTCTATATCTCTGACCGAGCACCAGAAGCACTCGCTGAAGCATGATGCCCATTGTCGCCAGATTGGAGACGCGCCAGAGGGGGGAGGAGAGGCTTACTCGTAGAAGAGGAAGAAGTCTGCCACAGATCCACGGCTCCCGAGGAAGAAGATGTGGTTCCGTTCCCAGAGGAGAACCAAAACGAGTCGCTATAAGTAGGGTCGATTGACATAGGATGATTGAACTGGTGGTGCAGTGGCGCATGATGAAGTCCGTTTCCAATGCTGGCGCCAGAAAGAATCGACGACGAGGAGAGCTGGTCCTGCGAGAACGTCAGAGGCGGATGATCATCCTCCTCTCCGTCGCCATCAAGATCAAACTCCCGCTCAAGGCTCTCCCAGACCTCCATCTCCTTCTCGACAGCCTCCTTGAGTTGGACATTCTCACCCTTCAGTTCTTGAATTAAAGCATCCAGATCTTGGATCTTTCCATTCTTCTTCTGAACATCCTCCTCGAGTGCTGCGACTTTGAGCGTCGCCTCGCGGTCCTTGTCCTTATTGGCCTTGGCAGCGACCTTCCAGACAATCTGCTGCTGTTCCAAACGCTGAAGCCGCAACTGCAACGGTGCAATCTCACTCTCCTGAAGCTGGTTCGTCTGGTGCACCCAGTCTGCTCGATCCCCCTCCAACCGCTTCATCTCGGCCTGCAGCCTCTGGCATTCCGCCTTGAGGGGGGCAATCTCTGTCTTGAGGGTCGATTGCGCAGCCTGAACATCCAACTCCAGCGTTCGGATCACATCAACAATATCCTCAAGCGACTGCTGGTTCGAAACCGTCGTCTCCTTGACCTCCCGCAACTCATCCTGCAGCGTCACAGTATGAGCATTCGTCTGCTTGATCGACTCCTGGAGGAACGACAGTTTCTGCCGTCGCTTTTGGTCCTGGAGTGCGGCTTTTGCCTGCCCGCGTCCAATCCCTTCCAGCTCTTGACGGAGGAGGGCTTCAGATTTGCTTTGGTCCCGCTTGAGCTTCTTGATGGTCGCTCGGGTGGCTGCGGCAGTGTCGACAGATGCCTGGATCGAGGCCTGGAGTTGTTCCAGAAGCAGTTGGTTCGCGTTCTTTTGTTCCATGCGTGAGGAGGCAATTTTGTCGGAGAATGGTAAGGAGTCTGCAGAGCGCGTCGACTGAGAAAGGGAGGCGAGCGCGTCAGTAGCAGCGGTTGCCAAGGCGGGCAACGCAGAGCCGACTGTCGAAGAAGTGCTGGTAGCCTTGGATTTGCCACCATCTCCTCCTGATCCTGCTCCTGCCCTGTCGTTAGTGCTGTTGCTATTGTTGTCCCGTTGCGCCTTTTGATTCCGTTTGCTCTTGCGGTTCTTGGGGTTCTTTGGTGCAAGGTCGATGGGCTTGGCGGGTTTCTCGAAAGTGGTCGTCGGTATTGGTGTCCCAGCTGTTGTTAGGGAAGAGCAGGTTTCACGTGACAAGTCAACAAGAGGAGAGAGTGGACAAAAGAGAAAAAAAAATTAATAAACGAGTCATTCTGCATGTTGCTGCGGGAGGGACGGAGGGAACGGTTGGACCAGCAAAAACGGAAAAAACAGACAAACAGGAGGAAAGACTTACGTGGTGCGGCGCGGGTGCCAACTCTGGCAATGAAACTCGAGAACCGGTGCACTTTCATTTCGATCTCATAATCTGTCGCCGGCGTGAGTCCAAAAAGCGTGAAACTCTGCTCGTCCGGGAAATGGTATTGGACTTGCCGCCAGGGGATATAGTTGACATGGATCACAATATCGGATGTCGAGATGATCCGCGGTGTTGGTGTTGATGCTGTTAGGTTTAGAGACGGTCGATTTGTTGAGGACGAGGAATTGAAGGAATTGGCGATAGATCCGACCTTGATGGTCGATAGATCGATCGTGTCGTTTGCTATCCTTGATCCCGTCGTACTCTCCTCCGCTGTTGATGATGATGATGAAGAAGATGATGATATTGATGAAGCGTTTTTGGAATCCTGTGCTGAGAGTTGTTGCTCCGGTACAGGGGGCTCCGATAGTGCGTTGAGGCAAAATGACACCGTGAAGGGCGTAATCTCTGTAATGCACAGTTCAAAGCGCAAGTTGCTATTGTCCGTCGCTTGGTTTGTTGCTCTTCGACTTGTCGATCTAAAAGATGGACAGAAAACATTGATGAGTTTTAGGTAGCAAAACCCGCTCTGACGCTCACGTAACAACGTGTTTGCTTTAACAAAAAAAAAATGCAAAAAAAATGATGGGGCTTGGCCTGAGTACTGTACCTGAACGAGACGGGTCCTTCTTTTTGAGCGCCCACATAGTTGAGATATCGCCCCTGGATCTGATCCGGCTCTGCGCTGTGGAGCATGACATCGACCAACTCGGACATGAGAATGTAGAGTCCAAATCCAACAGTGTGAACAGGGATGACTTTGTAAGGTGTTAGATCCAGGATCGAGGCCGACGAGATATCTCTCCTGTAAATATCGACCAGTCCAAAGAGGAACCAGAGGAGACAAGACACTGAGTCGCCAAAGACAAGTCCACGGGTCAGGTTGATGACATAAAAGTAGACGAGGATATTGGCGACGGTTGGAAGGAATCCGAGTCGATCCTGATGCAGAAAGAGTTGTCCGACGAGCAGATCGAGCATGCCCAAGAAAGACGTCAGTCCAAGTCCGTGTTTGATCGAGGTTTGGAAGGCTCTTCGCAGAGCGACGATGGACTGGACACAGAACCCGATCCATTCAAGGCGAGTCGGGAGGGAGGTGATCTGGCCGTTGAGGGCAAACATGACCACGTAGAAGGCGACGAGGTCAAACAGCTTGTGGTGCATCGAGAAGAACAGTTTGAGGTGGTCCTGGAAGCGGGTGGTCAGGGCTGCGGGCCATGGGGTCGAGGAGGAGGATCCTGACTGCTCTGAATCCAAACTTGCTCCTGCTCCAGTTGCTCCACTTGCTGTTGCTGTTCCTTCAGATCGAGAAGAGCCTTGGTCAGAAGAGTGTTGCTGTAGCTGTTGTTCAATTGTAAGTTTTTCGATGGTTCTTGGTCCTTGCGCTGGTCCTTTTTGTGGTAGGTGTTCGGTCAGGAGTTGGTCCGATTCCATCGCTGTGAGGTCAGAAGGGACCAGACCCTGTTGGGTCGTAGACCTGTCGTTGACGGCGTGGCCAGAGGAGCTACGAGACTCCTCGAGGACAGTTTTTAGTGAAGTGGCCGAGGCAGACAGGGCTTTGCGCTTCGTGTTCAGATCCAGGCAATGGATGTTGAATCTGACCAGCTTGTTGATTGTTTGTTTGTTATTTTTGTTGTTGTTGCGATGCCTTTGATGCTGTTCTCCTGCAGGTGAGTGAATGCTGGATAGAAGAAGAAGAGTGGCGGATTAAGGTTGAGGGAAGGAGAGGATGATGGCGAAGAAGAGAAGAAAAAGATCCAGAAGAGACGATCTCTGAAAAAAAAAGGAAATAAGGAGAGGCTGGCAAAGTAAAGGTGCAGGCTGGATTTGGCTGGGTTGGACCCAACGGCTCAGACAGGGAAGGGAAGGGGCACACAACCTTGACACTTTTTGAAGCAGTCACCCTTCATATTGATTTGCACGGGGTGTGAAAAGTGAACTATTACGCTATTACACGGCTCCAGCACGGAGGGGGATGATCCTCTGGATAGTATTCTCCCAAGTTGAGTTGTATGGCTGCATGCCACAGATATGTGTCGCATTCATTATTGAAGAGCATGCATTCATAACATATATCCAAACTCCTTCGTTCACAAACAGAATGCATTCCCATACACAGAGAGACACATTCATGACTGTCAATGGCCTGTCTACCATTGGCCATATGGAGAGGGGTAATGCCCCTTGTCCCTGTCATAGTCTGCTTTGACTCTCTCACGACACTTGAAGAGAAGGACAGGAACAATTGGACGCAAGGCAAGTGTGTTACAGACAACAGAGAACAGAGAACAAAAAAGAATAAAAAAAAAAAAAAAAAAGTGGCGTGAGATTCAAATCCATCGATTTCTCAGGGGCAATTGACTAGAGAGAAAAGAGATGAAAAAGAAGAAAAAACAATCAACCGTTGGAGCTGATATCAGTGAGTGAACGATCACTGAACTGAGCTGATACATCAATCGACCTCTTTCTCGATGCTGAAAGCGCGCCCTGGGTTGGTTTTGCCCCTGGCTGCTTTTTACCTGTCTGTCTTCTCGTTCATCTCATTCTTCATAACAAACATTCTCTTCTTTTCTTCTCTCTTCTTTTTTCTTTTCCCTTCCTCTCTCTCTCTCTCTCCCCGCCTCTCTCTCTCTCTCTCTCACTATCACTCTCCTCTCCTCCCTCCACTCCCTCCTACACCCCGCGAAAAAAAACCAAAAAAGAATGGCGTCGTCGATGGCCGCGGTCCTCAAGGACAATATCGCCATACTCAGGACAAGTCTCCTCCAAATCGACATCGAACTTCTCACGACCAACCCTACCGCAAGTCCCCTTTTCCCTTACCTCACCTTCGTCACCCTTGCCCTTGTCGCCAACACTCTCTTCCGTCTCACAAGGACATACCCCTCTATCCCCTTCCACGTTCCTGTTCCTGAAGGTAACCCCAAGTCTCTCATTCACACTTTACCTTCATCTCTCTTTCACAAATTCTCTGATTCATAATCTACGTGTTCATCACGTCTGATCCACTTGATGCCTGATCTCGTTGTTCGTCATTCATCTACTCCCTCTTCTGCAGCTCTTTCTCTATTCACGTCTGTTGATGTTCTCTTTCGTTACTAATACCTCCTTTTTGATTGCATTACCTAATCAATAGAAGCGCTGCCAGGATGGAAAGGTGGAAGTATCTTGAAGAACCCTAGCATCCAGGTAAAGGGCTCAACACTAACCCAGCAAGAAGGCTTGTGCTTTAGGAGTAGTCTTTCGACGCTATGTGTTACCACCACCCACAATCATTTGTCCCGCCAAATTTATATGGCAGTTGTACCTAACAAACTTCCTCACATACCAAACACAGAGCAGCTACCATTCAACTCCATGTATCTCCCGCAATGCATGCAGGCACATACACCTAACACGTACACCTATTTTCGTTTTCCGTACTAAAAACCGATCTCTTACAAAAAAAAAAAACCTGTTAGGATCCCGCTCGCCCCGATCAAATCATCTGCTACGACCCCTCCACAGGCCGCCACCTCGCCACGATCCGCGCACATACAAAGGCCGACGTCACTTCTGCCCTTGCCAAAGCTAGAAAGGCTCAAGCCAAATGGGAAAAGACCACCTTTGCACAACGCAAGGTTGTCCTCCAGTCCCTTTTGGATTTCCTTCTCCTCCATCAGGAATCGATCTGCAGAGTCGCCGCCAGGGATACAGGCAAGACGATGGTCGATGGCAAGTTTGGAGAAATTCTGACGACCTGTGAGCGTATCCGTTGGACTTTGGCGCATGGAGAGGATGCCTTGAAGGACGAGCACCGTGACCCGGGACTGTTGATGTTTTACAAGTCTGCGCGTGTTCAGTACCGTCCCATGGGCGTTGTTGCGGCATTGGTTTCGTGGAACTATCCCTTCCACAACACTTTTGGACCCCTGATCACGGCGCTCTTTGCAGGAAACGGAATCTTGATCAAGGCTTCGGAACAGGTTGCCTGGTCGACGACGACCTATTTCGCCCAGATCGCCCGTACGTGTCTCGAGGCCTGTGGACATGACCCTGATCTGGTTCAGTTCCTGGTCGGATTCCAAGAGTGCGGTGAAGCTGTTGTGACCAGCGGAGTCGACGGAATCACATTCATTGGATCCCCCCAAGTCGGCGCTAAGGTCGCCACGGCAGCCTCGTACAATTTGACGCCCTGTGTGCTGGAATTAGGAGGCAAGGATGTGGCGATTGTCAACAAGGATGTCGATCTCGAGGCCGTGGTCCCTATTCTAATGAGAGGTGTCTTCCAGAACTGT
This sequence comes from Linnemannia elongata, assembly GCA_036320915.1. NCBI lineage: Eukaryota > Fungi > Mortierellomycota > Mortierellomycetes > Mortierellales > Mortierellaceae > Linnemannia > Linnemannia elongata. The sequence goes on from JAXBDG010000020.1 coordinate 74,757, forward strand.
GGTCAGAACTGTATTGGGTTGGAGAGGATTATTGTTCATGAGAGTCTGCATGAAAGATTGATTGAGATGGCTGGCGGCAGGATCAAGCAATTGAAGCAGGGACCCCCTCTGGAGATTGAGAACATTGACTGTGGCGCCATGACAATGAGCGGACGCGTAAGTCTCTTTCCCACTCTATCGCTTTTTGATCACCTGGGTTGTTGAAAAGACAAGGGAGTTTCAGCTAACGATCTTGGTTTTATAATATGCAATATAGAACAAAGCGTTGGAAAGACTGGTGAAGGAGGCGGTGAAGGAAGGCGCTACATTGGTCCACGGAGGCGAAGGATACGTACACCCAAAGTTCCCCGATGGCCAATTCTTTACACCTACACTCATCACCGACCTCCGCCCTGACATGAAGATTGCTCAAGAAGAAGCCTTTGCCCCCATCATGGCCGTCTTCAAATTCAAGACTCTCGACGAAGCCATCACCATCGCCAACTCGACCCGGTACTGCCTCGGCTCCAATGTCTTTTCTCGTAATCAAAAGGAAGGCCAGTACATGATGGATCGTCTGAAGGTTGGTATGAGTAACTTGAACGATTTCGGAGTCAATTACCTTTGTCAGTCATTACCATTCGGTGGTGTGGGGATGAGTGGGTATGGTCGGTTTGGTGGACCCGAGGGTTTGAGGGCAGTGTGTCATCAGAAGGCGATGACGATGGATCGGTGGCCGATGTTGATCCAAACGTTCTTACCACCAGTGTTGCAGTACCCGATGAACAATGTTGGGGATGCGATTGTGGTGACGAGGGATCTTGTGAATATTATTTATGCTGGATGGGTTGGCCGTGTCCATGCTGTCTTTGAGATTGTTAGAACCCTTCTTGTGGGTGCCAACCAGCCCGAGCAACTTTAGATAACATGTAGTTGTTTAATGGTAGTCATATGCATCATTCCATAAACCGATTGGGCATTTCACATAAAATGTTTTGTTTTGGCCACTAAACCCCGATTAGTCAACTATTCAGGTCAACATTTTTTGTTCTACACTCATGCAAACCCCGCTCACAGCTGGATTAGCGGTTAATTTTTTACATCATTTTGGTTGAAAGGCACAAGAATTACTATTTTCCCAGAACATAAAAAGACGGCGTGTGTTACATGTGGCTTTGAGTGAGCTCGAGTTGACTCTAAAATGAAATATCATTCGCTCCCGCAGTATGCGCATGTGAGTTGACTCTGCTTCCCATCAGCAGTGAACTATTGTGCGTCATGCTCTCTCTCTCTCTCTCTCTCAGCTGTAAAAATGTATTTAAAGGGGAAAGGTTTAACTCTTCTCCTCACTTTTCTTCTCTCACTCACCCTTATATCTCTTTTCGACAAGAAAAAAAAGAAACTTTCCCATCAAGATGACCGAGCCAACCGTCACCACCACCACCATCGAGGCAGCTCAACCTCACCCAACCGGGTGTGCCCCTCCCACACCTATCAAACGCACCCCCGAAGAACACGCTCGCCTCCTAGCCCTTCACAACTCCTACCCACTTATCTGGCTAACCCCTACCATCTCCCTCGGACCCTGGCTCCCCACCGACCGCGAAACCCTCGTCGAGTACCTCAACGACGCCCGGATCCACTCCTACCTCTGTGGACCACCTTTTCCTTACACCTTGCAGGATGCTGATCTTTGGCTTGGGATGAAGGTCGACAGGATGACAGAGAAAGGGACTCCCTTGGACTTTTGTTTCAGGGATTGGAGTAGAGGCGGGAAGGCGGTGGGCAGTATTGCGGTGTCGAATGAAAGTGATGATGTCCTTACTGGAGATGATACCGGGTACGTAGGGGTGAGGGGGAGGATTTTGGAATAGAGGATTTAATTTTGCTTGCATGTTATATTTACAAGTCTAGTCAACATCCCCATCCACTGACATCCATTTCTTTTCTATTGATTGACTCCTTTCTAGGTACTGGCTGGCACCAGAGTACCATGGCCAAGGCCTAATGTCAAAAGCCGTGCGCCTCCTCCTCCACCGCATCTCAATGGTCGAAGTTGGAAAGCGTAAATTCAACGCCCACGCATTCATTGGAAACTACGCTAGTCGTCGGATCCTGGAGAAGGCCGGGTTTGTGGTTCAGGAGGGAGAAGAGTGGGAGAGGACGATTGTGAAGAATGGCAAGGAGATTCGGATGTGGGTGCTGAGGTTGACTGTTTCGGATGAGGATGTGGAGAAGTGGGAGTTGGTTGAGGAGGCTAAACCTTTGGATTCTCTTGTGGGCAAGTGAGTAGTGGGAAGGTGGGAGATACGATGGTCAGGAAAACATTCGTTGGCAGAGTACCGTACCACCTGCGTGAGAATAAAAAAACGACGCCGGTTGTTTGCTCTAAGTTTGGAAAGCAGTATGAAAACGTTGGCTCTCGTCGTTGAAAATAAACGTGACAAAAGATAAAAAAAAAAAAAAGAAACAAAGAACAGCTTTGTCGTCTGATATAATAGTCGTGTTCCCTGAAAGTCTAAACGCGTATCCTATCCCGACTATCCAGTCGGACAAAACATATCCTTTTAGACATGCTACGATCAATTGAAGAACGATGCACAAGGGCATATTTGCGCTGTAGCCAATCAAACGATACCTTGCTCAGCACGCCTCGTGCCTTGCAATGCATTGGATGGGGATTAACGAAGTGACAATTGGACCATAGAGTCGAAAAAAGGAGGACGAATAGGCGAAAACTCAGTCATCTATTCGACCCGAACGGGTCTGATCGGGCCAAAACAAGCGCGTATCTTCTCCCCAAGACAACAGTTTTGCCCTTCCAGGAAGAGAAAAGGGTTATGACAGAGACTTGTTGACCCAATGAAGGCTAGTGCTTATGCTCGATAGGGGTAATAGTTTAAGACAAAAATGGGCGATGGCCCAACCGTAAATCGACTCTGTTGTCCACGTTCCTCAATGTGTGGCCATAAACCATTCCTCGCCCAAGCCAGGGATTCAATAGCTATGGCGATGATGACAGTGGACCTATGACAGTGGGGTATGAAAAAAGACGCGTTGAATCATCGTTGCATAGTCGGCACATTAGTTCGTTAACGGTAGCAAAAGAGGGGCCTGGACAAGCGAATGGTCATTGCCACACGTAGCACAGTTCAAGGAAAGGGAAGCGTAATAGTCAGTTGGACTCGCATATGCCAAAATGGACTTTGATCAGCAGCGAATCAGGGATCCATCAGGATATATAAAACTGGACTGAAAAGAGACACCTTTGATCACTTCTTTCCTTTTCATTCCTCCTTCCTTTATTCCTCCTCTCCTTCTCGTCGTCTTTAAATCACTCACTCACTCTCACACTTCCATTCCACTCCACTTACACTACACTTCTGTCAGTCTCCCTCTCTCTTTCTCTCTCTTCACCCACACAGACCCCTTTCTCACCATCGCCTTCCCTATATATTATACAACAAATGTCTGCCTACGAACCAGCAGCACCGACACCGGGAGCTGCTCCACCGACAGATCCAACCTTACACCAACACCAAGACACCGCCGACTCTCACCTTCACCACCACCGCAACAGCAGCGACTACCATGACCTCCACGCACTCCGCGAGCGCCGTAAAGAAGCCCTGGCCAAGATCGATAATGCAAAGTTTGGTTGGTTCCACATCCGCGCCTGTATGGTCGCCGGGGTCGGCTTCTTCACCGACGCCTACGATCTCTTTGCTATCAACCTCGTCACCCCCATGCTCGGCATCATCTATTTCGAAGGTGGAGCCCTCCCCTCCGACCTCGACCTCGGTATCAAAGTCGCTGCCTCCATCGGTACCTTTATCGGCCAAATTTTGTTCGGGCACCTCGCCGATCGTCTGGGTCGCAAGCGGATGTATGGCATCGAGCTCATGATCATTATTGTCGCGACCCTGGGACAATCTCTCTCCGGTGCTGGTCGAGTCATCTCATTGCCTGCTGCGTTGATTGTGTGGAGAGTGTTTGTCGGTGTTGGGATCGGAGGTGATTACCCACTCTCGGCAGTCATCACGTCCGAGTTTGCAACCACCAAACGCCGTGGGGCCATGATGGCTGCCGTCTTTGCGATGCAGGGATTTGGGTACTTGACCACCGGACTGGTTGCTGTTATTCTTCTTGCGGCCTTCAAGTCGTCGATTATTGCGGACCCTACAACCTTGGACTACGTTTGGCGGATCCTAATCGGGTTTGGGTGTATCCCTGCCCTCGTCGCAGTCTATTTTCGACTGACCATTCCTGAGACCCCGCGGTATGTCCTCGATATCGAGAACGATGTCCACCGAGCTGAGAAGGATGTTGCTAAAGTCCTCAGAGAACGTCGTGATGGTGCCCTTATCGAGGACGGCACCACGAAGGTGATTGTGTCCAACCCGGAGATTGTCAAAGCCTCCTTCTCGGATTTCCGTCGGTACTTTTCCAAATGGCGCAACTTCAAGGTTCTGTTTGGCACTTCTATGGCCTGGTTTTCCCTCGATGTGGCCTTTTATGGCATCGGTCTCAACAACTCGTTTATTCTTTCGTCCATCAAGTTTTCGAATGTCCAGGGGAGTGCCTGGGCGACCAACTGGAACGCGGCCATCGGCCAGATCATCATTGTCCTCCTTGGTTCCGTTCCGGGCTACTGGGTCACCGTCTTTACGATCGAGCGTCTGGGTCGGATCAAGATTCAGCTCCTGGGATTCTTCATGTCTTGCGTCCTCTTTTGCATCCTCGGTTTCGCCTACGACAAGATCCGAAACGCCTCTATCGTGCTATTCATCATTCTATTCACACTGACCCAGTTCTTCCAGAACTTTGGACCCAATACCACCACGTTTGTGATCCCGGGTGAGGTGTTCCCTACACGATACCGATCGACAGGTCATGGTATCGCGGCAGGGTCGGGCAAGTTGGGAGCGATTGTTGCCCAGGTGGGCTTTTCGCAGTTGAAGGATCGTGGTGGAAAAAACGCGTTCTTGCCACAGCTGTTGCAGATCTTTGCGTTGTTTATGTTGATAGGGCTGCTGGTTACATTCTTGATCCCAGAGACGAAGGGCAAGACGCTGGAGGAGTTGTCGAACGAGGCTGAACATGATTTTTATTCGGGAGGTCAGCATCATCATGGGTCCCAGGATGAAAGGCGTGGAAGTGGCGCTTCTTTGAATGGTCCTCACCTTGATCACGACAACAACGAAAGCCATGTGGACACCGAGAAGTAGTCTTTTTATCTTTCTCCCCCATCCCATATCCCCATCGAAAATAATAAAAATAAAAAAAATAATAAAAAAAAGCGCGCGCGGAGTCAATCAGAGATAAGGGACAGGAGTGATGCATGTTGAAGTGACTGTCCTACTTTTAGCTTGCAGTTGCACGCAATGACGTTCTTGTGCGGTGGATGACCCCACACAAAAAAACAACAAATTCTCTCCTTTCTAAAGCCCTTCTCTTTTTTCTTCTTTACATCACTCCCATTCACAACACACCTCCCTCTTTTCTCTTTTCATTCCTACTCACAAGTCAAGGACAGGAAAGCAAATTACACACAGGAAACAACCATAACCAAACTCATACAGGAACAACAAAAAGACAACCATGCCTCTTCACCCAGCAGGACCAACACAAATCTTTACCTTCCCCGACGTGGCCGCGCTCTCGCAGGGGCTCGACACCTATGTCGCCAAGCTCTCGGCCGAGGCCATCCACCGCCACGGCAAGTTCACTGTTGCCATCTCTGGAGGCTCGCTCCCTAAGCAGCTTGCTGCTGTCTTGAAGCATAACAAGTCTGTCGACTTTGTAAGTTACTTTTGCTTTGCCTTTTTTTTGTTGTTGTGTGGAGGAAAGTAGGGGAAGATGGATAAGAGTGGGCTGATAGGAATAATAGAAGAGAGGATGAGCTGTGTGCTTGTAGTTACACTGATATAAGTGGAAGAGAGAGAGAGAGAGAGAGAGGAAGGAAGAGTACGCTTGCTTTTATGAGTGTGAAACGTGCATGGGGTGTTTTCTTAATCACTGGCAACAATAACACCTTTTTGTATCATTTTTTTTTTTTTTTTTTTTTTTTTGGAGGATCATTTTTTTACTTTTGTGCTCTCTCAGCCCTTTGTCTCTATTGTCTTGAACGAAATTATTTTCTCACGAAGGGCGCACCCATTGGACAGACACCTACTTCTCTCACTAATCGCCTGTTATCATGGAATAACTCAATAGTCGAACTGGATTGTCTACTTCGCCGATGAACGCTGCGTCCCCCTGGACCATGAGGATTCAAACTACCTCCTCGCCAAGACCGAGCTCTTCGACCACGTCAACATCCCCCAAGAGAACATCCACACCATCGACCCCGACCTTGTCTCCGACCCCGAAGAAGCCGCCGAGGACTACATCTCCCAACTCGCAAAGACATTCGCTACCAAGGACTCTGTCCGTTTCCCCGTCTTTGACCTCATTCTCTTGGGAGTCGGCCCCGACGGTCATACCTGCTCATTGTTTCCCGGACATGCGTTGTTGAAGGAGGCGACGAATTGGTGCGCGTACATCACGGATTCGCCCAAGCCTCCATCGGAGAGGATTACCTTGACCTTCCCTGTGTTGAACCATGCCCATCATGTGGCGTTTGTTGCGGCTGGTGCGGGCAAGCAAGATATGTTGCATCAGCTTTTGGATACTCCGGGGCATTTGCCGGCACAGATGGTCAAGCCTGTCACGGGTACTCTGAGCTGGTTTGTTGATGATGCTGCTGCTGCCAAGATCACCTCTACCACTCACAAAGGCCTCGAGCGTCTCTAAAGAGTGAGAGAGTGATAGCGATTTCTACTGGAATCCTTTTTTTTTTTTTTTTTGCTTGTCTGTTCCTCAAGCGGTTGTTCTTCTTTCTTTCTGCCTTTGTCAACATAACAGCTAAAGCAACCAGCGACCAACAATACAATACACAGATTACACATCAATTCCACCCTTCACAACCCCTTCATTCCTGATCGACTCTCGCATATAAAATAAAAAAAAATTACACATTCTCACACGCTGTGTCCCTATTTTTATTCTCTCGCGACAAAAAAAAAAAAAAAAAAAAAAAAGAAAAACAAAAAGGCTGACACTACCAAGGAGGCATTTTCGCCTCTTAAGGCGAAGGCGAAGGAGGATGAGGAGCAACAACCAAGGACTTCAACACCCCTCTCGCGAAATCAACATACGGCTCCCTCTTCATACCCAGCAAGATCGCATCGACCTGGTCATGCTCCAACAAATACTCAACCGCAAACTGTTCGATGGGTTCTTCCTTAAGGTTGACACCGCGTTCGGTCATGATTTTGCGGATCCGGGTGGTTTCTTGGAAGCGGACTTGTTGGTGGAAGGCGTGGATGAAGTGGTCGAGGGATTTTATAAAGTGATCGAGTTCATGTTCGGTTACTTTTCCGGGTGCGCCGTGGTGGGTCGTCGTGGAGGGGGGTGGCATTGTTGTGGTGGATGAGGAAGAGGTAGGGGGCTTTGTGGAAGGTTGGTGAGCAGCAGTAGCAGCAGCCGTGGCTGGCTTTGTTGAAGTGGGAGAGGTCTTGAAGGCTTCGACAGCAGCAGCAGCAGCCGGCGACAATGACGGTGACGCGGTGCTGGAAGAAGCAATACCAGAACCCTTGGTCTTGGATGGGACAGGAACGGGTTTCGCCAACTCCTGATGTAACTGGTTCCTAACCGAGGCACCCTCCATCTGAATGATCGACAACTTGTTCGTCCTCAGCGACTCATCCAACCCTTCAATCATCTCCCTCAACCTGCCCATCTTTGGCTGGAGATACTCCCTCTGCTTACCCAGCGCCACAAGTGCTCCCAGAACCTCATCCATGGCCTCGGCGTAGGTCGGTGCAAGCGGCGGCGGGTAAGAGGCCAAACGCGCAGGACCAAATTCGGGAGACATGGCGTTGAGGGGTCGGTTGATAAAGACGGAGAGGTTTTTAGTTTTGGCCCATTTGGCTGTGGTGTTTAGACCTTCGGTTTCGAGCAGGTTTCCGGGCATTTGGAGGTAGCCTAGTCCATGGGTTGTACGGTTGACTAGTTTTGGTGGTGTTGGTTGTGAGGCACGTTTCTCAGAGGTGGAACCTTGTCCTTGTCCTTGTCCTGGTTTATGTTGGGAGGGTGAAAGGGGCGTGGTTTTGGTGGTGGTGCTGGTGCTGAAACTGTTGCTGTTACTCGGCGGGAACACCTTTCCTCCACTCCTGCTGCCACCTGAACTAACACCTCCCGAGGGTTGCTGCTGTTGCTGCTGCTCGAGAAACAATGCATGCTCCTGTTCCCTCTGAATCCTCATCCGGTCAAAGGCACTGGTTGCCATCTTGACAAGATCCTGGTACGGCAAGAAATGTGCATGGGACGGTTTGAGCGAGAAGGAGTTACTGCTGATTCCGTAGGCCCTAATCCTTCCCTTTTCGATCTCTCGTTCCAGTTCTTCGAATAGGATGGCTAACCTGTTCAAGAGGATCGTTTGGTGCTCTATTTCAGGGGTTGGGGAGTGTGGAGGAAGTGGTTAAGTGTTGGTTCATGGCGTAGGGAGAAGTATGTAAAGGTGCAGACAAAGTAACCGTGCTTTACTTTTGACGTTGTCCTCGGTGCCTTTAACGTTGGTCATCAAAAAGTACTCTGGATTGTGGACAAACAGGATGTCAACGTATTTGGTGTTGAGTCTTTCCAGCGACCGAGTGAGCTGGTCTCTATTGGTGATCATAATTGCAAGCATTGTTCCATGTGAGTATGTTGGTTTGTTCGGAGGATGTTCCCAAATAAGAGAGTAGCACAAGGACATACGCCCACTAAGAAATAATTGAACAGTGAGACAACCCATGCATATTTGCAATCATCAACAGTCGTGAGAGAGAGAGAGAGAGAGAGAGAGAGAGAGAGAGAGAGAGAGAGAGAGAGAGAGAGAGAGAGAGAGAGAGAGAGAGAGAGAGAGACATGAGAAGGACGTGGAGGGAGAGAGAGAGGATGACGAATAAAATACCTCATGAACTCTGGATGAATAGAGTGATAGCATTCCCGCGAGTACTCGACAATCTCCTCCGGTGGAACTCTCTGGTTCGACGAAAGGAAAAGCAAAATGAAGCGAAAATTGGACGATTTAATAGGGCGTGAGAAATCTTCGTCCTTTCCATCATACGCTTAATGGTGATTGCAAAGAAAGGCCTTGACTTTCGTTTACCTGGAAGACACCTTCAGAGAGAAGCCGCATGTTCTCGTTCTGGATGTACCCAAACTTTGTCGCTATCACAATCTCGTCCCGACGTAGTGTGTTATGTCGAGGGTTTGATAGGACCTAGAGGTTGAGAGGAGAAAGAAAGACTAAAAACGTTCAGTCGCCTTCCTTTTGTTTTCCCTGCTGTCGAAAAGTCCTCTGTCACGAAAGCAAGAGTTGGTTGGGACAAACCTTCCCGATGAGCTGCTCACTCCGGCCGTTGGAGTAGTTGGAAGAGGTATCGATGAGGTTGATGTTGAGCCGAGGGTCCTTTTGACGCTCAAGGGCTCTGTAGAGGATTCGTTCGTGCTCGGGGACACCTAGGGCCAGCCTGTAGGAGCCGATGCCGAGTCGAGAGATTGCTCGTGATGTCGGGCTTGTCATATCCTTTCTGCTTGCTTTGTCGAGGGTTTGGGAGGTGGTGGTGTGGGAGTGTTTGTTGGAGAGAGAAGGTAAAAAAGAAAAAGAAGAAGAAAGAGAGGAAAAGGAAGAGAAGAGAGGAAGAACACGAAAGAGACAGGCACGTTACGGGTTGACTATGTCAGTCGTTCGTTGTTTGCTGACCGTGCGCATACCATCAAATTTCAATCAGTTTCAACCATTCATCCATCCCCTCTCTGTCTTAGGCAGTCACTTTTCGCATCCTTATTGGACACTCAGGCTTCCTTCCTCGAACATTTTTATTCTCGTTGTTGAAGTCGTTGGCTAGGACCTTGATCTTGAGCGTGCCTGTTTTGCCTTCCTGGGAAACCTCGGTGGGTCGACACCCATGTTCGGTTCCGGGATGCTCTCTTTATCCTGTAGACAGATCTTGGTTACAAACCCATGCTACACTTTGAGTTCCGTTGCAACCTGCTGCATGGATGTCCCTTGGCGGAGCAGAGTCTTGACGTTGTCGACTTTGGATGATGATAAAGGTTTTATATTAATAAGTGAGGCTGAATGTGTATGGCGCAGGTTGATGAAGGTAGCATGGGGTGGAAAGAGAAAGTGTTCAAGAGAGAGGAGTGCTGGAAAGTATATTGAAGCTGGATCAGTCACAAGTCATGCACCAAGATATTTGAAGCTATATTGGCGGCGACAGGATTCATAGGGAGAGGTACAATTAACACATAGGAGATAACGCGAGTCAATGAGATGAAAGTAGAGAAATAGAGAAAAAAGTCGGTCTGAAAAACATGCGGCTACTTTTGCGGCGTGCGGTATCTGTGCCGATCCATAGTATTTCCAATACATCAGGGCCAACGTCTTGGAAATATTTGCTGTGTGTATGAAGTTTGATCGCTTTAAGATCTGCGGCGATGAACATCGAGTCAGCCTGGATGGGAAGGAAGGCGTGCGTTCCGTGTATCGTGTATGTAAGCTGTAGGGTATTAATCATGTCGAAGGATAGGATATGTTTTGGTACGTATTTGGGGTCGAAGGTTGAATATATAACAAACTGTTGGTTTTGTATTGTATTAGTCCCACTTTGTTGCACGGTTAACAGAGCTGTTGAGTGATAAGAAAAGACTGAATTAAAAAGATAGAAAACATAAAGAATTCCCCTTTACACACACACACACACACACACTTTATCACTCTCACTTCTCCTCCCCTTGACACTTGCAGGGTTCAAATAAAGAATAGGCAGCTCAGAGGGGAACAGAAGTAGATGCATGAAAAGCAGGCAGCACAGATGGCGGCAACGTAGATGACTATAGACAGTGTATGAAGAGGACCCATGAAAAAAAAGAAGGGGTGTATAAACAGATATCATGAATTCGTAAAGTAGATGCTTAACACGCAGACAGCACAAAAAAGAGGTAAGATACCCGCGTAAACATCACCCTATGGTGGTTGGCGAAGGTTTAAAAATCAGCTTTGCCATGGTTTAGTGCAATTTTTAACTTTTCTTCTTGCTCACCCACGCCCACCAATCCTTCCTTCGTCAACCTGGCTGCTCTTTTTTTTTGCCTTCTCGTCCACACCCACCGTCTTCTCTCCCTTCGTTTATTCACCTTTGCCCATTGCAACATTCAGGTTCACACACACCTAACTCCGACATCACTTTACGCAGACTCGACTCCAACATCTCTTCCATCAGCGCTGCTGATTCCGCTCGTTGGCCAGCCAGCGCGTTGTAATCTATTTCAATTTCATTATCCTCAACGTCAATCAATCATTGCTCGCACTGCAAGGGTACACTTGATAGAAAAGAGGCTGACTCCACCCTCTCCCACATTAACAATATAGTAAGTGTTATATTTACGTGCATTTACAGCGCTGTTGCATGTTGGGCACACATTACATACCATGGTGTGATGTATCCAGAGTTTAATCTACTTTCTCTGCTCTTGAACGCGTACGATAGTTGAGGGACTTCTACACTCACTACTCTCTTCTTTGCAACAATACGAACCATTTCACCGTCAACCTAGTATGTGTGATATTGCATTGTTATTGGGCGAAGGTCAATATATATTCCATCACTCTTGTTATTCTCTTCTGCTCCATTAATTGAACGTTCGTACTGGCTTAGTCGTCCCGACCACCCTCAAAAGGCGGATTGTCAGGCCTCGATTTTGTACCCATTCTTGACCTGCATGTCCACCCAAGTTTATTTCGCCAATAAAACGAGGTAGGTGCTGCAAAACTGCAGATATATATAAGATATGTTAATGTTTGAAGGTTTATGATGAATGATCCATGCCCACTCACCAAATCCTGTCATCTTAGCCCTTCTACCTATCAAAAGTCATCCTCTCGCCCAGCACCCAACAGCAGCTACAAACGACCTGGAGATATTCCGAAGGTGATGAACGATCAGCTTAGTTGAAAAAATGCAATGCTCATGTGCTATAGTAGCTGACCGAAAATATGTTCATGCTTAATAGACTTGCAATACCTGTCAGGAATCGATCCGAGTCGAATTGAGTATCCCCGAAGACCGCAAAGGTATGGCACTGCTTGTCTTTTGCTTACAACAGCCTTTGATGTGACTATCTATCAACACGTTTTTTTTTTTTTTTTTTTTTTTTTTTTTTTTTTTTTTTTTATTAATTATAATATTTTGTCGTATGACCAACTCAGACCGAACCTCGGATTCGGACTGCGAACAAGATCAGCACCTGTATTCTGACTTTTTTTTGGTTCTCCAAGTCGCAGTTTGACTTCAAGGTAAAAAGTTATGAAGTAGTATGTTGCGGTCCGTAATATTGGTCCTCTGCGTAAGTGAGCTAACACCATATTGCTTTGTCAAAATTAATGTTCAAGAATGGAATCTGCATCGATCGGGATCGCGTCGTCGATAACTCATATCATTCATCTGGAAGGGCATCGTACGCCGCCTCCCAAATCCACAAACACAAGCCCCGCGATTCAGAGCTGTGAAGACCGAGTGGAGAGAGTCGAAGATCTATGCCGAGTTTCCTCCGAGAAGTTACTTCCTGATGGACAGCCAACCGATCAGGCAGCTCATGCGTCTATCATGTCGGGATCTAATCCCAAGAACCTGCCCCAGCCATCCAGTATCGCTGCCATTACTCTCGATTGGGATTGGGATGAAGGAGGCGCCTTCTGCGATTCGGGACCCCAAAGAAACTCTTCTCCAGAGAATGGCCACTTCGTTCAAGTGGAGTTTCTTTCGGAGTTTGCTGTCCCAGACGACAACGTTCCTCCACCAAGGGCGATGGATGCGCATCTGTTGAAAAATTATCCCGGCCCGGAATCTGGCGAGTGTCTGCACCATTACCTAGGAACAACTCCATTGCAGCTGCCCGGATCTTTCCCTCCTCTCGATCAAGCTCGAGGTGTAATCAACATCGAGATTCAGCTGGAAAACCTTCGACGCAAGATACTCTCTGGCCGTTCTGTGCCTTACATCCATCTTCGAGGCAAGCCAACTCTTTTAGGTCTCGACGAAAGTTCTTTTTCTCTCGAAGAGAAAGCTCAGGAGTTCCTGGAATCGAATCGCCGGGTGCTTCTGTTGCTGGGGGATTCTGGATCAGGAAAGTCGACATCCTTAAGGCAACTCCATCGGAAACTCTGGACCAACTACAAACCTGGTGACAGGATTCCCTTGTACATCGATTTGCCCTTTATCGATCGACCTGACCACGATTTGATTAAAAAACATCTAGTACAGCACAATTTTTTGGAATATGCAGTCCAGGAGCTGTTGGTTCATCGACAATTCACAATCATCTGTGATGGATATGATGAATGTGGTCTCATTTCAAACCTCTACTTCACCAATCAACTGAGTCGACAGGACGTCAAGATGATCATCAGCTGTCGAAGCACCTTCCTCAGTTCCGATTATCAAGGCCGATTCCTACCTTATGGAGCCGATCGATACCATGACAATCCGCTGGACCTATTTGAGGAAGCCGTTATTGTGCCTTTGTCGAAGGTCGATATCGAGGCGTTTGTCACACAGTATGTCCTAGAACAAGAGACCGCGGGACCTTTGATCGATCAGCCAAACTGGACTGTCGAGAAATTTATGAACACAATGTCAACTATTCCCAACATGCTTGCTCTCGTCGAGAACCCTTTCCTGCTGACGCTTGCATTGAAGGTTCTACCATCACTGCCAAGGGATGCCTTATCCGACACCAAAGCTAAAGTCACTCGCCTGAAGCTCTTTGACGATTTTCTCAATCACTGGATCCGAGTAAACAAAGTCCGACTTGACCGGACCATTCGCTCCCCAAAAGTCTTTGCCGCCTTTGAGATCCTGTGTGAGCCTGACTTCGAGTCGTCCGTCACAAAGTTTTTGTTGAGACTGACGGCAGCCTTATCTCAACACCAAACCCGCCGTCCTGTTGTCGTCAACTACGAGCACTCCAAGGACAGTAAAAGCTGGAAAGCCGAATTCTTTGGAAGAAAGATCAAGTCGATGCTTTTGCGAGACGCCAGCCCGTTGAGAAGAGCAGGAATTCGATACATGTTCATTCACGATTCCCTGTTCGCCTACCTTTATTCACGGCTGGTATATGATCCTGATACCGACAATAAGGACGACTCTGATGGCGGTGACGACAATGAGGACAAATCTGATGGCAGTGATGACGATAAAGGCGACTGCGACGGCGGCGACGACGATAATGACAACTCTGATGGCGACGACAATGAGGATGACTCTGATGGCAGTGACGACGATAATGACGACTCCGATGGCGGCGGCGACTCTGATAACTCCAATAATGGCGGATACGATGCACATGGGGTCGATGCGATTACTTTCCATGCTTACGGATGTTATTTGACTAGTGGAGGCGGCGGCACGTATGACAGGAAGCACGACTCGTCGGGCGGAAACAATGGCTCATTTGGTGGAAGTGGCGGCTCTGGCTACAATCGATGCTCTTCTGGAAATGGCGAGAGCTCTCGTAAAGGCAAGGACGGTTCCGGCGGAGATAAACATAATGCTCGTCAAGGCAAGGATATTTCTCACTCCAAAAAGAAAGGCCGCTCAGCCAAGTTCCGTCCTTTTACATCCAGCAATCCACTCTTAAACCGGAATCTGTACCAAGATCCAGAGGCCATGGAATTTCTAGCGGAACGCGCTCAATCGGATCCACGCTTCAAGAGTCTATTGTTGACAGCCATTGAGAAGTCCAAGTTTTCCGATACTTACAGCCTGGCCGCAGCGAACGCCATTACCATCCTATTCAAGTCCGGGGAGCCATTTCACGATATCAATTTGGAAGGTGTCCAAATTCCAGGCGACTACCTGGAAAGCTCTAAGCTCGTTAAAACCGGAGTTGAGTTTGTGGTTGCTCTGTGCCTTTTTCATATGGTAAAAGACTTTACATATAAGCGATTCATCTAGTACTTTGTGTGTCTCTCAAAACGTCCAGTATTAACATTGCTCATAATTATTTATTGACAATCGTTGCAACACCAATAGACGCGCTCTTCTCCTCCCCCCCCTGCCTTTATACCACTGCCACGTCTTCCTTCCTATGTGCCTCCCTTGCCCTTGGTACCCTTATCGGCCGCCTTCGATTTGTCTCAGTTCACCCATACCGCTATCTCATCGTCTTCAACCGCTGGTTCCAGTTCGAGCACTGTTGTCAAGTCCAGCTTGTCTTCTTGCAGCTCCACCGTCGCGGCCTCTATCTCTACTCCTGCTTCCATCATTGCAGCCTCTGCCTCCGCCCCTCGTCGTGTTCACAGACAGCCACGCATCAAGACCGAGTCCCGCGAGCGCAAACATCCCACCCCTGTCATCCCCTTCAGCCCCTACTCTAAACCCACCACCAGCAAAAAGTTGCACCAATGCCCATGGGATGGGTGCGGAAGAGAGTTTCACGGCGCATACATCTGTCGATTGCACTATTCAACACACACAGAGGAGAGGCGTTTCAAGTGTCCCGTCAAGGAGTGTTCCAAGTCTTTCGTGCGAGAGAGTGATCTGGCACGACATTCAAGGAGGCATGAGCGTATGTCTACCTATGCATGCGGCGGTAGCAAGGCCGGGTGTAAAATGACCTATACTCGGAGTGATCAAAGGGCCAGGCATGAAAAGATGTGTCCATATTTCTTAGCCCTCGGCTCGTAGATGAAGAGTTTATCAAAGGTGCACTAAGTGCAGAAATGTAACAGTGTTTTTCAATTTTTTTTCCTCTTGCTTTTGATGATCATTTGTGGATCATATCCTTTGCACCTCCAGTTTCAAGGACGCAATAAATAAGTCTTAATGCTCTACCCAATTTGTTTGAGGAGAAATTATAGAAAATGTTCCAACGGTTCATTGATACCATGTATGCTCCAGCAGGTCACCTTTTTAGTTCTCCCTACTGACACTATATATCTTTCGTGAAACTTAAGGAGCATAATGAACGACAGTAGCTCGTTTGCTGTTGGAAGTTTGGGCTTCTTAAAGCCAAATCCTTTTCCGTCTTTGAGCAACTTGTTTTTACATGGATTTTTTTGGTTTTTTTTACGATCTTTGGTACTTCAGCTTTTATACCCTTCGTCCTCAATTTGCACACAATTAAAGGACAGACGGTCATATTGTTTTTAAATCCTCTCATTCATTCACCTCCCCATTTAATCATCAACGGACGGAATCAATAACAGCAGAATGTTCGCCTCATCAGGACTATTCAGTGGGTTACCATGTCCTTTCATGCCCACATGTCCTCGCGAATCTTTCTGTGTCTACTCTCACACCCTCAAGGACGCCCCTCCAGAGGCTGTGCCAACTTCAACTCCTCAGAAACGCAAGCTGAACACGTCTGAGGATTTACGGTCAGGACAGGCATCGACTTTACAACAAAGAGTTTCGAAACCAACGACAGCTATCACTGGGAAGACAGCCTTGTCTGGGTCATCATCAACCGCCACCAAGTCGTCGTCGACGGAGGAAGTAGCAGCAGCGTTGGCGGCCAAGAAACGGAAACTGGCTGCAGAGATTTCTTCAGGATCGCCTTCAGGGTCCAGGTCAGCGACCGCTTCAACTTCCACACCATCCAAGGCAACTACAACGCCTGCAGTGCTCATGGCAAGACCCGACACCACCACTTCATCCTCACGCAAACTAACCACCTCCACCTCAAAGCCTACCAACTCGACAAGCAAACTAACAGTCTCAGGACCGCCAGTACTCAAGATCGACATCCGGGCACACAGCAAACCCCTCTTCCGACAAGCAGTAGCCACTCAATTCTACAACGAGTTCCTTCGCATCTACACCCCTCTCTCCCAAGAAGGTGCCTGTCTCGCGACCGCCCACGCAGTCGACCAAGAAAAGGACGTCCACTCAAAAACCAACCAGGGCAGCTACCGGTCTCTCGCAGCATCGATCCTCCAACGACTAAAGAAACGCCCCGTTTCGACTGGAATTGATGATGTCGGGATTGATGGTGACTGGGTGGATCCGAGCCTAAAGGCGAGTGAGGATGTGGCGTTGGAAAAGATCTGGAAGGCAGCGGGAAGGTATGTGCAGACGGTCAAGCAGTTGGAAGATAATGGGTACCCTGTTGCGATCCCGGCGGGTACACCACCGCGGTATGATCCCAAGAAGGAATGTGAAAGGTGCACAAAGCTGTTTGAGGTCTCAGAGGATTTGGAGGGTGTTGATATGCATGCCTGTCAGTACCACCAAATGCGTCTCCGCAACAAACTTCACAACGGTACGTGCTTTTTTGTCCTCGATTTCAATGCTTCTGTCAACGCTCAAGGCACTGAGATTTGATGTATTTGGCAAAAACTGACATATACGACTGCAATGGCTCCTATAGGTGACAAGATCAAGTACTTTCCTTGTTGCGATGCTCCTCAAGGAAGCATAGGATGTCAAGATGGACCCCACGTTTTCAAGGATGATGAGTTCCTTGATCTACATCACCGAATACCGTTTATTGAAACGCCCAAGGACTGTCTGGGGGGCAAGAAACCCCATTCTATCGTCGCCATGGACTGCGAAATGGTACCCATTTTGTAACCTATCATCAGAAAATCGGAAAACCAACAAAAAAATCTATGTTCTAATTATTTCTCATTTTCTTTACAATCTTGCTTCCTAGTGTTATACGACAGGAGGATTCGAGTTGATCAGGATATCGGTCGTCGACAAACTTGGAAAAGTCATCATGGACGAACTCATCAAGCCCAGCCACCCAGTCCTGGACATGAACTCCCGGTTCAGTGGCATTACTTCCCTTAAAGACGCGAAATTGGATCTCGAACAGGCTAGGGATAAGTTCTTGGAGCTTGTGAATCGGGATACGATTGTTGTGGGGCAGAGTCTTGAGAATGACTTCAAGGTGCTGAGGCTGATCCATACCAGGGTCATTGACACAGCTATGGTAAGTAATGCGCCATGAAAGTAGCGCTGTTTGTTGTGCTAATGTGCTACCGGTGCCGTTTTCTAATCAAACCATCAAATCGTGCGCCTACTTGTTTCTGTGTCTGCGTTTGATAGCTGTACCCTCATCCGCAGGCGTATCTAAACTACAGGTATTCACTCCAGAAGCTGGCCAAGATGTACTTGTCGATCAACATCCAAGAGTCCGAGACTGGACACGACTCGTTTGAGGACGCCAAAACGTGTTTGGACTTGGTCCGCATAAAAATGGAAAAAGACGTGTCCACTTGAATAAAAACCTCTTTTGCAAAGTGCTTGCAAAAGTTTTTAGTCTATTCCACCTTTCTTGCTCTCTGTTTCAATTGATCTACATGATGCCAGGGTGCACTATTAAAACGCGTTTCCTCCCGTATTCATAAAAAACCGCCGCGCACCCAAAAGAAGAGCATGCTAAAACACACAAAGTTTCGTGGTGGGTGGACAATGGCTACATTTACGGATTGTGATTTATTCGAGTATGAACGATCCAATTTGCTGCTTTGTGAAGAGTCCGGGAAGGGAAATACAACTCCAGAAAAAACGGAAACAAGTCGCAAATATAAAGTCGAACATCCCGCCAGTCCCTCGCCATTTAACGGTAAGACTTCTGGTATCTGTTTTGTTGAAGAGATAATTACCACGAAAAGAAAAGGAAAAAATTGTAAGTCATTGAGCTCAGGTAAAAAACATACAACAAAAAGCATAACTCGAAACAAAAAAACCCAATCAAACAGAAAAAGACATACCTGGCACGGGCACCAGCACCACCGAACTTCTTGGGCTCGCAGCGACGGGGATCGGCGACGAGGAGGGTACGGTCGTACTGGAGGAAGATCTGCTTGAGCTCGTTCTTGGAGGCCTCATCGACGTACTTCTGGTAGTAGGCAACGATGGCCTTGGCAAGAGCCTGACGGATAGCGTAGATCTGGGAAGTGTGTCCACCACCCTTGACGCGGATGCGGATGTCGACGTTGGCGAACTTGTCAGAGCCGACGCGGAGGATGGGCTCGTAGACCTTGAACTTCAAGACATCGGGCTCAACGAGCTCAATGGGGGATCCGTTAAGGCGGATAAGACCCTTGCCGGCCTTGCAGTGAGCAACGGCAGTGGCGGTTTTCTATTAGTGTTGGAGAATATCAAGTGAGGTCCTAGGTTAGCCTTTAGCTCTTCTGCTTTCTGTTCAGTTTGAATGATCCTGTCCGGGTTTAGTGTATATTCCGGAGACGGTGTACAAAGAGTTGTAGGTGATCCTTATAAAGTGCGTGTCGCCTATGGCTGATCTGTGGCAATATCGACTGGTGCTGGAGGGTTGTGAATTGTCGATTTAGATTTGCAAGTTGGCCGTGGGTTGTTGATAGCGTGTCTGAGAGAAGCGAGCGACAAGACCGGTTGGGCGTAGTTTACGCTTGTCAAAACGGTACAGCGTCGTCAAGAGTGTCGTGTGCCCTTGTGTCGCGTGCCTCCAAAACAGCCCTCAGATTGTAAGGTGGTTTCCAAGGGATCACAGTTTCGCCGCCTTGAGTTGATGGAAAGCTGTTGCAGGTTTGAAAGAGCGTTTTTGTAGTGATGGATCGTGTGCTTGAGGTAGTCGAGCGATGCTGAGATCCTGCTGCCTTGTTGCTCTCGTCCCAGATCGCCTTATTCCTGTAGCAACCCCGCAGGACTCTTCTGTCTCTCCTGCCGTTCGTTTTCCGTTTCCAAAAGAGACTTGCCTTGCGGCCGTAGCACTGAACACTCTTCGAGTCGGAGGACATGATGAATAAATGCCTAGAAGCATAAACGAATGAACAAAGGACAAGACGAGTAAGTTCAAACTGTACCCTACACCTACAAGTTTTGATGATGGTTTACTCCTGTTTGATGGATTGTTGGTCCTTGATGGTTTCTACATCAACGCACACTTCGATTCCATGCACCGAGCCGTCAGAAGACTAGAGTGAATCCGAGGAAGTAGGTTGGAGACTGAAGGATGATGGGTTCTCCCCTCTAGAATAAAAAATACGATCTCTCGTCTGCCGAGCCCTGACATATTTTTGTGGGTGAAAGAACATGGCGATATGTGGTGTTATGGGTGTTGGTGTAAGTGTTTCCGGATGGTTGGATGCATGGTGGGTGGTGAATATCGATCGATGGATGTATGTGAGATCGTCCTGTATGGATGTATGTGGATGTCTAGTCCGCTAGCCAATAATCTCCGCTATGTACCAAGTCAAAGATGAAAGAGAGGGATCTATCACCAGGCCTGCACTTCGCCTATAACCACTTCTCACACTGGGATCACACCAGTCAAATAATTTCTGTGGCTTGGCCATTCAATTCTCCCCTTCCCTTTTATCCAGCACACGGCCTCAAGGCTTGCTCGTCTGCCACAAAGTACAAAGGAGAGCAGTCCCCGTTGGAGGTGTACCTTGTAAACAACTTTCGCCCTCGGGATTGACTTGCACAGACACACACCTGGCACTACCTTGTCGTCTCTCCGTCTTCTTACCCTCCCTCTCCGCATCACACCCCCTCACCCACACACATTTGTCATGTCGTTCCCTCGTGTCGTCCTCAGGGCTGGCAGGTCATGCTCCGCCATGGTACTTTTTTACTCCTTTCATTCCTTCTCTCATTCCGGAACTCACTAAAACTGATCAGCCTTCCACGTCCTGGAACTAACGCCTCAGGAACACTTACTGAACCAAATATATTAGCCTACTCGCGCATTCTCGGTCAAGTCGGTTGCCAGAAGCGCTGCCGAGCCCTCCTACAAGGCCCCTGCTTTGGGCGTCAACAAGACCTTTGACGAAGCTTTGAAGGTCATTGCAGAGGACAAGGCCAAGCGCCTGGCCGATATCAAGAACATGGAGGCCTCCTTGGCCCAATTGATCAAAGGTTCGGCTTTGTTCTTCATTTCCAAGATTCGGTTCACCTCAATTGATTCTGAACAGACAACTAACCTCGCCATTTGATACCATTGACCGAACTCGGAGAATAGCTGCACCATCAGCCGCAAAGGACACAGAGATCGCAGCACTTAAGGAAAAGATCTTCAAGCAGGAGGCATACGCCGAGATCAACGATCCCGAGATTCAGTGGCAATTCAAGAACAACAAGAACATCGACATGTCCAAGGCTGTCTTCCGGTTCATGAAGGGCAAGCAGTTCAAGCGCGAGACCCTCCCCGTGATCCAGCAGCGCACCGCCCAGATGTTTGTCACCCCCGATCTCTTGCCCACCTTCACACCCTCCGTCAACGTTCAGCTGGATTTCGGCGCAGGATCGATCCCTGAGGGAACAAAGTTGGCTGATGGGTACTTTGAGACGGGATCTTTCCTCTTGCCCGGAAAGACGATTAAGGAGCCTAAGGTTAATGTTACGTCTTTCCATCCCGAGCAGAGATATTATACTGTTGCCCTTGTTGACCCGGACATGCCTGATGTCGAGAACGAGACCTACAAGCAGCAGTTGCATTGGTTGATGTAAGTCTCGGGGAATTTCTTATGTCTCTTTCAAGGGAGAATGTCATTCAGGAACATTGGCTTCTCCTAGTGAAAAGGGACTCTATTTTCAACGGATATCGCGTTGGACCACGGTGGATCATTGTTTTACCTGGACCATACAAACACATCTGCTTCACTAAAAGACCAGGATGGCCTGTATGATATAAGGGAATGCAAGGGATGGCTCTTCCATGGACCATCACGTTGGTTGAAAACAGGCGTGTTTCCTAGCTGTGCTTTGACAGTAGCACTGACGATTGACAACGTTACCTCCTTCTCTCTAATCCAATGATGAAATAGTGCTAATGTGCCATTGTCAGCGACACAGACAGAGTTGACTAAGGATAATGCGGATGTAGTGTTGTCGTACTTGGCGCCTCACCCTCCCAAGGGCACGAAATACCACCGCTACACACTCTTGTTGGCAGAGCAGCCTAACAATGGCCAGGACAAGATTCAGATGGACGCGACCCAGATTTCAAGAGAGACCACGCTCCGTGATCTGTGCTCACATTTCAAGCTGGAGGTGAAGGGTTTGACTTTCTTCCGTCAGGTCTGGGATAAGGATGTCAGCCGGATCTACAAGGAGGTTCTTCAGCAGGACGAGCCTGTCTATGGCAATCAGCCCAAGGTTGATGAGCTCCTTGATGAAACTGGACAGAAGAAGAAGAAGTTCATTCATATGTAAAAGCTCTTGCCTTTTTTCTTCTCTCTTTTCTATCACTTCTTACCATTCTCCGCCACTTTCATCACATCATTTTCATTATTAAAACGGACCCTCGAGGACATAGACCAAAACATTCTTGCGCGAGATTTTGTTGATTTTCATGTTTGCTGCATGCTGCGCTCAGGCGCCATCTCTACGATGACTGAACCATTTGACGTCGCATAGTTAAATCTTCTTTATTCATTGAGTCATCGTTGACCCCTGTTGCCTCTGCAACTTGGCGTTACTATAATCGATGATGATGATGTGCTTGGGTGACCGGTGACAAACCACAGAATCCAACAAGTCCAACCGCACAAAAAAAAGGATAGGGGTGGCTTGTTAGCAGCTCCAGTGTCAATTGAAACATCCGAGTTCTGAACCTTGACCTAGCAGCCCAGCAAAGCCACGATCGCCTCTTCTTCCTTCTTTCTCATCGTCGAAGGTCACTCACCTCTTTGTTTAGCAGAGAAAGGAGTACCAGGGGAAACGATAAGAATCGAGTGACTCAAATATGACAACAACGGCTGCTGGCGTTATTCCTTCTTACTTCTATGCGTTTCCCCCAGGTAAGACCAGAGTCATGGCATGAAAGGTTGAAGACGCCACATTTGTTCCCCTTTGTTCAAGTGGACTAGGAAAAATGGACGCCACCAAAAATTATTAATGAGGTGAAGATTGGGAGGGGATAAGAACTTGCGGCTGAGGTGGGTGGATGAGTTTGAATGTCATAAGGATTGGAGTATTTGGAGGTAATTTGTAACAACCTTGTGTATGTGCTGTTCTGTATGTGCTATATCGGTGAAGGAGAGGCGTCGCGGGGAGAGACATAGCGCGCGAGAGTGAAGGAGTGCGCAGATGGGTTAATAAACAGAAGAGAGAGGCATGATCAGCATGATAGAGAACAAAACAGGTGAGGAAGGCTCAGCAGGATGGAAAAAATATAAAAGGTCGACGATACGTCTCTTCTTTTCTCATTCCATCATCACCATCTTATTTGTCTCTTCTCGTCTTCTCAAAAGGACAACCAACGCTTATAGTCAATACTCTTTTCTGTTCTTCTTTCCCATTTCCATATAGCATCGTCAGTTTGTCTTGCTCCTCTAAGCGTTTCATTCTAACTTCATTTTTCTTCCATTGCTTATATTTGTCACATCCTACTAATTGAACTGCCGCCCTGACCCTTAGCCTGTTCTTTCCTTTATCTTCGTTGTTCGTTTACTGTCCTTCGCTGCTTCCTCCTCTGCTTACTAGCCATCTTTATTGACCATTTTCTGCATCCTCTTGTTCCTTGCCTTTCTATTTCGTCCTTTGACTTTTGACTCTGAGTTGACTCCACTTTGACATTAGACTGGTTTTTGGCTTTGATTGATTACCCGCCCCGCCCCCCAATTTGACTTTGTCTTATTTTTTTTCCCCTCTCCGCCCTCCTCTCGCTCTACTTCTCTCCGCCCGCGAAAGACATTTTTTTTCTCTCCGGCTCTGATTCATTCTCAACTATCTGCACCCTTTGGGACCGCTTCTTTATTTCTTTGTTATTTCTTCTCTTTTTCTCTCTTCTCTCTTCTTTTTTCTTTTCTTCTCGTTGCTTCAATTGACTTGACCCCTTGCCCTCGACCCTCTCCCCTTCTCCATACGCTCACAACACTCTCACCTCATCGAGTGTCGATCTGCCAATTCAACCCCACCCCTTCCCTTCATCACCTCTCATTAATCTCAATCCAAGAAGCAAGAGCAAATGACACCCATTGACATCCCCGTGAAGGGGCCCGTTGCTCCCGTGGAAAAAGTCGACCCCACAACCCTCTCCAAATTCCAGCAGCTCTGCTTGAAGTCCCAGCCCCTGATGCTCTACGTCGTATCCCTCGCGCAATTCCTCGATATCGGTATGTTCTCTTCTCCTCTTCCTCCTCTTCATCTTCTTCATCCCCTTCATCCTCAGCGCCTTTTTTTTGTCCTTCAACAGCGATTTCCCCATTATCAACTTACAATTGAACGGCGGATATTTCCTCTCGATTTATCCGCCGCTCTCCAATCGCTCAAATAACCACATGTAGATCTAACACTGCCTTCCCTTTCTCCATTCTCCTTCGATCTCATATCGACTCATCTTCCCCCCTTTTTTCTTTGTAATTAGTTAACGGTGCCAGTATGACCGTTGCTATGTTGCCCATTGCCAAAGGTAAATCACCAACAACAGCCAACAGACTTCTTGTTTTGTTTGCTCCCATGTGGGCAAGGTTTTTTTATACCCGGGTTCATTTTGAATAACGTTTTCTCTTTGCATATTGGCTCACCGTTTCTGTCCTTTGTCCCACCCTACGTCCAATTAGAACTGAAGTTTGAGACGCAGCAGCAGCAGTGGCTCATCAGTTCCTATGCATTGTAAGTTATCCCTCTCACCATTACACTTTTCTCAATCTCACTTTTGTTCATCCATCTCTCCCTTTCTGCTGTTTGTTTCTACTTGGTTGCGCCCTGTTGGCACTGGTCCCACTCCCTCAAACAAACATTAACTGACTTTGTAATTTTCTCGCTTGAATGAATCCCCGTTTAGATCGTTCGGAGGGTAAGCAACACAACAACAACAACTTGGCGCTCTGTCCCACTCAACTCACTCGCTCACCTCATCCACTCCTATCACTCATTTTCATTTCGCCGACTCACATACTCACCCACCACTACCAAAAACAGCAACAATAACGACACACTTATCCTGCGCCACTCACTTCTCTACCCCTATTTCCACTACTGCATCCTATGTACCTTTACACCAGCATCAACGCCGACACAAACGCCTTTAAGCTTTGCGATGGAGTTTGCTTGAAACGAATAGCCAATATTTTTTTACGCCCGAAAGGCAAAAAAAATGGGATCATTTGGAGTACCGACAAAGCTAACACAGAAAAAAAACCTCTGTTGCTCTCATTTTTCTTCGCTTTCTCTTTCTCACGCGGCATATACCTTTTTCTTTAGCTTGCTTTTGATCGCTGGCCGCATGGTATGTTTTCTTTTCTGTGTTCCAATCTATCTCATCCCATCGAATCACAGTGGTTTTTTGTTGTTTGTGCTCCCCTACTTGACCCGATCAAACAAACATACATGCATACTTTGCTCACCGCTAACCTCGATTCTCCTTTTCTTTTTTGCCATTGTTGGATAGGGTGATTTGTTTGGACATCGCCGAGTGTTCTTGGGAGGCCTGTTTTGGTTCGGACTCTTCTCGCTCGTCAACGGGTTCTCCAAGTCCCCCGTCATGTTGTGCATCTCCAGAGCTCTTCAAGGCATTGGTGCTGCAGGTATGTTTCAATTCTCTCCTACACATTCAAGCCATTTCACATGGCACCCAAGCGGGATTAACACAGTCAGTCAGCGAGTGTCTTCCCTGACTCTCAAAATATGCAGTGCGGATATACTATCGAGACAGAGACGCAGCGTGGACCCACTTTTTTTTCCTTCGTTCTGTTTACAGTTATGTGGGGAAAAAGTCTATTGGCCACATAAGATACACAAAATAACCTGTGTGTAATACAGACACAGACACACTAACAACGACTGCGCATCTTTTATCGTTGTTCATTTCCGCTCCAAACAAAAAATCAAAAAAATCCACCTGTGGTCCCACCTATATCCCTGTCCCTGTTGGCTGACATGCTGACTATAGCTCAAATCCCTACGGCCCTTGCCCTGATTGCCATCAAGTACCCTGCTGGTGTTGAACGTACCCGTGCCTTGTCGGTCTTTGGCGCCATTGGAGGTAAATGCTTCGACTGTGATTTCTCTAGGCTCTTAGGGAAACAAGACGCGACACTTGTGTAGAACCAGTAGCTTACATCATCTTTTCTTTCATTTCATAAATTAACTTAGCTATGGGAGCGGTGACAGGACTGTTGCTTTCGGGAGCATTGACATCGACGGTCGGCTGGCAATGGATCTTCTTCATCTCGGCCATCATGAGCGTCATCCTCTTCATCCTTGGCCTCTTCGCCATCCCCCAGGCCAGCGGTCTCCACGGTGAGAACCCTAGGATTGATTTCGGCGGCTCTTTCACCGCCACCGGAGGAATCGTCTGTGTCATCTACTACATCTCTGCCGGTGTCGAGACCGGTTGGGCCAGTGTCCAGACTCTTCCTGTACTCTGTATCGGTCTTGTCCTCCTTGCGATCTTCTTCGTGATTGAGAAGAGGATCTCGTACCCCATCATGCCCTTCCACGTCTGGAAGCACCGTGCTTTCTCGACCAGTTTCGCGTTGATTTTCATCATGCAGGCCGTTTTCCAGGGGTACCTTTACTTTACTACGTTGACGTTCCAGGAGGTTCTGGGATACAGCATTATGCGCACTTCGTTGTCGTACCTCGTCCATGGTCTGACAGCGATGGTTTTCTATTCGATCTTGGGTCGTCTCTTGCCCAGATTGCCACTCAAGCCCATCATTGCGGTGGGATTCATCTTTTTGGGCGTCTCTTCCTTGTTGTTTGCGTTTGTCACCGAGAACAGCACCTACTGGGTCCTCCCCTTCATCTCCCTCATCTGCAACGTCCTCGGTCTGGGAATGGTCATGCTCCCCGCCCAGATCACTGCCCTCCGCGACGCCTCGGATGACGACCAAGGAGTCGTTGGTGCCATCTACAACGTCGGACTTCAGATCGGTGCCCCCTTTGGCTTGGCCATCCTCACTGTCATCTCTGGAAAACTCAACGGCGACCATAAGGGCGAGCGTGTTGGAGGACCCGTCAACATGCACGGATACAAGTATGCTCTTCTGGGAGATGTCGCACTTGCCGCTTTGGGATTTGTCGTTACATTGATCCTCTTGCCCTCGGTCAAACCTACCAAGGCCGAGAACAATGTCCCTGCATCGTTAGAGGAGGCTGGTGTTGCGGCATCGTCGGTCATGGATCAGGATAAGGAGTCTGTCACGACTGATGTTGGTGTCCCTACTGCCTTTTCTAAGGCCGAGTATGTCGAGGAGGGTCAGCTGCCTGACAAGACTGAGTACATCGAAGAGCAGCATGGTGGAAAGACGGAGTACCACCAAGATGGCCAAGAATTGAACTCTCCCCAGATGGCTGAGGAGATCATCAAGGCCGGCGCCAAAGTCCAGTACTAATCGGATCGGCTCCCTTTTTTTCTTTTTCTTGTGAACCCCGTTCACATACACACACACACACAAAGCACACGTCCCTTTTTGCATTTTTTTTTTTGTATTTACATGTATAACATCTTTTGTTTTTCATGAAGCACACCCCCCAACCAATCTAGAGAACAGCGCACATTTATGCACCAGTCTTTTGTATACCGCTTCCTTCCTTAATCTACCTAATAATAAAACCTCCTTCCGCACCTTTGCATTTGTTTTTTTCAACACCATATTATTCACTGCCTTTTTTCAGCTGCATAGCTTGTGTTGTGGTTCATGTGTTTTTATTGACGTTTTTTAATTTTCTCATGAGAAGGTTGTTTTGGTGTGTGATCATTACTTTGAGACAAGGGGTCCTCATAGGATTTAAGCCCACAAGAGGGCAGAGCCGACGACCAAGCCAACAATAGAAAGACCTGTGAAAGCGCTCGCCCTCGAAGCCGCATTCTTCTTCTGACCAGTCGTCGAGGAAGAAGAAGAGGACTCCTTCTTCTTGTCGTCCGATGAAGGAGAAGCCTCGTTCTTCTTCTCGGCCTCCTTTTTGTTGCTGTTGACGACAGACTCTGTCTCGTTCAGGGTCTGGTCGTCCTCATCCTCTTCGTTATCTTCCCAATCATCGTCATTGTCGTTCTCTGGTTGAAAGGGGGTAGCAGGGTTTGAAATGGGAAGAATGTAGGTTGTATTAGTAAGGTAAGGAAAAAAAAAACGTTTTTAAGGCATTGATTTTGGAGTACAAAAAAAAGGAGGAACTTACTGTGACGGGCTGAGAGGTGCTGGTACTCTGACTTGACATTCACGTTCAAATCGCGCTTCTGTGCAACCACTGTACCCTGACCATTGGCATCGACCTTGGTAGTGTCCAACACATACCCCGTCGACATCTGCATATCACGCTTTCCCAAATTGACATTAATCAACTTGTGCTGCTCTCCATTGGCGTGGGTGTTGGTATGGACGGTGGTGCCGATGTTGAGGTCGATACGCTTTCCCAAATTTACATTGATTGACTTGTGCTGCTCTCCGTTAGCTTGAGTGTTGGTATGGACGGTGGTGCCGATGTTGAGGTCGAGACGCTTTCCCAAGTCAACATTGATCAACTTGCGTTCGCCATTATCGTTGGTGTTGGTGTTAGTATGGACAGTGTTGTCGATGTTGAGGTCGAGACGCTTGCCCAAATCGACGGTGATGAGTTTGTGGTCCTTGGCGAGGAGGGTGTTGATGTCGAGGTTAGTGTCGAGGTGGCGGCGGGAGACTTCAAGGGCTGTGGGCATGCGACCGCGGGCGAAGTTGACGGTTGCTGTCGTTTGAGCGTTGGTGTTGGTGTTGGTGTTGGTATTGACCTCAAGACGGCGGTTCAGGTTGACGTTGATCAGCTTCTGTGCATCGTGGGTGGTGGTGGCATCGAGGTTGAGGGTCAGACGTTTTGCGACATTGACATCGATGGGCTTTTCCTTGTTCAGGAGATCGGTTTTGACATCGAGGCGGCGGTTCAGGTTGACGTTGATCAACTTGTGTTCCTGCTGGGAATTGGTGTCGACGTTCAAGTTGAGGCGCTTCTGGACGATGACATTGACAGGCTTGTCTTGTTGCGAGAGGTCGGCGTTGACATCGAGGCGGCGGCTCAGGTCGATGTTGATCAGCCTGTGTTCCTGCTGGGAAGTGGTGCCCACGTTCAAGTTGAGGCGTTTGGCGACATTGACGTCGATGGGCTTGTCTTCATTCAACAAATCGGCGTTGACGTTAAGGTGGCGGCGGTTGAGTTCGACATTAATGAGCCTGTGTTCTTGAGGGGTGGTGTCGACGTTCAAGTTGAGGCGTTTGGCGACGTTGACGTCGACAGGCTTGTCTTGTTGCAAGAGGTCTTCGTTGACATCGAGGCGGCGGCGGTTGAGGTCGACGTTAATCAAATCGTGTTCCTGCTGGGGAGTGGTGTCCACGTTCAAGTTGATGCGTTTGGCGACATCGACATTGACAGGCTTGTCATACTTCACCAAATCAGCAGTGACATCCAAGCGACGTTTAAGGTTGATATTAATCAACTTGTGGCCCTCTTGCGTAGAACTGCCCACGTCCAAGTTGAGGCGCTTCGAGACCTTGACGTCAACAGGTTTGTCTTCCTTCAGCAAGTCAGCGTTGACATCCGAACGCGTGCCCAACTCGACAGTAATAGGGTGCCGAACAATCGAAGAGTCGGTGTCAACATGGTGCAGGATGTTGATGTCGACATTACGGGCTGCGAGTGCGGGAGGGTTCAATAGGTTGACTGTCGCGGTGGTGGTGTCGGTGTTGGTGTGGATGTCAGCGTTTGTGTTGACGTTAGCAGAGGCGCCGAGAGCGACGGTGGCGAGGGTGAGGAAGAGGGCGGACTGATGCATGATTACTGACGTTGCTTGGTTGAGATCAAGAAAGGGGGCGTATGAAGAGTAACGTAAGGGAGCAAAGGCAAAATTAAAAGGCGAGTAGATTGTAGATGGGTATATAGGTGGAGTAGTAAGTTCCGGGTATATTTGACGAAAAGAGAGAGAAAGAGAGAGAGAGAGAGAGAGACAGAAAAGTGTGAACGAGGGATAGAGGATGGGAGAAAAAAATCGAGCGTCCAGTTTGTCTACTTATATACCAATTCTTTGACCATGCAAGGTACCACATATCTACGTTGTTGGTTGACATGGTGTTGAAGCGATGACAAAATAAAGAAACACTGCTGTAAGGGTCCATCATGTATGAGAAGCGTTCGTTTGGGGACAAGTGAGATTGACATTGGCCACGTTTGTAGAAAAGGGTTTGTTACGTCCTGGGGACTGGGACTAGACTGGATTTCTCTTGAGCGTGTCAGATACACAAGCATACAGTGTGAATCGGTCTGATGTCCTGCATCCAGCTCATACACGAACTACAAAAAATAAAAGTGGCGGGAAGGTAAGACACACAAAAAAGAGGCGCGCTTTTTTGAGTTCAGGATAGACCGAGAAGCAGGGTGATTGACTGGTACTAGGAACACATGGTATGATGGCATGGAGTGGGCGAGGGAAAGGAAGGCTCGTTGTGTTCTTTTGCCTCCAAGATGGATATAAAGGAATCATTACACCTTTTGCTCCAGGCAGCACAGCCCTTCGCTGTCGAAATAGGACAGTTCAAAGTTGCGCAAAGGGCGGATCCTGTCTGCCTGTGTGTCCCAGTAAGAGGGAACAGATGTTCGATATTCGATTCTATGGAGCCCGGTGTGTTATTGGAAGAGAAGAAAAGAAGGGATGGGTCTTATTCTTATCTCGTCAGGATAGATGGACATTTTTCTTGCGAGTTGGAGTGAGCAGAGAAGTGAATCAGGAAAGAGAGATAAAAAAGGAGAAGGGCAAAACTGACATACTTTGTCAGGAAAGAGGGATGGAGGGAGGTGAGCTGGCCGTAGACAACAATAATCGATGGCGCCGGTGTGGCTGCTCTTCTCTGGTAAACGGTCCAGTCCTCCGAAAACTACTTTAGCGCATTGACATATGCAGTTAAACGAACGAGCGAATGAGCGAACGAGCGAAGAAGCGAACATATGGAGAAGGGAAGGGAAGGGAAGGGAAGGGAAGGGAAGTGAGCCCAGACTTACTAACGCGTCGTGCACGCGAATATGAGCCTGTGTGAGACGCGTCTGATCAAACTGTTCATGCAATCAATCAGCGGCCCCCTGGGTCTGGGTGGAGATATTGATGATGGGTAAGTGTTGTAATTATTCATGCAGTGCTAGCACACCTCAAACCTAGCCATAGATGGGGGCCAAATGTCACTCTGTCTTGCTGTTAGTGCTTGTCATTCCCTCCGATCCCTGCCTTTGTCTATCTCTCCCTCTCTTTTCTCTTCTTCCCTCTCTTTTCTCTTCTTCCCTCTCTTTTCTCTTCTTCCCTCTCTTTCTCTCTCCCCCTCACCCTTTCCCCTTTTCTTTTTTCTTTCCGAATTCCTTTTATTCTAATCTACTTTATGCTTATCTTTCTCACGCCCACGCTCACTCACTCTTACCATCACACGCACCCTTCACTCTGCACTCCTTTCACCCTACCCCACTCACTTATTGCTTAATCTTCACTCGCCCACTCACCCACCACCCCTTTCTCTTTCTCTCTTTCTTAACAACAAATAACAAGAAAGAAAATGTCAGACAACAACAATGGGAACTCGAGTTCGGCAGAGGCTGATGCCTCCGTCTCTACACTCGTCTCTTCTATTATCTTTACCACTGCAGTATCCGCAGCCCTCTTCCTCGCCTTTGCCATCCTCCGCTCCCGCGTCCCCCGGGTCTACGCCCCTAAAACCTACATGGGTCCTGACCGCGAACGACCCGACACCACCTCCTCCCGTGGCCTTTTGGGATGGGTATTAGGTGCTCGTCAAATGAACGAACTCGACTTTGTGGACCGGTGTGGGTTGGATGCTTACATGTTTTTGGATTTCTTGAACAAGTCTTTTTTCCTATTCATGGGGTTCGGCATCCTCGCAATCCCGATCTTGATCCCTTTGAATGCATACCGGCAGCTGTCGCTTGTTGGGTTGAACCGCCTCACGATTGGAAATGTTGCGGATCAGAAGCGCCTTTGGGGACATCTGATCCTCACCGTCTTGTTCTCTCGTAAGTATTCTTCCTTTGGATGTTTCGCGAGAAATAGTCTGTGCACGATGAGAGAAGATAGCGAGAATAACATTCCATTCCTAACCGTGTCTCGTCATTCTTTCTCCTCACGAACAACATTAAAAACAATAAAGTGGCGACGCTGGCGATGGGCATCTTTGGCGTGAAGCAGTATATCACCAGGCGACAGCACTACCTCCTCACAGCACGCCATGCAAAATCCCTCCAGGCAACCACGATCCTCGTTTGCGGAATCCCCATCGGCGAAGAGACCCTCCAGAGTCTACACTCGATCTTCAGCGTCTTCCCAGGCGGTGTCAAACGCATCTGGCCAGCCTACTCTGCCGCAGATCTGCAGAAGGATGTCCTGAAACGAATCACTCTCACAGATAAGCTGGAGTCGGCCGAGTGTGCGCTGATTCGATCAAAACTCAAGCATCAGGCTGCAGGAGGCGCAGATGCAAGAAGGAGACAATCAGAAGCGTCGTCAACTGACATGTTACACCAACAGCAAGCAGCAGCAGCAGCAGGAGATACCTTCCCGGCCGAGAAGAGGCCTCAGCATCGCCCTGCTGTATTCCCGATGTCACTGTTTGCATCCTGCTGTGGTGCCAGGAAAGTCGATTCAACTTCAACCTACAGAGACGAACTTGCAGGACTCAATAACTCGATCGTGACGCGTCAACAGGCCGGGATCGCAGCGATGTACGAGAACGAGGACGAGAACAAGCTTAGCGCGGCGTTTATTCAATTCAATAGCCAACTAGGCGCACACCTTGCCGCACAGGCTGTTATCCATCGTAAGACCTTGACCATGCAGCCTCGACATCTCGAGGTCCACCCCACGGATGTTATTTGGGAGAATCTGAGCTACAGTCTGAGGACGAGAAACATCCGACGAGCTATTGCCGCCGTGTTGGCGTTCCTGTTAATTGCACTGTGGGCGATCCCTGTGGCTTTTGTGGCGTCGGTCGCGAAACTGGATGCTATTGTGAAGTTTGCGCCGTTTTTGAGTGGGGTCTACAGTCTGCCCAAGGTTGCGCTGGGTGTTATCCAGGGTATTTTGCCCCCTATTGGTTTGGCTGTCCTCATGATGATCCTTCCCATCATCCTCTACAGTAAGTCGGTCCCTTGCTCTGTCATTCTTTCTTGCTTTGGAAATTTCCTGATGTTGTAACTAACGATGCGGAAATTTGGTCTTTATGGTAGAACTCGCGCATCTCAGCGGTGAGGTTCTGAACTCGCGCAAGACCCTCTCCGTTATCACAACCTTCCATTGGTTCAGCGTACGTTGAAGGCACTCCCTCAATCGTCAGACAAAAATTTATGCATTCACTCTCTCGTACCTAACACCTTTTTTGTTCTCAACATACTTGGCCCTCTAGGTGGTACATGTGCTCCTGGTGACAACACTGGCAAATGGTATCTTTGCAGCAGTGCAACAGATTAAAGACAACCCCAGCAGAGTCATGGATATGCTCGCCTCAACTCTACCCCAGGCCTCAACATTCTTCGTCAGCTTTATCCTCCTTTCGCTCATCCAGATCCCAATGTTGTTGCTTCAGATCGGCCCATTGATCATGTACTGGCTCAGCAAGTTCCTTGCAACGACGCCTCGAAAGGTCTATGCCGCTGAGAGGACTATGGGCTTTGTTGATTGGGGGACTACTATCCCCGTCCATACTATTGCCTTTTCCATTGGTAAAGTCTTTTCTCCTCTCTCTTCTCAGAGGATAGCCCATATTGTATGTGATGATACATGAGGGCCAGAAAGTTATTTAACATCGAATCATATGTTTTATTTTCTGCAAATAGGCTTGATATACTCAACGATCCAGCCGATCATTCTTCCTTTCATTGTCATCTACTTTGGCCTCTTCTACCTTGCCTTCCGCTACCAATTCCTCTACGTCTACCGGCAACCCTTCGACTCTGGCGGACTCATTTACCCGCGCATCATCGACCAAATCTATGTCGCCCTCATCATTTATGAAATCGTCATGATGGGTCTTTTTGTCCTCCAAAAGGCCGCCGGTCAAGCCGCGATCATGTTTGTGGTCCTTTTAACGTCTATTGCTGCGATTGTGATTTCGAGGAACAATGTGTTCAAGCCGTTGATTCAGTACTTGCCGGTGGAGGCGTTTAATGCCACTGGGGAGTTGAGCAGTAGTACGGGAGGACATCATCATGGGGATGATCATACAGGGGTTGGAGGGAGGAGTGGTAAAGAGGTTATTGAGGATGATTATGCTGATGCAGATGGGGATGTTGAGAAGCAGGCTGATGCTGCCGCTGCTGGGTACCGTGGTTTAGGAAGTACTGGTGGACCCAGTACCCTTGTCTTCAACCCTGGTACGGCATTTATCCTTCTCAGATCTAATTCATATGTGCACTTTTTTGTCTTTTTTTTTTGTCGTTTATTTTATTGTGCGAACCCCTAACATCACATATCCCACCGTACCTTACAAATCCAAAATAGCAACGAACGGGAAGGGAGTGACGGACTCGATGGCGTTCGTGAACCCAGGTCTGAGGGCCCAACAGCAACCCGTCTGGCTCCCTCGAGACCCTGCAGGGTTCGTAGACCAGGAATTGACAGAACTGGACGAAGCCAGTATTGCCAACACGACCGAGTCAGCGACCATGAACGCCAAGGGAAAGGTTGCTGTTGAGGTCACGCAGCATGTTGCTGCACCCGGAGATGAGTTCTGGGAGTGATGTGGTGTGGAGAGAGTGGGTTGGTTGATGGTGTGCCCTAGAGGGGCGTGTACATACTCTTTTTTCTTCTTCGTAGGCGTAATACACGATAGCTTTAATAGTTTTATTTTGTAAACAGTGATATCAAAAAGGTGAAAAACAGAGTGAGTGGGAATGGTAGGAATGGTAAGGTATGGCGATATTAGACGGGTATTTCCCAGACACCAGACTTCCTGGCTGAAGTGCAGCACTTGGGTACATTGTCGACGCATCGAGGGTGGCACTTATATCCGCAATCTACACACAAAATCGACATACAAAAAAGGAGCGAACAACGCGTGTGAGTATCCTATAAGAGATAAGACTAGTGACGATTGTTAAAGCGAAAAGATAGTGGAGATGCTTACCATCGCACTCGAGGTGTTTGGAGGCCCAGCCAGGCAAGACGCCCAACCGCTTCTGGCAGACATCACATTTCGGCAACAACAAGGCCGATACACCCACAAGTGAGAACCGATGTGAGATCCCTGTGAGTGCCTTGGGCGCACGTTTCTTTACCACCACTGTCGTCGCGCCGACTCCCACCTCTCCGTCGTTTTCGTTAATGACACCGTTCGTTCGCTCAAAGTTGGCGACGGCCCGTTGTTGCTGTTGCTTGCCCTCCTTGAGGGATGTGTGCCTCTTGAGGAGACCGCCTGCCTTTCCAGTAGGTGGAGGACTGGAGGATATATCGTCTTGTTCTTCAAGAGGCGACGACGCAGGTCCGATCCACTGCCCGAATCCGCCAACACCATTAGTCCAAGTCTTGGCGGTCATCGCTGCCACTAAGGTGCTCGTGATCGTCCCTCCTCCCGAATCTGTTCCCTGTAAAGAACCGAGAGCAACATCAGTCGTGGTGACTGTCGAATGTCCTGGCGCCGGTGTCGATGTGCTAGGTCCCCAGAAACTGTCGGACATACCTCGGATCAACCCAAACCCTCTGCCACCACCACCACCACCACCAACTTTCTCCCGCTTCTCGGACTTGACCTGTCGTGGATTGTCGCTGCTATTCGGGCTAGAATTCTCATCAGGTGAGACAATGGATGCTGGAGATGAAGTTCCAGAGACGGATGAGGATGTGGCGGAGGAGTTGGTGGTTCCTGTTGTGCTTGCGGATCCTTGACCTGGAGGAGACAACAGGTCCTTGTTCTCTGGACTCACAGCCACAGTTGCTTCAAGCGGTACAGGGCTGACACTACCGTCATTGTTACCGCCTCGCATCGATTTGATGGTGTTGTTTCGGAGTAGGAGGCTGGTCTTGGAGGGCGGTGCTGGTGGGAAAGAGAGGTCGTCCATTTCTCGTTCTTCCACAGATGGTTGTCTTTGTGGCAAGGCTGGTGCCGTCGTAATTGTTGCAGTCGACAGATCGTTGGGATGGGTGAGGGTGGCGTCCGTCGCCTTTTTGTCCCTGGTGCTGTCATCCGAGGCAGGTCGCTGTCCAGACGCCTCTGACACCCAGGGGTTATCGGTGGCCGGGATGGGTGGTAGCAGTCGCGACGCGAGACTATGTTTCCTCTGCAGCCCAACGTTATCGCCATTACTCGGCTCTGCTTGACGACGATTCCCAGTGGTCACTTGCGCATATTGGATCTCCTCCTGATGATCAGAATCAGACTGTCTGGCCGCATGAAGGTCCGGGATCTCGAGAGTATCTAAGGCGAGGACAACAGACTCTGTCAACGAGTTGGTCGACTGGGTCTCATCGCTATCAGTGCTGAGCTCATAAAGGTGCCGACTCTCTCCTGGAGCTCGACTGTGTCCATACACCGCGCCGTCTTCATCGTCCGAGTCATCGCTATCCTCATGAAAGAGCGAACTGTTGTCTTCTTCATCATCATCCTCGTTACTAGATCCACTGCTACTGAAACTGTAACCTCCTCGTCGTCCTCCGTCCTCTGAGTCTCCGTCGCCTTCATCGTCGTCGAGATCAAGTTGGAGACTACTGAGCTCTGAAGGGTTGCGACGGTCTCTGCGATCCCTACGGTCATGATAGTCGCCATCTCCATCTCCATTTCCATTTCCGTTGACTTCCCCACGCTCTTGGTCCCAGGCTCTCAGAGCAGTGTCTCCCTTGATAGTCGAGATATGGACTGACTCTGTTTCATGCCAATCCCGAAGCTCCTGCTGGTTGTACGGCGAATTGATACTATCCCAGAGCGGCATCCTGAAATGGATATCCTCACTATTATCCGAAGAAGAGTTCTTCTGATGTTGACCGCTGGCCCTCTCACGACGGTAGCGTGCTTCGAGGACTAAAGGAATCGTCGAGCCGTCAGTAGGCGACCTCCTCTTGCCCTTGTAAGTACTCTGGGACCCGACCATGATACTCTCCGCAGGGATCATCCTTGACGAGCCTCCGTTGGATTCATCCGTCATCCTCCAAGTATTCGCCTGCCCACGAACACTTGATGTCGCCGAATCGAAGTACGCATGATGCGGCTGCAGATCATCATTCTGCTGGTGGTACCCATTTCGCATCCTGGCCTGCTCATATGCCTGCTCCTGTGCCCGCTCCGCATCCACCTCCCTCTTCCGCATCATATTCCTCGCAGCCCTGGCCACCGACGGCGCCACCACAAGCGTCGTCCCCACATGCACATCCACATTCTCAATCGCCGTCAGTCGTTCAACAATTTGCCTCAACACCGGTCGGTTCTGGGGGAGAGGTTGGACACAATGGATGGCGAGTTCGCCGAGTTCGATAGGACACCCTGGTTGGGCTCGGAAAAGGATCTCGTCGGGGGATACACCCATGTCGGGGGCAATGCGCTGGAAGTGTTGAGAGTCGACGACGTGGCGAGCCATCATTTCGGAGAGGATGACTCCGAATGAGAAGACGTCAACGCTGCAGTCAAAGTCCTCGCCCAGCAGAATCTCTGGTGCCTATTTCGTTATGAAGTGATTTTTAGTTGAGCTCCTCTAAGTAAGAGAGAATGAATGTATACCAAGGAAAGAAACAAAAAAAAAAGTTTCACGTACCATATATCCGTCTGTACCGCAATAGCTGATTCTTGACATCTCAGTCGCATTTTGGGCCTCGACGCGACTAAACCCGAAATCACACACCTGTTGCATAGGCAGAGGAACAACCACAGCGAAGGAAACAAAAAGAACAAAAATAAAACAAAAAGTTGGTCAGCCAAGTAACGATAGCCCAAACACTCCTTGCCACCCCTTCTGACCGTAACAAATGATAAAGATGATGATGATGATGCTGGTGCTGAAGTTATTTTTTGATGCGAGTAACGTGCGTTAATTAGTGTGTGTTCTGTACCTTGATCCGCATGTTCTCAGAGATGAGCAAGTTCTCTCCCTTCAGATCCCTAAGCATTTTTGAAAATAAGAATAAGAAAACGATGGGTCATGGGTCAGTCAAAAAAAGGGGGGAGTGTAATGTACCTTTGCCAACGACCCATAATAATGATAAACCACTCTTAAAAATAACACCGAAAACCCCCTGCCCCTGCAGACAAAGAGAGAGAGAGAGAGACAGTCGCCCGCGTGGACAGCAGGCATTTATCATCGTCAATGTCATTGTGTCATTTGGTTTCTATTCTCACTTTGGTACATGCCCCTCTACCCTCTTTTCCTTGTTCCTGAAATGTGGGGTGTTTGCTGCTATTGCTGTTGTTGCTGCTGCACATGCAAGCATGAGGATGATGTGTGTTGTTACCTGTGGATAATGTTCTTGTGGTGGAGGTATGCCAGAGCGAGGGAGATGTCGATCGCAAAGCTGATCCTGGTGTCCCATCCAAACTCCTTGTTGTCATCTTGTATCCACTATTTTTTTTATTTTTTTTGAATGGACGTAGACGGAACAGTAATCGTCTTAGCTAGTGTGTACGTTGAGGATGAGAGTGGTTTCGGGCAATCGAGACAACATTAAGCGAGAAAAAAAGGAAGATACTTACTCGACGCAGGTTGCCCATAGGTAGAAACTCGGTGATGATGTAGAACCTCTTCCTGCGCTTGCAGATCCCCATGAACTAAATAAAGAAGCACCAAGAGTGGTGTTTGTTACATGTCAGATCCATGCATCCTGCATATCCACGACCGAGATGAACAAAATAAAAAAAGGGAGCGTTGGCTTGCAATCGCTGGCATGCTGCTCCAATGTAAAGTACCTGGACGATATTAGGGTGCCGTGATTGTTTAAGAATATCGACTTCGCGCTTGAAGTACTTTTCGTCAAAGGCTCTCGAGTCGGATCGGACACACTCCTTGATAGCGACCTCTGTCCCGAGTAGGTCGCCGTGGAAGACTCGACCAAAGGATCCAGATCCGATGATATCGTATGTCTTTAGGTCAGTCCATTGAATCCGCATCCTTGCTGGTTGATTCTCTAGTTTTAGTTATAGGGTGAGGTGGATGGACGAGTGCTTTGCTGGATTCTGTGCCCGAAGTATGTTGTTCTGTTGAGTGTAAGTGTGAGTGAAAGGAGGGTTGTTGAGTTGCGGAATGAGAAGAGGTGAATGTATGAGATCGTTTAACAGTGAATGCAAAGTGTGAATGAGTGAATGAAGAGCAGTAGAGAAAAGAGGAAGGTTGGGAAGGAGAACAAGGAAGAAAGAAGAACAAAAAGCAACGAACAACGCCAACGCCAGCGAGGTGTATTAAAGAAACAATAACAGAGAGGGAGGGGAATGATCAGCCTGACACTATTGTCCACCTCCTATTTTTCATCTTGTGCCTGTGAGTCTGAATGTCTCGACTAGTCAGTCTCTCTGTCTGTTTGTGCCTGCCTGTGCGTGCGTGCTCCATTCATTGTGTGGATAGAAGCGATGATAATTGGCGCTTACCAACGTCGCGGCACAATTGTTCATGGGCCTGGATCGGGCACTGATCAAACGCGAAAAAGTGTCTCGAAAGAGACGCGACGCGTATGTGAAGCACATCTCTATGAAAAGATATGACCAATGAGTGCCAAACAGAGCGAGAGCATTACAAGGAATTGGGCGCAAGGAGTGGCATATCTAACGCCATTATGCTCAGCCATGTGTTGTGGTAGCGTGAGCTGATTCTGTCCAAAAGGTCTTCAAATTGCTACCAAGACAATGACGCCCTTCTCGTTCTCCCTTAAGAATTCACGGTCAACAGCAGGAAGGTCGACCTTCATTGAAGGTGCTATCACTGATGACTGAGGTATCATAAAAAATGTTTTAATCCTACGAAACAAGCGGTGGTTATTAGAAAAGAATCGATTGAAAAGACAACAGCGAATCTCATTTTCAATCCACTTTGCAGCTCAATTAGACCATTGTGGCAATGGGCAGTTGTAATTGATAATGAAAAGGACAGTGAATGATAGGGAGTAGAAGGGATTAAAAGCAAGAGAAATAAGGAGTAGAGAGAGGATTAAAGAAAAAGAGATGCGACTGACAGGGTAAGGAAAGAAGAAAACGGCGGAGGGATTGGAAGAAAATAAGTGCAAAAGTCCTTTGGTTTTTTTAGTTTATGAGATAGATGGTGGCCAAATGGATGATGGCCTCATTTGTGTTCTTGGCGTCGTTCTTTGTTCTTTGTCGTGTGCTTGAGTGTGTATGCACCTTTTCTGAAGTGAAGCAAGACAATAATAATACTTGAGGCAACAATAAGGTGTGAATTAGACGAGCCGCAGCCGCAGTTTTCCCTTCTGCTTTGTTGTTGCTCCTCTGCGACTGGCTAGATAAATTCAATGCGGCCATTTGTTCTTCGATCTTCCCCCTTCCGGTTTGTCCTCCCGCAGAAGATCAAATTGACTGCGGGCAAACTCTCACAGTGAAGCCACATACACCGCACTCAAATCACACTCAGTCGAGTGGGTTTGTCAGCTCGTTCGAGAAAATGAATAAAAAGAGACAGCATTCTTTGTCATTCACTTATCCTCACTCTTCTCCCTTCACCCAACAACAACAACTACTACTTACTTTCACTTCTCTTCACAGTACCATCAACACAACAACAACAAGAACATCAACATCAACAACCAGAACAAATAACGAACATGTCCTCTTACGCCATTAACGTCCCTACTGCCACCATCGGTATGCTCACTCTTCTTTCTCCTTACATCTCCCTGATCACCTTGCTGTACAAAGCAGCACTTGCCCACCTTGATCCAGCACACTCTTTACCAAAGCAGCAATTGACTAATGTTGTTATCAACATAATCCTCACTCAATTTAGGCCAAGCAACAACATGTCTCGCCTGCGGGATCCGTCTCCCATCCCTCGAGACCCAGCAACTCCACCACAAGTCTGACTGGCACACTTATAACCTCAAGCGCAAGATGGTCGGTCTTCCTCCCGTCTCTGCCGAAGTCTTTTCTCAACTCGTCACAGGTACGATTTTTTTCTCTTTTTCTCAATGATGCATTTTTCTCTCTCTGTTACAAAGAAAAAAAAAGAGAGAATCCTTGGCGCTGACAGAAAACGATATACGTTATAATTGAATAGCCTCCCGCGAACAGGCAAACCCGGAGGAGGTCGCACAGCCAGAGTGTGTTCCATGCAGCAAAAAGTACCTCTCATTCCAGGCCTACGATAACCATCTCCAGTCCAAGAAGCACAAGCAGATCGCCGCAGCCTACGCCAAAAAGCAGCAGGAACAGGAGCACAACAATGCTTCCAGACCTACCGAGAACGACACTACCCCCGCTGCTGAACCATCAAAGGAGACCTCTGGAGCAGCAGCAGTAGAACAGCGTGAGCCCAGCGAGACCGTCTGCTTGTTCTGCTCCCACGAATCTACAGATGCCCCCAGCAACTATGGACATATGCGCACCACCCACGGATTCTTCCTCCCTTCGTCTGAACGTCTGATCGATCTCGAGGGCATGCTTGCCTACCTTGCTGATAAATTG
The DNA here is from genome assembly GCA_036320915.1 of Linnemannia elongata. Taxonomy (NCBI): domain Eukaryota; kingdom Fungi; phylum Mortierellomycota; class Mortierellomycetes; order Mortierellales; family Mortierellaceae; genus Linnemannia; species Linnemannia elongata. The sequence continues at coordinate 116,326 of JAXBDG010000020.1, forward strand.
GTCGAGAACTTGGACTGTCTCTGGTGTACACCCTCGGTCTTTTCAACCCATCTGAGACCTGATCAGGAATTGAACTCTGGATTCGCCAACCTGGCTAGTGTCCGGAGACACATGGTCGACAAGGGTCACTGCAAGCTTGCCATGGAGCATGGTGCTGACAGAGAGTACGCCGATTTCTACTTGCCTGAGAATTCTTTTGACTCTGATGATGAGGAGGAAGGACTTGAGAATGCAGAGCAGCACAAGGAGTCGTCGCAGGAGGATAGCTCGATGGACGAGGATGAACAGAGACTGAACATGGTTCTCTTGGACAACGAGGGCAACTGGATCCTGGACGAGCATTCATCCAAGAACTCTGGAATCCGCATCGACCCCCTCACTAATGAACTCGTCCTCAACAACCGTCGTCTCGCTCATAAGGACGCTGCTCGTCGTCAAAAGGTCGAATCCCGTACCATCGTCCTGGCCTCCTCACGCCCCAACCAGCGTCGCCCTTCTACTGAAGAAGGACAGGAGACGGGGACTTCTGAACAGTCTACTGAGTCGGGTGCAAACGGTACTAGGACAGAAGTCCTGTTGGCCTCAGATGTTCACCACCCCGACGTCAAGCTCTCCAACTCTCTTCTTAAGTCCCAGAACCAACTCTCAGAATCCAACCTGGCTGTGAGTGTTCAGCAGCGTCAAGAGGTTGCTCTCAAGAACGCCAAGGCTCAGGACTATGAATCGACCAAACGCGAGAGGATGGCTACTAATAACGCCCTCAAGGCTAACATTCATGGCCGCCGTAATATGGCCGTCAACTTTGGTCTCAAAGTGTAATTTTTGCATTTTCTTGACTGTAATAAAACCATTCAAGCAGGGCGCTTCATTTGACTATTCACACTTTTTTTGCATGCTTTTATGTCCATGCGGCATGTGCGCAAGATAACCCTCAGGTTCCCCTTTCTGGACAATTCATCTTACGAAGCAACTGAGCATTGAGCAAAACAAGCAAAAGAAGAACATAAAAGAAAATTTATATTTTATTTTCGTGGTATGTAAGAAAACGAGAGGAAAAGGCTACAGAAAAAAAACAATTACTTAAGCAAAGCGCTTGAATCCAATGCCAAAGATAAGCGCAAAGACAATCCACTTGAAGTGCTTCAACACAAAGGACTTCTTGAAACGGGGAACGGACTCCAGCACCAAACGGGCAACCTTCAAGTTGGTATCGTTGTAAGGTGCATAGCGAACGGACATGGCAGCCTCGGAGACGGGGTTCAAGTCCTTGACCATGGTCGAACGCTCATGGGAGAAGGCATCAAAGGACTTCTTGCCGTGGTAAGATCCCATTCCGGAGGGACCAGTTCCACCAAAGGGCAAGTTACCCTCAGCGACGTGCATGAGGGTATCGTTGACGAGGATAGCACCGGACCGGGTCGAGTCCATGACCTTGTTGGCGAACTTCTTGTTGCTCGAGAAGATGTACAACGCGAGGGGCTCGTCCTTGGAGTTGATGTACTCGATCGCGTCGTCAACATCTGCAACCTGGATCATAGGCAACAAGGGTCCGAACAGCTCATCCTCCATCAACTTGTCATCCCTGTCGACGTTGGCGATGACGGTGGGGGCGATGTACAGGTCCTTCTCGTCCGTCTGACCTCCAATGACAATCTCGCCAGACTTGTTCTCGTGGAGAACCTTGCTGAGGCGGTGGAAGTGGCGGTTGTTGATGATGCGACCGTAGTCGGTCGAGTTCTGGGGGTTCTTGCTGTAGAGTTCCTCGAACGCCTTCTTCAACTCCTTGATGAACTTGTCCTGAGCCTTGGCGGTAATCAACACATAGTCGGGAGCCACACAAGTCTGTGTTGAAAAGTAACGACAGTTGGCATTAGTATTTGGTAATGTTACTTAAGCAAGGTCATTCACAAAGTGGCACAGGCACGCGTTGTCCACAGCACGAATTATGCACACTCTCAAGCGCACATATTTTTTTTCTCTTACCTGTCCAGCATTGAACGACTTTCCGAAAGCGATACGCTTGGCAGCAACAGTCATGTTGGCGTGCTCATCAATAACAGCAGGCGACTTGCCTCCCAACTCCAGCGTCAACGAGGTCAAGTGCTGAGCAGCAGCACGCATAATGATCTTGGCGACCGTTCCGTTTCCAGTGTAAAAGATATGGTCCCACTTGTACTCCAACAACTTGGTGGTTTCCTGAGCGGCGCCGTTGATGACAATGTAGGCACTGTTGTCGAGGTAGCGGGCAAAGAGGTCGGTCATGACATTGGCGGAGTGAGGGGCGACCTCGGAGGGCTTGATGACGGCCGTGCATCCGGCGGCGATGGCGCCAACCAAGGGTCCGATCGTCAAGAAGAAGGGGTAGTTCCATGGGGAGATGATGAGGGTGGCACCTATTGTAATTGAGCAGCAATTATTTTTTAGTCTACTTCTGTCCGGAGTTGGGAGGGAGTGTGTATACTTTATGCAAACTAAAATAATAGGCAATCGGTCCTCTCCCTCACTCAAAGTTCATGTTAGTCCCCGACCATCGTTCGCCTTTAGTTTTCTTTTTTCTTAACCACACCACGCTATATTGACATGAAGTGTCTATCCTCTCTCTCTTTCGTTCTTGATTGCGTTTGCTCTTCCACCTCTCCTCCTCCACAAAGGTTCGAGGCCTGACGCATTGTTCGCTTCACTCTTTTTTTTTTTTTTTTTTTTTTTTTTTTTTTTTTTTTTTTTTTTCGTTTCCCCCCTCTCCTATGTCCCTGTGTTGGTTGTCCCTTTGGTATTCTTCGCATTGATTTACATTCTCTTTTCTCACCCAATCGCCCTTCCTTGGCATGTAGCAGTAGACAAATCACAAATGAAAATGCGTCAGACACCCCCCCCTCCGGTTGAAAAGGGGGACAGAGCGAGGGAGAATATGTGTGCATGCAAACAAACACGTTTATTTGCGAAATACACACATAATGCAAAACCCATAAACTCTGTCACGCACACATCCACACCAACACATTGACCAACATATGCCACAACATACGACTCTCACTCCTCCTTTGCAAGGCAAACCCCTCTCACACACATACTTTTTTCTTTTTCATCATGATGAGCACAACAACATCCCAAAATCAAAAAAAAAACCACCTCCTCTCTTCCCGTCATTTGCATTGCCAATAAAGATATAACAAGAACTTACCCTTAGGTTCCTTCCTCTTCAAGCACGTAACGCCAACTCTGTTAATAAGGGCAGGGACAACCTTCTCATCCTTGGCCCACTCTTCCAAATGCTCCAGCGCATCATTAATCTCCTCCTTTGCGGGCACCAACTCTCCAAGAACAGTTTCGTTCTTGTGCTTGTGAAGATCCTTCTTCAAGGCTTCGATAATAAGATCGGTGTTGTCGTCAATGAGGCGCCAGAGCTGCTCGAGTTGGTGGCGACGGTATTTGAGGGGCTTGGTGATGCCCGAGCGGAAGGTCTGACGGGCGGTTTCTGCGGCCTATTTGAGTGGGGGGCAAAGGAGAGGAGCAGGAATTGCAATTGAAAGAATTGAAGGAAGGAAGGGGGAGGGGTGTTAGGATGAGGTGGTTCGTTTTTTTCAGTTGGGTTCGTTTGTTCGTTGTTTTGGCGCGTTTTTGGCGTATTTCGTCCTGAAGTGAAAATGGAATGAATGCGCACCTTGTGAATCTCGGCGTCAGTGTGGAAGTGGAGGACGTTGGAAGTCATGATGTATAAAGTCTTGTGTTTGAATGAATGAATGAAAGAAAAAGAAAGAAAGAAAAGAGTAGGGAGGAGAGATAAAACTGATGGGAAAAGGAAGAAAAAAAAAAAAAAAAAAAAAAAAAAAAAAAAAAAAAGAAGACAAAAAGTGGAAGGAGATAAAGTACGAACCTCGCCTCGTCGAGAGAACCGAAGGGAGGTTCAATGAAGGAGGAGAGGGGGCCAGTGAGCTCTACAACCGCCGTACTTTCGAGCCGAACCCTTTTACTTGCGGTTAAATCATTACGGGGTTAAATCACGTGCGGATCGATCGATCGAGACACTCACACGGGAATTGTGCGATACAATCATTTCTTCCATTTGGTTGGTTGCGTGGACATTTTCTTGAGTGTGGAGAGCGGCGGCTTGTTTCGCGTTTGGTCCGGTTGGGTTGCGCGCATAATCAAGAATACGAAAAGAGAGCATTGGCGGGGCTGGATTGAAGTTATATAGGGGTAGGCTAGGGCAGTGTAACAAATGACAGCAGGCTAAAGACAGACGGGCTGAAGAGTTTACTAATGTGTCCACCGCAATGAAGAACAAAGGTCCGATAGAGCCCTGAGTTGCACATACTTCGATCTCATCCTCTCATCGGTTATTTGATGTGCAATCAAATGAATGTACGTACTTTACTTTCTTTCATACGCATAGTAGTAGTACAAAAAAAAAGAAGAGGGGAATCGACAAATGTTTACGCGGCAGACACCTTCTGGTGCTCCGGCACCGTCTGAACGGTCAACGGGTTCGCTTGACTACCTAACGGTGCAGCTCCTGACCCAGCAATATGAGATCCTGCAAACTGGCTCGATTCTGCCTTGTCATCTTGCTTCGACCCTTGTCTCTGCTGATCGGCATATCCATGCGAAGAACCCTGTCCTGGAAAGTGGCCTGGGTATGCTCCGCCAGTGTAACCAGGTGGGGCGTGGCCATGATAGTAAGAAGCCGCTGCAATGGCTGCTGCATGAGCATGAGCTCCTCGAAGGCCATAGCTGGGCAAGAGTGCTCCGTATTCCGATTCCACAGAACGTCCCGCAGCTCCATAAGGTGTAGGGTCCGATCGGCGAGGGCCTGGATGTGCTGCAGCATAGCTTGATGCATTCTCTCGCCCCTCAGCGGCTCTTGCTCTATCCTGATCGTTCTCGGATCCATATGCATGACTGGCTCGTCGCGTCAAAGGCACTGTCACGCCACCCGCGGAACCATCTGCTGCGGTCGCCGCCGCCGCAGCTGAGGTTGGCGGATGGCCTGCTCGAGGGAGGTTCGAGGACGAGGCTGATCGACCATGACCAAATGAAGGATGGCCGTCCAGACCGTGATCCATCGACGCCGACCGAGGAAGGCTCCCATCCATTGAGTGAGGTCCATAAGGATATGACGATGGGCTCTCTCTTCCATAGGGTCCCACAGTAGCTCCTGAACTTGGGGGGCCTCCATATGGAGGATAGCCGGGGTGGCCAAGCGCAGCTGGTCTCTGGCGAACGTCATCATCACGGTCGCGGCCTGGTCCATAGGCGCCTTCGCCCGGAGGTCCGTATACTCCTCTGGCTAATGAATGAGGGTAATGCGCCATGGGATAGTCCTGAGGATGTGGAGGAGACGTGACCCTAGGATCTCTAGGATCTCGAGGGTCCCTTGGATCACGAGGGTCTCTTGGGTCGCGTGGCTCCCGTGGCTCCCGTGGATCACGAGGGTCTCGTGGGTCTCGGGGACCACGTCCATCTCTGGGATCTCGTGTTTCACGGGGATCACGAGGGTCTCGTGGATATGAGGCACTCAATTCGTCGCGCAAGGGACGACCAAGAGGATCACCAGGGACTGCAGGGTAGCCTGCTGCCCCAGACCGGCTGTACGGAGTTCCAGATTCGAGTGGAGGGTACGAGTAAGGGTGTTTGCCCATCGCGATCGCGTCAACCTCTGCCATTGTGTAGGGTGAGACAGGGCCTATGCCATCGTGCGGCGGGTATTTGCTATGGAGAGGTGGGTAACGATAAGGGTAGCCAGCGTAGGGATCAGCCTGAGAACCAGGGCGGAAGCGGGGATATCCATAGTCATCAAAGGCGCGAGGGTCGTATAGATCCCGATGCAGGTGGTATGGGTAAGGTGGGTAGTGAGGCGGAAGATCATCGGCAGACCTCATGATATGATCACGATCGTACGGATGAGGGCCTGCGCGGTAATAGTCTCCAGGATAGGGTCCATAGTCGGCAGAACGAGGCCGCCCCGGATAGCCAGGGTAAGGTGGGTAGGCATACGGGCCATCGGTTGGCAAGCCATCTGGAGGATATGGTGGTCCGCGGTGGGGGTCACGAGGGTGTCTTGGTCCAAGGCGAGGATCGTACATCGGGTGGCGGTGGGGTCCCACAAAGCCGTTCCTTCTCGGCTCGTCTGGATAGTCATCGTACAACTCAGCGGCGGCCTTTGGATCAATGAGCTCGCCTGCCCTTGCCCTTGTAACATGACTGGGGTGATCAGGGTTGCGAGAAAAAGGGGTGCTAGGCGATCCTGAGGGGTAATGCCCAGGGTGAGCGGCCGCTCGAGGCGTTGCGGCGCCACTGCCACCTCGATAGGGCCCCAGAGCCCCCGCTCTTGCAGACTGACCTGCGTACTCTCGATACATCTGCGCCTCCTGTACACGTGCGTAATACTCTTCCCCTGACCGCGGTCCTCCATTGAGATCCAACTGTGACACACCTTCAGCCGCCTTGGTGGTGGCAGACTGTCTTCGAGCGATTTGCAGCGCTTCATCACCATAAGGAGGTCTTGTTTGGGTGTATGGTTCCTGTAATGGCCGTGAGCGCTGGGTAGGGGTCTCCAAGTGCTCTGGTAAGGGGCTCCTCCATGGACGGCTCTTTTGGATCTGCGCCTGAGTGGCATTGGTTGATGAATCAGCGGCGTTCTTGTTTTCCAGATGAGGTGTAGCTCCTATTGTCATTATACACGCGCAGTACAACCTTTTGTTAGGGTAGAAACGACGACGACAATAACATAGCAGCTGCAGAAAAGGCGACGATATTAGCCTGTGTGGGGAACGAACCTCGTCTTGAATCTACGCTTCGTGTACCGGAAGCCCTGCGTTTAGAGTTTGCAGGGAGACCAGTAGCAGCAGCTGTTGATTCCTCATCCTCTTGAGAATCTGCTGGTTCCTGTTGTTCCTGTAGTTGTGAGTCGGCTGGGCTTAGTGACTTTGGTTCAATTCCTATATACTCGCCGCGTGTCCTCCTGTGATCATGAAATATGTTGGAAGAAATACATGTTAGTCTCTTTGCGCGTACCTGGCATAGCCTCTTCTCTTCTTCGTCAACTTCAATGTCACAAAGAGGATGTCAGTTAGAATGCATGACTTACTTCTTAGGACGGACTTCCTTTCGTATCCGGAGCTTGAGGCCCTGATCGGCAAAGTATTGGGAGAGCACCGTTGATTCTATGAGATAGTTGTTGTATTGTTTGTTACCATAGATAGAACGAAAGAATGAGTAAGCGATCGAGTGCTTGCATGCGTGAGTGCAATCGTATCGGTAATAGTGTGTGCGTGTGTAAGAGTGGGTGTAAGAGAGAGGTTTACCTTCCATGCCAGGAAACTTTTTTGCAGAAAAGACTACAAGGGGCTCAGAAATCACGTGCGCGCAGAAGTGGACATCCTTGCTTTTCGTGCCCAAAATAAAAAAGAAGAGATCGACAATCAATTAGTGATCGTCTGGATATAAAAAAAGTTCTGTGTCGATTCCGATTTTCTGGAACATGCCGCTTGAAAAAGAGACAGAGAGCCGGTTCGGATGGCGACGAATAAGACAGGAAAGGACATCATGATGACGAGCAATGATGACGTACCCAACCATTTCGTAGAGACAAAACTTAAGGCGGTAGGTGCCTTCCATCCTCACAGAGAGATCGGGAAAGACAAAGAACCCCGATTCCTGTCCATTGCCCTCAATATCCTTGAGAGGGTAGAGAGAAGACACCGACGAACCTGTCGTGGCCTTTGTCCTGTTGTCCTTGAACAGGTGCATATCCTCCTTGGATCGAGTGTCCTTGATCAGGAGCACATCCTCCCTTGTGTCCTTCTCGACCAGGGACGCATGCATAAAATAGTATGGGTTCTGAAGGTATGACGTGAATCCGCCACTATCAATTGTGGATAAGAATAGCGATTCCCATTGAAGAAAAAAAAGCAAACACGAAAAGAAGGACGGTATTAGAAATAGCGATTGTGATGAGTGAAGGTTGGTTTGGTGTCCGTGTTTGTCCCCTTTTTTTCATTCGTCCGTTTACTTCTAGCTATACTTTTTTTCTTTTTTCCTTCCTTAGATCCTTGTGATCTCACACATTCTCACTAGTTAGCTTCAGATTCCCTGTTCTTTCAACTCTGCAACGGGGGTTTCTTACTTCTTTTGTCCATTGACTGAAGGAGGTGCACGCACAATCAGTTGTACGATTGGGGGAGGGTCGATGGGTCTTCGATCGGCTAACATGGATGAGAATATAAAAATTTCAAGGCGACAAAATGCGAGAGGGGGTGACGATCCATTTAGTTCAAGATAGAAATTAGAAAGGTGAGATTAGTATCCGACACAAATAAAGTACTGATCAATTAAATGATTAAAAAAAAAGAGCAGCTGCACATGGACACGTCAACCAAAACGCTGGGGAAGGTGATATTAAACTGCCTCTTTCTGGGTTGGCAGACAGAGTTATGAAAACGATGAAGAGCGACGATCGTTCTCTTGCCAATCGTGTATTGAGTGATGCTCGCTCATCCCTTTCTCTCTCCTTTAAAGATTCTCTTCCTTTTGTGAGCGAAATTCCATCCCTTATGATTCGCACCTCTTTTTCTTCATTCATCATCCTCCACCTCTTTGTAACCATTGCCTTTTGTTATCGTCTTATGTCCTTTCGCAGAAAAATAACTTCACCAACCCCGGGAACCTTGAACAAGCTCCGATGTGGTCCCAGCACTCCAATGCTACGAACAAAAACAGCGTTGTCCTCTAGATACACAAAAAAGGGATAAATATCACGGAAGCAAAAGATCGTCGCCTTTGTTCTTGCTCAATTGATACATGATGTCTATTCTTCTCCGTGGTTATTGTTCACTTGTTCGTTCGTTCGCTCCTTGTCGTCATTCCTATCCACCACTCAGGATTTCGGGGGTTCAAAATAACCTCGCAGTCCATCGACTCGGGTGTTGCGGCCAAAAAAAAAAAAAAAAAAAAAAAAAAAAAAAAGGAAGAGGAAGAGGAAAGAGACTAAAAAACGAGAGCACCCAAGATGATGGAAGTCTTTTTTGAGAACAACTTTGAGACAGTTGGTTGCAAATCCGTGTATGGTTATTTTTTCTGAGTTGGCAGGTCGTATGTTATGCTTCGCTTGCATATACGTCTGTCGGTATAAAATGTGGGGAGTGTTCCAGTCATCCCACGAGCTGGTAACCGCTTAAAATCGATCATTTGAATCCAGGGAGGAATGGTGGGATAGAAGGGGTTCGGTTGAATATGCGAGGAAAACGCCAAAGCGCGCAAAGGGAAAGCGGAGGATGTAATCACAGTATTGTTGACGAGTTGCAGTACTCGCTCCAGTACATGGATTGGATACCCGATTAGGGGATGATGATTGACAGATGGGAGCTGAGATGAAGGGAAGTGGGGAGAGTATGGGCGGAGGGAGTGGAAGGAACTGGAAAGGGGGTAGTGAGAGAGAAGGGCGACGGGGAAGGACGCATATTGATGATGTTGTGTACGTGGTATGTTTGGTCAATGGGAGAAGGTTTGTGTGGACTGGAGTTATGGAACTTGCCTTTTTCGCCGACGCCGCACATACGCGACTGCTTGGGTTGTTGCCGGAGAATTAGCTCATATGTTCTGTTGGAGTAAAGGTGGAGACGAGAGAGGGAGAGAGAGAGAGAGATAAAAAAAAAGTGAGTGAGCGATCAGAGAGAGAGAGAGAGAGAAAAAAATAGAGGGAAGTCAATGGATCAAGCAAAGGTTTGAATGGGTATGTGTCAACGTATACACATGTATGCGACTGAGCGAGTGATGGGGATGTATGCATGTATGTGTGCTGGCTGGTGTTAGGGCAAGTGTGCGAAATGGTGTGCTTACACGTTGGCTCGCTGTTCTGGCTGGACTCTTTGAGAGACAGGAGTGAATTGGTATGAGGGGAGATCGTCGGAGGCCGGCATGGTGGATGCAAGCTAGCTGTGTGAAGTGGTGTCGGGGGGATATAACTGAGGGCCAGGAATAAGGAGTGGGTCGTTGTGGGAAGGTGAGTGAATGAGAGAGTGAGAGAGTGAGAGAGTGAGAGAGTGAGTGGGTGAATATGTGAATAGGACAGGGGAAGATAGGGAGGCGGGATAAAAATGTGGAAGCAAGAAGAAGAGAAAGAGAAAAGAAAGATGACGATTGAAAGAAAGGAAAAGAGAGCAGAAAGATAGAGTAAAAAAAAGTAGAAGGTATGTATGTATTGTGTCTGTAGAAATGAGAACGTAAGAGGGAAAGTAAGGGAAGCAAAAAGTTAAGAGAGAGAGAGAGAGTTCCGACAGGAGGGGGCAGAGTGACCACAAACGGCAAAGAGAGGGGGGGGAGGGTGAGTGTGTATGTGTGATGTTGTCCAACTTGGGAGGGAGAAAATAAAGGGCTGGGTGAAGGTGTACGGAGAGAAGAAGGGGAGAGAGTAGAAAGTGACAGGAAGGGGGAGTAAGGTCAATGGTGTACTTTTTTATGTTATTGTGTTGTCGTTATTGCTGTTGATATTGATTTTGTGGTTGTTGATGTTGGCGGGTGACGAGTGACAAGGAGGTGCCGCGTTGCAGGAATAGAAGATGCAAAAAAAAAAAAAAAAAAAAAAAAAAAAAAAAAGAGGGTATGTGAGTGACTGAGTGAATGAGTAAATGAAAGAATGGGCAAAGAAGGAGGGAGTGATGATGAATGAGTGAGATGTCGAAAAAAAAAGGAACGAGAGAAGGGGAGAGGTACAAAGAAGGGAAGAGAGGAGAGAAGGGAGGCGACAAGAAAGAAAGGGAGAGAAAGGGTAAAAGGAAAAAGGAAAAAGGAAAAGAAAAAAAAAAAAAAAAAAAAAAAAAAAAAAAAAAAAAAAAGGAAGAGAACGTGAGGGGAAAAAAAGAAAAAACCGGGAGAATCGAAAAAGAAAAAGACAGAAAGGGAAAAGGGTGGCGTTGTTGGGGAAGGGGGAAGAGGGAAGGGAGGGGTTGAAGCAACCGGAAAAAGAACAAGAAAGTGACAAGAAACAGGAGAGCGGGACGTATCGTATTGGATGAAGGGTCGAAGAAACAAAAAAGAACGAGAACTTACCTGCTGCAATTGATTCCTTTTGACTTCAAGTGTGTGTATGTCGTGTGTGTCGATGGGGGTATATGTGTGTGGGTGGATGTGTTGGTGCGAGAGGATGCAATTGAACTGAAGGATAAAGGGGGTATGGAGTATGCGTGTGTGTATGTTCGCATACGCTTTGATATATTGGTATGTGTGCATTCAAAGAGAGGGAACGAAGTTGAAGGAAAAACAAAAAACAAACAAACAAACAAGCAAACAAACAGAGTGAGCAGCAGCAATGACATCCAAGAGAAATCGGGGCCAATGGGTCGACTCTCCAAAGGGACAAGAAAGAAAATTACGTTTGAAAATATGGAAGAGAGAAAAAAAAAAAAAAAAGGGAAAACAATCCAGATCGGGGAGTGAGAAGAAGCTTAAGGGAAGAAAAGTGAAAAGAGAAGGGAACACACACTCTCACAAAACAACTGGGTATGGGGTCGATTTCAAGGCAAGATTGTCTCCTCCCCGATTGACGATTGACGCCCAAGAGCACAAAAAATGAAAAAAGAGAGCGTATATGGTCAATTGGGCGGTACGAGTGATGTCAGGGAGGGAAATGGGAGAAAGTAAAAAGAAAATGGCGAAAGCGAGAGGTTGCGTGCGGGTGTCAAAAGAGAGTGAGAAGGAGAGAGAGAGATGGACAAAGACAAAACGAGAGGGAGAGAGAGATGGACAAGACAAAAGGATAGGGCGAGAGAGGAGGGATGAAAAAGGGGGTAGAGGGCAGACAATGAGAGTGTCGAAGAGAAGGGGTGGACAACAGTATGAGAAAGGGAAAGGGGACAACAGAAGCAATTGATGAAGGGATGAGGATGAAAAGCGGAGGAAGGAGGAATCAGACAGTCGACAGAGGGAGAAGGGGGAATCCAGGAAATGCGTTCCAGCGGAAGGGAATGGATAAACGAGAGAATACAGTGGTAAAAATAAAACTTTAAAAGAGGGGCAAAAAAAAGGACTAACTCCAACAAATCAAAAAAAGGAAAAGGGGGGGGGGGGGAGAAAGAGTTGGTAAGGGAGGAGGAGGAGGAGTAGGATGAGAGAAGAGGAGAAGGAAGAAAGGAAGAGCAAGGAGGAAGAGGGTGTAGCGAGAAAGAGATGCAGAAGAAAAAGAAGAAAGGAAAAGAGCGAGATGGACGCGAACGATTAATTGAATTGGTTAGTAAAAGGTTGGGATGGGAACAGGCGGCTGACAGAGCCAGACGCTGAAGGTGGTTTTTGGCGATGGATTATTGTTTCGTCAATGCAGTGCGGAAAGTAAAGAGAGAAGCAGTAATGGTGTTCCAGCCAAGAGCACGATTGAAAGTCGCTTTGAAGCAAAGAATATAGAAGAAGGGACAATCATTCAATTTACTTATTGATTAACTGACTGTAGTAATTGCCAATCGAAAGGGGGCAATTGGCAAATGAAGAGGAACAGGGGAGCAACGAGGAGTTGGAGGGAGATTAGGGGGCGGATGGTCCTGGAAATGGAAACGAGTAGCGACAAAACGAACTACGACAAGGAAAAAAGACAAGAGAATACAAGACAAAACAAGCAAGGAAGGATAAGCACAAAGTAAGAGCAATTGATTCGTTAGGAAGAACCCATTCATGTGCCTGCGCGAGAGATAGCAATAAGGAGTAAGAGTGTTGTGTTGTGTGTGTGTGTGAGAGAGAGAGAGAGAGAGAGAGAGACAGAGAGAGCGCGTGTGGAAAGAAAAAAAGATGAGGGGTGAGCAAGAGAACGTAAGATTGGGCATTTGTCTAGTGGTAAAGTCAAGTCAACATTGACATATCCTGGGGCAAGAGAGAAAAAGGTAGAAAAGGATGTGGTGGGGTGGAAAATAGTTGCAGTGGAAGACTTCAAAGGAAGGGATTCAAGAGACTCGAAAAGCGCAACTGATAAAAAATCATAAACTTGAAAAAAAAAAAAAAAAAAAAAAAAAAAAAAAAAAAAAAACCAACCATAAACCATAGGGACCCAGGAGAGTGGAGTGCCTCGTCCCTGTAATGTCTGTTTCTCCATCAGGGCACAGCATGAGCTATAGGAGAGCAACAATAGCCCGTTGCCAAAGTGGTCTTTATTTTCTCGTTCCTTTTCTTTCGCTACTCCATGCACTCGCCCTGTTTACTCAAACAGCAACCAAAAACTGATAGCAAATGTCCACACTTTTGGACGGATGGGTCGCTGAATGTCATGCGGGCTCTCGATCGTGGCTTTACTGTCGTAGTTGTCAAAGTCGATAAGCAAGTAGAACAACAGCGGATAGGCGGTGCCATCGGATGCCTCTTCCATCATTGTGTTCTTGTACTTTTATTTATATAGTGAAACTCATTTTGCTGGATACTTGTAGTCTTTTTCCAAATGAATTCTCAATAGTCTTGCCCTTGTATTGCAATCATGCGAGATCGAGAGCAAAATAACTTTTCGACCAGGCCACACTATGTTGAATGGATGAATCTATGTGTGCGTGTCCTATTCACTCAGTTTTTGTCTGTAGCCCTTTCTTTCGCATCCAGTGCTTACTACATTGACAGATTCATCACCTCGCTCAACCCATTCTTCCCCCTCTTTTTTTTTTCCTCTTCCGCTCTTTCGACGTTCAATCTGATTCCGCCGCCAAAAATAAAATGTCCACTTGACTTTTGCAACTCCCCCGAGACGTCGGGTATGTATCTTTTTTTTTATGATCGAAACAACACAATCGAAAGGACCAAAGTACAAACAGAAGTGTACGCCTTTTCTTCGTAAAGTTAACGGTTAACAACAACATCAAAAACTTCGAATAGCGCAGTTGAAACTATCCCACTTTCCAGGTTCATTCCACCCATTTCATGCAGCTGAAAAGAAAGGAACAAAACAAAGATGGGTCTAGCCTTTACTCATCACTGGATTAGGATGCAGAACCAAAACGTGCACCCCAACAACGAAAAGAGCAGAAAAATAAAAAATAAACAAGATTCTTGAGTGGCATCAAAGAAAAAACACACCAAAAGGCGACAAAAACAAAATGCGGCATCTATCGAGCGATTAGACTGGTCCATGAGTGTGGCAACCGGTAAAACTCTGTTTTTCAGGCGACAAAGGTATACTTAGGAATGGAAGAAGAGGTGGGGCGGGAGTATGGGGTGTCAGAGGTTCAGTCGAGGCTAGTATCCACGAGTAAGAGCCACTTTTTTTTGGTGGGATTAGTGAAGTGGAATCAGGGATTAAGGTACACTCGCAAACTAGAGAAAGGGAGAGTGGACATTTCTTTTCGGTAGCATAAGCATCAAAGTTGTTTTAGCTTGTCCAATACCGACAGCTCGTTACCTCTCACTTTCATTTACATCCATCCGCCCGATTGCCTTTTCGCTCTTTCAAAAGACCCCCTTTCCTGTTTATTGAAAAGTGCTGTTTACAAACACACGTACACCCGTGGCACCTTTCATTTCCCCTGCTGTCAATCCCCCTCGTCACCCACCACCCCTTTCTCTCTCTCCCCTCTCTGTTTCCCTTCGTTTTCTTGTTTGCCTTGCCTTGCATACCTTGCCTTGCATTTTTTTTCTGGCCTATATTTCCTTGCCTTTTACGCTTTCCTCTACCCTTCCGCGAATCAAAAAGACAAGGGATGAAGGGTCAAAGAGGCAAACTAAATTTTAGCTGTTTGTTTGAAGAAAGCATGGAAAAATAGAGAGAGGGAGGGAAGGAGGGAGAGGGTGAAAAGATGAGAGGGGTAAGAAAAAAATAAATGTCAGGATGCCGAGAACTGGGAGCAGATGGCTTTTTTTAATTGACCATGGCCCAGGGCAGCGGATTTCCATAATTGACTTTTTTTTTTTTAGAAGACAGCTAAAGCCAACACTGCAAGAGTTGCACATCAATCCGACACTCTCTGTCTCAGATAGTTGATCAGATCAAGTTAACGGTCTGGACGTCCTAGTCGGTCTTTCTTTTGTCATCCTGTTTATCTTCTTTATTTTTTTTTCTATACTGTGTCTTCTCATTACTAAAGCCTACCTGCTAGGATCGCACCAGATATAGCAGACATGGAAGGAAGCGCTAAGAACGATTTCCCTCATACCTTTCCCATTACTTTTCTTCTCGTTTCTAAGCCTGCCTTTCCTCTCATACATATTTCTTCCCCCTGCAATACTCACGGACTTATTCCCATCACTTTTGTCTGAACAAACCCCCTGGATTTTTCAATTGCTCGCTCCTGAACTTTATTCTCCCTTCACCCCATACGGGGATTCCTTTACGCGAAAATGAGGATAGGGCATAGTAGAACATGACCATAAGAGTAAAAGAGGCAGAAGGAGGCTGGCTGAGTGCACTGATAGTCGTGTGGACGTGAAGGGTTTTGTGAGGGTGTATGTAAGTCTCCAATCGTTATTTTGGCTGGACACATCTAGTCTGTGTGCCCTTGAACGCACAAAAAAAACCCCCTCCCATAAAAAAAGACGTTTAATTGACTGAGTCATGTGATTTTTCTCTAATTGACAATCATATGGTGATCCATTATCCTTTAAACTTGAGCTCGCTTCCCACTTCTTTCTCGCCAACACTTTCATCGTTCGCCTCTTGCAAGGAACAAGAAAAAAAACAAGAGAGTATGCGACCCCTCAACGCGACGGCAACAGACAGCAGCAACAACAAAACAACAGTAGCATCAACGACCAGGTCGCGAATATAGACGATGTTACTCACCTTTATGTCGTCGTTCTGTTGTCGTTCATTTAGTGGCAACCGGCTCAGAGAGCTCACTTCGACAACGGTCCACCGTCCCCAAACACCCACAATCAAGAGACGACACTAACAACACCGTCGAGGATGCACCCAAGAATGTAAGGGATATATCAAATAACGCGGCGCGGAGGTTCTTCAGGAGAAGGACTGGCCGAGGAAAGCTGTAGACAAAAGTCATTCGCCTTTTTTTTTGCTGACTGAAACAGTTCATCTTTGTTTGGTCATAGGTCATTAAATCAGTCTTTACATCTGCCGAAAAGTCCAACTCACTCATCGCCCTCGCGGGACTGACGGCAGTTGCTATTTTCGTCCGCTTCTACAAGATTAACGAGCCTGACGAGGTTGTGTAAGTTCTGCTTGGAATCCAAACGAGGAAGTAACAAGGAGTGTGAATACGCGTCAATCAGATCAGGAGAGCTTACAAAATACGATCTTTTCTCACTGGGAATAGATTCGACGAGGTTCACTTTGGAAAGTTCGCCTCGTACTATCTTCGCGGCAGCTATTTCTTCGATGTCCATCCTCCACTGGCCAAGATGATGTTGGCAGCAATGGGCTACGTTATCGGATACGACGGACACTTTCTCTTTGACAACATTGGCGACAAATATAACGACAACAACGTCCCCTACATTGGACTTCGCGCCCTCCCTGCCTTCTTGGGGGCCATGACTGTCCCTTTGGTCTACATGACCATGCGTGAGGCTGGATTCCCCATCTTGACTTGTGCCCTGGCTGCCTTCTTTGTCATCTTTGGTACGTAGAGTGACTTTTTGTTTTTGTTTTGTTACCACAAAGGCCTACATCAGTTCCTAATTGCTCTCAGTGAATGGACTACAATTAATATCCGACTAATCCCTTCCTACCAATGCACACAACAGACAACATGCTTGTGACCCAAACTCGTCTGATCCTTCTCGACTCGATGCTGGTCTTCTTTATGATGTGCTCCATTTACAGCTATGTCCGTTTCTACAAGACCAGGAACAAGTAAGCTCCATTGTTTGTTGGCGTACCTTGGAATGAATGCCACGTCCACAGCCGTTTAGGCTTTTGTCGGGTCTGCCAATTTTATTCATGAGAGCCCTCATTTCGCTTAAAGTCACCCCTACATAAGTCTCCCTTACACACACGTCTTCTTTTCTATGTCTATCTATAGCCCCTTCTCACTCAAGTGGTGGTCATGGATGATCGCTACCGGTGTTTCCATTGCCATGACAACCAGGTAACAATTGTTACTCGATCAAATGGATAGCACAATGCTCGGTCGACAAGTCAATACGTTGTTCCTTTTGCATTATTGCTGCACCTGCTGACAACTTACTTAATGCTTTGATATAGTGTCAAGATGGTCGGCCTTTTCACTGTTGCTACAATTGGTGTAGCTGTGATCTGGGACCTTTGGGAACTCTTGGATATTCGCCGCCGCTTGACCATGCAGCAGTTCATGAACCATTTCTATGCCCGTGCCATTGGCTTGATCCTGGTTCCCGTTGTCATATATCTTTTCTGGTTCTACGTTCACTTTGCGATCTTGGTCAACAGTGGTCCTGGAGACGACTTCATGAGTACCGAGTTCCAGGAGACTCTCAAAGGCAACACCATGGCCGACGGTATCTGTACGCTTCAACTCCTTGGACCCATGTTCGCGTTACAAATGTTACGCTCTATGGATGTCTTCAATTGTTAACAAACCCATGTACTTGACGCGTTTCCTGCTCTAATAGATGTCAAGTATGGTGACAACATCACCATCCGCCACAAGGACACCTCAGTTTACCTTCACTCGCACTACCACAACTACCCCTTGAGATACGATGATGGACGCATTAGCAGTGCTGGACAGCAAGTGACCGGATACTCTCACGAGGATCCCAACAATCTCTGGCAGATTTACAGCGACAGCGTTGAGAACACTAAGTTCGGCAAGCAGATCAAGGACAAGGATGTCATTCGACTGTTGCATGTGACCACCTCATCGTGGCTCTTGGCCCACGACGTCGCTTCGCCCACCATGACCACCAACGAGGAGATCACAACCTACTCGACCAACGAGGACGGCTCTCGCTTCAATGAGACGACCTTCCAGATCATCCTTGAAAGTGGCGGCGACAAGCTCCGCACCATGGCCAGCAACTTTAAGCTTCTCCACCAGGCGACTAAGGTGGCTATCTGGACTCATCCTCAGAAGCTCCCTGACTGGGGTTTTGAACAGCAGGAGGTCAACGGCAACAAGAACATTGTCCAAAAGTCTAACCTCTGGTTGTCTGACCTCATCGAGGGCAAGAATGGTATGTTCATTGAGAGAGATTGATTCGTAACTGTTTTATTCATAATGTGCGCGAAGAAGCTGTGGCTAACGTTTTGGCCCCTTGTCTAATTCTCCCTATTTAGCCTCGGAGATTGACCAAGAGTCTTCGAAGGCGGTCAAGAAGAGATCGTTCATCCTTAAATTCCTTGAGCTCCAAGGAAAGATGATCTCGCACAACGCCGGCTTGACTGACTCGCACCCTTACCAGAGCTTGCCCATTGAGTGGCCCTTCCTGGCCAAGGGTATTTCCTTCTGGACAGAAAACGATACCCGCAAGCAGATCTACTTGGTCGGCAACCCTCTCGGCATGTGGATCGCAGTTGCCTCTCTTGCTTGTATTATCGGTGTCTCGGGCGCTGATCTCTTGAGCCGTCGCCGTGGCTTCTACCCCTTGAACCAAGGTATTTTTTCATTCTCCTCGTTGTCACTCTGATGGCATGTGTGCAATGAGTATGCGCTTTCACTAATCAACTATCGACTATATGTTTTCTTTTTATGCATTATGATGAACAGATGTTCAGAAGAGATTCTACTATGCGACGGGATTCTTCTTTATTGGCTGGGTGTTCCACTATATGCCCTTCTTCCTGATGGGTCGTGCGCTGTTCTTGCACCACTACATGCCCGCGCTAGTGTTCTCGTACATGGTGTTGGCAGCAGTGCATGGATTCATCTTTATCGAGGGAGTGGATGGACCCATTTCAGATCCTGGTCCGGAGACTCGACCCCGCCAGGTCCAGCGTGCGGTTGTCCCCGTGGTAGCTTATGCGACTGGAATCATCTTGATGGCCATCCATTTGGGATCGTTCTTGTTCTTTGCCCCTCTTTCCTACGGCACCAGTGCAATCAGTGTTGCTGGCCTTGCCCGTCGCAAGTTCCTTCCTCAGTGGGACTTCCACTTTGCCAAGTAAACTTCACTAACCTTTGTTTTCTTCTCACCATATTTACGCATAAAAAGTGTCCATTTTTGAACCATCCCTGTTACCACGATCCTGCGCTTAATTGATGTTGGCTGCAGCCTACCAATAAACGGCAGTGTTTCCCACGCCGTCGTCAGTCAAGTGTACCTCTTTGTGAGCACTGTTGTCTACTTCCTTTGGGACCTTGTGTATTTGTGTGTGAGTTTGCATGGAGTCCCCTTTAGGGAATCATTTTCCCGCAGTTGCTTGCGTGGGTTCTTCCGCCTCTTCTTTTTTTTTTCCTACTTAGTTCTTCTATCCCGTTCCCTTCTCTTCTTTCCCTCTTCTTTCTCTTTACCTTTCAACCCAACAGTCCCCCAACAACATATAAACAACCATGGTAATGGTCTGCAGGCTGCTCCTGAGTGGGCGGATCATCGCCAGGCACTCGAGGGCTTTCTCCTCCTCCTCGCGGTCTATGTGGAATGTAATCACCCGGACTTGCACACCTATTAACTTACTCACGCTCAGTAACCCCGCTCATGGAGACTTACATCACGCTGACTCACACTCACGCTCATGCAAGGCATAATAAGATGTAAAAGAGAGAGAATGGAGGGGGGAAAGAGAACAGGAATGAAGGAAACTTGGCTCAGTCGCTACTGGACCACACTCGACAGCACACGCACTCCCCAAAAAATCACACGCCCCAATACACACTCATTCACACTCCAATTTCTCTGTTTTTGCCCTTCCTCTCCACGATAATCCTACATACGAAAATAGACCGAAATCCGCCCCGCCCCTGTCGAAGCGCAAGACTTCTTGGACTTTGTCAACCAGGCCCAATCGCCCTTCCACGCGACTGAACAGGCCATCATCCGTCTCCGCAAGGCAGGCTTCCAAGAGATCAAGGAGAAGGATAACTGGAATGGAATCCTCAAGCGTAACGGAAAATACTTCTTCACCCGTAACCGCTCTGCTGTGATTGCCTTTGCGGTCGGTGGAAAGTATAAGCCTGGTAATGGGTTCTCGGCTGTTGGAGCTCATACTGATTCCCCTTGCTTGAAGGTATGCCCTGAGAGATTTTTGAGATTCTTGAGAGTTTTTTTTTTTTTTTTTTTTTTTTTTTTTTTTTTTTTTTTTTTTTTTTTTTTTTTTTTTGGCTGTGTTGTGTTGTGCTGTGTTGGATTCTTGGGTATTATTTCAGGAAATGAACCTAACATGACTTGTCTGTTATGTATAACGCAAATAGGTCAAGCCCGTCTCCAAGAAGGAGAAGTTGGGATACTTGCAGGTCGGCGTTCAGCTCTACGGAGGTGGACTCTGGTGAGTGAAGAGTTCTTACCTGTCATGGAAACTAATTTAATTGAAAATATCTATCTGTACAACTTACACTTATCAATTGACATTTTGACGAAATTAGGCACACCTGGTTCGACCGCGACTTGAGGTACATAATCGCAAGGGCTACAGGATCAATCTTGTCGTTGACATGGGCCATAATATCAAGGAGAACTTCGACTTACGCTTGTGCACATTGGCATTTTACATGAATAGTGTTGCTGGTCGCGTTGTTGTCCGCACCGAGGATGGCAAGTTGGAGAACCGTCTCGCCCGCATCGACAGGTAACCACCTCTCTGAACATCTAATGTCCTTGTCTTAGTGTTCAGTCTAAACTACCTAAGTCATCATGCTGAGCTTGTAATGTCTTTTTCATTTTTCAATAGACCTATTCTCCGTATCCCCACTTTGGCTATCCACTTGGACCGCTCCACCAGCGCCGATGGCTTCAAGTTCAACAACGAGACTCACCTAACCCCCATGATCTCGACCGTCACCAAGAGGTGCGTCCTTTTTTTCGAAATACGTGTGATGTTGGGGCAAAATTGGAGGAGTCAACTACTTATCATTTGACTACTTTGTTAACCGACGAATAGCTTGACTGGTGAGCCTGCTAAGCCTCTTAAGCCCGACACTGAGATCAACGGTGACATTCCTCTTGCCGAGAAGCACCAGCCCATCCTCATGAGCCTCCTCGCCGCCGAGTTGAACGTCAAGGGTAACATTTCATGTCTTCGAGCGAATTTTGGTGGTTCTGACCATCGTAATTTTTGCAGAGCATTGAACCTAACATCCCTTTCGACTTCTTCATTGACTTGATAGTTGACCAGATTCTCGACTTTGAGTTGTGCTTGTACGACACCCAGCCTTCGGCTATCGGAGGTGCCTACAACGAGTTCATCTTCTCAGGACGTCTTGACAACCTCATGATGTCTTACTGCTCCATTGAGGTATGTCAGTCTGGTTGTTTGTGCAATTGACATATATTTAACATGTATGCGGAGAAAAATGCGAACCAACAGCTAACCGTGGAACAACTCCAAATGAAAAAACCTAGGCTTTGATCAGGAGTTTGAAGAACGCCGACTCGTTGGCTAACGACCCCAACATCCGTCTCGTCTCGCTATTCGACAACGAGGAGGTCGGATCCAACACTGCCCACGGTGCCGACTCGAACTTGTTGCCCAGCACCTTTGAGCGTCTCAGCTTGGCCACCTACGACGGCGAGGCCCAGGCCAGCAACACTCCCACTGCCTACTTGGAGGCTCTGCCCAAGAGTTACTTGATCAGTGCCGACATGGCCCACGCTGTTCACCCCAACTATTCTGAGAAGCACGATGATGGCCATCGCCCCCACATGCACAAAGGTGTCGTCGTCAAGATCAATGCCAACCAGGTATGTACTCTAGATGTCATTCGTACTGATATGAAAGCTTGACATCCAAGATAAAAGTGTTTGCGAACTAACAGCGCGTGGTTGCCTCCGACTTTGAAATTGAATAGCGCTACGCCACTACTGCTCCTACGACTGTTGTGTTGCGTGAGGTCGCCAAGAAGTACAACGTCCCACTTCAGGAATTTGTTGTCCGTAACGACAGTCCCTGCGGCTCCACCATTGGTCCCATGCTCTCTGCCAAGCTCGGTCTCCGCACCGTCGGTACGTCTTGGACTCCTCTGTTTTCGTTGCTTGAATATGTTTGTTTTACTTACTTTTGGGCTGCATGGTTCTAAATGCTCTTTTTAAACTTTACTGGATGTAATTAGATGTTGGTAATCCTCAGTTGAGCATGCACTCTTGCCGCGAGGTCTGCGGTACCGAGGATGTTCCACTTGCCATCCAGCTGTTCGAGGTACATTCTCAGTTTTTTGCTTATGTTCCTCATAACCATTTTTGCTCAAATCTGCTTCTTGACGCCTTTAATAACATGAATTCAATTTTGTGCTGCACCCACTTTTCTAGGGTTTCTTCGAGGAGTTCCCCTCGGTCGATGCTCGCTTGACTGTCGACTAAACATGGATCAGGAAACATCAGGGTGAAAAACACACAGAAACACGATACCAACACGATGCCTGGTCAACAAGATTAAAAAAAAAGTGCTTTTGGTTCTAAAATAGAGCCGTTGTTATATACAGCTGTTGTTTTGTTGTTAAGAGTGTAGGGATCGATATTTTTTATATATTATTCAAGGAATTTTTCATCCATTCAAGAATACGAGATCCGTCTCGCAACTAGTTAAAACTTGTGAAGATGTTCCCGGGGCCAACTCAAAGAGAGAAAGAGAGGGGGTTAGGAGGACCGCATCTTCTAGTAAAAGTCATTTTCATGCCCGCCTATGAAGCCGATGAAGGAGTGAATGGAAGGCGAAAGTAGGCCAAGTAATGGGACCGAAGAAAGTGGCTAGGAAGAAAGGAGATGGAAAGAAGAAATTGAAGCATTCTAGTGGCTGGCTGGTGATGTTTCATCTTCAGCGACCCATGGTAACTATAGGGCAGCGTCTTTCATGCTGCCCATACAGAATTAGCTGGCAGTGGCCCATCCTCAAGCCGTCACTGTCAGGTGTTATATCCTTGGGAGTTTGGTGTACTCTCTTTGCACAGATCAGGAAGCACATATAGCACATATAGCACATATAGCACATAAGGACAAGTCAAATACGACAACGATGGAAGTGCATGATATATTTTCACAAGCTAAAAAGGGACAACCTCGCTGTGAACAAGGAAATGCACGATGTACTTCGCTACTGATGTGGGACTATGTTACGAAGAGTAGGAGAACGAACTCTCAGCTCTCCAGTCTGGTATTTTTGAGGCGCAATTGGGGACAAAACAGTGAAGAGCGATGAAGGCAAAATAAGTAAAAAACAAAGAGTAGAAAAGTGAAATGATGGAATGGTTGGGAAGAAAAAAATAAGAGAAAACGGTCGAATAGTTGATTAGCTGTTTGTTTCGTACTTTTCTAAAATTACAGCACAATTAATGAAAACGCAAAGGAAGAGGGCGGTTGTCCAACAAAAAATGTCAACAAGGGTGTCAACAGGCAGAGGTCAAAGGTCCAACCCCTGTCATCCAATCCAGCCTAAGGTCACATTGGCGTACAACATGCTTCTACTCCCGCGGGGTTGTTGTCCGCGGTCCCTACTTCGAACCCCGTTTTGGTCCACCGTTTCCACCGCCGTAACTAGTGTGAGAGTTGATGGACTGAGAAGCTGTTGCCTGGGGCTGATGTTGACCTTTGCTGCCATGGGTGTTGTTAATGTTGTTGTTGCCACTGCTGTTGGACTTGGTGAAATTTCCTCCCTTGCCGCTTCCACCACCGCCGCCACCACCACCACCACCACCAGTGTTGTTGTTGTTACCTTTGCCTTTTCGCTTCGATCGACTCTTGGAGCGACCTCCTCCACTTCCGTGGCTACTTCCTCCATTGCCGCCGTTTCCACCTCCGTGACCGCTGCCGCTGCCACCACTATTATTGCGACTATGATGGTTGCTAGCTGACTTGGGGGCCGGGTCATTTGACGAGCCAGAGTTCGATCCTGATCCTGTACTGTCACTGTCAGCGCGATGACGGTTGCCGCCACTTCCACCTTGACCGGCCTGACCGCCTCGACCACCAGCGCCACCGCCGCCGAACTTGTGTTGACCACCAGAGGCGCCACCGTGGCTGGTGTTTCCACCGGCACCACTTCCGTCATTACCACCGTTAGGGCCATGACCGCCTCCGCCATTGGGTGAGGGTCCGTTGCCGCTGCGGTACTTGTTCTTCCGTCGGCGACGACCACCGGACTGATGACTTCCAGCTGCGCTTCCGCCGTTGCTGGAACTCATGCTGCCACTGCGACCGCTACCAGTACTACCACCTCCGCTGCTACTACTGGAGTCGCCGCTTCCAGACTCCCGTGCCTGCTGGTGCGCTCGGTAGTGCTGCTGGCGAGCTTGAGTCTCGGCTTTGCTGGGGGGAGAAGTCGAAGAGGCTGGGCCAGACGAAGAAGTCGAAGACTCGGCCGATCCAGAGGGCGAGATGGACTTTTGACCACGAGAGGACTTGCTAGGTGCTTCACTGCTGCCTCCGCTGCCATTGTCGCCACTGCCAGAACCGCTTCCGCTACCAGAGCCGCCCTCGGAGGATGCGCCGGCGTCCGGTGTCGGAGCCACTGCAGGGTCAGCAGAAGACGACCGAGAACCTGGGTTGTTGTCGGAAGAGGAACCTGACTCGTTCGAATTCGATACATCTTCGGTCGAGTTAGGAGACTCGGTGTTGGACGAACTTTCGTTGGAACCCTCCATCGAAGAACCTGCTGACCGGGACTGGCGGTTCGACCCTCCCGAAGACGACTGGCTGCTCTCAAATCGACTCTCTGAGGTAGCTCGACCTCCGGAAGAATCCCCTCCAGTGCTGGTTTCGCGACCAGAACTGCTGCCACGACTGCTCTCCTGCTGAGTGCTGCTGTTTGAGTTGCTGGTCGTGTTGACCAACGTCGTATTGGACGAAGTTGGCGAGAAGGGTCGGTTTTCCTGACGGTACACATTCTGGGGCAGAGGTGGGAGGAGAGTCGCAGATGGGTGTCGAACCTGCTCCATCTTGCGCTGTTGGTTCTGCTCCGCTTGGTGCTGTTGTTGTTGCTGCAGCTCTTGCTGAGGAGACTTGAGAACATACATCGACGAAGCTTGCTGCTGCTGCTGCTGGTTCTGTCTCTGTTGCTGGCCGGCTCCTTGCTGTTGCTGCTGACCAGTCTGTTGCTGGGAGGGCAAGGTTTGTAATTGCTGTGCGCCTGACTGCTGTTGCTGTCGGTGATGGTGTTGCTGCTGTTGTTGTTGTCCAGAGTAGGTGTGGTGAACGCGAGGCGAATACATCTGAACATCATGACCCTGGTGCGCCACCATCTGTGGAGACAACATGGCCTGTGGAACTGCAAACTGAGGGTGCTGCTGCCAGACAAGTCCTGTTCCATCAAAAGCCGGCGCGCCGCCCTGAGATTGCTGAGGGATCGGCGCAGGGACATAGACGCCCATGGGTGTTGTGCCGTCGGCCGCATAGACATAGCCGTGGCCCTGAGTGTATGGGATCGACCGAGCAACATATCCAATATAGGGCACGGGTTGACCCTGACCCATAGGTGGCAAAGGCGGTAGAGTTGGCTGAGCCGCGTAAGTGAACGCATAGGGGTAAGGGTACCCGATGGGCGCATCGCCTTGTCGAAGGGGTGGGAGCTGATTGCCAACTCCTGGGACTCCAGTGTTGACTTGATCAATTCCTAACCAAGTTGCATTGACGGGGCTAGGAGGCACCATGACAGGCCCGCTCGGGATACGACCGCCCTGGTTGTTGTTGTAACTCTGAGATCGTTGCATGTTGACAGTGTCGCTACCGACAGAGTTACGGCGACTCTGATCGCCATTGTCGCCTTGCTCACCACTTCCAGGGCTGTTGTTGTTACTTCCGATAGAGAAACCGCCTCGGTTTTGCTGGTTGTTGTTGTTATTATTGTCGCCGTACCAAAGATGTTCCGAAGTGTTGGAGGAACCTGTGAGGTGGGTCTGATTCTGTTTCTCAGTCGAGGAAGGGCCAGTCATGGGCAGGCCGCCAGTGTTGATGGCGTACGCACTGGCATTATCCTGGGTGGGCAAGTCAGGGTAATATCCTGCTGGCTCAAGTCCCAAGAGTTCGTCCAAGCTGGCGATCCCGCTCCTACCCGACAAGTCTGTGGTCCCCGTCTGTTGGCTGATGACTGTAGATACGGCACCCGAAAGATGTGGATAAATGGTAAAGGATTGATAATCGTCCGTTTCGTTTGTGTTGGAGTATTCCGAGGAAGAGGTGTCCAAAGTGCCAACAGACCAGTGTTGTTGACGTTGTTGAAAAAAGTTGGGTCGCGGACGAGGTTCAGAGGCGAGCAAGTCGTGGAGATCAAGTGCGTCGTGGGAGAGTGTAGCATTGGTAGGAAGTTGTGCAAGCGGGAGGTTAGTCTGCGAAGACAAAAGAACTCGAGTGCCTACTACTACTAAACTATTCGGTGTATTCAGAGAACAAGGTTCGTTACCAGAAGGTGCAGAATTCGTTGTTATCATCTCATCACTACCCGCCATCCCCGTCAGCGCACTCAGCGCCATCCTTGGGTCGAGATCCGGTGGGGTTGCCTCGGCCATGTAGCTATCCTGCTGAAAAAAGCCCGGGGCTTGTTGCTGTGGCCGAGATTGCTGCTCCTGGTTTTGCTGCTGTTGGTGGGGTTGGTGTGGATGTCGGTGATCCTGACCTTGCTGCTGCAGCTGGAATTGTTGTCGGTCCGACTGCTTGCTGTGCTTCTTGGACGGAGCGCCGTCGCTCTGCCGCTTGTTGCGAACGATGCTGTGCTCGGACAGATTGGAGTAGGGGGACTTGGGACTCATCGCACCAGATGCGACCTTGTTCCTGGCGATCGTGGGACTTTGTTGAGCAGTTGCATACTGCTGCAGATGTTGATCCTGTTGCTGTTCCTGAGCAAACAAGACCTGCTGCCTTTGCTGTTGCTGCTCGTACTCCTGGTTCTGTTGCTCCTGCTGGTAAAGCTGAGCCTGCTGCAGTTGCAAAGTCTGCTGGTGGTGGTGTTGGCTCAACTCTGTCTGTTGTTTGCGATGTTGCTCGTGAAGAAGATCAAGTTCGCGTTGGTATTGCTGCATTTGGTACTGCTCCGACATGGCCGAATCCACTGGCAGATTCGTGAGATAGGACGCGTCGCCGATAGAAGACATTCGGGCGTTGGATCGCCCCTGATGCATTGCCATCTCCTCAGCAGCGTTGGGTGTGAATGGTCCAAGGTCTGCGTTACTCAGCATTGAGGCGATGGAGGGTGACCCACTGGGTCTCCTTGGCTGAACAAACTGCTGCTGTTGTTGTTGCTGTTGCTGCTTGGCCTGTTGCTGTTGATCCAGTTGCTGTTGTCGAAGTCGTTGTTGGTACTGCTGATACTGTTGGAGCTGGGTATCCTGCTGATCTGGTCGTTGCTTGGGCGACTGGTGAGTTGAGTCCAAAGATTTCTGCAACTGCTGTTGCTGAGACTGCGACTGTTGAGGGTCAGGTCCAGAGGACAAGTTGAGCGCCACCACGGATCTAGTCCCGCTGGGCGTTTGGAAGGGCAGCTTGATCGAGAAGGGTGCGATCGTGAGGGGACGGTGCACTTCCTCGCGTGCCCAAGCCAAGTCCTCTGCACTCAAGAACCGCTGTGGGAGATAACTGTCGATGATGGATCGTAACAGGGGCCTCTCAACCGAGAAGCGACAGCAACTCTCGAGAATACGGAGAAGAAGAGCCAGATAGTACAAGTCTGTCTTGGACGAGATGGGTCCCTTGGAGAGTGTTGCCGGGATATTGGTCGACGTGGTTGGGATCCCCTCCTCCGTGGGTGTGCGAACTAATAGGGAGTGAATCAATTAGTGAACAATCATTAGCACTGATATATGCATTTTAGAACAAGACATCAGAAGACACATCAAAAATAAGGTAAGTATAAAGTGGTCTTACCATCCATGGAATCGGTGCCTTTCGAAGGGTCCAAGGATCCCTTGGGAGAGACAAGGACGAACCGGTGGACAGTAGCAGCGGCGCAAAGAGAAAAGTGAATCGAGTTGAACAACTGTCTGTACGAACGCTGCTCCGTCACCATGGTCTCTGCAATCTCGGAAATGGCCACTGCCGACTCGCGGCATCGGCTCAAGGGTGACTGAAGAGTCAGCGGCAATGCTGGCGCGAGGTTGCTGTTGTGAAGGAAGGGCCGGTAGAGCATGATCCTGGCGGTGTGGTACAACAGCGCATAATAACCGACGGCACTCGGCTCAGGAGCATTACTGTCCATCGCTAATCGTTGTGCAATGTCAGGGGTACCTGGTTTGCTGCCGGCAGTTGATCGTCTCCGCTGGTGAGGGTATGGGCTTGTATTCTTGCGGGTGGGCGTATTGGTTGCGCTGTCCAGTGAGATGGGCGTCGGCAACGATGTCTCCTGTGAGTCGTTTCCTGTCGTGGGCATAGACGCGATCCATGCTGATAGGGACTGATCCAGATGGGAGAATACCGCTGAAGAGCACGTTGCGACGTTGGTGGATGTGTAGAGGTGGAGAATGATCTTGCCAAGAATTTTGGACAAGTCAGTCATATGGCAGAAGGAGTCGATATAGAATTTTTCGCTCGGATCCACGCTCGTTGGGTAGTCCACCACACAGTCGACATCGCTAATAACCTGTTGAGAAGGAGAACAATACATATTCAACTCGGTTAGAGAAAAAAAATGAAGCAGAAAATACTTATTATTGTGTGGTACAGAAAGGATGACCTTACCATTGGCTTGCCAAGAGCAGCTGAAGTCCAGCGATCTGCCTGGTAGCATGACCACCAGATGGTCTTTCGGATCTGAACCTCGCGCTCATCCATGTCCTTCAGTCTCTTAGGATCCAAAGGTCGATTGAGTCCGATCTCCTGCGCCATGCGGATAGCCATGCCAACGTACATGAAGCGGAGGCTAGCGCGACCCGTCTGCACTTGACACCAGTATAGGATCAAGAGCGCCTGAAGTGTCGACATGGAGGGCATATCGAATCGGTCCTGAAGCAAGATACGGGCATGAGTCAGGAACTGCTCGCCAATGGTCGAGAGGTTTCCGGGTTCAGCACAGAGACCCTCGTGATCCGAGTACTTTGCGCCAGCAGCGCAGATGGCGACAAGCAAAAGTGGGTCTGGAGGTGACGCTGGATCCTTGAGCTGGGCGAGAAACTTTTGTTTGTCGACGATCATCCAGTGGTGGTGAAAGCACTCGAAATAAACATGCACCAAGTACTGAATGACACTCTTGTTGGTGATGACAAAGCCGAGGGGAGTCGATTGGTCAAGGAAAGAGGTGACAGTGGGGTCTTTTTGGAAGGCCGAGTGGTGTTGATCGGGGTCAGTATGGTCAGAGTTGAGAACAGTAAATGTTGGAAACACCGGAGAAGCCAGAGTCAGGTTGAGTTGATCCATACCCATCAAAACAGCACCACCTCCTGGTCCTGTTATGGGTGAGGTGTTGGATTGTGTAGCTTGAGTGTACTTGGATACATTGGGGATGGTAACAGAGTTGACAAGGATGTGATACAGATCGGGCATAGTCGTGTCACGGTCGAGGACAAATGAACCCATGGGCTTCGCCAAGTTGGGTGCCGCCGCCGTGTCCGAGGGAGGGCGTTGCTGATCCTTGCTTGGAATCCGTGGAGGTCCGAGTGGTTGTTGTGGTTGCTGCTGCCGTTGTTGTTGTTGTTGTTGTTGATGTTGTTGTTGTTGCTGCTGCTGCTGCTGCTGCTGCTGCTGCTGCTGCTGCTGCTGCTGCTGCCGCATCATTGGCTGGTCGATAAATAGGTCCTTGGCAGGCAAAGTATCCTTCCGCCGAGAAGTCGAATGAGGAAATGATCCGCTGGCAGCATCCTTGGTGGACGACCGGCGTTGTTGACGAATCTCTTTGGCGGCCTTGACAGAGTTGCTCGGCGGATTAAATGTTAAAGGTGGGTCGGCCGTAAGGTGGTGGCGCTTGGAAGGCATCTTGGTAGAGGCAGAGCTTGGTGTCGAGACTGGCGTGTCTTCGGCAGGAAGATTCTTGCTGGGTTTTGACTTGGTGACCTTGGCTGCTGGTGACTGAGGAACCTCGATGTAAGAGCATTCGAATCCGAGTCGCTGGCAACGCTGGCAGGTTGGTTGGCCGTCACATTTGATCTTCTTCTTGCGGCAGGCCAGACAAGCGTTGTAGACCTTGATCCTCCAGGGATGTGTCTGGGCGTGGACTTGATTTTGGTTAAGTTGCTTGGAAGAAGGTAATGTTGGGGGGAGCTGTTGCTGCTGCTGTGCTTTCCTCACCGGCTCTGCAGGGGCCAGCATCGGCTCGGTGACGGCATTGTGAGGCTGTCCCATGGGTGCGATGGCCGCAACGTGTTGTTGGTGCTGAGCGGGCGATGCGTAGTAGTTGAGGGGAAGGGCAGGCGGGTGCGAGGGTTGTTGGTACTCAGGCCAGTAGGGGTTGGCGGGGACGAGGGAAGAAGCGCCTGGATCGGGATTGGGATTCATGTAGGCGTTAGAGCTCGAGTGGCGAGGGTTTGCCCTATTCGATGATGATGATGATGATGATTGACCAGGAAGTTGCTGGTTAGTGTCGAGTGTTTGGGTAGGGAGAGTGGTGGTGTGGGTTGAGAGGCGATCGATGTTGTTGTTGTCGGTGTCCATCTTGTTCTGCCGTCGACTTTGTCTTGTCGGGAGGTGGAGCTTGGAAGCTTCAGGATCGTCGGAGGAGGGTGGAAGGGTGGGATGACTATGGCTATGGGTACGTGTTCTACTTGAGTGATGGATATCTGAATTGACGTGGTGGTGTCCAGGGAAACTATTGTGACTATGTGTACTACGACGATTCTGCTGCTGATGTACTTGTTTCAAATGTCCAGGTGGTAAGGAAGGAGGGTGTGGACGTAGGTGATGGAGATTATCGTTGGCGTTGGGGTGTGGTAGGGAAGAAAGGGTGGGCGAGCCAACAGGCGAAGGTGAGGAGTCGTCGGCGGAAGAGGTAGAGCGGTGAGGGGGGATGGAGGAGGAAGAGTGTTGGTGTGGACGGTGCACTAACCCAGGAAGCTGGTTGCTAGGATGCATTGGGTGGCCGCGGTGTTGAGAAGGACGGGCGAGATTTACAGATGAACTGAAGTCGGCGGCTTGTTGTTGTTGTTGGTGGTGTTGCAACTGTGGTGGTGGTTGTTGTTGCTGCTGCTGCGGCGGCTGTTGGGTAGAGGATCTTCTTGAGGCTGGTGACATGGGTAGCGTGGCCACTTATCCTTGACTTGTTAAAGATAGCAACTTGAAGGGAAGAAAAGATCGATCGATTGGTCGAGGTGGTGTGTGCTGCTGCTTTTCCGTTTGACCTAGGGAAAAAATAACGAATAGGTTGCAAGGGGGAGGAAGAAAAGAACAAATAAGAAAAAAGGAACCAAGGGGAGTTCAGGGAACAGAGGCTAGTGTCAGTTGCAGGTTCAGCTGATGTTGATATTCAACTGGAAGATATGAAGAGGATGAGGAGGTATGGCGCTAATGGTGTTGCATGCTCTCCGATTGGTGAGATATGTGTATGTGAATGAGAAGGAGAACTCTTATGAGGAAGGAGAGGCATTGGTTGGGGTGTGCGCTTTTTGTTGTTGTTGTGGGCAGGATGAGAGGGATTGACTGGCGAAAGGAAGAAGAGGGACACACAACAGGTGATTCTTTTCGAGTGTGGATATGAACAGAATGATGACTTGAGGAACTGAACTGGAGTGAGAAAGTGGAGAGTAGCGTAAACAACAAGCAAGGACTGATGGTATATGAAAGCAAGCAAAGATAAGAAAGGGTTGTTGTTCAAAAAGGGAGGAAGAAGAGAGAGGGAAAAAGACGAAGAGTGAGAATGAGAAAGAAACAAACGAAGAGTTGTGGTTCTGTTGTTGCTTTTCGTTGTCTTGGATACACAAACAGGTCAATTCTTCCCTGTGCGTAAGTGTGTGTGTGTATATTATGCATGTGTGCTCTCTCTCCCGATTTTTTTTTTTTTTTCTTTTCCGCATATCAAAACAATGAAAAAAAAAAAAAAAGAAAAAAGAAAAAAAAAAAAATGTCCCCGAAGAATAATACCTCGGTGGGACACAGAAAAATGAGGTCGACTGTCGACCAGTGAAAAGCTGAGAAGGATGGCAGTCAAGGTCCAGAGTCAAGTCAAATCAAGTCAAGTCGCATCCAGAAAGTCATAGAGGGTGTACTTGTCCGAGTTGGGACAGAGAGACAGATCATCACAACAAAGCCCTCCCATTGAATACCGTCAACTGGATAAAGAAGGAGAAGCGCGAGAATGAAGAGTAAAAGGTGAAGAAGGAGAGAGGAATACGAGATGGATGGGGACGATGGTTAAAGAGTATTCAGGCACCGAAAAAAAAAAAAAAAAAAAAAAAAAAAAAATGTGAAAGGGGAGCTGATCGATACCACCACGGGCCCAGGAACTGGGAGGGGGAGCGAACAGGGTAGAAGACGAAGGAGCGTATTGGTAAGGGCTGTAGATGATAGAAAAAAAAGGATAGAAGGAATGGATATAGTGTGTGGGTAGGTAAAAGGTGGGAAGAAGAGAGAGAGAGAGAGAGAGAGAGAGAGAGAAAAGAGAGGAGAGAAGAGAAGGAAGAGAGAAGGGGAAGGAAAGGGGCGAGATGGGGGTTTTTTTCGTTGTTATTTGTTGTTGTGTGTTGCATATGAGTACGTGTGTGTGGCACACAGTACCAATGTTTTCTGTAATTGAGTAATTGACAACACGAGAAGAGATCCATCCCCGCCCTACTCAAAATAAAGTTGTAATTCAGTCATCCATGCCAGGGAAATATGGTGATGCTTCCTTCATCTGCACCTGTTCTTCTGCCTTTGTCTTGATTAGAATGGAATGGACTTAACTTGACGGCACTTCACTCTTTCTCATCTTTTTTCATCCTTGCCTCTTCTTTCCCTATTCTTTCGCCAATCGCTCACTCGCTCTCACCCCACCGAGGCCTCATCATCCATCGTAAAAAAACATCAACAAAGAAATTGAAGAAGCGCCCGATTCAATACCCCGATTGAATCACTATCAGCCCCCCGATCCAAGACCGAGTCAACACATCCAATCAGCCATCACTGATGGTTTGAAATTTAAAATAGAGAGGGTCTACTTTCTTGTTTTTTTTGCACTAGTGAGTCCCTTGCTTGCCTTGATTTCTTCTCTCCACACGCAGAGCATGCTGGAAACATCTAGGACCCTTCTTCCTTCTTATTACCTCTTATTCATTCTAACTTCCCTCAACCGACGACTGACTTGACACTCGAACACAAGACTTGTCAAATCCAGCCCAACTGACCATCTCCCTTCAACTCAATGGACTAATGAACCCTGGACCCAAGACATCCATCGAAGAGAACTGAACTGAGCGAGCGAAAAGAATAAATGCTCAAAAAGGAAAAAAAATCGTACGTGAAAATGACATCAACCCAGCAATCGCGGTAATGCACTTGTACAAAACTGATCTCTCTCTCTCTCTCTCTCTCTCTCTTGAGTCTATTTTTTTTTATCCCTTGTTGTTGTTGTTGTTGTTGTTGTTGTTGTTGTTGTTGTTGTTGTTGTTGTTCGGTTGTTTGGTTGTTATGTTGGTGATTGCTGCATGCTGTCATTCGCTTTATGCCACGACTCCTCTTCGTCTTATCCCTCAAATCATATACAGTTGATGGTTTGCCTCCTCTGTCAATTGATCAAGCGAGGGAAATGTCTGAATTGACACCTGTTGGGTCCACATGGTTTGTTTCTGGATAAGTAGGGGTAGTGGTGGACTGAGTTGTAACTGGAGAGGCTGTTGCTTGTTGGTGGTGTGTCGGATGAGGTAGTTGAGGGAATAGTTGAATAGGTGAGGGAAAGAGAAGGAAAATGATGGAAAGACTGGGAAGAGTGAAACAAGACTCTTGGCCTTTTTTATTTACCTTTTAGTGTATGTGGTCCGACCAAGAATTCGCTTTTCAAAGAACCTGCGTCAAAGAGAAGCGAGAGTGTGAGGAGGGAAAGAGGCGAGAGTTGAGAGTTGAAAGAGTTGTCGGTGGATGGAAGGAATGTGGGTATGAGAGTTGAAGTTAGTGAAAGGGTTGGCGAAGCGTGAGTGAGTGAGTGGTTTGAGGGGATTATAGTTGTTGGGTTGTTGTGCCGAAGTGAGAGATTAAAAAATACAGGGAATAGAAAGGGATCAACGGATGAGGAGTATTGGAGTTGTTGTAAAGGAGAGTGTGTATGCGAGAGGAAGTGCAAGTAAGGGTGAGAGTATAAGAGTGATGCGAGTGTATGTGTAGAGTATGGATGGAAAATGGTGTATGAATGAAGGTTTTGTGGAGTGAGTGAAGGAATAATAATAATAAAAAAAAGGAGGAAGAAGAAAAAGAAAGACTAAGAGTTGAGAAAAAGAAAAAATGGAAAGAACAAAAAAGGCTGGTGGGTGTGGATATAAAGTAGCAAGCAGGGGAATGGCCTGGTCTAGTTCCAAAATTAATGGCTGACTGGTGGTCTGTTATATCTTCTTTTGGGTGTATCGATTGGGAAGTTGTAGAGTAATGGAAAGTACTAGTTTCCATCTCTCCTCTTCATGTGATGGACATGGAATAAAAGAATGAAAAGAAAAAGAAAGAAAGAAAGAAAGAAAAGATCATTCATGGGAAGAAAGAGGGGAAATGGAGACTCTTCTTTCCTCTTGTTTCTTCTCTCGTTGCAGTGAGCAGTGCCCTGCTGCACTGGCTGATAGACAATACAGGCCAAGAATGAAAAATCCACTCTTTCCGCCCCACCTCGGCCCTCTCTCTTTTGTTGATGATTGATTTGATTTTTGTTGCAACTGCCAGAACCATCCATCCGTGTGTTCACATGACCTGTTTTGTCTCTTGTCCCTTGTCTCTTGTCTCTTGCCGTCGTACATCAAAAAAAAAAGAAAAGGGGGGCATGAATTGTATGGCGACAGAAAGGGGTAACAGAAAAAGAGGGAAAATGAATGAAGACAACTGCCTCTCTCTCTCCGTGCACACAGTGCGTCCCCTCTTGTTGTTGTCCTTGCATTAACTGTAACTACATGGATTTGACTGTAGTCTTTTTAGTTTGTTCTCTATTTGTCGATCCTTTCCTTGTCGGATCATTTTCTTACCTTTTTCTGTGTATCCCAGGAAAAGAGCTCCTCCTACAACAAGTTTATATTAACAGACAAAGACACAGTGGACACTGTCAGGAGTCAACAACAACATAAGCAACCACATCATAGTATAAATAGAAACCCGAAAAAACGCACTATTCTACGGCATGCATTTTTTAGACTCTGTCCTTCTTCTATACTCTCACACGCCTCCACCTGTCTATCAACAATGACATCTCCATCGCTTTAGTTCGCTAATGCATTGCAAACACACACCACTTTCTCCCCACTCATTCCAACAAAACACACACAAAAATAGAATAAAACTCTTCTTTTCCCGCCTTTTTATCGTTCCTTCTGTATTCCGCTCTCTCTCGTACAATTGATCCTCCGTGTGTACCTGAGATTGTTTGTGTCGAAAACCGTTGGTATGTGCACCCTGCACTATATCAGGGTGATGATATGTGTGAGAGCGAAGAGAGTGAGAGAGAGGATAAGAGGGAAGAGGGAAAGACGAAAAGAAAAAGGACAGACCAAAAGAAAAAAAAATATGTCCGGAGAAAGCGGTTTGAAGAAAGTGGTTTAGCTTTGTGACCTGAACTGGGAAAGATCAGACAGAGTAGACAGAGCGTCAAACGAGTGGTGAGGCGATGGATGGAGGGAAAGGGAACAAATTAGAGAGGGTGGAGATCATTCAACCTCCCCTTCTGTTTAATTTGTGTTACAGAGGTTGAGGTGGAATGTGAGTTGTTTGACGCTGCCTGGAATGAATACGACTGTGGAAGGAATCGAAAGGGAGAAAAAGAGTTGGGGATATGGGGGAACACCTCCATTTATATCATTATCGGACGCAACTGCTCTCCTCTCATGTCCATAGTAGAAGGAAACCAGCCAGCGGCCAAGGTCTCTGTCAAAGAGGACTTATAGAGCGAGTGGCGGGCGGGGCCCCTCAAGTCAGTTCAACCCCCCTTGTCACTCTCCGCAAATGCAAAGTCTCGATTGGCTCTTGGCTTTTTTCTGGCTCCCCTTCCTTCACACACAAGAGCTTACACATGCCGACAGTTATCAATGTACGAAAAGACTATTGTCGTAACGACATTTCCTTGAACTTCTAGGCCCTTCGGAGCTTCTTGTAACAAAAATAAAACAACGTATAAATATATGATTGAAGAACAGATTCGCCAAGGAACAATGGCGAATCTGCATACGATTCGAACATACTGAGAAGACGAGTGAAACGACAAAGAGAGGAGGGTTTTTTGATGTCTAAAAGCGGAAAGTGCAAGACGATTTTCAACATAACGGGAACAGGAAAGAGAGACAAGCAAGGTGACAAATGGATGACCATGACAATAGGTCCGTGACAATGACAACGCGGGACCCAGAAATATTAAAAGAGTATACTTTCTCTCTCTCTCTTTTTTTTTTTTTTTTTTTTTTTTTTTTTTCAACAGAAAACAAACGGCAGAGAAAAGACGACATACGAACAGATAACAAAGTAACAGAGAAGCACGGTGATGTCATAGGCTATGAAGCAGTTGTCATCGAACACAAGGCAGGTAAGATGCCGTCAACAGAAGAAAAAAGGGAGAGTGATGCTTTTTGGAAGGACAGGAAGATGAGAACGCGACAAAGAGCAAACAAACATCAACAATGGGGATCATCATTTAACATTGAGAGGGAGGGGCCGGACCATGACGTCAATCGATTCGGTAACTAGCATCAACACTAAAGTAATAGAGCGATGACCCCGATTGCTTTCCTTTTTGTAAGCCGTTGAGCGACATACGACACGTCAAGGAGAGGAGAGAGGATTCATGCTCGAGAAGGAAGGGGGGGACGGATGGGGACCTTCGGCAGTAATCAGAGAACAAAAAATTGAAAGCACAAAAGTCGAGAAAAAAACTTAAAAAAAATGTCTATTTTGTGGTGTATTATTTGCTACAACCCTTGCCCCCCCGATTTCGATTCAACCCCTCACCGCAACCACCACCCGTACGCCACAGAAGCTTCATCCATCCAGACCAGGCCCTGTTTGTCTGGCTATCATCATACAAATGCAACAGTCAACTTTCGCCCAAGCGCTCGTTCTCAAGAGGGCAACAGCCAGCATACTATCTTTTTCATATTTTTTTGTACGTATGTCATCCCCCCATTCAACCCATTCAATGGGCTCCATTCAATTGGTCAGAGTCGAGTGGGACAAAAAAGGAATCCAACAGCAGACTCGAGGGCACTCAACTCCTTGAGTATAGTGTCAGTGTGCAGGGACCTCTGACACAATTTTTTTTCTTCAACTTTCTTTCCGCGATTTGGCGTTTAAACCTTACTTACTCAATCATATCTCTCCTTCTCCTTTTCCCCTTGAATTCATCTGCAAGGAAGCATATACACAAACACAAAAACATGGGGGCATGAACAAGCGATGAGAGGGAGAGAGAGAGCACGGTGTATCATAGCATAGTCATTTTCGTGCATTTTTTATTTATTTTTTTGCCTCTTCCCCTGCCTTTTGCCTTGCTGTTTTTATTTCCTTCAGCACACTTTTCATCACCCTACTGTCGTTCATCGTTGTTACATTGAGAAAGAGATGCATAGACCAAGGATGTTTCGATTTTTTGTTCATACAAGACAAAGGGATAGAGTAGAGTTGAAAAACGGAGAGAAGGCATAAAAGTTGATCATTCTATCTTCTCCCAATTTTTTTCTCGAGGATGCCAAAAACACCCCCCCCCCCCCTGCTCCTCTGCCTAACCCCTCCTTCTCGCTGCAATAAACACAAGGTGCAGAGCGATTGCTAAATGGCGACAAAATGAAAGCCGTGGTTGTTGATAATGGGTGGTGGTCGAGACAACGTCCTTACAAGGAAATGCATTCGTCGCAAGTCGCAAAATCAAGGGGTGGTAGGGTGAGACGAAACAAAGGTGAAAACAAAGAAGTGAATGAAGCGTGGCGCTTTTGTGTTTTCTGCGAAGATGAAATACCTTTTCATGTTACCTTTACTTTCTGCGTTACAGGTTTCTTTGGTCACCGAGGCGAAAAGGGGAGAAGGGAAAGAAACAAGAAAAACATTGTTCTGCTCCCCCTGATTTTTATTCCTGGACATCATAGATCAATAAACACCGATCAGGTACCTGCATTCTACTTGAATTTGTTCTCATGTGCCTTTTTTTCTGCGTCATCTAGCAGGATTATACCCAACCCAAACAAACACCAAATAAACACAACAAGAAAAAAAACCACCTGAGGAGAAAAAAAAATACGTCCCTGATCCTGCCAGTTCTCGATTTCCATCATCCTCAGATCCTGTCCCACAAGGACTAGTTCACATGTCCTCAGATCTATCTGCATCTCATGTTTACACTCTTTTCATGACACAACCACAGGAACGTAATTGACACTAAAAAAAAGGGTTTTTTATTTTCGTTCATACACCATAATATAGAAGAAAGGCTCACACCAAACCACTCCTCCTCAGAAACATCCAAACAAGACGATCGTAACGAATTCCTTTATCTGGACACATTTGAGTAAAAAGCTACAGTGCAATGTAGTGTAGGGTGTGGAGTAGAGGGAAGGGGAGGACGTGTTTTACTTGGCCTCCTCGGTCTTGTTCAACAAGTTGTTCTCCTTCAACAATGCGTCAATCTCGGCCTGGTCAAAGATCCTGCGAACCACCTTTCCATCGACCAACTCGAGCGTTGCAAACTCGACTAATATTTGTAGGGTGTAAAGAGGATGGTTAATTATATTATCACGTGGGTAGGAGAAATAAGCGGCTGCTCGATGATCTGAAGAGCACACAAACAACTGAACAAAGCAAGAGGTGAGAGAACGTACTCTTGTCGGAGCCCAATGATGTGGTATCCATGGTCTTGCTGAGGACCTTGATGGCAAGGTTCTTGGCCTCCTGGAGGGTAAGACCCTCCTCCTTGTACTCCTGTCTCAAGATTCCCTGGGCACTGGCCGTGTTAGCGCCAATGCACGTTGCCTTCCATCCTGCATAGTTGCCCGAGGGATCCGAGTGGTACAATTGGAATCCGTGGTGCTCATCCCATCCTCCATAAATGAACGACACTCCGAAAGGACGCAGACCTATTCATCGTTATTGGCATCGTTGGAATAGATGGAATGATAGGCGTCAATGGTTTGATCGAGGTGAGCAAGGCTTATGAACCACCTCCAGACAACAATTGAATGAGATGTAGACACAAAAGTTACCTCCGTACTGAGTGTATCCTTGCTTGAGGTCACAAAGCTTCTGCACGAGCTGTTCGCAGGGCATGTCTTCGTTGTAGGTATAGAGGTACTGTTGTGCGGCAGTCTGTACATAGTTGATCAAGATGTTGGCGTCCGAAGTAAAACCGGCAACTCCGCAGATCATGTTGCTATTCATTGCATAGACAATAAGAGGATACTAGTTAGATCTTCTAGCTCCATGATGATGGCATATGTGGATCACAGCATGGTGAACTTGGTCGCTCAGGGAGATAATTCGTTAAATGTTGGTTTTTACGACCGACCGTCACCCTTCCACGCCACATCCACATCCCAAGTACACCATCCACGACCGAGACCGACCCCTTGAAGAAGAAACTTACTCGTTAATGATGTAGATCTTCTCGCCTCCTGTAGTCTGGTCAAGCAACTTGGAGGCAACCTTCTTCTCGGCAGCAATGACAAGACCGTCTTTGGCCAAGATTCCGAGTGCTGTACTGGCGTGCGAGATCGCCTCCATGGCGTATTCTACCTGGTACAAACGACCTATTCAAAAAGCACAAAAAACGCGTGTTGTTTAGCCGTTTGCGCGTTCGATTTAATGCGCCGTTCTTGTCTCGTGTCTACAAGGTCAGCGGCGGGTTCCAAGAAACGGTGCGCGTGGAAATAGACTGGGAAGGTATGCGTTGGCATGCTGTCTTTTCCTCGGCTGACTATTCCTTCCATGGGAGCTGTTGGCGTTGGGCATTACCTTCTGGCGAGAAGATGGTTGTGCGGGCATCGTATCTTCGAGACATGGCTGCTGTTGAATCTGTTCTTTCTTAGTAGGTTGCTGTTGTTGCTGGTTTCGGGTGTGTGTCGAGGGTCTTGTTCAAGGGTCGAGTCTGTCTACTGAAATGGTTCTTGGGCGGCTGGGCTGGTGGTGAAGTAAAAGGAAAAAGTAATAAAAGTTGAGAAGTGGAATGAATGACTGTGCCTTCGAGGACGGTGCTGGTTCACGAAACTCGACCTTTTGGGTGACTTGGAACTTTTGCTCTTCTCTCTCTTCTCGCACACGCTGACTGGTGGACGCGTCCCTGCACTTCGTAAGTCCCCTTCGTCCCTGATATTGAATTTTTCACGTCACTGTATTACAGAGCCTAGTGGCCAATCGCAAATGTTAATACTGTAGAAAGCATATATGCAGCGCAATTTCTGGACATCGTTCGCATTCTTCTTTCTGATCACCCATCAGAGAGCAAAGCAACCTCAGGAAGAAAGGACCCATAACTAAATCTTCAAACATATCACGCATCTACAAAGGATAACACAGCAGGACACATAACATAACATGAACGCACCCGATCGTTTCGAACTCTTCGTCTTGCCTGATGGCGTCAAGAAGTATGCTCCTCCGCCCCACCATACACACACACGACTTTGACATCAGGCTCTGTTACTGTGCCATGACCAACCAGCCGACACTTTTGTTCGCGATCAGTTTCAGTGTATGATGTCGTCTATAAAAACCAACTCACCGATTCCTCATTTATGTTTTTCTCGATGATATAGGCTGACCATTACACCAGATACAAAGATCCCCAACGCAGCAACATTCAAGATCGAGAAGGAAGATCACACCCTCGCCAATATGCTCAGGATGTAAGTCACTCACTCGGCCACCACTCACAGGAAACCCTCTTCCAGCAACATGACTACCCCAAAGCCTTGAACCACACTGCAACAGCATCCAGGACGAACCACTCATCGATTGGTACATGTTTCTTGAATGTGGATAATAGGCAATTGCTAGAGGATCCCAAGGTTTTGTTTGCAGGATACAAGATGCCTCACCCCTTGGACCACTACTTTATTCTCAAGGTCCAAACAACGCCCGACACCAACCCTGCACATGTCCTCGGAAATGCTGTCACAGAACTCATCCAGACCGTTGGAAGCATGAAGAACAAGTTCGAGGTAAGACTTGCTTGTACTTCTGGGTCGTGAGTGGTTTTTAGCATAGGACAGGCGAGTGCGTTGTTGTTAACTTTTTTTTTTACACCCTCTTTGATGTATGTGTCTGTGTGTGTTTGTGGTTTAGATGGATTTGATCCGTGCTCGGTCAGACGCTTCGAAGGTGGATAGTGGCGAGGGCGAGGATTTGTCGTCTCACCAGGTCGATATGGACTTCTAATCTGGGATCAATAAGGCCTTGGGAGACCAACGACAATCGCGAATATCTCAGTATCAACAAAAAACACGAAAAAGAACAAAAAACACAACACAACACAACTGTATTCTAATAAAAAAAAAGTGCACAACAGCAAAAACAATAGAGCGTTGGACCTCGATCATTGACTAGGAGGACTAGAAAGGCCTTGCATATCAATGTTACACGGCATTGAAGGTGTAGTGGTGATACATTTGAAGGGGAAAAGTACAAAAAAAAAGGAGAACTGTATCTACTCGTCATCGACCTCCTCATCTTCATCCTCCTTCAACTCAACAACCAAGCTGGCACTGGGCCACAAAGCGGGCTCATCCTTGATCAACTTCTTCCGGTCAGTGACCTTAGTACGAGGGAAGGGCGAGATCAAAACAAAGTCATACTCGTGGGTGTATCCAACATGCTCCTCTGCCTCAAGCTGCAACTCGGCCTTGGTTCCATTCTCGCGGAATTCGATCGTCTCGATAAAGATGTATACATGTTCCACAGGCTCGGTGCCCTTGAATCGCCGGATCACACGCTCGCCATTCCACAACTTGAAGCTCAATCTCGCACATCCAGCCTCGCCCGCCGCAGGTTCTTCCGGAAGGTTATCGAACAGATACTTCAAGTGGCGTTCGCGACGGTCCAGGGCTGCCAGTTTTTCAGCCTCGATCCTTTCTTGCTCGCGCTTCAGTTTCTCTGCAGCCTCACGGGCCTCCTTCTGTTGACGGGCCTTCTCGCGGTCGGCACGGAGGGACTGTTGGTAAGCATCATCCTGTTGCTGGCGAATCTCCCGAGCCATCTCGCGTTCTCTACGATCGGCCCGCAGACGGTCCAGAGCGGCCGACTGACGAGTCACCTGTTGAGTCAAACGCTGGATGACCTGTTCTGCAGTCGAGGGGCCTTCCAACCGATCGACCAACACCATTTTGGTGGCCGATGATCCTGCCGTTGGTTGAGAGAGTGCGATCACGCCGATAAAAGGGTACCGAACCGTTTGCAATGTCGTCGCAACTATCCAAATCACACATGTGTATATCGAAAAAAATGTCAGCGTTCACCATGTGTAGCAGGGTCGAGTGCTTAAAGAGGTAAAAGTTTGTCATATGAATTCCATGAGATAGAAGAGCAGCATGATGCGTACCTTGGAATCCCTCGGTCTCTTTGACGTTTCCGCCCCAGACAAGAAAGTCGTTCGTGCGCAAGTAGTTCAAGAGCTCACTGTCTGCCAATGTCTCCTTGCAAAACTTATCTGTTGCATCGTGCTCATCCGAATGCAAGTAAACCACCAGGAACTTCAAATCGTTCTTGGCCTTGTTCAACGCCTAATGTTGCAAAATATGCATTACACAATAACGTCAATCTCCAGTTGTGATTTTCTGGATGCTGGTTCAATATGCTTGGCAAAGAGAATTCCTTGAATCCATACTTACAGCAGAATATCCGCCGGCGTGAAAGTTGGGATGAACAGTTCCATAGCTTTCCTCATAGTCCCTCAAGAAACGGGCTGCGACAGAGGTTGGGTCCTGTGGTGGTCTTGAAGGTCCTGTTCGTGTCGACTGTCCTGTAATAGCCTGCCTGAACGTCTGCGGGAACAGTGTGTCTATGTAGATATATAACGATGATCATGTCACTTTATGCGTCAGAACCTGATTGCGATCGAAACCACTCCCGACGAACAATTAAACCGCTTGGGCGGGTGTGTCTTCAAGGTGATAGTGGGACAAGGGGGACTTACAAAAGTAGGCGAGGAAGGACCAAGTGACACCCCAGATGGTATTGATGGGCCAAGAGAACCACGACAAGAAGCTTCGAGACTGTCGTTTGCCAATTGCGAAAGAGAAAAAAAAATATCAAACCTCAGGTTAGATTACAATTGCCCGTACATTCAGCCCAGCAAAGGCTTTTACTTGTTCTTTGTTGCACAGTTGCCAGATCGATAAGCACGCCATATGGGAAATCGATGTCACTTACAAATGAAGTTGGAGGTCTATAATCAATAGGAAGATAAGAAAGAGAATCTTTTTGAGCTGGACATCCTGCGTAACAGAAAAGCTGATGGGTGGAAAGAGAAAAGGACGTCTCTGATCTGTGTTTGCCTCCTTACCTTGGGGCATTGGTATGATGATGAGTTGGCGCAGATGGTGGTGGAGGAGGAGGCGGCGGCGCAGGATGATCATCCTCGTCTCTGTCGCTGTTATTGATATTGTTAGTGTTGTCGCCGTCGACTCCTAATCCGCCCAGGGATTCATCTGTTCTCGAACGAGCGGGTGTGTCTCCAAACTGCGCCTGCACTGCGGTCTAATTGATATCAGAAGAGTCGATAATCGCAGGTTAGCTCTGGCTCTGTGTATACGTGATCAATCATCACCCTTTTGCCACCTTGCAGGAGTCTGTGTCGGCTTTGAGGGGGCGAAGAAGGACTTGCCTCGAGTTGCCAAGAGTGATGTTCTAGGGCAAGAACGGCGATTTCGAGGTCATTCTGTCCGGTGACAGCCTAGTTAGTTGTTAGGAAGGGAATGATGAATGGTCAGTCATGGTGTCATT
This sequence comes from Linnemannia elongata, assembly GCA_036320915.1. Taxonomy (NCBI): domain Eukaryota; kingdom Fungi; phylum Mortierellomycota; class Mortierellomycetes; order Mortierellales; family Mortierellaceae; genus Linnemannia; species Linnemannia elongata. The sequence continues at coordinate 160,282 of JAXBDG010000020.1, forward strand.
TCATTCTAGAAAAGCGGCTTTTTTTTGTCCTTGTTCCTGAGGTCATTCAAAAGGGTCAGAGAGATAAAGGGAGACGTACAAGGTAGTTCTCGAGGATGCCCTTCTGGTCCTCTGTGAGCTGGTCCAGGACGTCCATGAGGTTGAATGCGTCTTCCTTATAGCTGTTATTGTCGAGGGAAGGTCGTTGGTTGTTGGCTGTCGATAGGTCGAATGTGTGTGTTAGGAGTAGTAGCAATGAAGAAGAGGAAAAAGAAGTAAAGACGTCTCTTCGTCCTTCTTTGTTCATCAACTGGGCCAGTCTCAATGTTTCATACACGTCCTTGGAGCGAACGAAGTCCCCGTCTCAATTAGGGCAGGTGACAGGTGACGTGTCAATGAATTCATATCCAAAGGCCAAGACTTCAAAAGAACCGTTGATATTCTTCCATGCTCACACACACCCTCCCTCTTCCTCCCCTTTCTTCACTCAGACACAACTCAAAGAAATTCATCATGGCATGGAGATGTTCTGGAGTCTCAAACGAAGACCTCATCAATCGAATGTCCCAAACTAACCTCATCACGAACCCAACGGTCAAAGCTGCCATGCTCGCCGTCGATCGAGGTCACTACTCAAGGTTCAAACCCTACGAGGTACCTTTTTTTTGTGCTCTCTTTTACCCTACTCTTTCTATCTCCCACTCTCTCACCACACACACACTCAGCCGAGTGTCAAAGGGCTTTTTTGCTCACCCGTGTTAAATGTTGAACTAGAAACCATAGCTGACAAGCTGGTATCTTGACATAAATAGGATTCACCACAGACGATCGGACACAACTCGACTATCTCGGCTCCACATATGCACGCTGCTGCCCTCGAGAGTCTCGCACCCTTTCTCTTCCCTGGCGCCAAAGGTATCACACCTTCTATTCATTTTAGCACCATATCGCTATCCTTCTCATCAACTGGGCGCAGAACGCTGACCACTTTGCCTTTCTTCTTTAGCTCTAGATATTGGTAGTGGCAGCGGATATTTGACAGTGTGCATGGCAGAGATGGTCGGGCCAGAGGGACGCGCTGTCGGAGTTGAACACATTCCAGAACTGGTGGAACTGGCCAAACAAAACACCAAAAAGGACCATCCAGAGTTCCTTCAGAACGGTCGTGTTTCTTTTCACACTGCCGATGGTCGTGTCGGGTTTCCTCAGGATGCACCCTACGACTGCATGTAAGTCTTAAAATCCTGTACACTGCCATGATGGTGCCATGACGGCGACGAAACATTTATTGCTGATCGTTTTATACACATACTAACCGTAGTCATTCCTGTGATGAATGACAGCCATGTGGGAGCTGCGGCGTATAAGTTGCATGATAAACTGGTGGAACAACTGAAGGCGCCCGGCAGGATGTTTATACCTGTGGGCGATGAGAAAGGACAAGCGATCTATGTGGTTGACAAGGACAAGGACGGCAACATCACCAAGAAGAGGGCCATGGATGTCTGGGTAAATACTTGACTCTGTTACTTCAGTCATACGCCTTTGCCTTTCCAACGTCGCTCACTGCTATCCTTGCACATCTGACCCGTCTGTATTCATTCCTTTTGCTCCGTTCTTAATATTGATCAGTATGTCCCATTGACAGACCCTGAACATCAGCGCAATCGATGAACTCGATCAAGTTGACAGGAACGACGATCAGCCAGCACACCATCTTTTTCTGTACATTGCAACCAACCACTCGCGACATACTCAGATTTGCAAATATTCGCACAATGACTGCTTTTGACTCAAGAACGCGTACAAGTAGGAGCGGCGCGGCGGACTTGACGCGTCGTTGTTTTTTTTGCTCGCAAATGTGCACAGAAGTATCTCAGACGACAGAAGTGCACGTTGCACAGCTAAATGGTTTTAGTATAGCCAATGCAAACAAAAAAGACGCCTAAAAACAAAATAAAAAAACAAGATTGATAAGAAAGGTAGATTGAACAAGGCAATTCTGGTTAGGATGCTTTGGAATGTCTTTTGAGATTAAAGAGATTCTTCCTTTTGCTCCTTTTACTGCTCGAGTTCGGTTTTCTTCTCAAAATGAGGGTTCGATTTCCATGGCCAACAAAACTAAACAAACGGCAGGGAAGAGCAAAAGCAAGGCACAAAGACATCCACAACGACGGTGTGGTTGACGTTTGTTTATTCTGACTCTCCTGTGCCTCCTTGGTCAAGGAGCAGATCCGTCAACCGATTTGCCAATTGAGAACTGATGACTGTTGAATAGCGGGACTGAAAAAGGCGTGGCGTTGGAGCGAGGGACGAACATGCGATGCGAGAAGGAGGGGAGAGCCGAAGAAGACAAAGAAAGCGAAGAGGAGTGAATAGTGCAGAAGAGGCCTTGGGAATAGGCTGGTAAAGAGGGGAGGAAGGAGTTAATAAATGACAGGCAAGATCAAGGGATGAACGAGGAAGAAGAAGGAGGAAGAAGGAGGGAGGAGGGAGGAGGGAGGAGAGTAGGAAAGCCAGGAGAACCAGGAGTACCAATCAATGCATTGGCCCCACAAGAAGACAAGGCAACGAATAATATGGGTTACCCATTGCCTTCAACGTATATTAATGTGCGTATATGTTGGATCCATTCCCATCCACAGCAAGGGCGGTATGCCTATTGTTGTGTTCACTCATATTATCTTTCCTTCCGGGAGTGTAGGTACATATACATACATCTGCGTGTGTGTAGTTGCTTGGCTGCTTTGCATTTTTCTTCTTTTTATCGTCCACACCTCCTTACTTTTCCTTTTTTCTCACTTTGGCTTGCAAATTTGTGCGTCTGTCTGTCTGTCGGCTCCCTTTTTTTTATCCTTCCCTTTTCAATCCCTTCTTCCCTTTTTCCTTTTTTTCACTTCCCTTTTCACTCTCACACTCCACACTCACTCCCAAAAACACAAAGCAACCCTCCCCTCCTTTACGTTCACTCCCATCCCGCATTCACTCCCATCCCGCATTCACTCCTCATTATTATTCCCGTCCTCCTCATTATCACTCCCACTCCGCTTCTCATTCTCTCTTCCTCTGTTTCATTCAAAAGGCTCGAGCACAGCCTACCAGCCTGCTCATCCACATATACCCACTCCCAGAAGAAAAGAAGCTTACGACTAGTACCCCCAAAAACGCACTCATACCGTACACGTCTGACCACCTTCGCAACTCAACAAACAAGACCGATTCTAACGAAGCCAAAGAAACAGGAAGCGACAATCTAAAAGCTGCCTCGCCCTGCCCTACAACAAACGAATAAGCGACTTCGGTACACCAACAAACAACAAACACAACCCCATCGGAATTTCTTATCCGTGAGCGCCATAACGACAAGCTCAACAAGGACGCACACACACACACACAAAACACAAACACGCATACAACGACCCACACACAAAACAACAATGCTAAAGTTCGCAAAGCCAAGCAGGACCACAGGTCAGAACTTGGTTGGACTCTGGAGACCCTCGTTCACGCGCGTCGACCAGAAACTGTATCTCTTTGGAGGAGGAGGTCATGTCACCAACGACCTTCACGTCCTCGACCTCGTCACCATGCATTGGGATTGTATCGTGGTAAGCTACGTTTTCCTTGTCAGATTGTAGCCGGAAGTACTCTTTTGAGAGGACAGCGGAGAGACATTCAAGATCCGTGTGGTCCACCTTGTGTTTTTTTTTGTTTTGTTTTGTTTTTGTTTTGTTCACGAACACACGCTAGCGTGCCTTCATTGTCGGAATGATTGGCAAGGGATTTTTTTATGTGCCTTCATCCATAAAGAGTCGAATCCAGGGCCCATACCCACAGACAATAATAAGAGAGGTTCTTTGACCAAGAAACGACAGACGACAACAAAACGACAAAAATGATCACTTGCACCATATTCTGAGACAGAACTAGTGTCAAGCAGGAGAGGGATGCCAACAATAGGCGATCCAGGGGCGATGTGGACAAGAGAGGGGGCGGGCATGATTGCTGCTGGGGAGTTAGGAAATAAAAAGATGTCAGTAGGGGGTGGAGAGATGATGATAAAGAACTCAAGGGACCTCCTACACAAGGCAAGGGACAAGGGAAAGAAACAAGGGGGGGAAAGGCAAGCTCGTTTCTGCTTTTTTTTGCTCCTGAAAAGGTCTTTTTGATTGGATTTTATTACTTGCATTTTCAAAACTTGTCCGTCCTGCACAGGAATGCAAAAAGGACCACTACCACTGCAGGCGGGAAAAGGCACAAGTTGCAGAGCAGCAGAAGCCAAGAAGACGAACATAGAAGTAGTCGAGCAGAGGCAGACATAGGAGCGTGAAGTAGTGTTGAAAAAAGATAGGGGAGGGGATGGAAGGTCATGATACCTGCTTGTCCTACCACACCTTTTTCTGTTGACTTCAAAGTTGACAACTCGCATAAATCAAACAAAACAACGATTGGAGTCGTCCTTCTGACCGTTCCCCAATTTTCTCAACAACTGTGCATATAGGCCAAGGATGGTGTCCCACCTACCAAGCGATATGGACATACTGCAGTCCTTTGGAACCAGAACATCATCATCTTTGGTATGCGACAGATTCTTCTTTGGCCATCAAAACGAATGACATTGGACTCGGGAGGATAGAACGGCACGTCTCACTCTGCGTTTTTGTCAAAATGGATTAGGTGGTGCGAATGAGTATACCGATTATCGTGACGATGTAATTATGTTTTCATTGCAGACGCGGACGTGGTCTCGGCCAGAGATCAGAGGCGAAGTGCCGGCGCGGTACCTTCATTCGGCCACAGTGTACCGAAACAAGATGTACGTCTATGGAGGATTCGCCAAAAACTCAAAATGTAAGTTTTTGCCTTCACAGAGTATTTGAATCTTTTTGTAGATGATCGCGATGGCACGATGAGCGTAGCCATAATAACTGACAAAACTCAACTCATTCTCCTTTCATCTGTCTGTCAAAAGGCACATATGTCTTGGAGGAGATGAGGATATTGAACTTGGAGACATGGACGTGGTCAGACGCCTATACCGTGCCCGCTCGCTACAACCACTCGGCTAGCTTGATTGGCTCGAAGCTTTGGATCTATGCAGGAAAAGACGAAGCCGGTAACACTGTCTCTGATCTATACTCGATCGATTTGGTGACCCTCAGAGTGCTCCCACACACAGGCATCACTGGGAAGGTAGTCCTGCTCAAGTCTCAACACTTTTCAGAGTCAATCGGCAACCAACTAGTAGTGTTTGGAAAGTACCCCAACGAGGCCACACAGACGAGCCTCTACTGCCTCTGGATCATGGATCTGGATCAACTCGAGTGGCGGAAACTGGATGTAGACCAATGTCTCGAGAACGGTGTCTGGAATTACTTTACCATTGTCTCAAAGAAAGCACAACAAACTCCACGGCTGGAGTCTGGCGATGATATGGACTGTGGTATGGACTTGGACGAGGATGAATCGGCTCCACGACTGGTCTTCCTAGGCAACACCGAGAAGGATCGCCCTCAACCCTATGACCATTTTCGTGAAGTGCTCTCGATCAATGTCGAATATCTCGGAGTCTTCCAGATCCCACCCTCGAACCTGCAATCCCAGATGCGCATGATGCTCGACAATGACGAGTTTTCGGACTTTACGGTCATTGCCAAAGGATCGTCTCGCAAGATCCACGTCCACCGGATGGTTCTGTCGACACGCTGGCCGCACTTTAGGAACATGAATGCCTCTGGGATGATCGAGTCGAAGCAAGGGTCGATGACGCTTCCAGAGCCCTACCCGGTCGTGTACGCGTTCCTGTCGTTCCTGTACACGGACACTGTCGACAGCGAGCTGGAGTACTCGGTGGTCTGCGATGTGATGGTGATGGCCAACATGTATCTTCTGGAACGACTCAAGAAACTTTGCGCCTCGATTCTGCACCGATACCATCTTCAGATCGACACATGTGTCCGTATCTTTCAAGCAGCGTGTGTCTCGCAGGAACATGGACTCAAGAAGCTATCTCAGGAGTTCATCTTTCGACACTGTGGTGCGGTCATGAAGACTGATGACTGGATGTTGATGTGGAGTGGAGGCGCAGATGGTTCTTCAGGAGAGCAGCGAGCGGCTCTAGAAGAATTTATTGATGGCGTTCCTGAGGAGGCTAGCCTGGAGACAGCACCTGGATCACGGCGGACGAGCGAGGGCTATGGCGCTGGATATGACTCTGCAGCCAACTTTGAACCTTCCTTGCGAAAGGATGTTCCCTAGAGGCCCTCTTGACGTATCTCTCGCGCCCCTGTTCGCAAATGTTGCCTATTCTTTTTATTCCCCCTCCACTACCTTATAATCGCTTTCTTAACTCCACAACCACTTTCCTTATCCTTTATTCACTCTCTTGTAAAAACATACCAAGAGCAAAAGCTGCTCAACCCCAAGCCGACAAACATACCCCATGAAACTTCCTTTGCAACAAATAAAAGAAAAAAATGTAAACTTTTCTTCGCGATGAAAGATATCATGTGATGGTTCTGGGCCATTGGTGGAGTATTTGTTGTCGGTTCTTTTTCCTTTTCTCTTTTCGACTCTTTATCTTTCCCAACAACAAACACTCTTACCATGGCCGCGCTAAACTGCGCCGCTGTAAGCAAGGATAGCAAGGATAACAAGGACAACGTAGAGTCAGGATTCTCGCTACACAACCACCCAGCAGTGATATACTCTCACAAGCGTCTCCAGGATCCCGCACAAACCTCTCAACTGCATACCGTCCACGTCTTTGATTTCGACCAGACCCTCTTCCGGTCGCCCGCTCCCAATGCTGCAATTTGGGACCCTTATTTCTTGAGCAAGGTCATAGCGTGGGATGAGTGTGGGCCTGGGTGGTGGTTGACGAGGGGGACCTTGGAGCTTGGTCCCGAGGTTGAGGCTACTGGGTGGGATGGGTACTGGAACGAGGATCTTGTAAGTTCTTTTGGTTTTCGTTCTTGTCGCTTGAGGGGAATGGGTTTCCTTTGATGAAAAATCTTGAGAGTGGGTTACTGCGGATTATCTGACTCATGGATATTTTATTCTGGATTGTAATAGGTACCAATGGTAAGAGAGTCGGCAAAGGACCCAAGATGCCTAACAATCCTCCTCACCGGCCGTTACGGGCCCCTCTATTCTGACATCCTCCTCCGTATGATTGCATCCAAGCAGCTGGATTTTGATCTCGTCGCTACCAAACCTGCTACCGTCTACCGTCTTCCTCCTTCCTCCAACTCCTCCTGCGCCAACCCCTCCGACGACCCCGACACTGACCAGCCCAATGAAAGGAGAGAGGAGGTGTATGTCAAGTTACACACCTTCAGTACAAAACGCGAGTTTCTATATAACGTCCTCCTAGAGTATCCGGGGATCCGCAAGATGAAGGTGTGGGATGATAGGCCCGGGCAGATTGCGCAGTTCCGTCAGGCGGGTGAGAAGTGGATCGAACAGGGCATGCTTAATAGTGAGGCACAGGGAGGAGGAGGGTTTGAGATTACGAGGGTCGATTTACCGTTGAGGTTGATGGAGCGGAAGAAGGAGGTGGCGCTGGTAAGAGGCATGGTTGAGGCTCACAATCGACAGGTGGATCTTGAGGATGCTGCTTTTGCAAGTGGGGGAATGGAGGAGGTGAGGTATTTGATTTCGGGAGAGGGGGCTATGCCAACGATTAGGCCCGAGTTGGAGAGTGTGAAGGACATGTGGGATCCGTATTGGGAGTATGTTCCGCAGCGAAGGACGCGTATTGAGATGATCGATACTGTGCAGTATACCGGGGTTGAGTTCTCGGCAAGCACTCAAGCACTGTTGAGAGGGATCGCTCTTGGTGGTGGTCGTAATCAGGAGCAAGGACAAGGGCAGGGCGGGGATTTGGAAGGATGGACGATCCAGCCACCAGCGGCGTTACAGGACACAGACCTCTCTACATGGACGCCCTCCCGCGAATTTTACGTCTTCCTCTGCGCCCGAAAAGCCAACGCAGAATATCGCCAGAAGCTAGGCGGACTCGGCGCAACAGTGTTTGTTTTAGTCGAAGGGGTTGGACAAGTCGAAGGGCGGGCCTGGGCGCTCAAGGTGCGCGGTGTACATTCTCGATGGTTGAAGGAAGGGTATAAGGTCCTGGCACCTGATGGAGAAGTTTTTGAGTCTGTGAGCAAGTATTTGGCGGCGCACCCGGCGAAGAGGTTCGGGAATCTGACGATGAAGAAGCATGGGTCGAAGCCGTATATTACTATGGCGTTTGATCGGGCCCAGGGTGGTCGAGCGTCGGATGCATCGAGGATCACGGACTGGGAGCCCCTCCACGTCCACCTCGACTCTTCCACCAACGCAGCTACCACATTCCCCACTAACGCTACCCCTACCGTGCTCGCAGGAGGCCAAAAGATCGTCCTAGTTGGCACGATCAGTGAGAAAGTGGTCCTAGGCAGCAAAATCCCGAAATTCGGGCATTTGGCAACCATCCCCCGCGCCGAGGTCCAGATCCCGGCACTGGTCAAGAAGTATGCTACCGATAAGAAGCTGGATATAACGGGTCATGAACTGGGAAAGACGCTGAAGGCAATTGAGGGTGAGATGCGGAGGGTTGGGGTGGAGAATAAGCAGAGTAATCATGATGCGATTTTTGAAATTGTTTTGAGGGCTTGTGCGGGATTAGGGTCTGGGGCTGATGCTGAAACTGGCGCTGGTGCGAAGTCAGAGGACTGATACCCTTTTTCGTAGCTGCAGATACCGTTTTTTGAAATCGAAACATAACCAAACTATGTGTTAAGTAGAGTACAAGACGCGATAATGTAGCGGTTTTATTATCATGATCCTAGCAAATACAAATCGTCGGATGCTGTTGATGCCCTGAGGTTGGTTAGTCAAGGTACTCGGCGGCAGTCATGCCGCTATGATCCTTAATGGACTGGTCGACTGCAGGAAGAGACTGGAGGTAAGTGGCGAGTTCTGGCCACCCGGAGAGACAAGCATAGTGGAGGGGTGTTGATCCTTCATCGTCCAGCGCGTTCACGTCCACGTTGTATGTCTCTACAAGCAGCTTGACCTTCTTTAACGATCCTCTGTCGCATGCCCAGTGCAGCATCGTCATTCCCTATTAGTTGTTTGTTGTTCCAGGGATGAAAGGAGGTGGTTGGTTAGTGTCATGCGACGGAGGCATTGTAAACCAGGTTACGGTAGTATCCTGCAAAAGAAAGGAAAAGAAGAGACTTGCCATGTCGTCCTTGATGTTGACGAGCTCGGGGTTGGCGGATAATGTCTTTTGGAGGGCTTCTACAGATCCTGACTTGGCCGCCTCCAATGCATCCTCTCCTTCCTCCCTATCATATTCAACAAACGAAAGAAAAATGTGTCATTAAAATGAAGGTGGTGTTTGATCAGGGTAATGACACGTTGCCCAAAAATACAAAGCGTAAAAAAAATTCTCTGCACTTTTACAAAAGTGCTCAAACGACACCTACTCGGCGGGCATGGCCATGGTACTGATACCCGCAGCGGTCATGGTACTAGGGTCAAACTGAGTATTCTCATGGGGCACGTAAGGGCGCGCCAGCAACTCCTCAGCTGAGATCTCTTCCTTGTCCACTCCGAGATACGCCTGCAATTCATCCAAATCAGAATCTCCTGTTGGTAATACGGCGGCGAGTGTGGAGGAAGGATCGGCAATAGTTGAGGGGTCAAAGACCCAACCCCATTGACCTTCTTCGACTTTTTGGATGTAGGCGATCATTGCTTTTGTTGAAATGTTGAATTCTGCTGTATCGGTTTCTTCTGAAGTGGTGGTGGTGGTGGAGGAGGAGAGCTCTTGGGAATAAGTGTCGCCTGTTTCTTTCCAGGCCTTCCATTTTGCAGACTTTTCGAATTCGAGGAGAGAGGGGCGTGGCTGGGTGCAAAGGCCTTCCGTTGCTAGCTTGTAATCTGCATAGAGCTATCATAAGTTGAAAGATCAATAATGTGGTGTGGGGGTTAGCTAAGGTTATTCTCTGAATTCTGGAGGTGGCGCTTTTTCGCGAGTACAACTGGTGATGGTGAGGTTGAGAGACCAAGAAAAAGAGAGAGATGTCCTACGTACGGCGAGTTTTGTAGGGTTTGGTAGTTTGAGGTCCTTGCGGCTGCTCATGTATGCGACTGCACTGTTGAATCTGTCCTTGAGCATCTTTGTTGTGTGATTCCTGTTTGTGTGAGTGATGAGGATAAAAGAAACAAAAAGAAAAAGAAGCAAAAGTAGACTTGCCCTTTTATGCTACCAAATCAGGCACAGAAGCCGCCAATTGAAATCGAGAGACGTTCATTTTTTTTTTTTTTTTTTTTTTTTTTCCTTCTTGGCTCACTTTCTTGCTTATCGACTTCTTGTCTTTCTCCCACTCTCACACCTCCTCCACACCTACACCTCCTTCTTTCTTTCGCTCCCGACCCTTTTCCCTCGCCGCCACCAACTCGAGTACTTTCAAACTACAACCAACATCACCATGTCGGCAGCACCACCAGCAACACTACGAAATGCCTATATCGAAAAGACAGCAACCACCGAGCGGTCTTGGTAACAAACAACACTTAATCGACTTTCACTTGGTCCTCATTCATTACCACATTACCAACAAAAACGAAACCCTGCTGCTTCTTACTCTCCTTCTGACCAAAAACCTTTACTTCTATACCTCTTTCAACCCACAATGATAGCTTTATCTGCATGAAGATGACAACCAAGGTGCTGACAGCCAAGGACGGAGGCGACTTTTTCTATATCTGCCCATCCCACCTCCAGGACCCAGGATTCGCCAAAGGCGAAGGGTTCCCCCCCGTACCTACCGCAGAAGCCCTCGCCGCCGTCGCCGCCATCCGCAAAAAGAAGGAAGAAGCCGAAAAAAAGAAAGCCGATTCCACCACACCAGCAGCAACTACAACAGAGGAAGATAAACGCTCACACGCCGCCAAACTAGGATCCGCCATGTTTTCAGGACTGGGTTCGGTGGCGACCAAGGCTGTGAGCTCAGTATCGGCGTTCATTAATGATGAGGAAGCGACAAAGGCGAGGATACAGGCAGCAGAATTGGAGAGACGGCAGGAAGAGGCGAGGAAGAAACCGGCTTATTGGGTTTTGCATCGGGATATCTTCTATTTAAGGCAGGTGGAGGCCAAGAAGAAGGTTGCCAAGAAGACATTGGGTGGTATTTCCTTCCCCAAGGTCCCTGCTGGCATTTGAAAGGAATGAGAGGCTGTCCTCTTGGCAGATAGCGAAGTGTTTGTCTTTCTTTCAGCATCATAATAATAATGTTAATCTTGTCATTTCTCTCTCTTTCTCCTACCTGTTGTTGGATGATACACACACAAGGGTAGGCGGATTGGAATGCGATCGACTCTGTTCACTTTTTTTTGGATACTCAGCTGACTTCATCCATTGATCCACCCCTGGAAGGACCAAGCAAACAGTCGGTCAGTCGCTCGACGGCATTAATTGCTTCTTCAATTAGCTTTAGTTGTTCTAGCCCAAGCACCGTTCCAGACCCTCCCATGGCCATACTTTATGGCCAGACCCTTTTTTTTTTTTTTTTTTTCGTACACAATTTTATTTCTCTGACAAACAGAACAAAGGAGGCATTTGGAAGTAAAGGAGACTACAGACCAAACTCTTCAGTGAACCATCCGTCAGTCACAGTCCGGTCCGGGACCTGGCTCTGCGCAACAATTGTCGCTGCTCCTCACAGCAATAACGGAAGAAAATAAAACTATATACGGATGAAGGGGATTCTTCCCATCCTCTCCATCAATGTTAACCTCCTTCTTCCCAACAAGCTATCTAACAGCCGTTCATCAGCTGCTCGTGGATTCTTGGTCGCTCCAGGGCATGTCCGATCCTCATGTGTGGCTAGCGAAGCGCCACACGGGCAGAAACCATCGTGCGTGATGTAACCATATCCTTGACTCCAGTCACCACGAGGACCTGTGTATTTGGATGTCTTGTCCTTCACAGAGATGCCCTGGGTCTGCTCCCACTCGATAGTCGCGGAGCATCGGGGTTTCCAGATCCGCTCTGAGGCCTGCGTCTCCAGGTAGCCAACAAATTTGTGGAGGACCGTCTTGGCGATGGACTGTGGGGTTCTGAAGACCGCGCACCATTCAGTCAACATGCTCTTTGGAGTGATGCCGCGGAGTAGGTCCGATACGTTCCACTTGGGGTTCTCATCGCGATCGGGAGTAGGACTACCGCTGTGCACGGCTCGAGCTCCACCGATAGAGGAGAATCCCCGCACATGATCCGCATCTCGGGGGGGTCGCCAGTGTATGAGTACTGGTCGCGGGGCTTGACGACCGTTATCCATTATGGCCAGACCCTCAAGGTCTCCACAGCACTTTTTTTTTTGGCACCCTTCCTTAAGGGCCTCGGCTGGCGGCACTGCCACAACGGTATCCAGTACATAATGCTCCCTCAAAATTTTTCTCTAAAAATTTTTGGCACCTTTGCAACCCCGGCTAGTTTGTCGTAGAGCGCCAGGGAGGAAGAGGAGATCTTGGGTAGTGGTGTGGTGTAATATGGCTCTGTGTTCAGTTCCCGCTACAAACGGCAATTGGGTGGCAGAGGTGAAAAGAGGGAAATGTATTTGTGTAAGAAAACCCGCAGAACAAGCTTTGCAGAGACGTATCGTATCTCTCTGCGATTGCTTTAACCTAACCTGCGTAGACCGTCCTCTGGACATGCCTTGGTATCGCTAACAGGACGTCGGTCAATGACTCCAGTTTGATAGTAGACCTCGGCACATTCATTATATTTTGCTTTTTTTTTTATGTTACTATTTCCTTCTTTGTGCACATTTACTTTTGTTTCCACTGTTTTATCCTTGATCAGCAAGTGGGGACATGAAAATGGACAATAGGATGAATAAAAACTTTTTTTTTGTTTTGGATATTTTCCATCCGTCCTTGATGTCACCTGTTGCCTTTAAGTCGTACTCGTCTGTTTGTGTTTGCAAGAAAGAAAGACCCTCGAAGGGCTTCTAGAGAGGGGCTTGCAGGGCGCCATTTGGATGGTGAGCTGCTTGCAACTTATAACTCAATTCAGAAGACCATTGTTGGTCCCACTGCGTTCCTGTACCTAATAGAAGCCGTTATCTCTCACGTCCTCCTACAGATACGATGATACAGCAAAGTCGCCGGTTTGGAGGGTGCTGATAGTTCCTCGTTCTTGTAGAGAAGAACTAGTAGCGTTACAGTAAGTAGCAAATGAATAGTGTTGAGCCGCAAAATATAACTATACGCAGTCCTTGTCGCGATTTGTTGAGGCGGTGTGAGATGTGGTTAGATATTGATCAATGACCAACCCGGACGCAATTCTTTAGGCATTGGCGACATAGGCGCTTTAATAAGCGACGAGGTTTCATTTCCCTTTTGAATCAACGACTCACCAAAGAGCTGAGGTATGGATGGAGAAAATCATGGGACAATCAATTGGCCTATCGATCTAGCTGTGCACCCGTGCTGTTGTTTTACACACATGCATATCAGGGCCTCTTGATAAAGGTGGAGGGCTTGGAGAGGAAGAAAAGGATTTATTCAAAAATGATAAGAACGAGCGCGTCAAGTTGGAGAGGCTGATCAAAGTGGTTTCTAAATTCAAGCCCACAGGCCATTGATTTAACGCGTTTTGGACCAGTGGAGCTTGTTAACTCCTACGATGCAGCTTTTTACTTTTTCTTGGCGTCTATCTGTTCTCCTTTTCATTCTCTTTCCCCCCTCCTCACCCCCTCTTTCAAATCACTCTGATTCTCACAGACACCCACACTCGCCGACTAAGCCCATGGACTCGAACCCAGCTGCTTGTTTCAACACTTGGTGGCGCTCCTTTTATTGCTCGCCGCTAAGCAACCAGACAACCACATAAGCAACCAAGCAAGACACTGACTGGGAAGTGCTATGATGTTTTTTGTCGTATCTCATCTACCCTGCATCATGAGCAATCTATCCTCGAGGGGACAACTTGGAACTCAAGTCAGGAAACCAAGGACGAGCCAGCTCGAATCATTTGTCCAGTTCACCTATCACTTGTGGATAGGGTGTAAGCCCCTCCTTGGGTCACCACAGGTCACTGCAGGCGCCAAAGCCCAACGTTCCTGAACGGGTCAGATTGGGTCCGGTCGACCTGGTCGGGGAGTTGAGTGTCTATTTGTAGCTGTCAGGGACTCACAATGTGGACCCGAGAGGATAGGTATGGCAGTTGTGTGCCCCTTGGGCTTCATAGGCAGCGAGGTGCGTGAACATTCTGACTATGTATTTTTTTTTCTTCTAACCTCTTCTCGTCTTCTTTACCAAGCACAATGATCCAGTCCTCTCTCACAAGTCGACTCATCATGCTATCACAGCAGTGTTCTTAATATTGGTGGCAAAAGTGTCCTAGTACGTCACCGTAATTAGTGCGAAGTTTTTGTTACCTAATCTCGCGTGGTTGTTGTGCGAGGAAGTAAATTTGGCTTTCTGGCACCTGCTAGGAAGCAAGCACACACTCCGCCCGCCACCACTCACTTGGAAAGATAGAAAAGTCAGACTGGCAGAGGCCGACAGGCAGGCAGAGACTGACAGGGCGAACGTTTTACTTCATCCTCTTTCGCTTTTTTTTTTTTTTTTTTTTTTTTTTTTTTTCTGCCTTTTTACTTTCATCTCTTCTTTAACTCTCACCCGTTCGCTCTCTCCATTCCTATCTCCATTCCCTCTCCTGTGCACACTCGCCAAGGTCAACAATCACATCACCACCCTTCACAGCCAGCACGCAAACTACATCCATCCGCACTCCCTTCAAACTTACATAACACAGAAGTATATAACATCATGCCTGGCCCTGACGAATGGCTCGAGACAGTCCGACAGTGTCAACCCCTACCAGAGCTCGAGATCAAGAAGCTCTGTGAAATGGTACCGTCCCCTCATTCATGCTCAACTACTGCTCTCTTTGCACACGGTTTGCACTCTATCTGCGCTACCCCGTTTGCTTGTCTGCTGGCTCATTCGCACTGACAGGCAATTTCAAAAACGCAAGGCTCACCCACGCATCTTATTATCCTTATCAATTCAAAACCTCGATGACAGGTCAAGGAGCTGTTGATGGAAGAGTCCAACATCCAGCCTGTACGCTCTCCTGTCACAGTCTGCGGAGACATTCACGGACAGTTTTACGATCTGATGGAGCTCTTCCGTGTCGGAGGAGAGATCCCCGAGACAAACTACATCTTCATGGTAAGCGCATCGACATCGTCTTTTTATGAGTCAATTTTAGCTTGCCTATTCACAGACACTGCTCATAGTGCACGGTTTGCTGACCAGTGCGTTTCCTTCTCGTCACTACAATAGGGTGATTTCGTTGACCGTGGATTCAACAGTCTGGAGACGTTTACCTTGTTGATGGTCCTCAAAGCAAGGTAGCGATATAGCTTCGGCGTTTTCATGGAGTTATTGCGCAACGGTGCCTGCAGTGTCGCACTGTTAACGGACAGACCATCTACTGTTTACCGTGCGCCTTGTCCTGCCTTGTCCCCCTCCCTCTTGAGCAATTGACGATAAACTGGTACTGATAGAAAACAATTTATTATGTGATAGATGGCCCGACAAGATCACACTTCTTCGCGGAAACCACGAGAGCAGACAAATTACCAACGTCTATGGATTCTATGGCAAGTTTTTGGAAAAACAGGATCTCTCACTGGACTATTGTCGCACTCATGCTTTTCGACCGCACACTCGTCCACTGACACCCACATTGGGATGTCTTTTTCTCTCGATGCAATAGACGAGTGCCAGACCAAATACGGAAACGCCAATGTGTGGAAGTACTGCTGTCAGGTGTTTGACTACTTGACCCTTGCCGCCGTAAGTTGAAATGCTGCTCCTATTGATTTTAGCTGTACAGTTGAAACTCTTTGACATGCTTGCTTACCGACCAAGGCTCTCTCCTTGTTTTCCGTTGCAGATTGTCGATGGTCGCGTCCTTTGCGTTCACGGAGGTCTCTCGCCTGATGTCAGGACATTGGATCAGATTCGTACCATTCAGCGTTGTCAGGAAATCCCACACGAGGGAGCTTTCAGTGGTATGTGCTCTCATCCAGGCCGAGAGAAAGACACGTGCGACTGTTTAGTCTTTTTTCATCTTGCACATCGCCTCACCATGTACACCTTGCTTATCTGTTTGCGTTGTTTCTTAGATCTTGTGTGGTCGGACCCTGATGATATTGATGGATGGGGTGTGAGCCCAAGAGGAGCAGGATGGCTCTTTGGCGCCAAAGTAACAAGCGAGTTCAACCACGTCAACGGACTCAACTTGATTGCTCGTGCTCATCAGCTTGTCCAGGAGGGCTTCAAATACATGTTCCCGGATGACAACCTTGTCACAGGTAAGGAGGCGCTACGCTGTTTTTGTGTCCATTTGAGACGCGTTTTAGTATGCATTGTCGAACAACATATTCACATTCTTCAAAATCGTGCTGTTTAAAATCCACTAGTCTGGTCTGCTCCCAACTACTGCTACAGATGCGGCAATGTGGCGGCAATCTTAAAACTAGATGGCCCGACGGTCGACGAAACCAACTTCAAGATCTTTTCGGCTGTAGAAGTTCAACATACCCAGACCTCCTCCGGTGCCGGCGGAAGCCAGTACTTTTTGTAACAAAACCTTTGCTCCATCCATCGTGATCCACCTCGCGCTCTTTGTCGTTCCAAGCTCAAATACATTGCTTTTCATTACCCTTTTTTACAGTCGCTTGTTCCATTTTACCACATCTGGCCGTGCATCGTAGCCCTTATTTTTTTCACGCTTTTTTTACCCATGCATACATCCCTATCCTTTTTAAAACAAATGAAGAGTTTGTGCAACCAAATGACGAGATAAAGTATGTACAGGTTGGTTTTATTTTGAAAGGAAAACCAAACGAGAATGAGATGCTCTCGAACTTTACTGGGTACCACGGGCACCGTTCTTGTTGGGCTGGTTCTTGTCGGCCTTGTTTGCGCCAACAAACTCGGCTGTGCGGTGCTCGCGGTTGGGACCGTTCTTCTCGACCTGGTCTTGGGCTTGACGCTGGGCATCTTGACCCTTCTTGTCGCAAGCCTGGTTGTTCTGACCAGAGACGAATTCAGCGGTGCGGGAGTTCTTTTCCATGGTGGACTTGATTAAGTGGGGAGAGCGGAGGATGTGTTGTGTTTGAGGGTGGTTGTGATTTGAAGAAAAATAATAAGAGGGTGGGGATGGCGGGAACCTCCCTTTTTATCGGCGTAGAAGAAAAAAAGACGAAAGAAAAAAAACATGCAAGACAGTAGTGCAGACGCTAACGCGTGTCTCAAGAAAAAAAAAAAAAAGTGCAAGACACGAACTGCATTCCTGCCAAGGCTGCCATGAATGCACCACGTGACATATGTTACTTTTGCCACCATTTTTTCATTTGGCTGTTTCTGACTTTTTGACAGGGGCGGCATTCGGCTTTTATTCTTCTTTCACTAAATCACCGACAAACAACAACAACAACAACGACAACAACATCACGCATCATGGCGACGGTAGACAAGCGGATCCTGATTCGGATGGGCAAGGAGCTCACGGACCTGGAACAAACACCGCCGCTTGGAGTGGCTTGCTACCCCGTCAACGACAACATTGTGCATCTGCAAGCTGGTAGGGAAAGACAACAGACACCACACGACTGGACTTTCAGGAGATATCGTGCTAAACGTCAAACAAATACGACACGCCTCTAGACTCGAACTTATTCTGACCTAGAGGATGCTGCTCTCGTTGTTTGCAACCGGAATAGAGATTGCTGGACCCGAGGATTCGCCATATCACGGCGGCTCTTTCAAGATCGACATCCACATCCCCGATAGGTAAAGACCACTCATCAGAACGTCATAGTCAATTATCCGAACTGAGTGTTAGGGCCACTTTTGCCCCATAATGAATAAAGGACTAACTCGCTAACCCCTCTGGAATGTGAGTAGATATCCGTTTGAGCCGCCAAGGTGCCAGTTTCTCACCCGTGTGTACCATCCCAACATCGACGAACAAGGACTCATTTGTCTCGACATTCTGAAGGGTCCACCAAAAGGGACCTGGCTGCCGTCCATCAATATCACGACCATGCTGATCTCGTTACAACTACTACTTGCACAACCAAACCCAGACGACCCTTTGTTAGTGGATGTTGTGAGTTTTTTTTTTTTTTTTTTTTTTTTTTTTTTTTTTTTTTTTTTTTTTTTTTTGGATGTTAATCTGCATACTGTACCACATCGGAGATAATTCTGAGTGTATTTATTAGCCTTTGTTCTATCGTTGTATGTAGGCGACCGAGTTCAAGGAGAACCGAGAGTTGTTCAAGTACAAGGCCATGGAGTTTACCAAAAAGTACGCAACTGGAATGCAGGACACAAAAGAGACCACTTCAGGACCAAACGAAAGGACACGGATGGTTGGGCTCAAGGAGCTTGAATCGTTATTAGAAGAGTCGGACAGTCCGTCAGCTACATCACTGTCTCGTTCTTCCTCCTCTACAGCCTTACGTGCACCAGTACCGGTCATCACCACGGGATTATGTTTGACGACAGGATCCTCGGCTCCAGCTACAGCACCAACAGAGAGGATATCACTCGCTAGGCCTACACACAAGAAACTGACACTTTCACGCCGTCCCACCCCCTCGGTCGCAGCATCAGCAGCATCGGTGTTATCGGCCCCATTCGTGGCTCCTCGGCGGAAAATGAGTGCTGATCAAGGCGCTGTCGCTGAGTCACCCAAAGATTCTCTGGCTACTCCAGATGTAACTCCGGATAAGGTCAAGCAGGAAGAGTCAGCTCCTGTAACTCATATGGTCAAAGAGGAACCCGTACCCGAACAAGCACGCCTCTTGAAAGTCAAGTCATTGTCTTCACCTCCACCCACAGCGCCCATTGTATCGAAAGAGCCAAGGACGACAATATCATTGAAAAAACGGAAATCGCCGGCACTATTAGCGACAACACAACACTCACCTTCGCCTCCGGCAGCAATGGATTCGCCCGCATCAATAACGGTATTAAATTTGTCATTACAGGAGTCATCTGACTCTGACATCCCGGCTACTCCAGTACAAGCGGACCAGTCAGCCACACCTCGGTCGCCAACCCAGTCCACCTCCAAATCACCACAACCAGGATCGCAAAGGTCATTAATTGCCAAATCACCTACACCGACAGCGAGCCCTCTGACCACAATCGCCTCGACTGAGTCAACACCCAAGGAACCAGGATCCATTGAGGACGTGTCACCACGTCAGGAAGTCTTGACGCAAGAGCCCGTGTTACAGCCATCCCCATCGCCCGACATCCCTGGCGCCGCTGAGGATCTGTTACCCGTTTCACCCTACAGCAAAAACAAGGGCAAGAGCAAGGCTCTCGATGATGTCAAGATGGATGTGGACTTTCGGGAGACGGATCAAAACGAGTCTATGAACAGGGCGGCACATACGCGTCAGGACCACGCATTCTCGTTCATGGATGACATGTTGCCTACGGCCACTACTACTGGCAGCACCGAAGTTCTCACTGTTGCCAAGAAGCGGAAACTGTTAAAGAAGAATAGAAATTAGCTAATAAACTCGCGACCAGGTAGATGGTAAATTGATACAGGAGCTTTTAGTACTTTTCGTGTGTGGGATGATCGTGTGGACTGATTAAACCCATCGGTGACGGTGGTAAGGTGATTACGACGTGACGCGACGCGTTAGAGGTGATGATATCTCAGCCCCTCACATGGTCAATTTCATGGACTGATGGATGGGTATATGAACCACATGAGCTCGAGGTAGGCGTTTTGAGTTCATTCTTTCGTCTCACTCTCCCCTCACCACCACAAACACCACAAGAACAAGTCCATGCAAAAGTAAAGAAAGAACTCTCAAATAAAATCTTGTTGACACAGCGAGGAGGAACGCTTCACCAAATGCCTCAGATCCATCTATATGCTGTTTTAAGTTGTGTCGGGGGTAGGCTACCTGATGCACTACTCCTCCAAGCGTTCATCCCACGAATCGCAAGAGCTATCGTCCAAGAAGATGGTTTCTGCGCAGGCAAGCGAGGTGAGAAGTTTGTTGTCCGGCAATCGATATTGAGGAGCTTTTGCTGCATGCATTATTAGCTCTGTATTTGTGCATTATAAATGAAACGTGTATAGATACCTTCTGTGGCCGTCAAGCTGTTTGCAAAGTATCGCATACTTCACTTTGAATGCACTTTCGCGACCAACGCGCGATGTATTGTGTAAATGCATACCTGGATTAAAAAAGCTGCCGTACATTGATACCGTATGCGATCGAGGATAAAGGAGATGGGGGTAACAAGGAAATGCAACGCATGGCGTAATCGTTCATGAGGTATCGAGATTGGTTATTATTGATTTTTTTTTTTTTTTTTTTTTTTTTTTTTAAAAAAGGGAACATCTCCCTGGATCCGAATCCCTGGTATTGTTTTCTTTCATTTTATTTTTTTTTTCCAGGAGAGTAGAGGTGTAGCAAGAGTAGGTCATGAAAAATCATCCTTGACCATGTGCTGGAGTTCAAAAGTAGCCTCAGCGAAGAATAAAGCCAATATCGTAGAATCCATCTATCGGCGAGTCGTGTCGAGAATAAATATATACATGGATTATAAAGACCATCTATCCTTGACTACATATGAAGCCTAGAAAAAAAAATACGATAAGTTCGACCAAGGCAAAAAAAAAGTTATCCATGAGCTGATAGTATAAAACGAAGAGAAAAAAACGGCGCGCGAGTTTGACCGGACATGTCATCGCCGAAGAAGTGCATTTTAAAGTTGCTCTATCGTAAAGTGAATCATTATCGAAATGCCTTTCTCCACACCTATCCAGCTGATGAAAGGAGAAAAAAAAAGGGGAATAATAGCGCGCGTGAAAAGAGAAAGCGTCGTACTCAAAAGAAATTGACAAAAAAGAGTAGCTGATAGCCAAGGGGAAAAAAAAACACGCGTTCCTGTAACAGAGCGCAAATCACAGGCGTAAACAAAACATCCTCTAAGAGTAATATCCTTCCTATGTACTACCAGCGAATCGATATGCAATGGAGCTAAACAGGAGAAAGTAGAAGGGCCCTCTAGGAGACTGCATCGCTGGTGATGTGGCTATCAAACGTTGAAGAGAAAGAGTGTCGTAAATCAGTTTCGTAAATCTTCGTATTTTGAGTAAACGGCCATAACGCTATCCGACATCCACCATGGTATCGGGTAACAAAAAAAAGCATGTATTGGACACGCAGGCTTGGATCGCAGGTCATGACTGAGATTAATAAAAAAGTAAACGCGGTACAGGATATCTCACTATCGCTGTACAACATACTACGGGGATAAAGAGCTGGTATGTAGCCATGTTACATCGGGGGTGGTGAGAGAGAGAAAAAATAGCTATGTTCAGCACACAGAAAAGCCATAGTGTCATTGGGCAAAGGTTGTCGTATGGATGTATCGCTTTCGCTAACTGGAGTACGTAATCTCAGTTACAAAAATGACCACAAGGAACGGTGCACAGGGCTTTTACGTCCACCAGAATCAAAGTAATGTAATCTCGAGTCCGTAGATGATGAACCTAAGGAGAAAAGTATCAGCAAACCACTCTTTCTTTTTCAGTGTTAAAAGACTACCCAGAAACGGGCGGTGCTATAAACCCGCGTTATCTCGTTCAAGTGAAAGTCGATCAACAGACGCATCTGATCGCCAATAAGCTTAAACTGTACAAAAACCCCTGCATCCTGAATGTCATATCGGTCAATGACGCTGGGCAAAATAAGAGTCCCATACAAGGAAGAACCCCTGTCGATGGTTGCTGGTGATGATGATGTTAGGAGTTGTTGAGTAAAAAGAAGGCGTTGAAGTGTTTTATTTTTTTAAAAGAGTTAGTTGTTAATATTGGTCATTGAATCATGTAGAAGAAGCAAAACAGGCGTGTTTCACAGATGGCGAAAGGCTGAAATCCATATCGCTCAGAGCGTGAATAAAAAAGCACAAACGTCAGTGTTACTACGAGTGGATGCCAAAGATGGAGTTTTTTTTCATCTATTATCAGCCACCGGGCGGTCTTCCACGAGCACTGTAACTGCTACTGGAGGCGGGTTTCCGGGTGTCCACAAGGAAATGCAACCCTTTTCCGGATACGGTGGATAATATCAGATATAAACGCGGACAGTAAAGTCGCCTCATTTGAATCGATTGCAAAAAGGATCCAAGGCAAGACAAGAGAAGTCTGAGCGACCCATTTTAAGTCTGTTGATAACCTGGTCCTACTTTGCCATCTCTTATCGCGGGTTCAGCAAAAGGATTAAAAACAAAGGACGCCGCGTGTTTGTCAGAATCCAATTACCTCGGCGGCCATGACAATGAGATGTGAGAAAATGGTGTCCTGGAAGAAAGTGCTTAAACGAATCGGCATTTCGATATCTTACTTCCTTTAGATCAGATATGAAGAATGATATGGTTCCGCAAAAAAAAAGGGCTCTACACATAAATCTCACGAAAATAAGTGTTTAAAAAAAAAGGATTTTTACTCTTTACAAAAAACTATATGAGCAACAGAGGCGGGAATGCTAAAAACAAGGGAAGGAAAAAAAAAAAGGAATTGCGATATAATGAAGTGTCTATTTCTTCTCAGTCTTAGCGTCCTTGGCCTCATCCTCAAACTCGATCAAGAGCTCATCACCGGCAACAGAGTCACCAGCCTTGACCATGACGCTCTTGACGGTACCAGCACGAACCGAGCGCAAAACGTTGGCCATCTTCATGGCCTCAATAGTAGCAACAGCAGTTCCCTCAGCAACAACATCTCCGACCTTGACGTCGACTGAGACGACGGATCCGGGCATGGGCGAGAGGATCATGTTGGTGGTCGAGGCCTTCTCTTTGATGGGCATGTATTTTGAGAGGGCGTGCTGGGCAGGGTTGTTGATGGTGATGTCGAACTTGGTGCCCAAATGCTGGACGCGGAATCCGAGGGGGAGGGTGTCGAGGTATTGGAGAGTGACCTCCTCGCCGTTATCGAACTTGTTGGTGATCAAAGGCGACTCCAAGGGCCAGTGAGCAGAGGTTTTGAAAGGAGCCAAACCGGGAGTTTGAATCTACATCCAATGCATATTTATAAAGAATTAGTATACTTTGCATTTCTTAACACACGCATACGGGGCGAGCGACAACAAAAAAAAAAAAAAAATGGATCAAACCCTTACCTCGAACTCATCCTCGCCGTTGGTGGCTTTGCCGGTTTTGTGGATCTTGACGGGGACCTTCTCATCAACTCCCTGGACTCCGACAAAGAGCTCCCAGCTGTGGGGGGCCTCGCCCTGCAAGTCCTCCTTCAAGAGAGCCTCACGGCCCTTGCCCCAGGCCCAGTTGCGGAGCTCACGCTTGGCGTGCATGAGACCAGCCATGGAGGCGAGCTGGGAGAGGGAGGTGGCATTGGGAGAGTGACCCTTGAAACCGGTGGGGTACTCCTCGGCCAAGAACTTGGTCGAGTACTTGCCAGATCCGAAACGTTTGTGGGAGACAACCTCGCGAAGCAGGGGGATGTTGTGGGTTACACCCTTGATGACATAGGAGTCCAAGGCACGCTTCATGTTCTCGATAGCCTCCTCACGGGTGGCACCGTGGGTGCAGAGCTTGCAGATCATGGGATCATAGTAGATAGAGATCTCGGAACCCTCAACGATTCCAGAGTCGCAACGGACCTCGTTCTGACCCTTGGTAGAGCGGGGCTCGATGTACTTGGAAAGACGACCAATCGAGGGGAGGTACTTCTCTGGATCCTCGGCGTAGACACGGGACTCGATAGCCCATCCGTTAATCTTGATGTCCTCCTGCTTGGGGGCCAGCTTTTGGTTGGCAGCAACACGGATCATCTGCTCGACCAAATCCATACCGGTAATGTACTCAGTGATAGGGTGCTCGACTTGAAGACGGGTGTTCATCTCGAGGAAGTAAAAGTTGCGGGCAGAGTCAACAAGGAACTCGACGGTACCAGCAGACGAGTACTTGACGTGCTTGGCCAACATGACGGCCTGCTCTCCCATGGCCTTGCGGGTAGCTTCGTCAATGTGGGTCGAGGGTGCCTCCTCAATGACCTTCTGGTTTCTGCGCTGAATCGAGCACTCTCTCTCGGGCAAGTAGAGCTATTTCAGTTCAGAGGGGCGGAATACAGTATTAGTTAATCGTCATGCAATTATCTCTTGATTGAGACTTGCAAGTGGATTGACGAGGAGCTGGACTTACGGTGTTGCCGTGCTTGTCAGAGATGATCTGGATCTCAATGTGACGAGGGTTGTCAATGAACTTCTCGATCAAAAGACGGTCATCACCGAAGGAAGCCATGGACTCGGTCTTGGCGATCTTGAAACCCTCCTTGACCTCATCATCGTTCCAGGCAATACGCATTCCCTTTCCTCCACCTCCGGCAGAGGCCTTGAGCATGACGGGGTATCCGATTTCGCGCGCTATTTCATTCAATTGCAACGGTTGTTAGTGCGTGTACCTGGATGCATGAGCTGTCAGTACTGAAAACAAAAAAAAAAATACAACTTACAGATCTCGAGGGCGTGGTCGACATCGCGGACGACGCCGTTGAATCCGGGGATGATGTTGACCTTGGACTCCTTGGCAATGATCTTACTCTGGATCTTGTCTCCCATGGCAGCCATGGCATCCTCGGAGGGTCCAATGAAGGTGACTCCGACCTCATCCAAAGCCTTGACAAAGGTGGCGTTCTCGGACAAGAAACCGTAACCTATGAGAAGACGCATAAAGGATGAGTCGATTGCTCCAATCGAGGACCAATTACCAGCTCAATTGCTTCTTTCTTTCTACGCCATAAAGAACATACCGGGGTGGACAGCCTGGGCTCCAGTTTCCTTGATGGCCTTGATGATGTTGGGGATGTTGAGGTACGACTGGGAGGTAGGAGCAGGACCCTATCAAGTTCAAAACCATTCATTGGAAGGAATGGTAGCGATGGGCGTGGTTAGCGTCAGGTTGAGATCCGGTTGCAAATCATAGAAAAAAAAGCCATGAGTGTGTCCTTTCAAAGATCGGTCTGTTGACTTCATGAGTGGGTCCATCCTGGTTAGTATCGATCTTCTTTTTCGTTTGCTGACACTTTAGACGAACAGTCTTTCAGATATTATGATGTCGGAGAGATGGGACGTGTTACACTTTGTAGTTGCTGTTCCGTCGTCGTGTCCTTCCATGTGTTATGCGAGTTTG
Source organism: Linnemannia elongata (assembly GCA_036320915.1). Lineage (NCBI taxonomy): Eukaryota > Fungi > Mortierellomycota > Mortierellomycetes > Mortierellales > Mortierellaceae > Linnemannia > Linnemannia elongata. Next base: position 185,530 of record JAXBDG010000020.1, read on the forward strand.
AATAGATCCGTCTTGATAGTTACGCCCACTTCAGGCCAGACGTGCGTGCCTTCGATCCAATTGCTCGACCAGTGAGTGAAAGTGGGATCCAGATGGGTTGAGGTCTGTGTAGCTCTTGTTATTTTCTTCCCACAGTCAAATCGCCCTGTCGCCGGACTAAATAAAAAATAATAGTGTCGCGGTTCGTCTCTGTAGGGTTGTTGTTTCTCCACATACCACGTTGACGGCCTCGTCGGCGAGCTGGACGTGCAAGCTGTTGACATCAGCGTCGGAGTGAATAGCAACGGTCTTGATACCCATCTTCTTGGCGGTCCTGATGACACGGCAGGCAATCTCTCCTCTGTTTGCAATCAAGATCTTGTCAAAGGTCTATTATATAATAAGAGTTGTCCATCAGATCACGAGAGGAGAGAGTATTAGTCGTTTATTGAAGTCATGGACGAGACGCGAGAATAAAGAAAAAAAATAAAAAGAATCGAGGATGAGCATCTGATCGGAAAGGATTACCTTTCCATACTGCGAGTAGTCCTGCTTGGGCTGGAGGTGCTGGGAGGTGGCAGCGGCGGCTCTGGTGGTGGCGGCCGAGTGGAAGAGGCGCTGGCGGGTGGCGGAGAGGGAGCAGACCCAGCGTCCGGTGGTGCGGGGGATGGCCGCAGCGAGCGAGAGGGACATTATGTTATAAGTGAAGGAAAGGTACGAAGAGAGGAGAAAGGAGAGTGGAGAGAAAGAGAAGGGATGGAGATGAGAAGAAGAGGGGAGAAGAAGAAGGCGATGGGTGATGGTAGAGTGGGAGAGAGTAAAGAAAAGAAGAAAAAAAGGGAAAAGGGGGGGGAGGGACAGAGAAAAAGTAACAAGGAAAAAAAAACGGCACACGCAGAGGGTGTGAGAACAAGGAGGAGGAGCAGGTCCGCACTCACTCGGACCGAGGTCATTTTGTCGAAAGGGAACACTCATTGTTCTCTCTCTTCTTCTTGCTCAACTTTGACCCTACTGCTATAACCACCATCGGTAAAGAGTCGATTGATACATACTCATTGAACACCATCGCTGCTTGTTATTCAAGCACCATTGCTAGTTTTCTAGGTGTTGTTTTCGGATCAGATTATCATCATTTTGGAGTGTTTTATTTATTTACTGTGAGGCAGCCGGTTGAGGGCGGGTAAGGGTCAACGGGTCAACCGCACCGCGCTCTATTTTTCTCTTTTTTTTTTCTCATCCTTCTTCTTTGGCATGCCGACGAGTAAACGCGTTCTTGTTTGTTTGTTTATTTACACTTTATCCATGGACAAACACCTGCCCGATCCTTTGTCTTCCAATATTGTATCCGGATCACCTTGAAGGATGGAGGGCGGATCACAATTTGTGAAAGCAGCTTGCAACTCCCTTCAAAAACTGATAATCTTTTCTTCACCGGCCGACGTATGGTCAACTTGTCCTTTCGCGCGCTGTTTTTTTTTTTCTTCTCACACTCTGTCTTGTTTGCGGGGGAGACTAACAGTGTTCGCAACGGAAAAGTTCTTTTTTTTACTTTGTAATGTGCATTGTGTTATGAGTGTGGGATGAAATCTGTTGAAACTCAGTTAACCGTGGGAAAAATTCGAACAGCGAAAGCATTCGCATCGTCTCTTACTTTAGGGGAATAGAAGCAGAGAGGGTGAGAGCGCGGGGGCATAAGGGGACAAGGGAAGAAGGGAGACAGGAAAAATGAGTCCGGGGGAAAACATAACAAAGCAAAGTCATCGCACCACCCAACGAAACAGGAAAAATACTAGGGGGAGGGGGGAGGGGAAGAAGAATCGTAGTTATACCTTGTTCAATTGATCAAGAGGGCCAACAAGCATGGTTGTTCCGAACCATTGGTGCTTTGCTTTAGTTATCCTTATGGCTACTGCTCGTTGTTTGTTGTTCTTCTAGTTTTTTTTGTTTTTTTTTCTTGATCCGTTTGTTCGAAGCTTACAAGGCGTAGAAAAATAACAACCTCCGTGGTACCGAGCCGAGTCGGACGAAATATTTCGCCTGCGATTCAAATAATATACTGAACAACGACGTTCGATGCTTCTGGTTCAGAAAACCAGCATCGGTTGCTACGCCTTTGAGTCAATTGACAAGAATAAGAGAGAAAGGATGAAGGAGACAATGCTGGGCTCGAAGAAGGGTTGTGAGTGAAGTGAGTGAAGAGGGTGTTTGTCAAAGGAGTTGAAGTGTGAGAAGTGTGCGAATATTTTTCTATGTGAAGAAGAAGCCCTGCTCTTTTCCGCCTTCTTTCTCCCCTCTGCCCCTTCTTTCTCTCTTTTTGCCCTTTTTTTTTCCTTTTCTCTTTCTCATCTCTTCTCTTTTTCTCCATCCCTCACCTCTCTCCTCCTCTCGCCGCGCTCTCTCCCCTCTTCTTCTTTTTCATTCATCTTTCTTCTTCTCCTCCTTCCTCTCTTCTATTCTTCGTCCCCATCCTTCAAAGTCACACTCATGTTCCGCCTCTCGACCGTCGTCGCCTCGAGGGCCGCCATGGCCTCGGCCACTCGTCGCGCCCTCCCTGCCCTTGCCACCTCTGCCCGCCACTATGCCATCGGAAAGACCGCCCTCTCCGCCGAGAACGTAAATTACAACTCTCATTCTCTTTCGTTACTCATCTTGATCTCACGCCTTGTTCTATTGTCTGTGATTATAAAAATACTGATCCGTTATTTTTCGTACCGTTATACGCCTGATTGACTTGTAGGATGTTGTCGCCAAGATTGATGGAAAGCGTCAGGAGTCGCTCATTGGTGGTGGTCTGAAGAGAATCGAGACCCAGCACAAGAAGGCAGGTTCACACCCACAATAGCAGAACAGACACGCGAATCATACAAACACCATAGACGGACACGAACAGCAGTCGGGCAGATGTTCAGACGGATAGAGAAGACAAAGTGGGCATACGCAGACACGCAAACATAAGAGTCGGATCTATATTCTACTTTAGCAGCATACCGTTCCTAACAGACAACCAACCAACTAACACTTTGTCGTACCATTTTCAATCTATTCTCTTGCATACACCTTGGACGGGGTTCATGCATTGAATCACAATAGGGCAAGTTGACTGCTCGCGAGCGTATCGAGCTCTTGTTGGATGCTGGATCTTTCCGCGAATACGATGCCTTTGTTGAGCACCAGTGCGTCGACTTTGGCATGGATAAGCAGAAGGTAACGTTGAGCGATTGGATCGATGCCACTTCCTTATACTTGTCAATTACTTTGTTAATGTTTTGGCCTTGGATCAGCCTTACTTACACTCACTTCTTTCTCGTCTCGTTCATTTTTCTTGACGATTAGATCACGGGAGACGGTGTTGTTACTGGTCACGGAACCATCAACGGTCGCCGCGTCTTCCTCTTCTCTCAGGACTTCACCGCCTTTGGTGGTTCGCTCTCCAAGACCCACGCCCAAAAGATCTGCAAGGTCATGGACAAGGCTCTTCTCGTCGGTGCCCCCGTCCTCGGCTTGAACGACTCTGGCGGAGCCCGTATCCAGGAGGGTGTTGAGTCTCTTGCCGGATACGCCGATATCTTCTTGGTATGTTCAACTTTTATCTTTCTATCAGGTCATTGTCGATTGGGAAATTAGCAGCAGGAAATGACGCGACTTGAGGCGCCAAAGTCAGCGCGACGAAAGAGCAAGGACGAAAAAAATAACAAAGCACGCCTCACATTGACGTTTAATGAACAAAAGAATAATGGACGCCCCTTGATCACACCAACAACACGGGCCAATTGACACTTGTCACATACACTTTGTCCAATCCTTACCAACACGTCCATGTTCATTGTATACCCCTAATAGAAAAACGTCATGTCGTCGGGAGTTGTTCCTCAGATCTCGCTGATTATGGGACCCTGTGCTGGAGGCGCCGTCTACTCGCCTGCTTTGACCGATTTCACCTTCATGGTCCGTGATACTTCCTACCTTTTCGTCACTGGTCCCGATGTCGTTAAGACCGTCACCAAGGAGGAGGTCACCCAGGAGGAGCTCGGAGGAGCCAAGGCCCACACCGTCAAGTCTGGTGTCGCCCACAACGCCTTCGAGAACGATGTCGAAGCTTTGCAGCGCCTTCGTGACTTTGTCGACTTCTTGCCCCTTTCCAACAAGGAGCCCGCCCCCGTTCGTTACACCGACGATCCCTCGACCCGTGAGGATGCCTCGTTGAACCAGATCGTCCCCATCGACTCGACCAAGGCCTACGATATCAAGGATGTCATTACCCGCTTGGTCGATGACTCTCAGTTCTTTGAAATCATGCCCGACTATGCCAAGAACATTGTCATTGGTTTCGGTCGCATGGGTGGTCGCACTGTCTCGATCATTGCCAACCAGCCCTTGGTCTCGTCCGGAGTTCTTGATATCAACTCGTCCGTCAAGGCTGCCCGTTTTGTCCGTTTTGCTGATGCATTCAACATTCCAATTTTGACCTTGGTCGATGTCCCCGGTTTCTTGCCTGGTACTGCCCAGGAGCACAACGGTATTATCCGTCACGGAGCCAAGCTCTTGTACGCCTACGCGGAGGCCACTGTCCCTAAGGTCACTGTTATTACCCGCAAGGCCTATGGTGGTGCCTATGATGTCATGAGCTCCAAGCACCTTCGTGGTGATCTCAACTACGCCTGGCCCACCGCCGAGATCGCTGTCATGGGGTAAGCAACTTTTCTTTGTTTACTCTATTTTTGTGTATTTTGGGCATGTTTGCTGAAGACTGCTGATGCTCTCCAAACAGCCCAAAATACCCTCTGCCTTTGCTAATTGCGTGTTGACTGTGGATGACGGATCGCCTTGAATATGAAAATGAAAATGGAAAGTGGCAATGCAATGCTAACTACATGTTTGTTCAATTCATATGTCTATATCAATAGAGCAAAGGGTGCGGTTGAGATTATTTTCCGCTCTAGCTCTGACCGTGCGACGGCTGAGAAGGATTATATTAGCAAGTTTGCCAACCCCTTGCCCGCAGCGCAGCGCGGATATATCGATGATGTGATTGAGCCCTCGACCACTCGCCGCAGGATCATTGAGGACTTGGAGATGTTGCGCACCAAGAAGCAGGAGAACCCCAAGCGCAAGCACGGCAACATTCCTCTGTAAAGTAGTTTATTGACGTTGTGAAGGTGGAAAGCGACGTAACGTTGTTTTTACCTTTTTTTTCGTTTCGATAAGAGGGCAGTGGAGTCATGAAAGGGAGTTGGACTGAGTGTCGACATTCAGGCACGCTCTCATCACCCTTCCTCCTTGGACTAGGTATACTACTCCTCTCTACTAGCTGCCTCTTTGTTCACTCTACTCTACTTTCAATCCCCCCTTTTTTTTGTCATTTATCCATTTTGTCATTTTTTTTCTTTTTCTTCGCCACTGCCACCGCAACTTGTTATATGCTTCTTAGAAACTCCTATCCAACCATTGGATGAATAAAAACAACACACATTCAAAAGAAAAAAGTTGAGCGGACCATCACACTCAACAAAGAAGGAAAGAAGGAAAGAAGGAAAGAAGGAAAGAATGAAAGAAACGAATCGGCAGTAGAGCAGATCGATGATCGCTGTATGATTCAACAAGTCAGGCCGTCAGTGAGGAACGTTTGTTTTTGTTGAGGTCAAGAGAGCTTTAGGTGGGAGTCGTTTAGGGATCATTCTTGTTGTTTTGAGTCTTATTTCAAGGAGGTTTGGCTGCTGGTTTTTATGTTCATTTGTTTTGGTTGTTGGAGCTGGTTTGTTGTTTGTTGTTGTTGTTGTTGAGAAGGCGTGGACGATGACGGGGATCGCAGTAAAATAAAGGAGGTCAGAAGAAAAGAGAAGAAAGGGAAGGAGACGGTTCGACCCTTTAACCCCTATCTTTCGGGGTTATTTTCGTAAGGACACATAACAGGCTTGAAGGGGTTGGTGAAGGATAGCCTGGGTAGGAAGAGAGTGACAGACTAGTAAGCAGGCGTTTCGTTGTTGTTGTGGTTGGTGTTGATTTAACTTTTGCCACGGTCTAAGGTTGCGAAAGCGAGCATGGTGGTGTCATACCCGCATCGTTTTTTTTTCTCCGTTGCGTTGGGTTGGAACTTTGACGAGTAAAGAAGGGGAAGGAGGGGAAGGAGAGGATGAGCGGAGAATAATAAAGGCGACACCAACAACAAAAACGAAAAAAGGGCTTGTGCCTGTTTGCTCTGTTTTGCCTCATTATTTCTTTTATTGTGGTGGTTGTGCCTGAACTGTAAAGAGTGCTGTAAAAGAGCTTTAGCTGGCTACGTTCTTTGCAGGGGGAGCGGGGCTCCTGTGGGCGAGACTCTGGACTGGACCCTGGTCACAGACAACGTTCAACGAGCGCGGCAACCTTCTTTTCTCAAATGTATATCAACCGCGGTACTCTTTCCTTTTACTTTTCTTGACCTCATTATGAGCTCTTTTCTTGTTGACTCTCTTGAAGGAGTTGAAGGAGGTGAAGGAGAGTGTCTGGCCCTTTTTTATTCTCTTTTGTGTGTGTGTTTTTTTTGTGCGCCTGTTCGCTATTGACCCTTTGGTTACCCTCGCCTCTTTCTCTTATAATCCCTGACTATGGTCCCTGACCCTTAGGTCCCTGAAAGAGAACGAATGAGACAATGAAAGGGTACATGGAGCTAGTCGAACGAGCTGAGAGGTTGGGTTTTTGAAGCTTCAGGGACGAGAAAGGGGTGGTGACATATGTCGACCTTTTCTTACCGATTACGAATAACTAATCAGACAATCGAAGATACGCGTGCGTTTCTGTGTGTGCATTGCATTGAGCTCTTGAAGTCGTCCAAACTTCCCCCTTTATTTTCTGTCTTTGCGTGTGTATGCGGTGTGTTTGTGTGGGTAGGTGTTGGATCATTGCCGCGGAGTGAGCCTTGGGCACCGATTATGACCAATGCACCAGCCTTGTCTGTCTCTGTCTGTTGCTATTGTTGGCCAATGTGCGAAGTAAGAGAAGGATGTATGTGTGTGTGCTTGCGCGCATACACACACAGCACAGACAGGCACACATACACTCTCTCTTTCTACTCAATTGGGGGGCATACTTTGTCTACATACTCCATAACATAATGTACATAGTCGTGGTAACATATACAACAAAGAAGCAAAGAAAAAAAAAATAAAAAAAAAAGTTGGTCATATGTTCCCCCCCTCTTGTTCAAGAGTTGATCCGCCTGATCCGAATCCCCTAGACAGACTCTGACTGACTGAGATGAACTCATTCACTTTTACTCATATAGCTACTTTATTCCTTTTGCCTCTTTTTTTTCTCCCTTCTTGTCTTCTTGTCTGCGTTTGCATCACTTTCTTCTCTCTTTCTTTCATCCCTCTCTCTCTCTCTCTTTCTTGTTTTCTTCTTTGTTAATTCCATCCATCCCATTCCTTCTAGCAAAACTCGCTCTTCTTTATTCTATCCCCTAATCACTTTATTTTATTTCAAGTCACACACACATACTCTTCCTCTTCCTGACTCTCTCTCTGTCACTTCTCTTCACTATTGTGTCTATTCGCATAACTCCATCCTCGTACCCCACAATCCTCACTTATTCCTCTCTCTCTCTTCCCTTCTCTCTCTCTTTTCTCTCTCTCTCTCTCTCTCTCTCTCTCTCTCTCTGTCACTCTCGTTGCTCCCTCATCGTCTCTATCGCCACCCATTCTTTGTCCAATTGCCCGTCTACCTCTTCCTCTTCTTCCTCTCTTCTCTATCCTCCTCCACATCCTAATCCACTTCAACTTTTACTCGTTTGTCTATCGATCCCAATTCCCTCATCTCTCCTCTTTTCCCCAGTATTCAGTCATATCCCAGCATCATCATCATTACCCTACCCTACCTACACTTCGCCTTCCTCTGTCGACCACTAGTGGTAGTAGAAGTAGCGTCGCATATTCATATCCTTCCCCTCGGGCTCTGGCTGCAACTCCTCCTCCACATCCACGTCCTCCATCATACCCCTCTTGCTTTTTGCAGCTCCTCCCCTCCCCTCCCCTGAGACCTCACCTCTTCCCTTGCCCTCGATCTTCTCCCATCTCTTCCTCCCGCCATAATCCAATGCCGTCCTCGTCCGGCGCGATCAGCTCGGTAAGTCATCTTTTCCCCTTCCTTCCCTTCTTCCCTTCTTCCCATGCGTTGTCCGTTATTCGTTCATGTATCTTGCCTAGTCCTGCCCTGTCCTGTACTCTACTGTCCAGCGTGTGCGTGTGCGTGTGTGTGCGCTTGTGTGTGCCTCGTTCTCTCTCTCGCTACCTCTCGGCTCCTTCCCCTACATCCTATTTTTCGTGCCTCGTGTTCTTCCTCCTCTTACTCTCTTATGCCTACTCCTTTCTTTCGCTCTCTGTACTTTCTCGCCCTCTGTGCGTGTGTCTGTTGTCTGTGTCATTGCATTTTGCCTCCCCTTTCCCTTCCTGGTCCACCCACCTCAACCCATCTCCACTCCAGCTCCCCTTTTCCCAGCTCCCTCCTTCCTTTCGTCCTCTTTGTCCCTCAAAACCCCTCTTCCTTGTCAGCTCGCTTCCCATCGTGCTGCTACCTCTTCGCCATTTTCTTTCTTTGCTGACAACCTACCCAAGCTGTGTGCTTTGTTGTTGTCTTTTTAGTCTGTCCCTTTCCCTCCCTTCTTTTCCCTCTCTTCAACACGAAGGCTTCCCAACGCAAAAAATAATAATGAAAGAGCAGGGGAAACATACTGCTTCCTTTTCCTTTCCTTCGCCTTTTCCATTACCCTTTCCCGGATGTTTGTTGTAAGCCGTCGATCATCGAGGGCTGGGCGGGTCCGTCCAAGTTCAGAAGTTCAAAACTAGTGGCACAACTCACTACTTGGTACTGTAGTGAAAGTATTGTTACATGGTTCCGATCCGCTCTAGTTTTGGGGTTGTGGTGACGATGTTCAAGGCCCATGTACTAAAAAAGAAAGAGTTCTAGCCTACCCTTGTCATTTTGTTCTCCCTCCTTCCTTACCCTTACCCTTCTTCCCTCCCACCTCCATTTCCCTTTCCTTGTCTCTCTTCAGTCCCTTCCTTACCCTTACTCCTGGTGTCCCTTGTTCATTTCCGTGAACCTTTTCGTTCACTTCCCTTCACTCTTCCTTTTTCTCTTTCCTCCGTCTCCTACTCGCTCCCTTCCTTCTTCCTCTTCCCCCCTACTCATCTCCCTTATTGTTTTCTTTCTCTTTGCATTACAAACACACAAACAACCAGCTTCTTTCTCCATTTCATTCTTCTTCCTTTCTTCGACATCGCCACCATTTTTTTTCACAGTCCGTCGTCGTATCACTCGCTCTGTCTCACAGAACTGATATCAACAACTTTGTTGGTCTCAGTGCTCTCACCCCACAAAAACGCGAAGTGATCCTCCACACCCAACCAGGCTCCCTTTCTTCACTCCGTTGCGTCCTCTTCCTTCCAATTCTCCACTCACACAACGCACACACGCACAGCACCACAGACCTTCTCTTCTTCTCTTTCTTTCTTCCTCTTCTCTTTATCCTACCTCGCCCACCTTCACTCCTTCCAACCACAGCAAATTCTCACACAGCACTCCAGATCTCCATACCGCTGTTCTGTAACAGTCCCTTTTCACTTTTCAAACACCTAAAGGCACCTTTTTGAGAGCACAATCTGCACACACTCGTACACAAACACTTGATCAGCATTGAAAATTGAAAGCAAACACAAAAAAAAAAAAAAAAAAAAAACTCCTGCATCCTCCCTGGCTCTAGCTCTTTCGTTCAACCCCCCTCTCCTCTCCTTCTATTACCATTCACCAACCCCCCATCCCCGCTCAGACACCATTTTCACGGTGTGGCCACCACCCTGGTCTTTGCTCTGCAGCACGCCCCGCGCGTACTTCCTGTGCGCCTGTGTCTGCGTCTCATCTCTTGGCAGAGCCCACGCCAACAACAGCATGAACATGTCTTTCAGACCACTCACCTCAACGTTCTCTTCCTCTTCTTCGTTATTCTCTTCCTCTGATCCTTCACTCCAACCTCCTCCCCCAATGCCGCCACCTGCAACATCCTCCTCTCCCTCTTCGTCCTTGTCCTCATCTCCCTCCTCCTCTTCCGGCTCGTTCTCGTCGGCATCTCTATCGGCCTCGACCTCGCCCCTCACCCCTCGACCTCGCCTCGCCTGGCGTGCTCCCCCACCGTCACCCCGACGTCGACCTTTGCCTCATCAATGGATGTACCCAACCACGACCAATCCAATATCAACAACAACGACAATAACTCTGACGCCTACTTCTCCTGCTTCCTCTGCTACCTCATCATCTACCTCTTCTTCACCTTCTGTCGATCATGCTACTCCTACTCCTACTCCTTCTCCTTCTTCACTTACCCCTTCTTCGCATGATCCACTTACCTCTTTACGTCTCTCTGCCTTTATGAACCACGACTCCTCAACGTCGTCTGTTACGTTTGAACTACCTCTACGGATACGACAACACAATCCACTCCAACGACTCTCCTTCTCGGCCCCTTGCTCACCCTCACCTGTACTCTCCTCTCAACCTCGACCCTCACAGCTCGTCTTTGCTTCGGGTGCGGTAGGAACGGCATCCGGGCTTGGCCACGTCTTTGGTCGACCCCTCCAAGCCAAGGAAACTATCCCTTGCTCCCCCCACAACTGTACACAATGGCAAAAAGAGCCTCCACAGTCCCTCGCCCAACAGGCCCAATCGCCCTCCCATACTTTTCAACAACAGTGTGCAGTCCATAAACGGTTTCGACTCTTCCGACAGCGACCAAGGAGGTGTCAGGTCCATGCGTCGAACTTTCATCATGGAACCACCTCAGCGCAAGGGACAAGGGCCAACAATGGACCTAATTATATTTTACCCCCTACGACTGTTTATCCTCTTGTGGTTCGACCCGATAAGATTCTGTTGGACCATTATGAAGAGTCGCCCGCACAAGACTCCTGGTGGCCGACCTTGACTTCTTCCATCTCTATGTCGTCCCGGCTTTCGTTCTCAACTGTCTCGCTTTCGCTCTCTACTACCAACACCACGACTTCCTCGGCTTCTTATCAGACGCACGGGTCTGAAGACGATGAGAGCTTTCTTTCCACCGGCGGGTCCTATCATTCTTCAAAAGCGTCGAAAAAGTTGTCAAAGAAGGAAAAGCAGCTTCAGAAGCAGTTGCAAAAACAAGAGCAGCAGCGACAGCAGCAGCAGCAACAGAAACTTCGATGCCTTTGCTACCTTGACACCTCCCTCGACTACCAACATGATACCCAACAATCTCCACAACAACTACAGCAACTACAAAAACAACAGCAAAATTCTTCGAAGCAGTCTAAATGGTCCTCAAAGAACTCCAAGGACAAGGAGAAGAAGGAGAAAGAGGCGGCAGGTCGATTCAGGAGGATATGGAACGAGTCGGTCATCAATTTCCAACGGCCGAAACCCCCAGGAAGTAATGGCAGTCGACAATCGCCTTCGCCCTCGCCTTCGCAATCCTCGTCAACGGGATACCATCACACCACTGTTACTGGCGCAGCAGGAGAGTCTGTAAAGCACAGCAACAACCTGCAGGCGGATGGTGGCGTGCCGATGAGACACAATCTGAGTGGGACGGATATCTCCGATGAGGGGAACCATTCGTTGTCGGATATTGAGGATGATTTTGTGGATGGTGATCAGTTCCGCCACCTGCGCCATGGGACCACAGGGACGCTGCCAACCAACAACAATGACAATTACAGTCATCATCGCGTGTCGTTCCAGGGACCTTATGGAACGTCATCCACCAAGGCCTCCTTCTCTGGTTCTGGCGGTACGACCTCGCGACCCAAGGACGATCTCAAGACGATTGCCCGCCACCAGGCAGAACTCAGTCTCCAACAGCACCAAGAAGATGGATCTCCCGAGTACAACCATAACGAGGACGATGATTTTCGCTGCAGCATGAGCATTGACGATGATGAGGACCATGACCGTGTCCTGGCATCCCTGCCCCCTCCACCACCCCCAGTCCTCTCCTCCTTTGGCAACCGCATCCCCGAAACCAACGAAGAAGACGAGGAAGATGAGGACTGGGACTATCAATCCGACTCTGGAGCTCCCTCGTCCTCAACACTCATGTACTCTGCCGACGTGCGCGAACCCTCCTGTCGATCGACGCTCGCCCTTCCCATGTCGACCAATCCCGCCCATAACAAGGCCTACCTGAAGAAGCCTTCCAATGCCAACTTGTCCTCCCTCCGGTCGCGCCAACGGTGTCTCTCCCTCCCTGCGGATACCGTACCCCCCAAGGGCGGGTACTTGAAGATGTCTTCGTCGACGCCGAGTGAGAACTGGGATGAGGATTTTGATATTTCTGCGGATATTCATGTGCCAACGAAGGTTGTTGAGAACCAGATGTCGTTGCAGATGGATTTGTACAACATCAAGGACTTTGCTTCCCAGATTGAAGGTGAGTCCTTTGCTTTTCATTTCTTGTGTAATATTGCTTGTTATTAATCGACCGCCTTTTTTTCACTATAACAACTAACCACCTTTTTTTCATTATTGTGCGACAAATAGATTTGAAGAACCTAAGGGCGTCGCTGAGGATGGCATCCAGCTCGCTCAAGGCGACTAATCCAAAGAAACACCAAGACCTCTCAATGCTCTTCCAACGTGACTGGGAGCAGGCCGAGGTCATTATCGACCTTGGTGAGATTGCTCAAACCAGTCCTACCACCAATTCTCCTCCCGGCGCATCATCGGCTCTTGGATCTTCGAGCAAAAAGGCGTCTGAACCCAGTCTTGCGAGTCTTTCGACTGGTGCTGGGAGTGGTTTGTCGAGCAAGCCGTCGATGGGGTTTAAGGCTCGTCGACCGGCGCTTTCTACATCTGCGCCCGCCAATAATCAACTGAATGGGCTGCCGGAGTTCCAGTCGATGCAGCAGCAGGCTCGATCTGATTCACAGGCTTCGAACCTCACGGGAATGACACTTGTGGCCTCGGTGTCAGGAGATACCGAGAGCGACACATGCCCGTCGACCAGGACTTCTTCTCGTGCCTCTTCCTCTGCCTCCGCGTCCTTGAAGGTTGATATCGAGGCTGCAGTCCAAGGGCTGACCATTTCCCAACAGCAGGTCTCAACGTCTCCGCAGGGAACTACAGGAAGAATTGTCGGCGGTGGGATGAAGGTGAAGCAGGTGCCGTCGATGGCGTACATGAAGGAGAGTTGTAGTAGCCCCGCAGGACTCGGACTCTGCACATCTCCCATGACACCCATTCGCCCCTCCACCAACAAGCGAAACTCTACTTCCTCGAACGATGAGGATTACGATGACCTGGAGATCAAGTACGAGAACGCATCGATTGGTTTGTTGAGCTTCCCTGAAGGCGAGCAGCCATTGCATAGAGGCTTCCATGGTAAGGAGGACTCTTCTGCGACCGTCAAGCCGCTGTCGCCCCGTAGTCCAGATGTGGAAGCGACTTTCCGACGGTACCAAAAGTATTCCCCTTACTCCAAACGGCGCACAACCGGGGGCCTTCCCAACAACAGCCGCCGCCTCACCGACGAGCACTACGAGCATGAATTATACGAGGAGGAGGACGAAGAGGAAGAAGACGACGGCTACGAGAGCTACGGCTACGGCGATGGGTCCTCGTCTATCGGAGTCTTCACACCCATCCCCTCCGACCGACACATGCAAGTCCTGAAGGATATCCTGATGGAGGGTTTGGGGACGGAGGTGGCCAGGCAGTATATGTTTAAACAGGGGGAACAAGATCATGTGCGGTTCTCGGTGGAGGTGATTCCGGGGCTGTTGGGGCATTTGAAGGGCCTTCAGCAGCGGTTGGGTGATCAGTTGATGGAGTTGCAGAGTTTGACTGTTATTGTCTGAGGTGAGGAGAGGTCGTGTGTGTGTCGATTGTCTGGGACCATTGACGCGAGCGCATTTTTATTATTTTCTAGGATAGTTTCTTTTTTTTTTTTTTCATGCTTTTTTCCTTTCTATTGCGTCTACTAATTGTACATAGCCCCCACATCTTTGATTCGCGTTTTTTTTATTATCCGTTTCTGTTTCCTTTTTTTTCTTTTTTTTTCTTTCACGCCCTTCGCTTAATGTACTTGTAGCAGCTTTATGTAAATTCAATAGACACTCTTCTCAATTTTCTCTTTGAACTAGTTGCTTTGTATAGAGTAATCCAAAGAATCGCGCTGACCCTCTTCCGCACTACTCTGCCCCAACACGTCCCCCTTGCTTTTCAAGAAACACGCTTCTTTCTGTTATGATGCATGTTTTTGCGCGTGTGTACGGTGTACGATTCAACTCCCATGTTCATGTGTCTCTCTCTACACGTGCAGGGCGTTGTTTTTTTTTGTCCTTTTCTGTTCCTCTAATGCATTCGATAATGTTGGCGAATCTAACGAGAGGCAAGTGACTGATTACGTGCATGCAATGCATGCAAAGTGCTGCGTGAGCGGAGGAAGAGGTAAAGGAGAGGTAAAGGGGGTGGAAGGGGACTTCTCTTCTTCGCCTATCTTCATCAATGCTTCCCACCCCTCTTTTTTTTTTTTTCGCAAAACAAGCAATTGAGTCAATTTCATGCTTTGTTGGTTTGCCTTGTTTTGTTATCCACTTCCTCGTGAAAGAAAAAATAATAATAATAGTAAATGATGAGGACAATGAAGATGGACGTATGAGACTTATTCTGTTTCAAATTTCATAATTTCAGACGTGCGCGCGCCTTTTTTTTTTTTTTTTTTTTTTCTTGTTCGTGACAAAGGAAGAAGTAAGGAGGTGGGCGACCGTGATCAACATCTCCCAAAACTCTGGAAAAAGGGGAGGGAGGAGGGGGAGAGGAGAGGACGCGCGTGAAGCCGCCTGACATAAGTCAAAAGCGAAACAGACAAAATCAAGGTTGCACTTTTTTTTTTTTTTTTTTTTTTTTTTTTTTTTTCAGCACAAGGTGCGAGAAAAAAAACAATAGAGAAACAGCCAAGCCCATTAGCTTCCTATCAGAAGGAAATGTCAAGTCATCATATGTGCCCCCGAAAAAAAAGAAGATGGGAAGAAAATAGCCGAATGAGAGAGAGAGAGAAAGCCCTATGACAAGGACTCTCGCTTGAGCGTTGACATTTTAGCCTTGTGAGAAAAAAAACTGCTATGCCTGATATCACTTGGTGAACGGGATAGAATGTCTCCTCTATGATGGCCCTTTTGCCTTTAGAATAGATTAGCCCAGACTAGAGCTAGGCGTAACAAATCCACAGCCCATATTCAGAAAAACCGTGCAGGAATGAACACCGTGGAAAAAACAATGACTCGACGCGCTTTACAAATGCCTCATATCATCAATAGCGGCCAGCTTAGAAGGACGAGAGTTTAAGCATTGGAGGATTATACATTTGAGCAGTGTCGAAATCGTACGCTGTTACAGCCTTAGTATGCCTATCTGACCGACTATCCCGTTTCGCTTCTCTGCTCATTCACGCATCGCCACTTGTACCGCCACTGCCTTCCTCCGTACCACCTTCATCTCCACCGCTGGTGCTATTGTCACCTCCATTGCTATTGTCGACTTGAGAGTGAGAGTTGTTGCCGGGCCAGACCTTTCGCTTAATTATTCCATTCTTTTCCTGCTCCTGGACTTGGCCATAGAACGAGACCACCTCTGGATGCAAGTACACATTCTTATCGACCTAGACCCGTTTCATTCCATGTTCAAATCAAAGAAAAGAGACGAGAGGGAGAGAACATAAACCACAAGAGTGAGAGGGAGAGTGGTCAGTTAACATCACGAAGTATTGATCAGACGGACAGGAAAGAGCAGTAAAGGAACGCGACTTTGAGTGTTATTTCAGACCACATACTACCCCCTCTTTTCCCTTTGGAATACATGATCCTCCTCCTCATCCTCTTCCTCTTGACCCACTAGAAAACACGTTGTTTTCATATGCGGAGCAAAATATTCCACATCTAAGCGTGGTCGCTAAAAGCACAACACATTTGAGTTCTCCTTACCTGTCCTCTTGCTTTGAGTAGTATCACTTGAGCCTCGACAACAGTCAATTTGTAGCAGTAAACCAGCCAGCACAATACCACCGTCGCGCTCCTGCCACGTCCAGCTATTTCAATCAACCAAACGTCCAAAAGAGACGATCAATAGAGGTTAAAATTAGTTCTAGTAAATAAGTCAAAGAAAGCGCGTCCCAAGCCCAGCGCTAGTCACACCATGTCCCTATCAAACCCATCCCCCACTTTTACCTTTGCAGTGCACATAAAGTGCACCCCGCTTTTCCTCAAGATCATCCCTCCACCCTTTCTCACACTTCTCAATAAACCTCACCCCCGCCCAGATACTCTCCACCGAAGGCGTAGAAAAATCCCGCGTCGGCAACCAACACTGTACGAGCCCCAGCTCCTTCATGGTCTGGATGTGTCCCTTGAACTCTGCACACATGTTAACAATATCCTGGACCGCATGGTCGCGTTGGAGTTGGACGAGGAGGTGTTGGGAGGGTACGGCACCGAGGATGATACTTGTATGCGGAACGGAGTCGTACCAGTGCCATTGTGTTATTGGCGAGAACACTGACGTTGCCAGCTATTTTGAGGGGAGGGGATGTGTAAGGTTTAGTATGGTAAGGTTTAGAATGAGGTTTCGTGGTGAGGGGTCTCATGATATTACTCCCTTTTTGGAAGTCTTCTGATAAGCAGAAGATACAATCGATTGCTGGAAAAAAAATGGGGTATGCACATACACGGTTGTAGTTAAGGGAGACTGTGTAGGCAAGCCAGTCGAAGGTAGATCGAGGTGGGATCAAGGCTGCAGCCTGGGCAGGATCTACTCCATCCCCTTCAAAAGGTGGCTCTCCTGTCGTTGTCGTCATTGTCGTTATTGCTGTAGCATTGGTTGCGGTATCTGGTTCTGAGGTTACAAAGTGGATGGACCTATCATCATCATTGACGCTTCCTTCTTCTGCTGCGCCCGTTGTTCCAAAGTCGGCTTTTGAGGCTGTTGTCTCTGTGGTGGGAGTGAGGGTCTCGGTTGGGACGTTTCCCTTATTGTGTGCGAGTTCTATTGTAGTGTTCTTTGTGTCGAGGTGGTCGAGCGCTGCTGCTGCCATTGACATTGCTTATCTGGATGTTTGCTGGTGTGGAATGAAGAAAAGGTGGTGGAATGCACAAAGAGAGGAGAGCTGCAAGGGACAAGCCCAATTGTTCCTTTTTAGTTCGCGTGCCTGACACGAGCACAAAAAAACGTGACTTCGAAATGACGTTCGTCAATTAATGCGATCTCTTCCTGCACTTCAACTCTTCGCATTCATCCCGACAACCACCGCGCAAACACCAGGACAAGGAGACACTCATCGGCATCAACTCAACCCATACATACATTGCTAAGAGCAAGAAACCCACACGGTCGTCGTCAAGAACACGGAACAAATATCTCTACTTATCACGCAATATCACCTACCAGCCAACACCTACAAACACCATAACAGGAACACAGCAAATCATGTCGGACAACGTTTACGCCAAGATATCGGAAAAGATGAAGAACGAGCGCTTCACGGACGAGGAGATTAAGATCGTCGAAAAGGCCAAGGAACAGCTCTCATCGTACAGTAAGTACTCGCACGTTCTTGGATTATACTTCTTCGAGGCAGGATCTGCTACCGACGTTTGCAGGTATTGACCTGTCTGTGCCTTATTTTTGTGCATTTTAATATTGATTAATAGCTACGGGAGGGTCGGTCGTCGGAGGCGCTGTAGGACTCATGCTCGGTAAGCATCCCTCAAATTGCTTCTATCTCCCACGCACCAAAAGCAAGAAACAAAATATGCAAGGAGAGCAATAAGGGGTTGGCGGTACTTATATTAATTATTTTTCGGATTTTGCTATTATATTAGCGAGGGCAAAGAACTTCAAGGGACTGCAGGCGATGGCGATAGGAATGGGAGGCTTATTGATTGGCTCGCAGATGGGCATCATTATGGGTGCCATGGCCAGTGTCCGGACCATTCAGTCCATCCCCAACTTTCAACGCGTCATCAACATTGTTCAAGAAGTTCGGTACGCCTTCCACTTATCCTCATGTCAACGCGACACATGATTTATTCCAGGGATAAAAAAAAAATCCCCTTTTCAAGCTTCTAACATCCTTACCTTCCACCTAATAGGGAAGAAGGAGCAACGGCAGCAGGAGCACCAGTAGCACCACGACACAGGAGCGGTGGACCAATGCAACATGACCGTGCGGCAAGCATGCCATCTGCAGGGACACAACGGTTCCCGATCCAACCGCGTCTGGGTTCAGAGTTGATGACCGATGATGCGGTCGCGCAGCAGGCTCATCCTGAGCAAGAGTTCAAGGGCGGGGATGGGTACCATGATGGACGGGATCCTGGTAGCTCTGGTTCTAGTACCGCTCGTCAAGACAGTGGTAAGATATTTGTCTGTTCTTTCAGTTTTATGTCAATTGCTATTGTTTGTTTCGAAGTGAAGGAAAAGGAGAAAGAGAGCGTGTTTCGTTTGAGGTCGGACAAGAAAAAAAGACAAACAAGTGTTGAAACCCTTTGGACACACCCTGTCGCCAAAACGAAAATCTGAAAACTAATCCACACATTCTTCCACGTTTTTACATCACCCTCCAAAAAATAATAATAATAATAACAGCATGGGCACATGTAGATCAAAGGGCAAAAGAAATACACAACAACTCACCAGGATGGTCTCAGATCCGACAACAGAATATGCCCCGTTCCGCTTGGAATGATGTCCGAGAAGGCCGTTCCCATACTCGTTCCACTAATGACTCACCCTCTGACGAACATGACGACCATGATCACCGGCACCACGACGGGTTGGGTTCTGATTCTAAGCGGCCAAATACCACCTCTTTGTCTACGAAAACGTCAAGCTGGGACAGAATTCGCAAGGGTGAAGTTGGAGTGGATGGATATGTTGGTGTGAGTGGTACTGGAGCTGTTGTTGATGGACCGAGTGAGTTTCCGAGGACGCGGGAGGATTTGGAGAATAGGCCTTCTCGAGTTAAGAACCAATATGGCGATGCTATGTAGTCATTCTCTTTTTGTTTTACTTCTTTTTTTGTTCGACCCTTTAGTTCTCCCCCTTTTTGTCCATAGTGTTAGCCACATAAATACACCCAAAAAAAAAAAAAAAAAAAACCCCTCCATCGACGTACATTCTTCATTGAACCATTGATTGTTGTTCATAGCTGATATGGAAACCCCTAGAATCCCCGTACTGTTTGACAAGACCACATGCTAAATGCGCTAGATGTGATGATCGTCGGAGAGAAAAAGGAAGCAATTATCAGATTCTTCACAGGAAATAGCAATTAGTCCCCCTCTTACTCCCGCCCTACTTGGATAAATAATAAAAAAAAAATGCAATCTAAAATGCAATTTGGATTGGGGACGGGGATGGGAAAATAAGGAGAGGGGTAAGGATTAGTGAGGGTGATAGAGAGGAAGACTGAAAATGGGAAATACCTGGTCCAGGGACCCCATAGCTTTTGCTCGATTTGTGCAACAAATAGCCAGCTGCGCGTTTTTCCCTATTTTAAAAACCCCATCCTACTCCTCATCCTACTCCTCCCTCCACCAATTCCTTTTTTTTTTTTATACGCCCAGTCACCCAGATCAATTTGCAGTTCCAACCTTCAAGGTTCGGAGAGAGAAGGGCAGAACAGGTGAGAAGAAAATGAGAAAAGTGCTCTCATGGTGGCAAAACACAAAAAGCGGATGGTGGCAATGGAAAAAAAAAAGTGAGAGCAGTTGCCCCCACCGCCCGCCATCTGACTGACAAAGAAGGCCAGTGAACAGCACAGTGAAAGAGTTCGTCAGCAAACGACAACGAACAAAAAGGGCACGATGAGGAGGTATTGGTATATGAAGCAGCAAATGGGCCTCTGTGGTTTTTAATGATATGAAGTAATTGAGAAACAAGAGGGAGGAAGTATGTAAGAGAATGACAGCGCCGAACCTCAGACGATGCTTTCAAGAAAAAAGTAAAAAAAAAAAACGTAAATGGAACTACACTAATAAAACAGGCAATTAATCATCTTTCTTCCTCATCTATTGCTCCAACGGTGAATAACTGGAATTGGCGGCTCCCCTCCGGTAGTCAACGCTAGGCTTCTTCTTTTGAGTCAAGGACCTTCCAAGCTTGGACTTGGCCATCCACCCACCAATGCCGTTACTGTTACTACCCCTCCGGCCGAGTGCCGTCGCTGTATATGGGAACAAGGTCTGGATAGGGAACTGGATAAACAGCAGCGTCAAGAAACGTTCCGTCTCCTCAGCCAATTCGGGTTCGAGACATGAGGGTGCTGCAGCCGCTGCTGCTGAAGTGGGCGACATGGGCACGCCGCCTACGGTTTGAGAATGTGAGTTGTTGTGGTTGTGGCCATTGTCGAGAACTGTCCGAGTGCCGAGCTGATAGGTCATGGAGGCAGGGACTGGTGGTGGGGGAGCAACGGGAGGGAGAGGACCCCATCCCTCAGGCGGAGGTCGAACAACTGTTGGTTTGCGCTTGAGTTTGCCACTGTCCTTTGAGTCAATTCCAGAGAGGGGCGAAGGTTCCGGGATGAGTGAGCGCAGATTGGGTCCCGACTTGATAGCTGGGAGAGGCACAAAGCCCGCTGTCGCAGGGGGTTGGGCTGAAGCAACGTGGGCAATGCGAGTCGAGGGGACTGGGGGTGGAGGGGGTTGCTGTCCAGTCAAGGCAGCTTGCCGAACCTGCTCCTGGTAGATCTTTTCCTGCTGCTGCTGAACTCGTTGGGGGTAGTTGGGTGGGAGGAGGTCGACTTTGTACATCATCTCCCACGAAGGAGGTCCGTGAGAGGCACCCTCCATGACAATGGGGACCAGAGGGTCCAGAAGGGGTTGAGAGGGGAAGAAGGGGGTGTCGACCATGGCCGAGGTGGTGGGGGAAACGCGATAGTAACCCTTGTCCTTGATGTCAAGTTCAAAGGGACGTCCAAGAAGGGTCGTTGCCCGCTCGAGGTCTCGCTCGGTCATGGAATCGACGCCGTCGCGAGGAGGTTCGAAACCGCCAAGTTTGAAGATGGGGTGGTGGGATCCGTGAGGGGTGACAAGGGTCAAGGCTTGGACGACAGGGCGGGCCAAGGCCGTGTTTTCAAAGTAGCGTCTGGATTTGAGTTGGGACGCTCTGAAGACTGCTTGGAGTGAGGCCGGGTCGAGGTGCTGGAAAATGAACTCGAGCGAGAAGACGGCCTTGCGTTCCTGACAGAGGGTGGCCTTGAGGACGGTGCGCTGAAGGATTAGCGTTAAAGTCTTGGCGGTGATGGCACGACAGCGTCGGGAGAGGTGAGAGAACTCCATAAGCTGGTCAAAGTTGAGATTGCGAGCGATACGGATGAGGATGGGATCGTCGAGGCGGAGGAGGGGCGAAGCAGACTTGCCAGAGTGCTGGAGGATGGGCACCTGGGGGATGGGTGGGACAGTACCCTGGGTGTATTGACCAGGGAGGCGAGTTTGGCGACGGAAGAGCGAGAGTGAGCGACCGAGACGAGCAGAGGAGGCAGGAACAGAGGATGCATTGGACTGCAGTTGGTGCTGAGTCTGGGGCTCGTATGAGGCCGAGGACTTTTGGTTGTTTTGAGAGTTGTCGTAGGGCTGGAGGGGGATCGAGTTTGATTCGTCGTCGTTTTGGGTAAAGGAGCTGTTGGGGTCGTAGGACATTGCACGGCGATGGCTGTCGACGGAAGATGCAGAGTAAGCCCTGCGGTCCATGGTCAGCTGAGGGTTGGGAGTCTGCTGGGCCATCATCATTGTGGATCAGCCTTTTCTTTGAGAAAGTGAGAGAAGGGAATGGAAGAAGAGAGGAAGTGGGGGGGAGGATGGATAGAAGAGAAGGGGAAGACGGAAAGAGAGAAAGGAAGGGAAAGAGAAGAGGTGCTGGACAAAAGGATAGAGGGATGTAAAAAAAGTGAAGGGAAGAAAGGAACAAAGAAAGAGAGAGAGAGAGAGAAAGAAAAAGAAGAGAGAGGAGTGAAGAGGGGAGAGAGAAAGAGGGAGAAATAAGAATAGAAAAACACGGAGGAAACAGACCAGGGAGATTTGCACGGGTATAGGACGAAGGGAGAAAAGAGGGCGAGTGAAAAAGTGTGTATGAATTTGTCCGCATGGATACTTAGGATGGATATGGCTATTATTGCCCCCCTCTCCCCTCCTTTGGTTGAATGGCTGAATTAAAATGATGCCTCGTCTTCTTCTTTCCACTTTTTTTGCGATATATGACGGACGAATGCCTCTCTGTCTCTCCTATTTACCATACTTTTATTCTTGGCAGGCTACTTTTACTTAGACCAACTCACACTACACTTGGCGCTGAAGTGAAGAGAGATACATACATTGCGATATATGTCTGCGCTGTCTTGTCTGTCTCTCTTTCTCTCTCACCCACCTCTCTCTCTCTCTCTCTCTCTCTTTCTCTCTCTCTCTCACTGAAGTCATCGATGAAATACAAATGCTGGTGGTGGTGGATGGTGCATGTACGTGTGGAGAAGTCAAAAATAAACCACAATGGCGCACAGATGGCAATCACTCGTAAAAAAAACCGCCGGGGTCAAAGCAAAGACACACTCGATTAGACACATAACCCAAGAAAAAAAACAAAGGGGGTTTCTTCAACTGAAGAGCCACAGACAAGGATATATTTTCTCAACCCATTGACAGCACCAACAAAGATGAAGAAGGTCGTAAGCTGCGGGCTGAGGAAGGAAGAAAGAAAGAAAGGAAGGAGAAGGAGACAGAAAAGTGTGAAAAAGAGCTCAATGAAAGGGGTCCCTTGACCTATTGTGCTATGTGTGTCAGTCAATGAACATTAATATAATGGATAGCAGTTGTTCCTTCAGTCGTTTCCCAGGGAGAAGACAGACGAGCATATACATACACATGCACCACAACAAGAAAACATCAAGAAGACAACAACAAAAAAAAAAGGAGGGAGGACCAGGATGCCCGGTCAACCACTCGATGCTCCACGCGCCATAACCTCTCTTGTCTTTTATCTCTCACGGATCACCATTTCTTCGCTCATTTTGTTACTACCTCACCATGCCTGTTTGAAACACAATGGTGTGTCAATCAGTGTCAATGACATACTATAAGCCAGGGAATAAGCTGAGTATTGGTTACGTTGCGTCGCAGCATATACCAATGACACAAGGGAAAAAAAAAGAAAAAAAAAAAAAAAAAAAGAGCGCCAATGCGTTCAAAAAATCGAGCAGGAGAGACTGTGTGCCCCCATTCTAGGGTACGAACCATACATTCTAGTGCATGTGCATTGAAGAGTACAACGGACAATTTTATCCGCTCTTGCATGAGTGTTTTTCTTCGGTTTGGTTGGAGATGGAATCCTATCCACCCCCTCGTTCATATCCAATTCATATCTGACTGATGTTCATCCATCATCAACAGCAACGATGTGTTCAACGATGTGTTCAATGAGAGGCAGAGAGAGAGCAATTGATGAAGAGAAGGTGATGTTGTCATTTTGGGCTGTTGTTCTTCTCTACAAGTCTGTACCCTCATATCTTCTCAGGCAGGCTGAACCTTGACCTATTCTTCAACCTGGGCGCATGGACGAGTCGAAGAAGGTATGCTACCTCACAGCCATCGTGCTGTACCCTTTCTATTCATCGAATACAGGTGGTGCTTATGGACAGCCATCGTGTATATAAAGCAACAATCGATGACGATGGGTCATGTGTCCTTCTTGTCCCTTTGTCGGTTGAGCAACAGAGTAGACAAGGAAAACAAAGTTAAGATGATTTTGCCCGCCCTACCTACAGAGTTCAACATCTACCCCTAACTCCAATATCTGTGAGATACATTACCCACAGACAGCACAAGCAATTCTAAGTAAGCAAACTGTGTGCCCATCGACCGCATTACCTTTTCGGGATGGACTGGTTTGTTTGGAAAGCCCTTAATATCCATCACAATCATCCAGTGTCCTTGCTGCCCGACGATGAAACAACCCTCCCTTCCTTCCCTCCACGCTTACTTTGTGGGACCCAAGAAAAAAAAAAAAAAAAAGATTCGGTCTTCCTCCTTTTTTTGTGCCATTTCGACTTTCTCTCCTCTTTTCTTTTTCTTTCTTTCTTTTGTTCATTCCGCCCTTCTTCTCATTCAACTCTACCTCACTCCTCTTCCTCATTGCACCTAAACTATGACTCTCTTATTCCGCACACTCCTTTCACCCGCCAAAGCTGCAGCTCAACGGTAATACTTTCACTTTGTGTCACACCTAAAGCAAAGCGGCACCTTCCTTCCTTCCTGTACTTCCCGCCTTCTTCTACCGGCTTCTCTTTTCTCCTTGGTATCATTGACTGACTCCAATTGCTCCCTCTTTTCCTCCCTCTTACACATCTTGCGCCCGTAAACGGGTTTTATTCGATCGTGGATATCATCAACAACAACCCACTAGGCTGCCAATGCTACAGAGATCGTCGTTGAGCACAGCAGCAGCACCCTCGATCCCCTCTAGATCCCAGGCTCTCCTCCGCTCTCTACCACGCCAGACTCGTCCCGCCCTCTTTCAAGCACCCAATTACCTCTCCCACGCGACCCATCGCAAATATTCCACAGTAAAATATCACTTCCACATCAGACATACTCGCGAATCCAATAATTTGTTGTTCGTGTTAAATTGTTTTTGTTTTCTTGACAGCTAACAGAGTGAAAACAACGTGTGTATGTGTGTAAACGAATAGGAGTTAAAGGCCCAGGTCGACATCAAGGACCAGAGTAGTGCCAGTGTTGTCGACTCCTCCAAGGTCCATCTTCGCTGGAAGGATGGAACCACCAGCCGTTTGTAAGGAAACTCTTTGGCCAATTATGACTGCGGACTACGGATGTGGATTGGGAAGAAGTGTTTCTCAATGCTGACTTACCATCTTTCTCTTTTTATCACGCATGATAACCCTTTCTGTTTAGCCATTCGTTCTGGCTTCGTGACCATTGTCATTGCCCCGAGTGCTACCACTCTGTCACAAAGCAGCGCCTCGTCAACACTTTCAAGGTAACAAGTCCAATTATTCTTTTCCCGCGCGTATCGTGTCCTCTCACCTTTCCGAACCGGGATATGTTCCAAATGAAGCATCGAACAACAACAAAACAAGCGCCATGCAGAATCAATTTGCTTTGAGCACGAGGGTTTGACGGCTAATTTAGTCCGTGTTTCTCTTTTTTTTCTCCCTACTCTCTGACCTGCAGATCCCACGCGATATCAAACCAAAATCAGTCTCCCTCTCTTCCACTGGCCTGGATATCACCTGTAAGCGCGCAACACTGCAATGGACACCACCAATTGATATGCAGCGTCACCCAATGTCTCCAGTGCTATATTAAACCGTATCAATTGCTTGTTCACGATGTATAGGGGATCACGAAAGCCACAAGAGTCACTACCCATTCACTTGGCTGAACAAACACTCGTACGACCCCAAGATCACAGACCCTTACCTCCCCGAGGGAGCACCGTATGTCATTGCATGCATTTTGACTGCGCTTTTCTGTTTATTTGATGTGGAAGGCCTTGGATTGCTTTATTTGTACTCACACATGCCCCCCTCCTTCACTCATTTCATTCAACTAGAAAGAAGACGTGGGATAACTCGATTGCGTCCAGCTTGCCGGAGGTCGCATACAAGGATGTCATGGAATCGGACAAGGGCCTCGCAGAATGGTTAAACAACATTGTGAGTGCTAGGGACTCGGCAATCGCAGTCGAGGTCATAGGACAATCAGGATAGAATGGAGAACTGCACCTAAAATGACAATTTTTTCACTTTAATTAGCATGTCTACGGATTCTCGTTTGTCAGCGGAGTGCCAGTTACGACTGAGGCGACTGAGGAATTGGCCAAGCGCATCTCCTTCATCCGTGAGACGCACTATGGTAAGTCACTGGTTCTAATGCTTCGTAGTATTCCAGTCCATTAAAACGTACGCTGTTTCTAACCAAAATTGGTTTTTACAACGTTGTTCTCGTAGGTGGGTTCTGGGACTTTACATCGGATCTTGGACATGGAGACACTGCATACACGGACCTCGCACTCGGCGCCCACACCGACACCACCTATTTCACTGATCCAGTCGGGTATGTCTCAACTTTTTGATCAGCCAAAAAAAAAAAAAAAAAAAAAAAAAAAAAAAAAATTGGTGGCAAATTAATCGCCAGCCAATCATTGTTCAGGCAAACCCATCCATTAACATTGGGCGTACTCTCATTCCCTTTTATTACCAATTGCTATCATGTAGTCTCCAGATGTTCCATTTATTGCACCACGATGGTGAGGGCGGCCACAACCTAATGGTTGACGGCTTCCACTGCGCAAAGATCCTCAAGGAACGCCATCCAGCCTCATACAAACTCCTTTCAGAAATCGGAATCCCTGCTCACTCGGCCGGCGATCCCTCTACCCACATCGTCCCCTCCCCCCGCCGAAACCCAATCCTCAACCATGACCCCGTCACCCGAGACCTGGTTCAGGTCCGCTTCAACAATGATGATCGCTCGACTATGGATCATTTGGAACCTCATCAAGTCGATGCGTTCTATGAGGCGTTGTTCGATTGGAATAGGGTTCTTACGGATGAGAAGAATTTGTTGTGGACAAAGTTTCAGCCGGGTAGGGTGTTGATTTTCGATAACTGGAGGTGTTTGCATGGTCGGTCGGCTTTCACGGGTAAGAGGCGGATGTGCGGAGCGTATACCAACTGGGATGATTACAGGTCCAGGTGGAGGACCTTAAACACCTCTGCTGAGCAGTTGGCCGAGGACTTGTGAGGTCGTGAATTATAGATGCTGAGGAAGTTAGACCAAAATAGAGATATAAAGAAGCATAGTGCATTTCACCCTGAATGAACAAAAAGTGAATAACATATCATTAAAGGCGTGTTCATTCAAAGAAGGCCAACGTATACTTGGAATCTTGTCCGTACGCCAAATCAAGAATACGTTCGAATAAGACACAAGAGTAAATGGAGAGAGGTAAAGAACTGAAGAAATAATGTCTATGAAGGATGTCCTCGCGATTTAGCTTTATTTTGCCTGCTAAAAATTATTATGCGTTGGCGCAAGATTGGGTGGCCGATGAATTGATTGGCCAGGAGTGGCTTGGATGAAGTATCTTCTCCAACCGCCCTTTGTCCTCACTGACAGACGGGGCAGGGGTGTGAGAAACAACTGAGTGAACGTACTTCCTGCACTGCAGCCAGGTACTTTGCATCTTTTCTTTTGTTCGCGTCCTTTCTTCTTCTTTCATCGCTTACACCCATCGTCGATATTTTTTTCACTCGTCATCATCACACAAGGAGACAGTCAAGGACTCGACAAAACAACCTCCAACAAACAGCAACCGAGGAGTAGTAGCAGCATCCACCTCCAACAGACGACACAGATAAAAAAAAATGATGCGCGCATCCATCCTCCTGTCTACTCTGGCCATGGCACTCGTGGCCCAGGCCACGTCCCTCACTGGGCCTCGCGCCCTCGTCCTCCTCGACACCCTCGACGATACTGACGTCTACACCGACCTCTGGAACGACCTCGAGGGTAATTACTACATTGCTGCTCAACAGGGACCATTGTTGTCACTATTAGTCCTTGCAGAGGACTTTCATCATCTCGACACGTCTTGACTTATCCATTCATCTTTTTTCTTTTCTCAACGAACGTGTTTGCAATGGAAATATAGGACGCCATTACAACCTCACCATTAACGATGTCAGCTCGCCCGTTTCCTTGACCAAATACGACCGTCGCCTTTATGACCATCTCATCTTCCTTGCTCCAAAAATGAAGGGTTCGTGACCAAACAGAGTCGTCTCTTGTTGCAGAAATGTAGTGTCGTCGCGTACAGGGCTATCAACATCAAGGTGACTAACTGTCGGATCAATTACCTCCTTCCACCTTCTCTGAATACAATAGAGTACCCCAAGGGAATGAACGCAAAGGCAGTGGTCGGATTCATGGCAGAGGGCGGCAATGTCATTTTGGCAGGATCCTCCGAGTTGGCGAACCCTCTCCGCGAATTGTCTCGCGAGTTTGATGTTGAGTTCGATAACCGCTACACCTCCGTCTTGGATCACTTCAATTATGACAAGGAATTGGGCCAGGCCAAGCACGACGCGATCGTTGTCAACCCCTCGAGCCACATGTCCAAGATCGATGCCATTGTCCCTCAGGATAAATTGCCCGGACCTATCTTGTTCCGTGGTATCGGCCACGCTGTGAACCCTAAGAACTCGCTCTTGACACCCGTTCTTTGGGCCCCTCAGGAGGCGTATTCGTGGGAGTCAGTCAACTTGGATGAGAGCGCTGATCAGGATCCCTTGATTGCTGGCAAGGACATTAGCTTGGTTTCGGTGATGCAGGCCCGTAACAACGCCCGTATTGCGTTCTTGGGTTCTACTGAGATGTTATCAGATGCCTTCTTTGGTGCCCCTGCTAAGAAGCAGGGCGACAAGGAGTAAGTTAAAATCGTCATTGTTTCTTTCATATAGCATTGGATCGAACCCAATTGGAAGAACAATGGTAGCTGATGCGCACCTTTGCCATTATTTTAGGACTGTTAACGGAAACCGCAAGTTTATCGAGGAATTGACCAAGTGGACCTTCCAGGAGAAGAGCGCTTTGGATGTCGTTGCCGTCCAGCACCACAAGGTTGGCGAGGAGGAGGCTCCCGCACACTACCGTATCAAGGACAACATGGTGCGTTCTTGTTATGTTCAAATGGGTGATATATTGGGTAGTGGTCTACAGATGATCAAGACGATTAACTCTTGCTCCGTGAATGTATTTAGACGTACACGATCTCGTTGGCCGAGTACCGCGAGGGCGAGTGGCACCCTTTCTCTGCCGACGATGTTCAGCTGGAGTTGATCATGTTGGATCCCTATGTTCGCAAGACCCTTGAGCAGCTCGAGTTGGATGACCAGTCAACTGTCGGCACCTTCACCACCACTTTGCAGTTACCCGACCAGTACGGAGTGTTCAAGTTCATGGTCAACTACAAGCGCCCCGGTTTGACCTACATTGAGAGCGTGACGACTGTTGGTATCCACCCTTTCCGCCACGACCAGTATCCTCGCTTCATCTCTCAGGCCAAGCCCTACTACACCAGCGCGGCCAGCATGGGAGTTGGATTGTTGATCTTTTCTTTTGTTTACCTCTGGGGCGGTTTGGACTCTAGCGTCAAGACTACCAAGAAGGCATAAATATGTTGGCCTGAACAATGGCAACCGACCAGGAGTGAGCATGAACAAAAAATAAGTTAGAGAATAAAAGTTAACACGTGACATGATTTGAGAACGCACAAAAAGTGTCAGAGTTGATGCAGTTCACCGAACCACTAAACTCTCACCTTCACTGATCAGGACAAAGGACCTTTCAAGGACCCAACTGCAACGCCAAGACAACACATCGACCATGCCAAAGATTATCAGCAACAGTATTATCTCGTCCTCAGACCATAGAGATGAGCAACAAGGACTGCATTCATACTACTGCCTCTGCAGTGAGTTCATTCTCGTCATTGGTATGCAACAAAACCATCGCATTTATTTTGTTTCGACTTCGCCACCTTATACAGTATGCTGTAAAGTTCGGGCCCAGTGCCATTTGATCGGCACATTGAAGCTGACCATATCGTATTCTTGTTTTATTTCACATAGATATGGAACTGGGACAGTTGCCAAGGCGGGAGACGGACAATTCGATCATTTTGACCAACGCCACCAGGATGTACAAGCTCCACGCGATCCAAACAGAAGCCAAGATCGTGAAGAGGTACACCCTTCCTCCCACACACACACACCGGCCATCAAATAACAAGGAGATATATATGCGCGCAGTTGTTGCTATGAAGAAGATCACACCAGGAAAATTGACGCCTTTTTGTATTGTTTGTGAACTCGATATCATAGGGGTGAGAACCTGTTTGAGAAGCAGTACCGGTTACACTGTCCACGATGCAGCCTGCTGATTGCATATGAGACTACGAAACACTTGAAGGGCGGGCCTTATACGTATATTGTCCAGGGAGCATTGAATGAGATCCAGGGAGTACCACATGATGATTGGGAGCAGGAGTTGCCTGGCACTGGCCCTGCAGCAGGATCAGGAAAGACTGGAGGAGAGGCTGAGGCGGAGGAGGATAGTGGTATGGAGGTGGAGCTTCAGATTAGAGCGGATGAGAACCAGAGTGCGGCTGCTCAGGCAAGAGCTTTCCTTGCAGCTTCTATGGCTTCGTCTTCGTCTTCATCATAGGGTTGTTCCTTGGTGACTTTGGTGGTGAACCTAACCTACTGTTGGGAGAAATAAAAAAGAAAAATACGAACAGAACACAGAAGCCAAGTGACACGTGATGAAAGGAGGAATTGTCTCCACCCAGCCAAACGAACCCACGGCTCACGATTTTACCATTTGGACGGGCAAAAAGGGGGCGAGTCCGTTGGACTGGAGCCGGGGTGCCGATCGATGACCGAAGGAGTGAAGGAGGGAAGGGAAGAATAAGCTCTACATACGGTGGAGCGAATTGTTCGCTTTAGAAGCCCTCTCTTTTCCTTCTTCGAATCAGGAACCAACCGGTCTTAGCCCTCGTTTGTCACTTCTTTCCTTTACTTCTTTTTCCTTCTTTTCTCTTTACTTTCCTAACCCCCACTATCTTTTTCGTCTTTCCATACTTTTCTTCCCTCACACCCTTCCGGTCCGGTTGCCATTACTTCATTTCGTGTTCTGAATGCCTGTCTAACTATTGACTCTTCCTCTTTTCCTTTTTTCATTACCTGACACTACTTCCCCGCACTTCCGTCAAAGTCCCGCAACTACTCCTCTCTCTTTCATTGTCTTCGAGCCGTAACACATCCTACCTTTTTCTTTTACCTTTTTTTTTTACTTCCCATTCGCCCGCCTTCTTGTCATTTTACTTTTAATATACTTATTCCTTTCACTATGCTCAAGTCTGTCACCATTGCATTCCTCCCACTCAGGCACTGCCTCATCAACCTCCCAGGCGCATGGGCGAACGCGCTGCTGGACCAGGGCAAGGTACCATCGTCAAGGACCTTGTCACCTACTGTTCTCTGTTCAAGTCCAGGAAAAACTCTCCCTTCGTTGTGTTTGAGAAACTAACTATTTTTTTTTTTTTTTTTTTTTTTCATTTTTACTTTTTTATATGGACAAGCAGCTCTCACAAAACGTCGTTCTAGAGTTATCATGGCAGGAAGGATCGACTGAGAAAAAGTCGTATGTTGGCTGGAGTGGTGGCGCGTCCAACTCTGGAGGTGCAGGTTCAGGAAACAATGCGGGCGCCGTTGTACCGAGACCTGGTGGCGCTACTGGTGATATGATTGAGATGGATCCTCAGTTTGGACAGGCTATGGGACTCAGAGCTGGACAGAAGGTAAGCCAACGGGAGCTTCTTTGCAGGAAACAAGAAATATGATGAAAACCGGGTGTGTTTTCTCCTGATCTGAGGATCACCAAGGCTGCAGGATATTTGCGTACTCCGAAATATCGAGCCGAGGCAATTGATCGAGTATTCGACCGCTTGACAGTTTCCTTCTAACTTCGTTCGCTTTTTGTTTTCTTGTTCAAGGTCAACATTGAGTTTGTAAAGTCGGTTCAGGACGGCATCTCTGTGAACGTTGCCCCATACTCGGAGGATGACTGGGAAATTTTGGTAAGTAGAAGGAAAGCTTGCTTTTTGCTCCCGGACAAAGTGTCAAGAGAGACAAACGGATCGGTCCAATGAGAGGGCTCTCCTCTTGTGATCATTTTTCAATCCTCCTCCCAACGACTAATAACGAAGCAAATTCCTCATTACCTTAGGAATTACACGCAGGATATGTCGAGGATCAGATGCTGAACCAGATCAGGATCCTGTACCCTCACCAGGTCATCACCATGTGGGTCAACGGCCGCACCCTCGTCCGCCTGCGTGTCCGTAAGTTATTCGCTTCATCAAATTTTTTATTTACCGAGATCAATCTTTTTATCAGTTCAATTGGAGAAAAACTGATTCATTGCATTTTTTTTTTTTTTTTTGAACTTCTCTGACCATAGTGGATATCAACCCGAACGCGCCTTGCGTCAAGTTGGGAGCGAACGCAGAGGTCATTGTAGCGCCAATGGTCCGCACAGCAAATGGAGGAGCGTCAAAATCATCTGATAACCAGGACCTGTCTACCGGCGTCCAAAAGTTGACCCAGGCACAGTGTTTGCGTGTGCTTGCGCTCGACGAGATTTCAGAGGAGCTTGGACAGGAGATTGCCGAAGAAGGCCCCTTCACAGTGCAGGTGCACCCTGATAGCTGGCTCGAAACTGATCTCACTCACCGCCCAGTTCTCCGTATCTCGAAGGTCATTGCACCCCATGCAGAAAAGGTGACCGATGATGAGACACGAGATCCTGAGGATTTGTTGGTGGGAGCATCGGCAATCTTCGTCAGGGCTGTCCCCTCTCGCCATGTCCCAGTTGGTCATGTTGCCATCTCCAAGCAGGTCCAGGATGCACTCGATGCTGAGAACTTTTCTATCGTCAGGTACCTGCTCTACACTGTCGAGCTCTGAATTGGTCAAGCACCGCTGTAAAGCATCAAACGTGTCCTAACCAATTCCTGAAATTTATGAATCAATAGATTGGCAGAAACTAATATCCACGCGGTGCAACTTCCAAGCATCATACTTCGCCCTATCTCGACTCCTGGATCTGCACCTGCAGCACCTGCACCTTTAAAACTCCAACCCAAATCTGCGAGCCACGACTCTGACAAGGCAGCAAAGGCCACCAGCGTTATTTCATTGTTCAAGGAGTGGGTTAACACCTTACCTGACCTGGACTTTACTATTTTGAGCCACGGATCGTTGCTGTCCATCCCTCATGAAGATACTATCCAGTCTTTTGCTGTTGTCTTCCCAGCAAAGTCACTTCCAGCTGTGTCCAGCCAACAGGAGGAAGGAAAGAGCCAGCCTGAACCCGAGACTTTCAGCATCCTGACCAAGGCTCAGCTCTCTCAGCTCAAGGTCGAAGTTGGCCAGCCCCAAGGAGTCAGCCATATCTACAAGAAGTAAGTCACCGTTAAGTATATTTACGACTGACGAGCAATCGATATTGCAACGCAGATCAACTCACCTTACAAGAACTTTCGACTTTTAGGACTATCACACATATCTCAGACACTCCTGCAGCGTTGGGAGGTGTGACACAGGTGTTGACAAAAGGCGAAAAGTATCTGTTGACTTGCCTTTCCAAGATCGAGCTCCGCGACGCTTTCGCTGTTCCCAACCTTGGTGGATTCCTCCTGTGCGGACCTCATGGATCTGGAAAGACTGTCGTCGCTCGGTCCCTTATTCGCAAGTTGGCCCAAAACAGAGAAACCCTTGCTTGTAAGTTGCGCATGTGGATGTACATTGAATACACGTTGGAAATACACTTTCACATGCAGGATTCTGATCCCTCTTACTAATCGAATGGTACTTTGCAAATAGACTGTGTGGAGATCAACTGTGCGGAGTTTGCAGAGGACAGACTGCCAGTGCTGATGACAAAGTTCCAGCAATGGTTTGACACTGCTGCATTCCACTCGCCTAGTATTCTCTTCTTGGAGGATCTGGACCGCCTAATCCCTGCCGAAGTTGAGCATGCTGATTCTTTCCGGTCAAGACAGATCGCCGAGGTCTTTTTGCAGATTGCTACCAAGATGTGCAAGAGGTTCGACCAGATCGCCATTGTCGCCACTGCCCAGCAGCAGGTTTCTGTCCACCCTTCGCTGATCACGTCGCACTTGTTGAGCGAGATTATTCGTTTGATGCCACCAGGAAAGACGGAGCGTAAGGAGATGTTGAAGAGCTTGATGGAGACAGGACCCGCCATTTTGCAGAGATCATTGCCTCAGATTGACCTCGTCTCGGTTGCTTCCAAGACGGAAGGATACTTGGCCGCGGATTTGAAGGCATTCCTGGAGAGGACGGTGCACGAGGGAGCTGTTCGTAACATTGCTGCCCAGGTCGAGAGCCACAAGACCGACATAGCCCCAGCCTCCGCTGCGATATCACCTGATAATCACACCATTGACATTCCCAATGGTAAGGCCAAGGCCATTACTGCTGCTGTCGAGTCGAGCTCTTCATCCGAGTATGAGTTTACGTTGACCCAGGCAGATTTCCTCAAGGCGCAAGAGGGCTTTGTTCCCAGCAGTCTTCGTGGAGTCAAGCTTCAGAGTTCCGCGACTAGCTGGCTCGATATCGGTGGATTGAATGAGACCCGCAAGATCTTGCTTGAGACTCTGGAGTGGCCCACCAAGTATGCCGCCATCTTTTCGCAGTGTCCACTTCGTCTCCGATCAGGACTTTTATTGTTTGGACATCCAGGATGTGGAAAGACGTTGTTGGCGTCTGCGGTCGCCAAGGAGTGTGGACTGAACTTTATCTCTGTCAAGGGACCCGAGTTGCTGAACAAGTACATCGGTGCTTCTGAAAAGTCAGTCCGTGACCTGTTTGAGCGTGCCCAGGCAGCCAAGCCCTGCGTACTTTTCTTTGATGAGTTTGACAGTATTGCGCCCAAGAGGTAAGAAGAGCACATTGTTGTCTTATGCTTAACGACCTGAGGGCATGATCCAATGAGAGGGACGCATGCTGACACAGAGTTGTTTTTTTTTCTTTCATTTTCGGACTTATTTCTCCAGAGGGCACGACAGCACAGGAGTAACGGATCGTGTGGTCAACCAGATGCTGACACAGATGGATGGTGCAGAGGGTCTGGATGGTGTCTACGTTCTTGCAGCAACTTCTCGGCCCGACTTGATCGATCCCGCTTTGTTGCGACCTGGTCGTCTGGACAAGTCGCTGCTCTGCGGTATGCCCAGCTTGGAGGAGCGCCACGAAATCTTGGCATGTCTGGCTCGCAAGATGGAGGTTGCTGACGATGTGGACCTTATGGAGTGCGCTCGTCGAACAGAGGGTCTGACGGGTGCTGATTTGCAGGCCGTCCTGTACAATGCCCATTTGGAGGCGATTCGTGTGGCGATTGAGAAGGATGAGGCGGTCAAGAAGGAGCGCTCTGCCGCTGGCACTGGGGCCTCTTCGCCTGTTCCTGGAGGACCAGCGACCACCAGTCGTGGCGATAGCAAGATGGCACGGTTTGTCAGCTTTGGAGGCAAGGGAGGATTCGGCAGCACTGGCAAGTCGAACCAAAAGGCCAACTTGACCCTCGCCGAGCGGGGTCACATCTCTCAACGCGTAAGTTTTGATAAGTGCATTCGTGGAATGCAATTTTATCTACTACACTTAGATACCATTGCTAACAGTTACTCTATATATTGTTCATGTTTTCATAGTTGGGTCTGATTGCAAAGGGAATTGGTGCGGCAAGAGAGGCAGCATCGGCAGCAGCAGGCGGAAGCGGTGGTGATTTGACGGGGGATGGTGCATCGTCAGCGACGGACAAGGCACCCAAGGGATCGCGTCCAATCATCACGAAGGAGCATCTGGAGGTGTCTCTGACTAACACCCGGTCATCGATCACGCCCGAGGAAAGCCAGCGACTGGATCTCATGTATGTTGTCCCACCTTCTATTCCCTTTTTTGTTTCTGTTTTTGGTGTGGGGAAAGGATAAGAGGATGCGAATGTGAATGTGGATCCGTTTTCTCTTCTGATGTCATCCGGGGAACCCTGCTAGTTGTTGTCCTTTGTTACCTGTTTGTCTCACTTACACTTTTCTCCCTCTCTCTCTCTCTCTCGTTCTTTGATATGTTTCGCTGATAATAGTTATAGCGAATTCATGGGGGATCGCAACGGCGAGATGTCGAATGGAACAGGAAGTCATGAGCTCGGTCAGAGGACCACCCTTGCTTAAGATTGTCCTGTAAGAAGCATGTTTTTTTGTGTTCTCGAGTTCCCACGCTTGCCTGTTTGCACTGCACTCATTTTTAGCGCTATCTTTCGTCCGAACCCTTATCTTTTCTCTCTCCTTCCTCTCACCTACCTCATCTCTCCCCCTAGAACTGTTTTTGTACGAATAAAAAAATGCGAGAAAAAAGGGATGGAAAACTGGGTGCGATGCGATGGTGGGGGATTAAGACGCGAGTGTGAAGAAGGGACACGAGTTGGAGAAAAAAAAAAGAAAAAAAAAAGAAAAAAAAAAAAAAACTCCGTCTGTCCCTCCTTTTTTGTGTGTGTATTTGAGCCCACCAGGGTTCATTCATCATTCTACCCACCCACTTACATGGTTAAGCGTTGAGATAGAAAAAATGGGCAAACAACGACGACAAGTAAATCCAACATATATTCTGAAACCCGCACGCATGTTGACCGCTAATTTTTTTTTCTTTATTTCGTATCAAAAAAGCAGCTGATGAAAAGCGGAAAACTAAGCTGATAAAATGGACGGGTGGTTATGTACAAATAGTTGGTTGATCTTTGTTGGTTGTAAAAAAAAGTAAAAAGGAATAAAGAGGGCTGCTGATAAGAGGGAGAGGGGGGAGATATGAGGGAGACACACTGTTCAATATGCAAGATAGTAAGCAGCTTGCGCAAAACGTTATCAAAGCCAATGGCAAGGGAGCAAAGAAGAAGGGGGAAAAAAAAGTATCGAAGGGGGGAGGGGTAAGTTGCAAACAAAAAATCCTGCGTTCGCACCTTCTTTAACAATTGCAAGTGTACGAGCACCCACACCCAACACCAGACCCTCCGCAATCACAAGCAGTAGAATGCTGCTGGAACGACCGTTCTCGGTTATGGAATTCAACAGACGACCGACGCTGTGGGGGACTAATCCCGCCTGCACTGGTCCTGGAGGCAAGTCCAAACCCGGCAGGTTGCCTCGTCCTTGGGGAGGTTGCCGTGTCCCCAGACTGGTTACCGAAGCCGGAGCTTTGATTGGTAGAAGATCGGCGGGCGAGGTAGGTAGTTGGAGGGGAAGAGGAGGATGTGGAGGTCGAGGAGGGGTCTCGACGACTGGCGGTGTTTGAGCTCACGGCGACGTTATAGTGCTGTTGTTCGATGTCGTTGGAGGCTGAGGATTGTTCAGAGGCAGAGGTGAAGGGCATCACCTTGTAGCGGGAGCACTCCTCGCAGGTGCAGGCGGAGGCAGCGGAGCCCTGGGTCATTGAGTTGTGGTGGACGTTTGAGTGGATGCAGGACGGGTGGCGGTCAGACATGTTTTTTAGGTTGTTGGTTGGTATTTGTGGTATGGGAGTGGGGAAGGAGTGGTTTATGAGTGTGGGGGTTGCGAGTAGTAGGAAGGCAAGAAGGTTGAAAGAGAGGAAGAATGGAGTGATCGTCTTTTATGCGAAAAAGAGAAGTAAGAGAGGGGTGGGAGGGCTCTTTCGTGTTTGGTTAGGTTTGACCCCACACTTCGTGCACGTGGTCCATGCGGTGAGCGTGTACTGTCTTTTCGAACCTTGTTCGCGTACGTCCTTTTCGTTTTGGCTTGTGATTATTCGTCCTTGTCGCGCGCTCGAAGTTACGCTATCGAAGCTTTAGTGTCACCCTTTTCATCAAACCGTTGTCTCTTTCTCCATGCCACTTTACTCTGAATTTGTCATCTGCAGCCCCTCACCACTTGTAGGCTTTTTTCAAACTGTGGAAAAAGGTATACCTTATTCGATAGCCGACTTTCTCGCTTTGTTCGTCCGCACCTTGCTTAAGAGAAAGCGGATAAACTAGCATGACTTACTCACCTTTAGCTAATAGCCTTTTTGAGCACAGCAGCTTCTTTAGCCCCATATCTTGCCCAAACCCAATACACATTAGAACACACAGCTTCTTTTATTTTTTTTATTATTTGTTTAATAAGCAGTAAAAGAGTTGCAATGGCAAAAGAAAAAAAAATGCAAGGATGTTGAGGGGGAAAAAAAACGCGACTCGACAACTAGTTCAGAAGTGAACTCAGCGAGATCCTGCTTCCACCTCCTCCACTGCCTCCACTGCTTCCAGAACCAGGTCCAGGGGGTCCTTGGTTGGGATCAGGGTGGTGACCCGAAGGAGGAGGACCTCCCTGTGGAGGATACCTCGAATCCGAAGGCAGTTGCTGCTGGTACATTCCTTGTTGTCCCCCGCTACTTGAGTACACATGATGGCCTTGTGGCGCCGCCGACTGTGATGGGTGGTACTGATGACCTCCGTGCGACGGGTATCCTTGCTGCTGCTGCTGCTGTTGAGAAGGATGAGGCTGCGTATAGTGCTGCTGCTCGTCTTGGTACCACTGCTGCTGCCGCTCACTCGTCCTCGATGAAGACGTCGTCCTCTGACTCTCCGCAGACCGATGTGCAGCCTGCTGGTACTGCTGCTGTTGCACATGTTGCTGCTGGTGCGATGGATGCTGTACATGCTGTTGATAGACATCCGGAACTTCATGAGACCGTGAATGCCGCTCCTGCTGAGCAGCCAAACTTGACAGATCCTGAGAGCGAGAGGATGCATGACCATAGGCAGTCCTCAGTTCCTGTTGTGGATGCCGACCATACGCCTGCTGCTGCTGCATGGACGATGGGTGTTCCGCATGAGGCTGCTGACCATGATGCTGAGGCGCTGACTGTGGTGGAGGAGCAGCGTACTGACTTGAGCTGCCAGAAGAACGACTAGGAGGAGCTGTCATGTAAGGATCCTGAACTTGTCCACGAGCTGGTGCCATCTCATATCCAGACGAGTTTCGAGAATGAGTTCCCTGTCGTGAAGAGCCTCCTACAGCAACAACTGGTCCTTGAATAGGTAAAGGTCCATGGGATGACTGGTTGTAGCCAGCCAATGACGGCGACGATCCTCTGCTTCGACTATGAGTCTGGACAGGGTGGTGGTACTCGTATCCTGCGGGGCCGGGGCTATTGCGTCTCATGGAATGCTCACGGACAGCTGCGGCTTGATCTATCGCCGGCGGGAGTGGAGTCGACACGGGATTCATCATCATCATTCCTGGGTGGCCGCTGCCAGAGTTGTTTCGGGAGTGCTGACCAGAACGACGTCCAGGCAAAGGAGGGGTTAGCCCAGGTGATGAGTACTGTACTTGTATACCCTGTTGCTGAGGTGCCATGTGCTGAGGCGCCTGCTGAGCATAAAGACGAGGCTGTTCCTGGCGGTGCTGGACCTGCTGCGGCGCTTGCTGTTGCTGCATTTGTTGCTGTTGGTAAAGCTGCTGTTGTGGGTGCTCATAGTTTGCCGGATACCGCTGCGTCCGCTCATCTTCTTCCTGATGCTTGGGTACTGCTTGAGCCTTCTTGGTCTTCTTGACGGATGGTGCAAGCGCTACTGGCTCGGGATGCTGCACAAGCTCGCGCTCCTGTCCTTGATAATACTGCGACTGCGATTGTTGATGCTGATGCTGCTGCATATGGGACGGTTGCGGGGGAGGACCGCTCGACGAGTAGTGGGCAGGATGGCCATGACCAGGATGCTCCTGTGGGATGCCCTGTCCTCCATAATGTGCTGGTGCTCTCGAAGGGTTGGCCGATGAAGATGGTGGGTATTGTGCTGTGGGTTCCACTGGATAGCCCCACTCTTGCTGACGCTGTCTCGATGGCGGCTCCTGAGGTGCCTGACGTATAGGCTCTGGATGCTCGAGAGGCTGCTTTTGGGCGTAACGTTGCTGGTGTTCTTGATAGTCTGCATGTTGGCGCTGTCGTGGATCTTCAGCGCGACGGTATTGTGCTTCCATACCCTGATCAGCCAGACCAGGAGGCATTCCACTCATGGATCCATGTCTCTGATGAACAGGTTGCTGCTGCTGCAAAGGATCCTGCCTTGGGTCATATCGAGGATGCTGTGCTTGCCCAGATGGGAACGTGGCAGAGACATTCCGTTTGTGGGTTGGTGGCGTATGTGTCCTCGGTGAGTATCCTGACTGCTCATGAGTAACAGACGGATGCTGCATACGTATTGAAGATGAATCGTGTCCGGCGTGCCGGGGAATAGGCACTTCCACGACTTCGTCAATAGGTCGACGTTGCTGCATCTCGTGGTCCATAGGAGCCTGTCCTGCATAGTACCCAGATGCCACTCCTTGAGATCGAGCGTGTGGATCCGCTGCATAACCAGGATGGCGTTGCTCCTCGTTTATAAAAGGCGGCGCCTGCTGTGCGGGCATTAGCTGTGGGCGCTGTGCAATCTGTTCTGGATGCTGTTGAAGCTGTTGCTGTGGTTGCTGCTGTACCTGCTGTTGTGCTTGCTGTTGTGCTTGCTGTTGTGCTTGCTGTTGTGCTTGCTGTTGTGCATGCTGTTGTGCATGCTGTTGTGCATGCTGTTGTGCTTGCTGTTGTGCTTGCTGAGGAGGCTGCTGAGGCTGCTGAGGCTGCTGAGGCTGCGTTTGCTGTGCAGGCGCTGGCTGCGGCGCAGTCGTAACATGGG
Source organism: Linnemannia elongata (assembly GCA_036320915.1). NCBI lineage: Eukaryota > Fungi > Mortierellomycota > Mortierellomycetes > Mortierellales > Mortierellaceae > Linnemannia > Linnemannia elongata. The sequence continues at coordinate 225,870 of JAXBDG010000020.1, forward strand.
CTGGTGCAGCGGCAGCGGTAGGCTTCTTGGGACGACCAGGACCCTTGATATTCGTAATAAGACTGGGCGTCGAATTGGCAGCCAACCACTGTGGGGTTCCTGATGGTGTTCTCTGATGCTGGCTGACAAACGTTGGCGGTGGCAATGCCCGTGGGGTCAAATCTGGCTGTAACTGCTCCTTTTGTTCCTGCTGCTGTTGCTGCTCTACAGCCTTGGCTTGCTTTGTACGCCCTCGGGTTTTTGGGGCCGCTGGTTGAGCGACCGGTTCCTGTGGTGGTGGTTGAGAAGGTGAAACAGAGCGTGTAGCATTCACGGGAGTCTCTGGTCGAAGTCTTCCAGTATTTGGTTCGCCATCATCCGACAGCACAAGGGGCGATTTGGAGCTTCCTTCATCATCAAAGGGCTCGGCCTTGACGCGTTTAGTCTTCTTGATAGGCTTCTTGGCTGGCGCTTGAGCTGGTTCCTCAGGATAAGTTGGTGCTGTAGCGGGCACAGGCGCCTGGAATGGCGCCCGAGTGCCCTCACTCTCAATCGAAGAGCCATCTTCACTGCCCTCGTCATGAAGCTCCCGCCTCCGCTTGTGAGGCGCTCCAGGGCTCAGCAGCTGTGACTCTGACTGGCCCTCTGGGGTCACAATGTCTTTATGAATAGACAGCTCCAACGCCTCTAGCTTCACCGCAGGCGTGGGGCGGGATGCTCGAATCGGCCTTGATTGCTCCAATATCGTATCCTGTTCCGTTAAATCCATCGCAGATCCTTGGTCCAGTGGCGGCTGTGGTTGTGGGCTCTGTCGAGGACTGGACCGTGGACTAGGTTTGATCAAGGTCTGCTTGGGAACTTGCGCTCCAGATGCCGATTCATCCTTCTGGCTGCTTGGGCTTGCCTTTGAGGGCACTGCTCCTTCCTCCTTGACCACATCACGCACTCTTACACTGCCTCCGCCCAGATCTTCGTCCGGTCCCTCTTCATCTTCGTCATCAGGCGGTGCTTGGCTGGGTGTTGTAGCGACAGTGGGTACAATCGTTGACTTTGCAACACTCTCCGTCAAAGTCTCACGAGCCGGTGGCCTCCTTGGTTTGATTTCTGGCGCAATGCTCGTCAGTGCCTCATTCTCCACTTTGATCGGTGAAGCAGGCTTGTTCTCTGTGAGAGTTCCTGCTCCAGTTCCATCGTCTCTATCAACATGCGGGACGTTAAGTAATGACCGAACGCTACGCAAAATGTCGTCGCTGACAGTGGGCACCTTCTCCAGCTCCCTAAGAAGTTTGGAGATGTGAAATTGTCAGCATCGCTCTTTTATCTCTGAGTTATGCGCAAAAGATGACAACCCATCGAACAAAACACAGTTTCCTGTATGTACCTGAGTGCATTGGTCAGAATCTTGACCATTGCATCCAATCCCGACTTGTAGCCAAATGCTTCTGAGACAGCCATGACGGCGTTAAAACTATGCGTAAACACACAATAATGCGAGTTAATAATGCCCTTTGGCCTTAATAGATTGAACCACACTCTCTCAAAGGAAAACCAACAATGGCACCTACTGAGCAACAACCTGTCGCCTACTGGATTCGATTGTGTACGCATTCTCCTCACTTGGAACCTCCAAAAGGACTGACAGGTGGTGTTTCGTATTCTTCAGTCGCTTACGAATGCGAATGTTTCCAAAGTTCTCCATACCACTCGCCACTGACGACTCGGGAAGGCCGGTCTCCGATACCACCTGCTTCCTAGTGACATAGCGCGGGAAAGAAAGTACTTCGTTGTACTTGGGCAGGAAGTAGGGGGTGTCCCGGTTGAAGTCAGGAAGCCACGGAGCATGAGGTTTGTTACTGTTGCGGGGTAGAATCAGAAGCACAAATCGATCCGCATCATCCTGCTCCAGATCTAGTTGTGAAATTATGCAAATAGGCTTGGTCAACTATTTCCAAATGATCTCTGAGTAGCATTTCCATGTAGAGAGAACAGAGCACAATGACTTTACCTGCTGTAGCATTCGCATAGAGAGGTGCGGTGTGAAGGCGGTTTGCCAGATAGTGCTTTCCGACGACGAGGAGTCCAAACCACTCGCGATCCGTCTCTAGCACTGCGGATTGCGATGCGGCGGCTCGCGCCAAGTTTGTGTCATCCTTGGCCGAAAGCCCAGTGATACTGCTGATAGAGATTCCCAATGACGGACTCGATGCTGAATCGGACGACAACAGTGATGGCGCTGGTGAACCGATTGCACCCGCCGCTGTTATAGCTCCTGCCATGGGTCCTCTCTTGAAAGACTGGTCCTTCTCTTTCTCACGCCTCAGTCGACGCGACTTGACGCACTGCTTGTCCGGGTATTGCAGTGCAACGATCGCGACCATCGACTCCCTCTCAAGCGCTTGGTACAGTGTTGTGAACAGTTGAGGTCCGTTCTCCTGTGACCGGGGTCCCAGATCAGGTTTGATGTCAAGAAACTTTCCAGGATGTTGTTGTTGCGGTACAGCAGGCGACCCCTGAATACCAGCGGTATTGTGACTGGTGGGCGGCATGTTGGGCAAGCCGGGCAAGCTGGTCATGTGTGGCACTCCTGGAGGGTGACCGCCAAAGTTGGGCGGAAAGTGCTGGTGTGGTGGTGGATGAAATGGTGGCCGCGGTGGAAAGGCGTTAGCCGTCAGGGGGAGAAAAGGCGGTGGTGGTTGAGGATGGTGAGATGTTTCGGGAAATAAAGCTGCGGCAAGAGGGTCTTCTAACTTGAATGTCCTGGGGTCCACAGGTCCAGTTGGCGTCGCTGGTGGATGTAGGGGTGGTGGCAGTTGAAGTGAAAGAACCTGAGGTGGTGGTTGAGGTGGAGGAAGCGCAGGAGCGTCTTTGACGAGTCCATCAATTGCGACAGCATCCTGCTCCTGTGGGCGCTCCAGAGTGATCCAGTGGCGAGAAATGACGGGAGGAGACTGGATTTCCATCTCGCTCATGAATCCAATGATCGAAAGATCGGTGGCAAGGACGGCGCCCTGGTTGGCAAGCGTTTGATGTTGCAAAGACCTCAGGATATCCTGCTTTCCGCGCTTAGGTTTAACCGTGGGTTCTGAATCCTTCGAGCTGCTGTTGTCGTTACTGTCTGTTTCTGAATTTGTCTGCATGTCTGTGGGGTGTCCGTTGTGATCGCCACCATTGCTGAGGTTCAGATGCTGTAGCCGCGTCTTGAGGTCATCGGGAGGAGACTGACGAGGCTCTGGGAACAGGCGGATGCGATTGGACAGATGTCCACAGACAAGCGTGAAGGGGGTTGCAGTGTCCTTGTGTAGCCCCATCGAGGAAGCTACAGTGTGTCCTGTGTGAATGGTGTGAATGGCACAAGGGAATGCGTGCTTGTTGCGTGTCGTTGTTTGCGTGGTCCGAGGGTGAATGAACAAGATGAAAAACGAGAGCGAGCCTGGCTTTATTTAAAGGTTTTCAACGATTCAGGGACTGTCTTTTTTTTTTTACATGCGAACTTGCAAAGGTTGGCAAACACTCTTAACTTGGTTCGCTGTTGGAACTTCTATCAAATCAACATCACTTTCGCCACATGTCGATTGGTACTTTTTCTTTATTGGGAGGATACGCGAAAGAAGCCAGTCGAAAAAAGGATATGACCAAGGCAAGGGAAGACAAGAGAAAGGGAAGTGAAGTGAAGTGGAGTGTAAATGGGGAATAGGTGTTGCATGCGGAAAAAAAATGCGACGTATTAGGGGTAGTAGAAGACACAACAAAAAGGAAAGAGTACAAAACAACAAAAACACACAAAAAAAAAGAGACTATTGTAAACAAGGTAGAAATACGAAATAGTAAGAGAGAGAGAGAGAGAGAGAGAGAGAGAGAAAGCAAACTAGCAGAGCAAAGAGTGGACGCTCATGCGTTTCCGAGCAGCATCCATGGCTTTGACGGCACGCGTTTCCTCATCCTCGCCAGAGCATCGGCAAACGCTTCCGCAAGCTCCAGTCAAGCAGATCACAGGCCCCTTACTTGGTCGCCCAATGAACGATGAGCGACCAACGCTGCTTGTCCGCCTCAACGAACTGTGAGTCTTGTGGTGGGGATAAGTCTCGCCAGGAGACCTTGGACTGGTGTTGAAGTGCATCATGCCCAAACCACGTTCGTCGCCCTGAGGGTTAAAGTGACCCTTGGGGTGCTGCTCGACCGTAAAACTATGTCCTCCGGGGCTCTGAGAATGGTGGCGCACAGGGCAACTCCGTTCCTGTTCAAAGTAGCCCTTAGACATCGACCCCTCACTGTCACGATCCCGTCCGATAGTGTTCTCCATATCGCGTTCGTGGTCGCGCTCGTAGGATGACCCAGGGGTAGGCAAGGGTGATCTGCAGTCATGTCCTGATGGTCCATTGTCCTTGCACTCTGACCATTGCTGCTCTCCCATCTTGGCCCAACGGCAGACAAATGCCTTCTTTTCAGCCTCAACTGATCGTTGACTCTCCTCCCTCATATCGATCTCGCGAGCAGGCTGACCGACCATCTTTTGCGCCAATTGAACACGCTCCCGCTGCTGCGATCCATGCACAATAGGGCACACTCCTGCTGATGATGCGTCGACTGGAGGGTGATCTGGAGGCATGCTCTGCAATTCCATCTTGATGCTGGAGGTGTAGCTGGGGCGTGTTGAGCTGCTCAAAGACATCGATGACCCGCTCGAACTTATGCTGGAGCGAGATCCTTGGTGCTGATGATGATCTTGGTGGCGGTTGTCAATGTCGCGATTACGATCCTGACTATCCGCCATGTCAGCCAAAGGTCGCTTCATTGATGGAGGCGATCGCGAAGCAAACGAGGCACCAAAGGACGACGTTGACAGGTCTCTCTGAAGCGACCTGGGCGTGCGTTGGCTGGCATCAGAGTTGGAGGACTGGGCTGACTGCAGAGGTGATGGCAATGGCAGTTGGTGACGTCTGATGTTGCCAAACGAAGGTGTGGGCTCTGACCGGTTAAGGTACTTCGACACACCGAAACCACCCATGGGAGCAGAGATTGAGCGGAACGACTCTGCAAAGACTGTGGGCAACCGATGGCTTGACGCACTTGGGCCCGTGTGACTCGAACCTCCAAAGGGTTCAGGGTCAAACAACCAGCGGGCGGTGTGAAGAGGGCCGGTGCGGAAGGATGGGAGGGTGGAAGAGTGTGAAGAAGGCTTGCCCAAAGGCACAGTGTAGGAGGAAAGAGAGGAACTCGAGAAAGGGGTGCCGGGAGCAGAAGAGCCTAAAGACAAGGAAGGGCGGCTATTGGAGCTATTCGAGCTCAGAGGCGATGGTGCAGATGGCGAAGAAAGAGATGGCGACTGAGTCGCGGACGACGGCCCTGTCATGATCGGAGGCAACGAAATTTTGTCGGTAGTATGAGAGCTACCCAAGGGCTCCATTGGAGGAAAGCGCTGCTGCAATGGTTGCTGTCTGGAGTAGGGAGAATCGGCTGAGCGAGAGGGTTGGGTATGGCTGTACAGGGTTGCTCGGGTATCCTCGAGTGAGTGGCGTTCGCTCGACCGAGGATGATCATTAAAGGTGGAGGGAGGAGGGGGAGAGGTATGCTGGGCCATGATGCAGACGATATAGGCATGCTCGAGGTTGAGTCCCCGAATGAGGTCTGTTCCTAATCCGCCTCCGACATACATTCGGATGCTGAACATGCTCGATCCACCGTCAGCGTGGCAAACACGGACTACGTCCGAGTATTCGTTCGAGCCCGGTGCACTCGAGGACATAATCCCTGGACGGTTCTGGTAAAATACGGGGGATGATGACTCCAGGAAAGAGTAGTCAGAGAGACGCTGGGGGGAGTTCGGTGCGACAGCAGAGAAGACTGCGTCGCGGATGGTTGCGAGCAGTCCCCTGACCTTGCTCTGGTCCTCGCTGGCAACGATCGAGTAGAGAGCCTTGTGGCTGATATCGTGGGGGTGGTAGCCCCAAAGGGCCTGTGACTCGTCCGACACTCGAGCGCAGATCAAGTCCATGGTCAAGAAAACAGTTGCCAAAGGTGAAGTGCTTGGGCTGGCATACATCTCTTGTGGTCGCTTGACTTGATGGCTGGAGGGTGGGTATGAAGGAGGGTAACTGAATGAGTCTTGGTGGTCCGACGGCAGTGGTGGCTCTGAGTGAAGCGAGAGTGGGCGACTCTGGTAACCCTGAGCCGAGGGCTGATGGGAACGGTACGACAATGATGAGGACGACCGTTCGTGGTCTTGATTTGGGTAGGATGAAGGACGCGCCTATTGCAGAAGGGACAATTGAATAAGCAACGGGGTGTCAGGAAGATAGGTCGACAATTGAAAACGCGATAGGCGACAGGTGAGAAAAAACACGGTTGATAGTAGTGGCTATTACCGTGGCATCTCCGGGAATAGGGTTGGTATGGTGAATGGGGAAAGCATCGGTTGAACCATTGGGCATCCTAAAATAACAGTACGGTACGCAAGGACACAAGTGTGGGCGTTAGCATGCGTGACCTGGAGTGACACCACAGACCGTGACACGTTGATAAGAAAAATAAGAGCGGCGGAACATACTTGGCGCTAAGTGTGGCCTTCTTAGGCATCTTGTAGTTGGCAGACTTTGTGTATTTGCCCTTGACGCGAGTCTTGGTGAGGGCTGAAGAGGCAGTGTGGGGTTTTGGGGCCAGAGGGGCACCACCTTCTTTGCCAGATGGACCCCAGACGACGGCATCTAGAGCGACTGTTCTATCGACCAACTTTGGACGGCCTCTTTTCTTGTGCTCGACATCGCGGCAGGTATCGTCTTTCCCTACGGAGACACAACGTTTGCATGGGCGGGAAACTATTGTGCAAAAAAAACACAAGAGTAGATATAGAGGTAAGAGGCGTTAGATGTGATACAGTCGTTGCGATGAGGTATGTGCGAGATGATGGCCCAGTCGTGAGGGTGACAAAAGGGCGGAAGTAGGAGCAGGGGCAGGGGAAGGAGACAAATCTTGAGATGATGTGGATAAGTGGGTAAAACGGATTTGGTGGGTCGAGAGCATCCTTCCATTGTTTTTTTTTATGGTTATTCCTGTCTCTGTCAGTGTGTTTGTTAAAATGGGTATTGTTGTCGTTGTTGTGGGTGCGTGTTTGGAAGGGTACGAGAGAGGGTATGTGTGAACATGTATGTCGTGTGGGTGGCTGGCCAATAGGAACACATCCAGAAATCGATTGATACCCGCGTGGATTGGCTGCAACTTGCCAGTCCAAACAGAAGTAGATGAGAAGTGAGCAGCAAACAAGAAAGAAAAAAAAGAAGGGAGAGAGGGAACAGGGAGGAGTGAAAAAAGAGAACGAGAGAAAGAGAGAGAGAGAGACAAACAAACAAACAATACAACTCTACTCAACAACAAACAATATCAACAAAGATGAGAAAATACTCCCCCTCCCCAATGCAATCCACAATTACAAAGGCTAAAAACCATCGCAACGTTGCGGTTGCAGCGTGTCGTTGCAAAAAAAAGAAAATGAGAAATAAACGCTACCCCTCGTGAATAGATAAATAATCCTCCACACATCATTTCTTATTTTCCTCTTCAAGGAATTACGCCGTTAGCACCTGTCTGAGGCAGCTACATCTGGCCACCCGCTCCTTTGACTCTTTCTCCTTGTTATTCTGCCCGTCTGGCGTGAGAAACAAGCACGAACCATTGAACGAAAAATAAACAAAAAAGCTTGGAAACACAAGACAACAACCACAACAACAAAAACATATATATATATATATATGGAGAAATAGGACCGTGAGAACGAATAGGACCAAAAATTGAGTCCATGCCCCTTCTCAATGTTCACTCTTCATTCGTGCTTTTTTTTTTGGGAGTACAGAGAGAGAGAGAAATAACAACATGCAATTTCATTTGGAGAGTCCCGAATGAGAGAATAATGAAAGGAGTGGAAGAGGGTGCAAGGAGAAATAGCTGCATCGTCCAAAAGTGCGCAATTGGACGGCGAGGGATGATATGAACGAAAACCAAAATAAAGCCCAGAAAGCACCCATTCCCAATGAGCGACAATTGCGCAAATGGCGACTGAGAGGGAAAAAAACAAATCAAAGGGAATATTTTGACCGGACCAGATGGAGTAAATAAAGCCGAGGTCCCGACCAGTCTGTGGGAGAGAAGCAACGGAGAAGAAGACGTGAGGAGCACTACCAATACGTTGATCCCCAGGGTCCGATCGTTCTTTGAAGGCCGACGCCAATCATCCTTCGATCCTCTTTCCCATCCGCCCGACATCTTTTTTTGCATTTCTCTCCTTTTCAAGTGCCCACCCTCATCGTCATCACCGTCGCCATGGGCTTGAAAGCAATCAAAAAAAGACGTTGAGCGAATATGCACAACTATAAAAATGAGAAATGAACCGAGATAGGCAATGTAGATTCCAGGGACATTTTTTGGATGATAGTGCAAACATTTGATTGCGACCCTTGTTGACCTTTTGTTTTGCTTTTTTGTTCGCGACTGTCAATGCCATTTGCACGCCCTCGCGTGTTCTCTCCTCATCCTTTTCTCACTTGATCCCTCGTCCTTGCCTTCATCACCCTTAGCTCTATCAACCCCACGAAGCTGACCGAATTAGCCGGACAGTTTTTTTTCTTTTCTTTTTTGGTTCTCCCTGAAAGCAACAGGAGAGAGGGAGAGAGAGAGAGAGATGATACTGATTTGAATCGGAAAGGGGGAAAGGGAACTCGGACAATAGCGAAAAGGGGTGGCGATGTGGGTGGTGTGGATGGCATGATGGACGTATGGCTGGGTGGTGCTGTGGTGCGCTTCAGTGTTGTGGCGTGTACTGGGATGAGTGGAGGATGTTTGTGAGCAAAAAGGGGTCCTGGGTGAACAGCAAAGGCAGGTCGTCCAGTAGCGCGCCCTGTTGGCAAGGACGTACGTACAACACCGACCCTAAACAGCGCCTTGTGCAACCGCGGAGAGGAAGTGAGAGGAAGTATGAAGTGAAGAAGGAGTAGAGAAAGAACTTACGATCACAGGCCAAGTGGGCCTTTTTGCAATTGATGCAAGCGCTGGGGACGTGTGCTTTGGTGGATTTGACTCTTGCGACGGGATGTGGGTGAAGTGGGACGGCGGTAGACATGGCTGTGGGGTCTGAAGAGGAGGAAGGGTGGTGGGCTGCGGGATGAGGCCGCATAGGAGCCGAGTCGTGATGGAGTGACTCTGGGTCCATCAAGTATGATGTGGCTGACATGCGCTTGTGGACAAGGAGGGGAGGAGGACTCTAGTGGATCCGTGTATGTATGCAAGCAGGGAGTCGGTTAGTCAATTAGGAAGAAGGAATGAGAGAGCTGTAGGGTCGGAGGAAATATGTCAAAAGTATACAAAGAGGGAAGAAGAGAAGTTGACAGGTGCTGTATGCGATATGTATGTGGGTGTGTGAGAGAGAGAGAGAGAGAAAGTGTGTGTGTGCCCCGCCGGAGAATTAAAACATACAAAAAAAATAGGACTAGGACACATGTAAAATAAACCAACAACGAAAAACAAAACGACGACCTGAGCGACGGTTAAGTGCAAAACACAAACCAAGGAAAATAAAACAGCAAGTCGTGAAGAATAAACAAAAAGGAGGGAGGGGAGAAGGAGCCAAAGGGGAAAGGATCATGGAGAGGAGAAAAAGAAAAAAGAGGAGAGAGAGTGAGTGAGAGAGGATGTTGCGAGAGGGGAACAAGGCAAAAGGCAAAAAAAAAAAAAAAAAAAAAAAAGCATGTACATACAATCCAAGAAATGTTGAAAACGAGGAATCAAGGGAAAAGAAGGAGAAGGGGGATGGATGGATATGTAAAGCATAGAAGCAAAGAAAAAGAAGGCGTGGCTGCAGTTTGCCGGAGAACAAGTTTTATCGTTGCCTGCTGTAGTTAATATTTACACAAGAGAGAGAAAGAGAGAGAAGGCACTTTTTGTGTTGTTGGTGTTCTCCTTGAGTTTGCTCCTGGTTGTATGAATGTGTGTTTTGTTGGATGGAGAAGACGGAGAGGGGTACTGATTCAAAAAGAAAAAAAAAAAGTTCGGGGAAGTATGAACAGAACGAGGTCGTGGACAAAGAGTTTAAAAAAAAAGGAGGCTGATGACGAGAAGGAACGGAGAGAGAGTGTGTGTGGGTGAAAGGGAGTGTTGATGAAGGTTGGGCGGGAGTGTGTGAGTGATGAAAGAGCGATGGCAGTTTGGATACAAAGTATGAAGGGAGGTGAGGGATAGAAGGAAAGACAAGAAAGAATGTCTGGGAAGGAGAATTAAAAAAAAAAAAAAAAAAAAAAAAAAAAAGAGCGCAGACGAAGAGAGGGGAAGAAGTAAGTCGAGTGACTGGGAGTGGAGTGGAGTAGAGGAGTAGAGTGCGTAGGGCAGGGGTATACAGGCGCCATGCTTTGCAGTGCTGCAGAAAGCGACGTGGGCAGGGATATTGGAAGAGAGGACACTGGCTGACTGAATTTTGACTTTTTTTTTTTTTTTTTTTTTCGATTGTTCATACCTGTTGAGTGAGTTGGGGCACGAAGATAGAAGGGGGGGGGGGGGGGGGGGGAAGTCTCCTTGAGGATGGATGGTGTTGATTGCTTGTTGACTGGATGGGATGAGATAAAGTATGTAAGTGTGTTATGGGAGTCTTGGTGTGTTGCAGCTGTAGTTGTTATTGTTTCTGAAGAGAGAGGAAGGGAGGGGTTGGAAGTTGGAAGGAGGTAAAGGAGTTGTTTTTATGTTTTGTTTTTGTGTTTGAGGAGGGTATTTGCTAGTTGGTGGCAAGCGAAAGAGAATGTTGGAGGAGGATGAGCTTGTTGAAGAATCAAGGCGGTGAAAAATAAGGAGTTTGTTTGCTGTTGGAACGAAGTGAGGAAGAGGACAAAGAGCGGGTAAGTGAATAAGAAGATGTTAGTGGCAAACAGAAGAGGGAGAATGAGAGATAGAAAGCGAGAGTGAAGGGAGGTGTAGAAAAGGGTTGTTTGCTTGAAGGGAGGGAAGGGAAGGGCAAGGAGGAGGAGGAGGAGGAGGAATAGGGACACGAAAGAAAGAAATAGGAGTGAGGAAAAGAGTTGGAAAAGAGAAAAGAGAAGAGAAAAAGAAAAAGAAGAGAGAGAGAGAGAGAAAAGAAAGAATTGAAATGATGGTTTGGAAACAGTCGAGTAAATAAAAATAATCGATGGCATGAAAAAGTTGAGGAAGGAAGGGGAGGAGGGACTGTAGGGGCACCATTCACCTGTCCTGTCATGTCTTGACTTTGTCCACCCTCCCTTCACACAAACAACAGCAGTTCACACCCTTCGCGGAAATTATTTGGAAGCGTATGTATGTATGTATGTGTGTATGTTTGTGTGTCCAACCTTCCCTTGCCCTCCACCGAGTCAAAATACCAGTTGATCAATTCAATCCCTCTCAATTATTTGCTATTCAATAGTGATCCCAAGGAGAATTAAAATATGACATTATTGTTTACTCCTCCTTTTGTATCTATCTATTCCATTGCAACTGACTATATGTCGGGTGTTTTTGTTTCTTTTTTCAAATGCTTCGCTTGCATTGCTGTCATTGCCATTGTCACAGTCCTTGTCATTGTTGCTTGCTGTTCTCTTGTTCTTGTGCACTGGTACCTTTTTACTAGTGACACTTGTTGCCATGTCCATACCTACTTACAGCATATCATAAGCGATGAGTGATCAATTGAATTAGACTCTTTTTTCTTTTCTTATAATGACTCTTACTCGAATAAGGTGTAGTTCGAATGCGGTGTTTTGAAGGGCGTGTGTCTTCCCTCTTCTTCTTTCTTGTTCTTCTTACGTCTTGTTCTTTACCGTGAAGGTGAACTTGTCGATGGCGATAGAAATGAGCATCACTTGACTCAGATCCCTTCCTATATACTTCTCTCGGAGACTTCATGTACTCTTCATCCTAAGTAACCATATACCTTTGCCGGCCATGCATCTCCAACTGACACCACTAGGCTCATCAAAATCCAGCACCTTACTTTCTTCCTTTCTCTTTCTCTCCTTCCTTCTATCCGGGGATATAAAAAACACCAGAAGTAAGAGAGTAGGAGTAAGAAAAAAAAAAGAGACAGAGAGTGAGTGAGAGATGAACAGGGTGTTGCACTATTGCACTCCACAAAAAAAAATGTACAAGGATAAGAGGTAGTCATCATCTTGCCGCTCGACTCCATTTTGCTTTGCCGCAGAGTATTCTATTTTTTGACTTGGGATACGAGCAATGTTAAAATATTTCCTCCGCCCCACGTTCTCTCCCCTATCCTCCCTTTCTTCCCACCCATCTGTCCGCATCGTCATTCCTTTCTTCGTTTTTTTTTTTTTTTGTCTTTTTGGTATTTGTTTCGATGAATGCGATGCACACATATTATTTTTTTTTTCTTTTTCTCTATTTTGGAGAGATTGATGCAGACCAAAACATACTACATACATATACAGTCGACTCATAAAAGAGAGACACCATCCTCCCTCATCATAAACCTCAACCAAAAGATCCTTTTCTTTTCTTTCTGATCTCGTCCCATTCTCCAATCTCCTACGTAGTCAACATAAAGAAGAACCACCCATAAGAAGGTGACTCCTCATAAACAAGGTTCTTCTTTCCCTCGCTTGCATCGCTGGGAAGACGAACAACGAAGGAGAAAATAAAACGAACACCTAAGCTCCACCAATTGGACAAAAGCAAATCAATTGAAGTCAAAAAAAAACAACAACAACAACAACAACAACAAGATATTCTTAGGCCTTACAACAAAGCCAGCCCTTTCACTTGCTTTTTTCTTATTTCTCCTTTGTTGTTTGCTCGATTGCTCGATTGTTTTTTGTTACAAAGAAGTAGCTACCCACGACCCTTATTGCGACGAGAGCTATTTCATATGCGTGAGGGTGAAGTGAGCGAGTAAGAAAGAATCTCAGAGATGAAAGAAAAAAAAAAAAAAAAAAAATACGAGCAAAACGGATATACGTCGCACCCTGTACAAACACACACATCTGTCATAACAGCACAAACACAAAAAAAAATAAAAAAATAAACTACCCTAAAAACAACAATCGACAGCCCTTGGGTTCTTTCCGATTGGCTTTTACGACACCCTTTACTACCCTGCCCTATGTCTTCATGCTCAGCCATTTTTCTTTTTATCAATTAGATATTCATTTTATTTCCATATGCTCACTCATCCGATGATGGAAGAGGATGGGATGATGATGGTGGGTTCCTCTCTCTCTCTCTCCCAATTTATTTGTTGTTGTGTACTTTGATCCGATTTAGAGAGAGTGAGAGTAGTGTTCGGACAAATAACGAAAATAAATAAATATAATAAAAGAATGATCGTCCATCCGTCCGTCCGTTCGTTCCAGGTTACCAAGAAGGAGGGCAAGAGAAATAAGCAATCGAAGAGGGGAGACAATCGAATGAACGCGTTGTTTTAAAGATAGAACGTACCATCAAGCGCAAAACGCAGTAAACAGAACAAAATAAAAAAAAAATGCCCCGACCGTCCGATAAACACCCTTCACGGTTTGCAGCTAGCGAGAATGTCGTTCTGTTATTTCCAGATAGGATGTGTGGTGTGTGTCCAGCAGGTTCAACAAGTTCAGGTCCAGCAGAGATTCCAGCAAGCTCCGTCGTTTGTAGAGTTCGACCTGGCGACCCTTCGTTAGTGGGCTTAAATGTCTCCCATCAGCCTGCGCTCCAGTTATCCCTCCAAACAATAACATGAGATCCAATCCAGTTCGAGTAGACCACTCATGTATGTGGAAATTGTCACCATCTGCAATGGCCCTTTTTTTCTGCCTAGAGAGAGGGTATCCATCTTTTTTTGAGTCTAGAAACATATCCAAAGACACTCCTCGATCATACCTTCATCTTTGCTACTGTGCAAGGTTGCATGTTCTGATACACTCTTAGCCAAATGCCGTTGTTCCATTGTCCATAACCTCCACTCAACCCCTTTATTTGTTGCGATCGGATTATTTTTTTTTTTTCATGTGCGCTTGCTTAACATACACAGAGAGGTGAAAGAGAGAAGTAAGCCTCCTAGGAAGTGAAGTGGGAGACATTGGCCAGCTGCCATAATCCCAAAGCCACGACGTTTTTGTTCATTTTGTGATCGTTTTTGTTTCTGTGTGTATGTATGTGAGTGAGTGAGTGTGTGTGTGCGATATGCACTGCATCCACCCTCGTTTTTATTTGATATTTCTCCGATCACCCCACTCCCTCTATTCATTCATTCATTCATTCGATTGCTTCTTTTGCCCTCCCCTCCATCCAATCAACCCCTTACCTTCCCTGCTTGAACGAAAGAAAAAAAATAGGATTAGCATAACAAGTCTCTTTTCCCGCCCATAATCGTCCTTGCTCCGCTAAGCTCAAACCATCTAGGCCATTAGTCCATTACCCCCCCCCCCCCCCCCCTTCTTCCTCTTCTGGTTCTTGCTATCTTCTGTTCTAGCTTCTAGGTTCTTACTTTATAATGTCAAAAAACGTGAACACCACCACAGCGAAACAATAAAAAAACATTGGCCAAAGTCACGACTCCAGGCACTGGAGTTTCTCCGTCCAATAAAAATGATTGGCCTATTTTTTTTCCCTTCTATACACCTAACGGAGGAGCCATGACCTGAGCTATTGCCCATTGGCGATCGAGCAAAAATAAGAATTTGGTTCACGGAACAAGGGGTACAGATGGAGAGTGCTAGAGAAGGAGAGAGAGAGAGAGAGAGAGAAAGCGAAATCCGAGGATAGAAATAGGAAAATGTCAGAGTGCTCGTGTGCCTGTACGCGGATAGGATAGGATAATACGACAAAGAGAGAAAGACGGACGAGTCATGTTTTGGCGGCATGGATGATAGGTTCTCCTTTCTTCCTTTTTGCTTCATCATCAGCTTTTTTCTTTTTTTTTTTTGTGTGGGTGTGTGTATCTTTTGTTCTCAAATGGCGTTGAACGAAAAGGCTGTTTGGTTTTTCATTTGGTCAAAAGAAAAAACAATAACAAACAACAAATACAAGACACGCAAAACGTTGGACCGGACGGACGCGCGATATTCTTTTCAAGGAGTGGCATATAGATGAGGAGCAAGAGGAACAGGGGCAAGAGGAAAGGAGGAAGGACGGAAGAAAGCTGACACAGATGGAAATTGTTGTAACCCTTCTCCTCCGACTAGAGTACGATGTGAGATGGGTTGTTGCCATTGACCATTTGGTTGACTACGCCCTACCCTCGTCAAACCAAAGCGCCACATAAAAAAACGATTGGACGGGAAGATTTTGTGGACAAGGTTGAATGGATTGCTTTTGTTGTTGTTGTTGTTGTTGTTGTTGTTGTTGTTGTTGTCACCTCCTCAAACTCCACCTGCAAAGAACGATAAACAAAAGATACACGCGCCCCCTATTCGACAAGTATTCGGCATGACATAACAACCAACGAACCCCTATCCTTTGAACTTGGTCAACCACTGGAAACCTGAATGACAAGCACGATAGTCTGACGGTTGGGCAATACTAAAAACCCAAAAAGAAAACACGTCCATTAATCCATCAACAACCGTATCATTATTTTTTCTTTGTTCAGTTCCTGTAGATGGTGTTATCAATTGACCATCGCGAAAACGAAGGGGAAAAAAAATGGGTTTCTGCTCACAAAGACATCTGTCTATCCTACAATCAAATGCCCGACAGGTGGAAGCGATGTACTTTCTTCCTTCCTTCCCTCCTTCCTCTCATTCAACCAAACACCACCCATAATTCTTTGTTTGTTCCATCTGGCCGATGCGCAGACAGATTTGATGGATGGTCAGTCATTCAGTCGGTCAAAATAACCTCCTAAAGCAAAAAAGGCAGAGCGAACGCCGAATAAAGTTGGTTGGTTCTTCTCTTTTCTTAGTTCCTCCTTTCACAACGATCACGACTTTTCACTCTCGTGCCTGGAGGAGGGGGGTGGGTCGTCGCGTCGCATCCGCGGGGATTGTTATCATCCTCTCACAGTGCAAGAAGAAGGAACGAGGGGTCAATCTCCACTGTGGATTGGACCGGAGGATTTTGTTATTTCCCTTGGGCACCCAAACCCCTATTCTATTCTATTCGTCTTTGCATCGAAGCTAAGTTTGCAGCTCCTTTGTTCTTGTCACGCCTACAATTTTTAACCCCCCTAGTACTTCAACCCATCCTGTTCAATCTTCTCCATAGTACTGTACTTTATTTCCTTCCTTCTGTACAATTCTGTGCCATCCCTTGCTTTGCAAAGTTCACCAGTCATATCAGAGGTACACAGACCGTAGCGACAAACGAACGACTCCACCTGCCTTTTGTGGGTCCACCCACCCTCTAAACACGACATCCACCCTCTCACAACAGCGCAACGCTCAAACGCTCAGAAAAAAGCAACAACAAAAAACAAAACAAAAAGAAATAGTTTTATGGCGATGTGGATCATCGAAAAAAGGAAAGCGGCCAAAAGGCGATTCCGTTTGAAGTAAAAAAGAGGGGGGCGTTGTCATGCATTGTTTTGTGTTTTTTTTATGTCCAATGAGCAGCATGGAGCAATCGTCTAAAGCATGAACGGGTTTGTTGAGAGGGTTAAGATGATGATAATGATGAGGGTGAGCGTTTTGAATATTATTCGATAACAGGAATTTTTATGGCCAGCCAGTCAGCGTCTTTTGTTTTCATTGTTTTGTTTTGGTCGACAATCGACCGACTATACACGCGCTCACTTACCCGTTCACGAATGAAAAAAGGGTGGTGGGTGAGGGAAGGATAGATGAACGGAGAAGTAGAGTGAAGGTGGAGGTGAGCCGCGCGCACCCTTGAATTACCTGTCTACCATCTAGCTATATGCACGCGCACTCACCTATCCACCTATTTTACTAACCCGTCCTGGGACAACTTTTGTTTGAGTTGAGGGTTAGATAGAGAAACGAGAGTGTAAACTTGTCCAACAACCCTGGATTACACAAGCATAAACATAAACAGGATTAAGAAAACAAAACAAATAAACAACTGCATCGTTCATCTTCAGGAAAGAAAAAAAAGAAATGGCCGATAGGGTAGGAGGAAGAAACTCGCATCATATCCCCTCTGAACGAAGTCGAGAAAGTGCGGGCAGACACGAAAATGGGACAAGTATAGCCATACGACGGTTTAGAAGCATCTCGAAGCTCGAATGCAAATACGCGCTACCCTCTCTCCAACCTCTCCATTCGGAGGATTTTAATGTTCTCTTCACGCTCATCGTCGCACGCCTTTTCTTTTTTTTTTTTTTTTTTTTTTTTTTTTTCCGCAAGACAGTAACAATTATGTGATACGCTTTAAGTTTATCGTTCCACCATCTCTTCCCTTCCCTTCCTCGTTATGTTCATTGTTGTGTTCATCGTTGTGTTCATCTGTCGATTTTTTATTTTCCTATTCCGGTTTCTCCTCGATATGCCTGAAAGTGAGAAAGGCAAGGATGGAGCATGAAAAAAAAAAAAAAAAAAGGTTTAGGACATGGCGAAATCTGCTGCTGGAATGAGCAAGACGCCAACTCTGTCCCTCTGTCTCTGACTGTCAAGGTTGAAGACGATGAAGGGAAAGTAGGTACGCCCAGATAGGTACGCCAACTTGCTTCTATTATCCGAAAAATTTAAATCTCAGGGCCGAACAATCCAACCGACCGACGGAGCAAAAAAAATAAATAGAGGGGAGGGCATGAATGAGCATTGGCATGAAGAGAACGTCGGACGGAGACTTAAGGAGGGGGAAAAGAAGAGAAGGAAAAGGAAGGAAAATGGGTTGATTGAGGGACTAACACTGCGGCAAGTGTACATTTCGATCCGATGGGCAGTAATACGAAAAAAGAACAAAACGGTGGGTACATACCTGATTTTTTTTGACATTTGACAGGGAAAGAAGGGACGGCTGGTCGGTGATAGAAAAAAAAGGGCTACCAAGAAACGGCTATAACGACGTGCCAGTTCCGTTTATCCCTCGACCCTTACATACCTACATTGCATTGCATTGCACGAGCAAATCGGCCATGGTCAGAGCCAACTTTGCTTTATTTTTTTTGGGCCACTTCCATTCTCTCACCCATCCGCCCTTTGGGTTATCTAGCTATGAGCTATGTGTCCAAGTATCCAGCTATCAAGGTTTTCGATACCCGAATTGCTCTCTTCTATCATACCCCCCTCCCCCCCCTATCCTTTCTCTCATTGTTGATCGGAATTGTCTATTTCCTTCTCTCTGTCCCGCTCGTTCGCTATTGCTCTCGTACCCTTCCCTTCAAAAAAAGAATCCACTCACCCACTCTTCTCAGAACTCTGCCAATCCAATCCCGTCAACAATAATAAAAAAAGAAACTTTACTATTTTTTCGAACACTATCAACCGTCAACAAACAACCACAAACACAAAAAAAAAATTGAGCCAGGGTCGAGTCGGTGACGAAGGTTGGGTTGGAAATGTGGTCAGGGCGAGGCCAGACCTCTGTCTCCCTTTGTTTTCTCTATTGTCTTTTTTTGTTTTCTTGAATCTTGTATTGTGAAGTTTTATTAGTTGTGTTCGTTGAGGATGGCTTTGTGTTCGTGTACGCCTTGGTGCGATCAACAAAAAAAAAAAAAAAAAAAAAAAAAAAAAAAAAGGAGCGTAAACAAGGAAACAATGAGGGCGCGATCCCTCTGCCATTTTTGTACCCGCAGTAATTAAACCAGCCAACCTCTAGACCGTTAATGGCATGACATGGCAGGTGTAGCCTATATTTTCACGCCTTGTCTCTCTCCCTTCGCCCCTTCCCTTGTTCTCTGCGCATACGCATACGCATATAGATTCTCTTCCTCCTCAGGGGGCACAATCACACGATCGGTTAAAACCTTACTTTTTCGATCTCTCTGTCTTTCACCTCCTCTTCATATCTATGAACTCCTCCCTTCTGCGTTGAGACAAAAAAGAACAAAAGCCAAAACCTACTCAAACGAACCAACCAAATGACAAGAAGCTTAACGAGGGCGTAAGCGCAAGGGCAGCAGGGCAGCAGGACAAAAAGGAAAAGACGGGACACAAACGACGACAAGGGAACAGAACAACCTGGAAGAGAAAAAACCTGCAAGGATAAGCACGTGGGTTGAACGAAAGGTCAATGTTCCTTACCACTACGTCCATTTCCCTGCAACAAGAGAGTGCACAAAGGGGAAAGAGGATAGAACTGATAGGACAGAGAGAGGAGGAAAAAGAGGGCTCACCAAGAAAAGAGGAATGAAAAAATGCTCCTGTCCAATTCATGCAGGTTCTGTTCAAGGAAAGAAAAACATACAACACCGACGACGACGAATGATGGTTGGTAACATCCATTTGGGCGGAGACTAAGAAAAGGGAAATGAAGGTATTGGCACTAGAACGATGCGTAGTGAAAGGGAAGTAGGGAAGGTCATTTAGGAGCACAAATTGCACAGAAAATAGATGCTTTTGCCTGCCTGTTTGTTTTGGTATTCGTTCGTTGGTAGATGAACGCACAACACACCAACACAAAAGCCGAGCCAAGGTCGGTCAGATGTCGACCACCATTGGCATATACAGAAATTGACAGAAGAGAAAAAGCGAGAGAAAGCAGAGTGGATACGAGAGCGAAGATACCTTTCTCTAAATGACAGAAATGACATTCTTCGAGCTCTAGTGTTATTTTCTATCCCTATCTCCTTTCGTCTCTTTTCGTTTTTTTTTCTCGCTTTGCTCATTTCTCCATTGTTTGCTCATTTTTCATGGTGTGCTCTCCTCTGCCTCTCGGATCGCTTTCCCTTGCATAACTTTTTAGCCCTTTCTTCTCTTTCGCTTATGCATGTGAGTAGATGAGCGGGGGGGTGTTGTGATGTTCCAAAGAGAAACAATGAAAAAGAGAAAAAAATCCCTGGGATCATTTCAAAGAAGGAAAGGTAACAGAGGAATGAATGTAAGGAGGACGTTTTCTTTTTTTTCATTGTGGCAAGTGTACGTACAACCGCCAAGGTACCTTTCCTTTGGCCATTTTTTTTTTTTTTTTTTTTTTTTCAGTTTTGAACTTTGCCTTGCTTGCATGGTGCAGCTTTGTTTGTTTTTTTTTGACACCGACACCCGCCCAGCCCACACTCTCACACTGACACACATACATCTAGTGCCCGGTCGGCTCTAATGCCCGACACCAGTCCAAGAAAAACAAAGGGCAAAAAAAATAAAATGCGGGGGCGAACTCTGAACTCTGAACTGAACGGACATAAGAAGATGAGCGGAGCGGGGATAACGGAGAAAGACTAAATGGAGGCGAAGAGGCCATGCCTCTGATCCCTTGCATAAACCATGGCGACCTTGAGTTTTTTGAGAATCTTGTCTTGCTGCTTTGTGACCTTCTCGTCGTTCCATTGTGTCTTTATCCTTACCCTCGTCCCTTTTGTCGTTAGAGATGAAGTAAGGTTGTGTGGTTGATTTTTGTTTTGTTTGTTTTGTTTGTTTATTGGTCAGTTGAGAAAGTTGGATGGTTTGGGTGTCATGGGAAAGTGAACTAAAATTTCAGAGAGCATTGGACTGGGAGAGAGAGAGAGAGATAGAGTATTGAAGATGGAGCTAGAGAAGGAGGAAGGTTAGAGGGAGAGAGATGGAGAGGGATGGGAAAAAGAGGGAAGGAATCTGGACCCTCATCTTCGGTTGCTGACTTACATTCAAGCTTGCTTACTCTGCCTGTTTTCTACTCTAGGTGAACAATTACGCGTTTGTTTTCTTTACGCCTTCCGTCGTCGGCGATCGAGTTGGACCGACTGACCGAACGACTCACCTGAAGGACCGTTGAACAGCAAAGGATTACGCGTATTGTTCACGGAGGAGTGATAGAGCGGAATATGCTCATGAGAAATCCTGATCACTGGCGCGTTACTTTCGCAAACCCCTTTCAGTGTACCATCGGGTTCATTCAGGATGTCAATGCTTACATGTCTATCAACTGTACCGTTCACGGTCGACCTAGGCCTTTGTTTTGTATTCTCAAACCATCGTTTCTTCTCGCCTATTATCGACTTTGATTTATGTTCGATCGTTTCTCCTTTCATGTCTGATTTCCCTCCTCGTCTTCTCGATTGTGGGTTCAAATTGACGGTGTTCAATGGCCCCTATTTTGTTCTCTCACTTTCACGTTCACCCTTGATCTTTGTTTGTAAGGATAATATAACAACAGGTTAGCAAATATCGATCGAAAGGTTTACCACCGATTCTTTTTTCCCAGGATGTAACCCTAGAGCAAAGTATGAAAGGAGTACGTGGATGCTATGTCCCTCCAGCTTCATTTTTTTTGTTGCCTATGGCTCATGATCCTTCACCGCATGCCTTTGACCACCATTTCATCGATCCTCGCCTATCCATGGAACAACGAATCGCTGCGGCGTGAGGCATCTAGAAAATAGCACGACATTTACATATCTTTCATCTAGGGCTGCATCCCTTGCCCTAGCTAAAATCCAGGACCGAGTAATCATGCGTCACGTGGAAGGTAGGATGCGACTGTCGAAAAAACAAGTGCCAAGAGTGGTCAAAAAGCTGAGGCCGTTCCCCTCATATTTTCGTTCGCGTACCCCCTTTTACATTGCCCATCTCTCATTAACATTTTCTTCCACCTTCTGTCTCGACCCCTCACGAATCAGAGCTCGCTTTTATCTTTCATCAGCCCCTTCCACGTCAGCCACTGTATCTTTCCCACTGTCATTCTCGCATCTCTTAAAGGTAATCTGTACAGTACAGGCATAGGCCACGATGGAAGTCCTGTCATATTGGGTGACCACCTTTAGATGGGCCCCGGTCAACGGATTCATATCTCTGCCGCGTTGATTGGGGAGGGACCGCGTGGCGGATATGCTTTAGTCTACCGCCACGTGCCCTTTAGCGGTCGTGCCGGTAGATTGTTGTATCCTTGTGAAAACTTGAAAAGAGGGGGAAACATTGAACACGCATGGTCGTGACTAACTGGTTGTTCATGCCTTTGGAGCAAAACAACTGTGGTACCTCTTGTACTCCTGCGTTCCACCTTTCTTTCTTTGTAAGTGTCCTAATTTGGTAAATGGTGTAGAAGAAATGGCCCTAACGTTTACCTTATTTTCTTCTCATTTGTTATTGTGAAATGAACAGGCTGAGGAGAGGAGAATTGATGAGAAAGAAGCTAGGGTTCTTTATTGATCCCTGTGAAGATATATATTGGTCTCCTTCAACGCGGACAAGCTGTTTCAAAGACCGAAAGCGATGTAAGGTTTTGACGAGAGCAACGTCGTATCACCATCGGTGTCGACAACGTCGAGCTCATCGGGAACAGAAGGAAAGAATGGTAACGAGCAGGAGTCTAGTGGCATGTTTGTTAACAAGTACTTGTCGTGGCTCTTAGAGCAGGAGACATCGTCGTCGAGGAGTGTTTCTTTTGCGTTGTTTGTGCAAGAGGTTGGATTCGTAGACTTGACAGATGCCAAAGTAGCGTGCGAAGCGCTGCTCACATCCTCTCGGTTCGAGGAGATCGCCGACGGGCGCTGATGGCGAGGCACGAGGTGTTTATGCGGAACAAGTTACAATCGTTTTGGTTGGGTCATTTATTCAAGATGGAGAGCTTGCTTGCTTCGACTATTTTTTTTTCGGTTCCTGTTCAAGGTGAATCATTACGCGTTTCGTTTTCCTTATGCTTTCAGTCGCCGGCGATCAAGTTGGATCGATCGACCGGACAACCCACTTGAAGGACCGTTGGACAGCAAAGGATTACGAGTAATTGTTTACGGAGGAATGACGGATCGAAATAAGCTCATGAGAAATCCTGATCGTCGGCGCGTTACCTTTGCAAACCCCGTGCAGTGTGCCACTAAGTTCATTCAGGATATCAAAGCTTATATGGCTTTCAACTGTGCCGTTCACTGTCGACTTAGCCTTTGTTTTGTGTTCACAAGGCCATCGTTTCTTCTCGCCTTTTATCGACGTTAACTAACATACGATTACTCTTCGATTCATGCCTGATTTTCCCCCTCTTGACTTCCCTGTTGTGGGTTCAAATTAACGGTGCTCAATGGTGCCTTTGTTGTTTTCTCACTTTAACGTTGGTCACTTTTACTTCTTTTTCTGCAAGGGGAATAAAACAAAAGTTTAGCAACGATCGAACGGAGGTTTTGTCACCAATTCTTTTTTTTTTTTTTTTTTTTGCAGGATGTAACCTAGAGCAAAGCTTGAAAGGAGTACGTTGATGCAGCGTCCTTTCAGCCTCATTTTTTTTAGCCTATGCCTTCTCGGTGACTATCCCACGGCATGTGAGTGGATGGGCTAAAATTCCCCAAAGCGATCGCGCATCACGTGGAGGGCCAGATGAGACTGTCTTTTTGTCATCTTCGCAAAAACAAGTGCCGACGACTGGTCTTAAGGCAGACACCGTTCCCCGCACTCCTTTTTTTTTTCTTTAGCCTTCCACACTCTCACCTCCCCTTCTTACCCAACGAACACATACATCTGCCATGTTCAGGTACAACTCGACCCAGCACTAACAAAAGGCGGACCTAAGGACATGAGGAGCATACAGGACAGGGCCAAGAATGGACACAAAGGCTTGGGAGTTATCAGCTACATCAAAACCCCCCAACAAACCCCCCTTCCCTTCCCCGGAGAACTTTTTAGCAAGGACAACCCCGTACTGTGATCATCCCGCACATACGAAGTAAAAAGACCCAGCCAATCTGACGCTTTTGATACTCTTCGTTAACGAATCAATAGCAAGCTTGTCAACTTCTGGGTCAACAAGGCCGTTACCGAGTCGGTATGTCCCCTCTCTTCACCTACGCTCTGATGCAATCTCACCCCTTGACAAAAAACCTCTCCCTTCCCACCTGATTGCACATCAACTCACACTATATTCCTTTTTTTTGTCAACCCTGTGAACCCCCCCCCCCATAATAGCTCTTGAACAGCCCCAAGTTCCACCAGTTCGCCGCCAAGACCCACCACCACGTCAACAACATCTCCAAGAATGGTACGGCTCTACTACCACTTTCAATACCAACTAACACCTCTTCCTCACACAAACTCTCGACACTCACCCACCCGACAAAAAAACAAGTGACAACCAGCAATCACATCGAGCAACACACCTACCTCACCCCTCCCACCAAAAAAAAAAAAAAAAAAAAAAAAAAAGCAAACGGGCCAATACAGGAGGGAAAACAATTTGCAAGCAGAGCGTAGAAGAGGAAACGGAGAGAATGGGATGCGATTCTATCGGACAGAAAACGACCTTCGGAAGTAAAAGACCACAACGACAATACCCATTCGGAAGGCGAATGGACATACAGCTGAACCATAATTAATATATTTTGTTGAGTCACACTACTAACCTTCTTTTTCCTCACTCTTCTCACTACCTGCCTCCCGTTTCTCTTTCGCCCTTCTGTTGACTTAGCTGCCCCAATGATCTCTGAGAGCACCAATAGAGCCGCCATCTTCGCCAAGGCCTTCAAGGAGACCGTCATCAAGGAGTCCGAGGCCATGTCCAAGAAGAAGTAAACGGGACTCTCCGCTCTCTTTTTTATCAGGAATCAGGGACTTTTTTTTTTTTTTTTTCGGAGGACTGCACAAAGATGTTCAACAAAACACATCTTCCGAACGACAAAACAACAGCAAATATCAACTCCGCAGTTGTCAACCTATTCCCCTTCTTCCATCGCCTTCGGCTCGAACAAAGGACGACTCTGCCCCCACCGCCCAAAACTGAATATCAACCCAACTCACTTGTACAACCACACACCACTCATAATTCGTAGAAACACATCTCTTCCTTTTTTTTTCTCCCCCTCCCTTGCTTTTTATCATACTCGCGCACCACCTTCGTCCCTGTTTCTTCTGTATCAACAATTAAAAACCTCTCATCAACCAACGATCGAAAGCAACTAGGGATCAATTATGGGACAGAGACGGAGATCTGACTGCTTTTCGACAGAAGATTATTAGATATTTACATGAACGAGTGAATTTCAAAAAAGGCGAGGAAGAGTAGGGAGAGAAGAGGAGAAGAGGAGGGAGTGGGAAAGAAGGGGGAATGAGATAAAAAAAAGTATCAAGATTAAAACTACAGGCGCTACTCTAGTGAATGACAAGTATAAAATAAAGGTAACAGCTACTATGTGTATGAAAAGGAAGGAAAAAGAAACGACGTTTTTGTTTGAAGGATTTTTGGGAGTAGAACGTAGAAAACCGAAGGATAGAAAGCAGGCGGAATATCAGAGGAAAAGGAGGTCAAAGAATGGGTTGGGCGAAATGAAGGGAGGAGGAGGAGAGGATTATGCAGTCGATGACGACTCGGGGGTTTTGGAGGGGGCAGTCATCCATGGGTGAGCGAGAACATCGTCGATCAGGGGTCGCTTTTCAATGTCTCTCGACAACATCCACCTAATCAGCGCAATAGATTCTATTGTGTATCATCAAAAGGAAGCGATTTTGTGTTAACATCAATTCACCAAAATTCATTACGGTATGATAATGGATTCGAAAACAAAAAAAGAAAGAATTGTGTACCTTCGGAGAGGACAAAGGGGACGCGGAGGTCACGGCTGAGGATCTCGTCAATGTTGTAGAAGGGGTTCTCTTTGTAGATGAGGGTGTAGAGTAAAATGCCGAGTGCCCAGATATCCTGCTTGCGGCCCTCATACTTCTTGCCTGTCAAAACCTCGGGTGCCGCATAGTCCAGAGTCCCACAGAACGTATCAAACTTCTTGCCCTCCTTCAGGTACGCAGACGATCCAAAGTCGATCAATTGGATCTTGCCCTTCTGGTCCAAAATCACGTTTTCGTCCTTGATATCCCGATGCACAATTTTGTTCGAGTGCAGATGGTGCACCGCATCGCAGATCTGTCGGAAGATTCCTCGGATCTCGTCTTCCGTCATATATGGCGTTAGCTCGATATAATCAAACAAGTCCATGCCGGCTCCATGAAGCGCCATCTCCACATAGTAGTACTCCTCGTCCTCGAAAAAGTCCGTCATCAGAACAATGTTGGGATGAGGGATCCTCCGCAGCGTGTGCATGATCGACACCTCCATGGGAATCATCCCCAAGATCCTGTCATTCGTCCAGCAGTCCACCAGAATACGACTCTTGACAATGTACTTCATCACCACCTTGTTCGACCCTCCCTTCAAACAACACAACTTGACCTGGCCATACGCTCCTTGGCCCAGCGAATCGAGGATATCGTAGTCTGCAATGCTATGCAGCTTGGTCACAGCCGAATACTGTGACTTCATGTTGTCGATCGAGAGGCGAGAAGAGGGTGTTGAGGGTGCTGGTGAGGCGGGAGAGGCGCAGGACGAAGGCGATGACGCTGAGTCCGACGAAAAATGGCGATTGAGCGATGTCTTGACATTGGGCAGGCTACCAGACTTGGGTGTCCGGGGAGGTTGCATATCCTCTGTAGTTGCATCGCTCATGGTCTCGCTCACATCCGGCACCACCTGCTCGCCTCCTGTAGACGAATCCACCATCGACCTCAGATCCTCCATAGCCTCCGAGAGCGACTTTGAAGGCGTCAGGGCAGGGGCCGGGGCTGGTTTCCTGTTGGGCTCACGTGTAAAGCTGATGTCGCGGTCATAGGTGATCCAAACGGCAAACATCCGTCCCTGAGGCGATTCAATCATCCTGATTTGGATATCAATATCGAGGGGAGTTCCGTCGCGATGCAGTCCGACAATGCCGGAGTTTGACACGAATGCGTTATTGGTCCTCTTGAGAAGCGCCGACATGCCAAAGTTCCGTTTGAAGGCCGAAGTTTGCTTGTTGGTGATGCTGGGTGATCCTGTGGTCGAGTTTGAGTTGCTGTCCTGAGGTTTGGCGAAAAAGTCGGGCGACAAGATCGATGGTTTAGGCGCCTCGGCAGCTGTTCTCCGTATAATCGTTGCCGTCACAACAGCACCTTCTGTCAAGCGCACGTAGTCATCGTCCAGTGACAGGTCTTTCTCGTCGAGCAACTTGTCCAAGATTGATTGAAACTGGGGTATCAGGTCATTGATGGATTTTTTCTCGTTCAGCTCTGTCGCGGGGTATCCAAAGAGGTACTTGGTAAAGACGGTATTGGCACTTTGGATCAAACCCGAGTCGTGACAAGTGATCACACCGGCGATCGCAGGCATTGAGATGATACGGAGTAGGTAACCGTCCATGGAATCATGATCCAGATTGAAAGGGTTCGCCTCAGGGTCAATGTGTTCGGAAGGGTTCAACACTTTGCAGATGATGGGGAATGTGCTCCCGTTTTTCGACCTGGCGCCAAAGAACTTGATGACGTTGATCTGGTGCACATCCAGAGTCGCAAAAGAGGTATCAGGGTCGACAGTCTGTAGTTTCTGCAGAGCAGGGATGAGTGTGGTGATGGATCGACCAAGTAGTTCCATGTAGTCGTAAGCGTACAAATCAAAGACAGCGCCCTCAATGTTCAGAATTTCTCCCTGTGAAGGAATGAAGTACAGCGTAACCAATCAAAAGTTAGTTCCATGGAGTAGTTTTTACGCGCTTGAACGAGGATGGAAGCGTAACTGAAAACCCAACAATCCTCAGTGGCGTTCTTGAAAGAAGGAAAGAAGAGCCGAAAATCATGCACAGTGACTTTTGTCCTGAATTCCTCGCTCTTACTACCTGTAGAATACTTTTTCTTTCCACTCTCGACTTACCGAACTTGAGATGACTGCAGAAACAACCGACTCTGATATCTCCTCAAACACCCAAATATACAGCAGCTGACCATTGGCGTCTCTCCGTTGTTTGAGCCAGACCGACGCCGCTGCCGAATGCGAGTTGCGTTTTTGAATGCGGATCTATGCCATTGAGAACAGATATGTAAGGGAAAGCAAAAGATGTTAGATGGTTTCTTTTTGACACACACTACCCCAAAACTAAGATGAACAAGGAAGTATCACAAGACACAATCCTTTTCTCTTCCTCTCTCTCCGTCCTTTTTTCCCTTTCGGACCTATTACAACTGCTCCCGCATGCTCATAAACATCAGCACGCAAAACAGAGACCACTGGTTGTCTCTGTGTCATCGCAGGTGAAAAGCATAATAAACAAGACCACAAGGAAAAAACAAGACAATTTGACAATTTTTTTCCTTTTGTCATGTCGGAAAAAAAGCACGATAACAGAAAACAAAAAACTCTCCCGTCAAAGTGGAATAGGGTTCCTGTAGGGTGATAAACGAGATATGACAAGGATGGGGTAGATGTCGTCCATGAGATACATGAGATAGACTGCTGAAAGAAAGGGGTGAAGGGAAGGGGCGGTCAAAGCACATCGTCCATTGTTGTCCAACTTATCGGACGCTCAGGAACAAGGAAAACAAAAGAAGATAAAAATAAAAGACTGGGGAATATGCAACAAGCAACTGCAACTCTTGTTCACTTCATAAGAGCGAGCCCAGCAAGAGAGAGCGGTAAACGATAAGTGAGAGCTTGACATGAACACACTTTTTTTTTGTTCTCTTCCACTCTCTTCAGTCACGACTTTCCATTGTTGGTGTTGAACCTACCACTTTGCCGCAGAGTAACACATGCTCATCCTTGCTATCGCGCGAGCCGTCCTGCATTTGCTGGTGAAGGAGTGCTTCCAGTTTTTCCTTGTATGGGCTGGCAACCAGATCGAGGATGGTCCTGGTGATCAATTCGCTTCCGTGATATCCGAAGACCAGCGACGAGACATCGTTGGCCATGATGATGCCCCAGTTCTGGTCGGTGGTGATCATTGCCTGGCTCTGGGGCACAAACCGGGTCGGCGAGTGCAGAGAGCTATAGTTTCCTGCTGTGGAGATAGTTGCGATTGAGAGCGGCCGATTTCCACGCTCTTTGACCTGTTGAAGGGTTGAAGTCGAGGCTGGGACGTCGGTCATGGTCCGCTTGAGTTTTGGTTTTTGTATTTCTCCGTTGGTTGTAGGTTCTGAAAAGTTGGCGATGGAGGATGGTGTCGGTGATGGGTAGGCACCGATGGAGAAGTTATCGGTGGGGGTGGTTGAGGCCGAGTGAGGAAAGACATTGGAGATGGGGACCTGCCAGCCCTTGATCTTTTGCTTCATAAAGTCGATGGATCGGTAAAAGATGCTCCGCCGGCCCTCGACGAAGGTCTTATCATGCGTTCCATTGGTGAAGGAGTAGGAGTGGAGTGACTCGTTGGAGAACTTTGCTAACTCGTCTGTTGTGCTGGCCATGACCGGCGGTGCCGGAGGACGAGTGCTATTATTATTATTGTTGTTGTTGTTGTTGTTTTTGTTATTTTGAAGGGTGGAGCCTTCTCCATGAGCAGCTGTGTCCTGCGGTGATGCACTGGAATCGAGTGGCATAGGGCGGATGCGAAAGAGGCCAGAGTAAGGGATCGGATCCTCAAAGACAGACGATTCGGAGGCCGACTGTTGTGCAGCAGAGGCGGAGGCAGGAGAATCCTTTGTCGATAAGGACAGAGACGGAAGAGTTCTTCTTTAGTTACGTCCAAATAAGCGAAGGGGAAAAGAAGAAAAAAAAGGATCTGATGGGTTAATGGCGAAACTGACGAGGTGAAAAGTAGTGAGGGTGGGTCAAGAGAGGGGGATAAGAAGAAAAGTTTTTGTTCAAAGGGTAGTTTTCTCACTTTTTTTTTGTTTGGATGAGTGGGATGAGTTTAAAAAAGTCGGTTGTGGTAGTGAATTGAGATGAGATAAAGTGGAGAGAGGAGAGAGGAGAGAACGCAAAGGAGGGAAGAAGGAAGAAAAAAAGGTATGTTGTTGGTTGAAGGAGAGGAGGGGGAGGATGGTATGTATTGTGAAGAGAGGAAAAGAAAAAGAGTAAAAAGGAAACAACACAAAAAAAACAAGAAAGACGAGGAACAAGGGACGACGAGGACAGGGTGTGACACAGAGCACGCAAAAAAAAAAAAAAAAAAAAAAAAAAAAAGAAAAGAAAAGATCTCTCTCCTTCCTTCCTTCCTAATGGATTGAAAAATAACTTTTTGTTGTGCCGGGAGAGAGAGCCAGTCGATGGATAATAAAAGTCCCAAGTCATGTTCATGTCGTACTACATGGTTACAGCTTTTTTGTGTGTTCCATATGCAAGAGTCAAAAACGATTTCTAGTACCAATCCCATGTAAATACAAAATAGCTTGTGACTCTCTGACTCTTACAACTTTCTTTCTTTTCTCCGCACTGCCTTCCCCCCCTCCTCTCCCTTATTGTCGTTGTATGTCGTCGTATTGTCTGCTCAATCAAAAACCCTAAAGGCACTTCCTTTCCTGTTCACGGAAAAAAAAAAAAAAAAAAAAAAAAAGCTATCGGTCACCGAAATAGACTTATTTTACCTTCTTGAAGTGTCCATTGCAAGATGCTGTATTGATGTGGATGTGTGTATGAGGACGGAAGTACGGGAGAAAAAAAAAAAGTCAAATAGAACGTCGTGTGTGTGGGTTGAACACTATAGAGAACCACAAAGGACGAAAGTCATGCAAGGTTCGTGAGAAGAGAGAGCGAGAGAGTGCGGAAGTGAATGAGAGTACGGCTTGAATGGAAAGGAGACTATAAAGTGGAAATGGTGGTCGCAAGTGGGCGAAGCGTATGTGTGTGGAATGGCCGTCGAAGGGGTTGAATGAGTGAGTGTCGACGAATGGAGGAAAAGGTGGTTGTTTGTTTAGCTACAGGAGAAGAGAGTATGTGGAAGCGTGTAAACGGAGGAAGACTGAGAGTGAGTGAAGGTACGTGAGGGTGTATGTGGAGAGGAGAAGAAGAGGGGAATGGAAGCGTAGGAAACGAGAGAGAGAGAGAGAGAGAGAGAGAGAGAGAGAGAGGAAGAGAGTCGACGGACCAAGGTCAGGATATGAATAAGGGATTGTGGAATAATGAAGAGAAAGGGAAACAAGAAAGAAGAAGGCAGCAAGAACAGGTTAAAAACAACAAGAACAACAACAAAAAGGTACGCTTGTCCTTCTTGAATACCAAAGTGGAGGATAGGGTTGTTTGCCACAGCAATGCACCCAAATTGCTGTCAATGCATCCAATGCTTACCTACGTCTCTATTTGGCATCGATCCAATGCCATCTTTAGACCATGCTGCTGTCTGGTTTGCATTTGCTGACCCCTGTTACTCTTCGCTCTTCTACTGCTCATGCTTCATCGCCTCATTTTCGACCCACACCACTCAATTAAACATAACCGATGATGATGATGCTAAGTCTCGCCCGTGGCCCATTCATCCGTCCTTGGGGTCCAGTGACCAAGCCCAGGATTCCCACATGTCCCAATTCAGAGGCCCACAGACAACAGCATGAAAGACATCCATCATCACAGCCCTTCCTTTTCCTTCCTTCTCTTGTCTTTCTCTGGCAAATTAAAAGTATTGAGCTATCCTTCCACAAACTATTCTGGAGAACAAGGAGAAACAAGCACGCGTTCAAAAATAAAAAACCAGGGAGGCCCGAGCTGGCAACTATGTCAACTTTCACGAGGAAGAGGAAACAACCCCCTCCCCCCCCCCTCTTTTGCAATCTGGGTAGTTTCCGACTCCGCTGGTCTCTCACGCTGTCTTTCATTGTTAGAAGCAAAAGGTCATTTTCGGCAAACCACATCGAGTAAAGCATTCACATAAGCGTCCTAGTGCATATCTGTAGAAAGCGCTGTGTGAGCATGTGCGTGTGAGAGTCAAATGAATGTGGAGTTGTCTTGTAGGACTTCTCTAATTCTAGACAATTTAGTCGCCAAACGGTTTTCAGCAATAAACTCATGCCAACAGGGCCATTCGACTGCCATTTGATAATGTACAATGATTTTTTTTTTGACCAGAGCGAATGCTTTAATGTGGATAACTTCGTTGGGATGGGGTTGTTTTCGGGGGAGCGGGTTGTTTTTGGCAAGAAAAAGACATAACAAGAGAGACAATTTACTTCTTCTTGTTGGCCTCCTCCTCCTCCTTGGCCTTGCGGCGAGCCTCACGGATACCGTGAAGACGGGCAACGGAGCGGGCCTTGCGGTGCTGCTCGTAGGCAGAGTTGTTCTTCTCGGCCTCGGTGATCTTGCGAGCCTTCTCCTTGGCCCAAACCTGGGTGACGGGGAGGACAGCGCCGGTCAACTGGGTGGCGGCAGAGAGCTCGGTGGCAGCAGAGTCACCGGCCTTGGTCTTGCCGGCCTTGCGGGGGAAGACAATCAACTTGGCCTTGTAGGCCTTGAGGCGCTGAACGTTGAGCTGGAGAGACTCCTCGGACTTGTTGCGGCGACGGTGGTCGACCGAAACACCGATGGAGAGAGCCTCCTTGCGGCGGATACCAGCAGCCTATTTGGAATGAATGTAAAGTGCTTACGTTAATACATTTGTCTCCTATTGTTGAGGCAGGCTATTGTTGTCGCGATCCATGCGCAAGTAGGAACCTCCGCCTTCTTTTCTCTGCTTGCTGGTGCTTTATGTCATAAAGACATTGCGCGTCCACAGTGGCGAAAAATAGGAATGTTGATCTTTTCAATGTCGCTAGAGCTTGTTGTCGAGTTTGAAGGGGAGCCGAGTCGCAGTAGTTGATCAGATGTAACATATAATCAAGATACGACTCAAAAGGCGTGAAGCGTACACGTATCGTGAACGCAAAAGGCGAGACCAATGCATGGTTGTTGGTAAGTAATGCCCTTGAGTCCCTCTCCTGGCCAAAAAAAATTGGTGGCGTTTTCAAGCTTTTCGTCCATGTCTCCAATTCGCCTCCAAATATTTTCTTTTCTTTCTCCTCCAACTCCCAAGGGCTAAAAGAAAGGCGCAAAAACGGTACCTTGAGCTCCTCAAGGGTGAAGCCACGACCAGCACGGAGCTTGGTGTTGTACTTGATGGTGGGACAGCGGACGGCAGGGCGGATCAAGCCATCGACGGGGCGAGGGGCAATGCGGGCAGCCTTCTGGACACGCGCGATACGGCGGGACTTCTTGCGACCGGCCTGGTCCAACCAGGTCTTGACGCGCGACTGCCAGTCCTTGCGGAAGTGCTATTAGTTGTAAAAGAAAATGATAGGGATTCGTTAGTTTGTCTGGGTCGAATTTTCCTGGTGTGAAAAGACAAAAAAACGAAATCGGATCGGCTTGATGCTGCATGAATTTTCGGTAAGATACGCACCTCTCCGGGCAATTGGTTGTTGTGCTTCATGGTCTGTTATAGTATCGAAAGGAGATAGTCGATGGAATAGTGTTTCCAGCAAGATACGAAAAGGTCGAGTTTGAACAGAGTCGAAAGTCGAACGGGAAAACCATATAAAGTAGACAAGAGAGAAAGAGAACGATTGTAAGTAACACCGTTCTTCTTTACTGATGAAAAAGAGATCCTGAGAGGGCTGTTGATGCTGGCTTCCAACTTCCTTTGGAGTCTTGTTCGTTGAGGTATGGATGTCGCTGAAAAAGGTGCTGATTGACTGTTGTTGCTGCAAGAGCATAACGGCAGGAATCTGGCGATGTTGATCCAGGGTTCCTCCACTGCTGGCTTTGTTGACAAGTGTGAAAAAAGTTGTAGAGTTTCTGGTGGTAGAGTGCTGATTGAGATGTCTGCCTCGGCCTGCATGGAGTCGTCTACTCTCCCTGCTAGGCTGCAGCGGTATTGTCGATCGAGAGGTGTAATCCTCGATTAGGAGTGCTGGGATCCAGTCAGCCTTAGTTCGCATCCCTCTGTTGTAAGATGGGTCTTTGAGCACTGGACTGAGATGTTTGGTAATATCGTCCTGCTCCTTTTTGTAGTCGTTCATGATGCCGGTACCGATGACGATGATGAGCCTAGCGGTTGACGGCAAGAAAGATCCTGGGTCCTGCAAGGGATGTGATAGATGGGTTGACGGGATGGCGATGATCCATGGATGGATGTATTGACAGATCAGACGACGATGGATGTCCATCCAACGCTCACAGCCTGTGACAGGATTAGTACCGATTATGTGCTAAAGCAGAAAAGGAGGTTTTCACTGGTGCCCCCTCTCTGCACTTAAATCAAAGCTCGTGCCCCTTAAATTATGAAATCATTTGGTTGTTTCTCACTCAGATATCATTCTCGTACCCATTCAGTCAATTTACTAGGAAGAGAAAAAAAAATGGGGATGCTTCGTACTAGGTAGGCAAACAAGTCGCCTAGCATGAAGCAAGGGTTTTTTGTTGTTTTTAATGATGTTTTTGAAAGCATAGAGAAATAAATATATGTCATTAGACACGCCTACGACTATGATGGACTTCATACTGGGATCGAGGGGTGATGGAGGGGAATGGTATCATGTTCAAGGCATTGGCAAGAGAAAATAAAAAGGGTTTGGTATGAATTGCACAAATAAATATAAAGAAAAAAAAAGAAAGGGACATCCGCTGTACTTGTTCGCTTGCTTAGTACAAGCGGGCAGTTTCGCGGGAGGAAGTGATGGGGTTATGGGAGGGTTGGTGGCGACCAGAAAGATAGTGAGCCGCCTTGGAGGGGTGGTTGTGACCGGTATCATTCGAGGTGCCATCACTAATGGCTGCTGGAACAGGTGTGCCTTTAAGCATGGGCTGCGGCTTGGATCCAGAAATGCCAGTCAGACGGTTAGGGAGGAAGAAGGTGCAATAACCGACCATGGCGACGAGGATGTTGATGGGCAAGAACAAAAGACTCGATCGATGCTGCTCCTCAGTGATGCGGTATGCCAGATAAGTGTCGTACTCGCGCATCTTTTCATCGATGCTGGCGAAACGCTCTTCGGCATAGGAGCGGAGCTGGACCTCCTTCTTGTCATGGCGCTTGATCTGCTTGGTGAGTTGGTGGAGCGTGGGCTCGACACTGTCCTGGACCTGCAAAACATCCCGCTTGGTGGCAAAAGCACGTCGAAGTTGGGTGAGTTCAGCCTCGATCGACGCGACTTTACGCTTGAGTGATTCGACCTCCGAGTCGGGGTAGTGGACTTGCTCCTGCAAATGCAACGCGCGCGCCTTCAAGAGACTGATGAGGTGAGTGAGAGGTCGAATGCCCGAGGCAATGATGAAGAGCTCAATGTTCAGCGCAGAGAGGTAGTTTTCGTAGGACGAGAAGAACGTCTTGAGGTACTGGAGCGTGTATCCTCCGAGGAAGGGCGAGGCAAGGACCAGCAAGAGTGAGAAGAACTCTTGGCGTTTGAGACTGGCGGCGGCACTTTGGCGCCGCTGTTCGAGGACGGGATCCAATGAAGCTTTGATGCTTGCATTTGTGAGGAGCACTCGTCGTGTCCTGGCAGCATAGTACAGTTCCCACGGCACTAACACGCGGCAATGAAATAAGGAAAAAAAGCATGAGCCACATCACAAGCATAAACAGATAAACAGAAGTTCACAGACAACACATGTAAATAACACCATTGTAGACGTCTTGGAGAGGAGTTGAGCAGGGGATGCAAGTAAAAAAAAAGAGAGCAATCAACCGAATCCTTCCTCATTGTGTCGAGATAACAGCACCAAGTGTTGACATGCCCCTACCCTTCCCCTCCCTCCTCCTCTCTCCTCGTCCCCCCCCCCCCCCCCCCCCTCGACCTTTTTCTTCTTTTTCTTTTTTCCTTTTGCATTCAAAAAAGGTCAATGCACCGCTTGTACATTTAGTCCAGTTCAACAAGAAAGAAAGACGACTTGTTACCTTTGATAATGTTGTAGAGAAAGAAGGCAATCAGGATCAACGTCAGCATGTCGCTAAAGATGTCCGACTTGCCAAATATAAGTGCGCCCAGGGGAGGGATCACCGCAAACAGAATGGGCCAGCTGTGCGCACCGTTGGAGTAGTCAGACTGGTCGTATGCGCCCGACCGAGGTCTCTCGGCAGCTCCTGCAGAGGTCGCGCGACCACCGCTACCCGAAGGCAGCGACATATTGGACCCGTTGCTGTGGTGGCCACTATTGTAAGCACCACCCTTGCCGCCGTTGAGACCGTGCTGGCTACTCTTTTGGTTCAAGGTCGGGCCACTGTTATTGTTGACGGAAGAATTAGACGAGTGCGACGAAGACCGGCCGCCATTCAGAGGACGTGGGGCGCCATTATCGACCTCGAGGTGGCTGCTGTTAGTTATCTTGGCGCCACCGCTCGTCCGACCGCCATATTGCAACGATTTATGAGCGCCATACATGGTTGGTTCCGAGTCTGAGGTGAGGGGCATGGTGGAGGAGGCTGTTGTAGTGGTGGTGGAGATTGTTGTGGTGGTGGTTTCTTGGCGCACCTTTTCAGGAGCAGACGATTCGTTGTGGTGATGCTGCAGGTAAGTCATAGGTCTTTTGTTGGAAGAATGTGAATGTGAATGCTAGCCGCGGTGAAAATTGTATGTTGTCGTATGTAGTAGGTGAGAAAGTTGGGAGTATGTTTTTGGGGTGGTGGCGATAGCGCCAAAAGGATGGGTGGGGTGGAGGAGGAAGGAAGGTGGACGTGTGGAAGGTCGAGAAGGGAGTAGGTAAGGGAGGGCGGGAGGTAGAAAGAAAGGGAAGGGAAAGGTGGAAGGAAAGAAGGAAACGAGGAAAGAAAGAAAAGAAAAAGAGATAGATTGGTTAGCGTAAAGGGTCTGGACACGAGAGCGGAAAGTGACAAAAGAACGACGACGATATCGATATCGATATCGGTATCGATATAAAGAAGAAGATTAAGCGAGGTCAAGAAAGACGACGAAGGGAAGGACAACGCCAATGCAACAAGGGGAAGTAGCAAGTAATAAGAGCAAAGCGTGAAGTGATTGGCAAGTGACATTTTAAAAGGGACATCCACTTTTCTTCATTCTCTACACTCTTTGTTATCACATATCCGTATCATTCATGTCTCTCTCTTGAGGTCATAGGCATTAAGCAATGCAAGGATGGTGTGTGTGAGAAGAAACGAAACCCTCACGTTGAGTGTGTTGTCGATGAAAAGGGTGCCGGTCTGTGTGTTGAGGAAGTGAGGTTGTCGATATTGAGGTGTCGCAAGGGGAGATAGAGGTGATAGGGTATGAGGATGAGTGCGGTCATTGAAGATAATGCCTTGGGTGAGGATTGGAGGACTGACGGAGGGGGAGGATGAGTGGTCCAGGGGATTTGTTGCTGTTATTTGTTGAAGAAGGTATTACCAAAGACGAGGAGGAGATTTGTTGGTTGGTTGGGTCGTTAAAGGGAAGGAGGAGTAGGGGTCATGAAAAAAAGGGATGAAGAGCAGTGAAAAGAGATATGAAATGGGGATGGGAGGGAAACCAAAGGAGAAAAGAAAGAAGGAAGGAAGTGAAAGTAGAAAAGCAAAGGAAAGGAAAGAAGAGAAAGAGACGAAAAGAAAGAAAGTAGACGAAGAGAGTGAGTGTTCGCTTTGGTTCATGTATTCTTTTGCCCCATCTCGCTTCCCTCCTCCTTCGTTTCAAACGACCACTACTGAGGCATATCAACGTGAATGTGATAGACATTATTATCACCCATCCTACATTCAACAACAAACAAACAAACTAAATAAACAAACAAAAGGCAATACAAGTATTGGATACACTATAGCGCACAAGCACAGGGGCACCGACCCGCGCTCTTTTTTTTTTTTTTTTTTTTTTGTTTGCCATTTGTCTTTATGCTTAACAAATTATTCAATGCCTGCTGTCGTCAGCCATGACCCTCTCCGACAGAGTTGAGGAAAGCCAAGGGAAAAAAAAAAAAAAAAAAAAAAAATGTCAATCCAACAGCCATCATCAGTTGGCCTTTAATCACCAATGAATGGGGCCTTCGCCTTGAAGAAAAAAGATCCGGAAGGACAAAAGAGACATCCTCCTTAGATGCAATCTCGATGGAATAGATGCTCACTCTCTTTCTTTACTTGTCCCATCTCAAGGGACAAAAAGGCACCACTCGAACCCCTTGAAAAAGAAATATTTTCATCATTTGAGCATTGGTCCTTCCTTCTTTCGCGCGCTTTGTCTTGATTCCACAGGAACCAAGCGTAAACAACAACTGGAAAGAAAAAATAGCGTACATAAGCACACGCTTGCAGGAATGAGAACGATAAACCCAGAAGAAACAGAGAGAAGGTCGTGAGCACTTTGTACTCCTTTCTTTTTGCTGGAGATGGAGAGTCCACACACAGGCCAACCATGGATGCAACAAAGATAGAAAGTATGAAGGGAGGGGCATGAAGAGGGAGTCGAGAGATTGCAGGAAGTGGTACAAGCTTATGTACTGTTGTCTATGTAAGAGATAAACGGCGCATACTTACAAGTAACGTGAGAATAGAGGTTTGGAGGAACGAGAGAGGAGAAGAGGAGAGAAGGTGAAGTAGGAAGGAGTGAAAACAGGAAAAAAAAACAAGGATGGCAAAAATTATAGGTAGGCGAGGAATGTGGGCGGAGATGCTTCTTATATACGTCTTCGGAGACACGCAAGGGTCCGTCAGGCACAAGGATAAAAGAAACGATAGCAAGTAAAGTGTAAAGAGCTGTCGGATTGACGGTAAACTGAACAATTGTCGACAAAAGTAGGTATAGGCGTGAGCAACGATTGTGCAAGGATACCGTGGAGGGGGATGTTACAAAGAAACGGGAGATGGAGGTACATGATGGTACCGATACATGCAATTTGAAGCAACATTGCAATGTGGACCGGGAACGGAACGGATGTTCAGGACAAGTCAAACGGAAGAAAATTGAAGGGAGGGATGACATGATGATGTGGATTATGTCAAAACGCGTCTATGCTCCATGCTGCTCTCTTGACTGTGTCCGCCTTCTGTCCACGTCCCTTTTCCCGTCTCATCGGCGCATGGCGTGGCCCAAGTGTTCGAATGTTACACTTTTCACAAGGCAAACAAACAAAGCTTCAATTCATTCAATGGAAAAGCCCTTATTTCAATTCCCGTTGCTATTTACCGTTCTTTGTTTTTCTCTTCACCGTCCTCTTGTTCCCTCCCTCTCGCCTGCACATTAGACGTTATTAGGGGTGGCATGGGCATGGGTATGGGTAAGGAGGAGTGTGATGTGGATGGAGAAGTGGATGTTCAGGTACAGTTTCAGAGACACATGCCATCATCCCTTTTGCCTAATGAATGCACATTGTGCACTGTCCATGTCCTTCCTGACTTCCGTTTCATCTACAAGCGCAAGCGCAAATGTCATGGTCAAAAGTCAAAGGGCAATGCAACAGGACATAAAAGCCTCGGACTTGATGCAGATGCGTCTATCGGTCATGCTTCTCTTTCATCCCACTTCCCTGTCTCTCTCATCATCAATAATGACAACTACAACAAACAAACGGCCTTGTCAATCGTTCCCTTGGAAAAAGGTGCCCTGACTCAAGGACCCTTGAATCTAATACGCGGTCCTTCCCTCACTTCTAATCTTCAAGTTAGATTACACAAAGAAAGTGAGATGCGCGTGAAAGAGTCCCCTTTCATCGATCGAAGTAAGAGCAAAGGGCGGAGAAGAATACAGACAACTTTTTTTTGGGTCAGTCGGTCTGTCTGTCCACTCTAAACCAAGCTTCCGTTTTCCCTCGCACACATACATACTTTCACCTTGACTCTTTTTGGACTCGATCACCGGCCTCGTTTTGTCGTCGGTAGCTAAGTACAGCCATCCCTTGACCTCTAACTCAAGAGACGGAGACCATTTTTCTCATCCTCATGGCATTTCAATACCTCTTTGTCTCGTGTCTCTTCATTCCACTAGTCTCCATTCCCTCTTCATTACTTCCTCCTCTAATAAGCCCTTGCGCCCTGTTCACTCATTCTCTCGCTCAATCATAACAACAACCACACATAAAGGTATGATGATGAAATAAATAAAGGGCCTGCCTGAGGTTATCTTTTTTGTGTGTGTGTGTGTGTGTGTGTGTCAAGCCCTTCATCCCCGCTAAGGACAACAACAAAGTGAGCATTGTCACAAGCCAACGATATAATTTTTTATTGTTGTGAGTGGGCGGAGTATTATTCAATGGGCGAACGCAAAACGACGAAGGAAAGGGAGGAAGAGAGAAGGAAGAGAGGGAAGGAAAAATGTGTTGGATTATTTCATGTGAGCATGCACACACGAAATTGGACGCTAGTATTAGAGGCGGATAGGGGTCACCCACCCATTTCCTCGGCATGCTAACAACGCCACACTGCCGTTTGTCACCTGTGTCGATAGAGAAAAGGAAGGGGGGGGGACGAGAGAGAAGCGCACAAGATACGTATACACTTCGTCCTTTTTGTCTGTTCGCGGAGCAGAACACCAGGTCTTTCTCAAAAGAAAACGTAGTAAGGTCTTGCATCCAGTAGCTTTTTTATTACTTCCTCAATGGCTGCTTGTTGTTCTTGACGATCCTTCACTCCCACCCCCAACAACGCTAGCAGGAATCGCGTGGCATTTTCTCTTTGACACTTTAGAATGTCGATGCTGCCTTTCGCCCAACTTGTTTTTAGTGTTCGAGGGTGCGTTGGTTCCTTAAACACGACTGCGGTGAAGTGTCTCGGAAAAGTGACTCCCCTTCATTGGTTGTGGGTTTCTGGGTCAGACACAGAGTCAGGGACATTCCTTGTTCCATCACAGTTTAACGTTCTAGACGCAGGAGTTTCACACATTCAGGCCGCCAACAGAAAAGTGTCTCGCGCATACAAAAAAAACATAATCTGAGAAAAACAAGTGAGCGGGATTCAAAAAGACCTCATGTTTTGCCACACACGTTATATCTTTCGCGCTCGTACCAGGTCCATTAGCATCATTCGACCATGCACGCATGCGAGATAAAAAACCTTGCTTAAGGAGATGCATGCACACCTTTGTATAGTCCCAGCTGCGTGTGCGATTCGCAATCTCATGTCCATGTTGCTCCAACAACCGAATATAATCTGTCTTCTCGCCTTCCCATTCTTTTCTATCTTTACTCTGTTTTCCTATCGCTAAGGTGTAGTGATACTTATTCTTTTGACTTGTTTAGTGCTTGACAACAGAAATTGGCAAGCCCAGACGGCAACTTTCAAATTAAAAAACAGACCATGCTGTTGCTTGTATGTTCCTATGTCGTACTTATCGGGAAGTACTTTGACTCTCACGCCTAGCACTTTGCATTTGGCTTTGATATGAAATGATGGGACCTCAAGACGTTTCTAGATAACTTGGACACGCATGCCGATAGATCAACAGGCATGTACCTTTCAACCACGGCGTGGTTCAGGGATCGTTTGTCGGTTTTCGTTATCCTCATATGTTGCCTTAAGACTGTATTATGGAAAGCCGACAGATTCTCTCACACATGTGGATACAGGTGATTCTCGAAGTCTTGAAGACCTCCGAGGCCCTTGACAAACGTTTAACAGCAAAGATACCTTCTGCTCGAATCCAACCATTTCCGTTGGAGTGAAAAGGTCACGACTTTGATTTTCGCATTGAGAGAACATCAAAGGATCATTGTTGCCGTTTATCTGCTCGTTGAAGGGGCATGTTTTTTTTTGATAGGAGCAACCGATCTCATGTCCTCTGGATTGTCGATATCGAACTGCTTGCGCTGAATGTGGGCGATAGCTTCAAGACTCATTTTTGGTGCGCGATTGAAAGGTGGCGCAAGTACGACGATGCCGGATGTGGTGTCTTCCGCGTTTTGAAATGGTGCTCGGGAATGGGCTCAATTGTTTGGTACTTGTCCGCGTGACCAAAGGAGCAATTGTGTAGACGTTGACTATTTGAACGTGAACGACACATTTGGTATTTATTCATTCCCCCTTTTTTTGTCGAACGCTGAGATGTTGCCGATACTGGTTGAAAAATAAAAATAAAAAAAGTCATTGCCATGGCTGAAAAACAATCTGATGAGGGTGGTTTGTCTTTGTCCCGGTGGAGTAGGAAGGAGTTGTTTACTTTGTTTTCATTTACGAACGAGGAAAGATATGTCTCCATTAAAGGACTTGAGGTGGATCGTTGTAGTCGTTTTCTGGGATGGGTCTCCACGTCTTCATCCCATTGAGATTTAGGACGGACGATTGTGCAATTGATCGATCCCATCCTTTCGAATGATATTTTTTTTTTGTTTTCCCAGTTCCTTTACTTTAACCCTACTACAACATTATTCCATTATCATTCATCTTACTGAAGGCCTCGCGATTTGTCTTTGCCTTGCTACTTGGGCTTGTTGACCGCCGTCGCTCCACCAACTAGGATCATGTTACAGGATGGCGTTGGACCCTTGTTTGCAGTTTTGGAAATTGAGGAGAGGTGAATACTCGATTGATATCTTTTCGTCGCCGAAAAATTGTCAGTGACATTGCCTTTTGGTTGACGATGACCGATATATTACAGAGGACTCCTTCTGGCAAAGGATACGGACCATATGATCCATGGACTACAAGGGCAGCAGCAATGAGGATAAAGGATTCCGAAGGGTGATGTGAGCTTTCCACTTTTTTTAATTCATGAGTAAGGGTCCAAGGGGATT
The DNA here is from genome assembly GCA_036320915.1 of Linnemannia elongata. Taxonomy (NCBI): domain Eukaryota; kingdom Fungi; phylum Mortierellomycota; class Mortierellomycetes; order Mortierellales; family Mortierellaceae; genus Linnemannia; species Linnemannia elongata. Next base: position 268,176 of record JAXBDG010000020.1, read on the forward strand.
TGTGCTGAGCAACGAGGCGTTCATGTAATGATACATAAATATTTTGTTGACAGTCTTTCGATCCTTTCGCTAGTTTTTTTTACTGGGGACCATGGTGGTAGAAGCCAGCGGAGGATATACCCGGCGGGCGTGGCTTATCTTTGGGAGTACAGAGACAGTAGACGTGTGGGCGGTGTGGTGCCAGAATTAACAAGATCTGTAACCCAAGATGGCATCATCTTCTTGTCTCCCAAGAGTATAATATTGCAATACTATTTTTTTTTGCCCATCTCCCTTGGTGCTAAGTAGCAGCTGCGGCTCTCTTAAGTATGTACCTCTGAACGCCACGCGTACTAGCCTGATATCTTGCTCAAGTGACATGGGCTCGGCAACATATGAATGTAATAAAGACTTGATCTTTTCACATCCACACTCCACTCGACACCACTCCAAGCCACTCGTGGTCGAGACAGAGCGGAATGATAGGCCGAGGAACAACCCCGCATGGCCTCATGCACTACGCATCTCCACAATCACCACCACACTCACGATCACCAGCAGGACGACGACATTCCTGATCATGGGTTCCATGACGCCAGAAGGGCAGGTCTTGTCCTTAACTATGTCTTTCCTTGCCGAAGAATAAAGAATATGGTTACTGTGTGGCCCCTATTTTTATGCAGTAGAGAAGAAGCCGTTGTTGATCTGTGTGTGGTCACGGATCATGCGAGTGCGTCGGGATAAAAAAAATTAGGGGCGAAACCCTTTTTTCTTTTTTTTGGTATCTTTTTCTCCTTTTCCATGAGGGAAAGGGCTGGACTCACAAGATATGTCGTCAGTCAAGTTAGTAGAAAAGCCTATCTGAGTGAGGGGGTTGAGCCTGCTTTGAAAGGAGAGATGGGCCTCTTGGGCCAAGTGACAATGAGTCTCGATGTGATCCACTTTCCCATCGCATCCTTTTTCTTTGAGTGATGTTTTTTGTACTAGAGCTGTGCATGGGGGTAGGTAAGTTGTGGGGGTAGGGGATTATGCAGTGCAACCATCGTAAGGGTCTCGTCCCTGACGTCCCTGAACACAAAAAGAAGATATCTTTGTTTTGATGCTCATCGTGTGTCCACGTGTGACCATCTTCCTTTTCTTTCCTAAATCCCTCATGGCCAATGGCTGACTTGGTGGGTGGTCTATGACGATGTAGCGGAAGGGAGAGGCGTTCGAGAAGCAAGGCAGTAAGTTGAACGAGAATCTCCCTCCAAAAACGAAAAACAAAACAAAAAAAAAAAAAGGAACAGATAAGGACAACTTAAGTGCGCTTTGTTGATATCCTGCCTTGTTTTCAGGTGGCATTCCTTCTGGTTTTCAGCCCTGTGTCATTTGTCCCAGGGAACACAGGCCAGCTGGTCTTTTGCTTTTGCTTGTGCCTTTTTTTTTTTTTTTCCTCCTTTTGTTTTTGGAAGGGTGATGCTCTTGCGCATAATAAATAAACAATCCACAGAGGGCGTCGATGATGCTGTTGTGGTTAACGATGATAGAGCCAATGGCTGCTTGTATGTTTTCTTTCTTCAGGGCGGGAAAATGTTGCATGAAATGCTGAATGACCTCCCCTCTCATTCTCTCATCCTTCTCCCTCTCGTTCTTGTACACAAACACTCACGCTTCAGTCTGCAGAACCATTGCCTTCTGACTCTCTGACTCAATGGACGCATTGTCAGCCTAGAAGACGGGCGTGTCCACACTCGAGTATTCGGGAGAAATGAAAGTGGGTGTTTGGGTGTATCTTTAGTGGCATAAACGTGGTTGCCCCCTTCAGAGGATGAGAGATGAGTGCAAGGTAACTGCTGCTTCCGAAAGTTTGGGCATGGATGCGGCATAGGAAGACTCACTCTCACAAAGACAGAGGGAGAGTAATGGGCCTCGAGCCATGATCTTCATGGTAGCCTGTTCATGATCCAAGCGAAAAATGCATTGACCGCCTCTTCGCTAATGAGTTTGAGAATAATGGTTTTCTGATACAGCAAGGAGGAAAGGATGAGAGGAAAGGCATGTCAATGGTTCCTTTTTTTTTCTTTCCCTTCTCCTTCCTTCTTTTCCCCTCGATTCCTTCAAACAGGGGAATAGGGAGTATGGTACATGATTGACAATGCCTTTTCTCTTCCTTCTTCCTTCCTTCAAGGACTCTTCTGCACAACAAGGAAGAGTCAAGCAAAAAATTAAGGACAGCATGCATAAAAAACAAAGCCCTATGGTCGACACTTATTCCCTTCTTACTCCTTCCTCCTGTATACCAAGGGGCAAGTTTTTAAAGGATAGTATGTGTATGTACCGCAGAAGCAGCATCTCGCCTTTTTTCCCCTTCGCAGACAAAGAGACAAAGAGGATAGAGAGCGAAAGAGTTGTGTTTGCTCTTTGCTCCCATCGTTGTCGTGTCACCAGACATGTCATCCCCTTTTTTGCGCGCCAATTTTTTTCTTTGTTTTCCTCTCACCCTTTTTTTTTCCTCCTCCGCTGCTGCTCTCCTTCTCTCTGTGAGTGTGGGTACATCCCATCATTGAGCAAGCAAGGCAATGAGTAAGTATACAATGCCTCCGTATGCCGCATGGTGTCTTTGCAAAGGCAGTAGCAAATAGCAAATGGCCAAACCATGGGTCTACTCTTTCAACACCTCTTGAGCGGAGTGTAACCAACCAAAAGGGATTGACCTTGGGACAAGAGTAAGTAGTACAGCGTCGCACTGGATGCCATGCCCATGCTGTCAACAATGCCAATGCCCCCCATCACCATAACCAGAGCCTTGTACTTCTGTTGTTGTTGACAAAAGGGCCCTTCCATCTATCTATTTCAACCAACCCCCCCTTTGCCCCCTCTCCCCCTCTTCTCCTTTCCCCTTCCATAAATACGCACGCCTTCTTCCTCCTTTACTTTCTTCTTCCTTTTCCTTCTTTCCTGCCATCCTTCCACTCTTGTTTTCCCTGCACCCCAACCAACCTGCCCCGGACCCCTTCCTTCTCTCAGCTCTGTTCTCACCCTGTCTCCTTTTTTCCGCGCTTGTCTTTCTTTTCTTGTCTCTTATTCGTCCGTACGTTTCTTCTATTCCCCTTGGCTCTTGTTCTCCTCCAATGTGATAATTATCCCTGTCCAGCTCCATTCCTCTCTCACACCGATAAAACAACTAAAAACTACAACGTTTCTTAACTCTCTTCTCTTCTCTTTCCTTTCTTCTTTCATCCTTCAACAGCCTCTATAACATCCACTTTTCAACTCAAGAACTTGCCCAAAGCACACTGACTTCTTTCCGTCTCCAAGACTTGACTTTTCCTCCACAGCCACTCCTTGGCCTTTCCTTCAGAACTCCTCACCGACTTCCGTTCGCACATCCTTGCGGATCCTTTTACGACAACAATCGACCTTTAAACCACTTTCAAGGCTGCTCGAGCAAAAAACCACCTTAACAGCAATAACAGCAACGACTCGAACAACACCTTTTTACGACAAGATACCAATTCGCTTCTACAGCTAAGGTGAGTCGAGCAGGAGTAGATCAAGGAGCATTTTCGAGTGGTCTTCTATTTCAGTTGTTCTAGTCATAGTTTCAATAGCGTTCTGGGAGGAAAACACTCGTCTGCTATCATTCTGACACAGTCCTTGACCGTTGATTTTTGCTCTTTTCTTTACTGCACTTGCTTTCTACTACAGCCATATAGCAAACCAATACATATACCCAGCTTGCAACTCAAGTACCCACATACCTCCCTTTACACCAACAAGAACAAGAGATCAAGTAACAACAATGGCAATGGTTTCCAACTCGGCATCAAGGCTAGACACGCTCTCCAAGAACCGAATCTCGTTCCGCGAGGACCTGAACGATACCCGACACTGCGACAACGACAGCGACGGTTTCAGCAGCGACGACAACCTGAGCGATGATGACGACGAGACTTCGCCCTCCAGGGATCCGGAGACAGCAGAGATTGCGAGTATGGAAAAGAAATCCTTGAAGTACCGCAAGTCGTTGACGATGTTGAATCAACTTCATGGATTGAAGTTGACGGGTGCTGATAATGGTAGCAATGGGGATGGTGCGAATGGAGCGAAGCAGCCAACGAGAGAACATCTTTTGGCGGCAAAGAAGAGTATTGATGACCTTACAGCGTGGGTACGTTTTTTGGCAATTGCTTTTTTTGTTTGCATGGTTTTGTATGTCTGGGATTTCTTTCGTGTTGACTGAAGGGATGACAAGCTGACTGACCATGGCATTTTTTTTTTACTGAATGGATCGTATCAATAGGTGAATGCAGCGGCATTGGAGGGGGACGACGATCCTTTTGGCGATGACGATGATTGAGCACAAGGAAGGAGGATGAGCTGGCTTTCTGGATACATGCTGTCTCCGCCCTTCATCCTTGACCCTTGCACCACCAGGCACGGCTGTCTTGAGTCCGTGGAACCTTATTCCCTTCTCCAACCCGCGCAAAAAAAAATAATTTGTCTCCAACACTCACCACACTCACTCACTCTCCCAAAAGTATTTATTATACCGTCCCCTTCCCCACCCATACAAACACTCCCTACACTCACACTGTCCAATAATAATAAAAAGTCGAGCTTCTGCCCCGATCTCTTTTCCTTCTCTCTCTTCTCTTCATCCTTCACTCTCTCCACTCCACTCACCTACACATCTACAATGGCCTTTGCTCTCGCCCGTGCTGCCTCATCCCGCGCCTCCCACTGGAGCGTCAAGGTACATTCCTCGTCTTACTTCTCTTCTCCTTTCTCGCATCTCACTCATCTTGCCGCTCTTACTCTTTTTTATAATTTCTCTTCCATCGACATTTGATCTGATCAAGGACACTAATCAACCGCATTTCTATTCATTACATCTCATCACATGTAGTCGTTCCACTCGTCCAGCACTAGCTTGGTACATAATCACCCCGTCACGTCATGGGCTCGATAAAACGGACGAGAAACAACTAGGACAAGAGTTTCAATTGCTCAGGATACGCCCACCTAACCAGACACCCACCTTTCCTTTTTTTTACTTTTTTGACTTTCCAGCATGGCGTCAAGCACGTCGGTGTCCTCGGTGCCGGTCAGATGGTATGTTTTTCCTTCTCGACCCCGTCCAAGATTGACACCATACCCGGTTCAATTAACTGCATACAGCGGTCAACGTGAATAGTAGCCGCCTAACACATTTCCCTCCTTTTGTGTCACGATCTTGTAGGGTTTGGGAATTGCTTTGGTTGCTGCCAACGTCTCCAAGCTCCCCGTCTTGTTGCTCGACACCAACGAGGCTCAGCTCAACAAGGGCATGAAGTTCATGGGTACGTCCTTTTTTTTCTTCTCACGCTGTGAACCCAACGACAGCTTGCATCTGTTTTATCACCCGTTAGACGAGAAGTGTATCCGGGGCACGAAAATTGCCCACCCGGGGAAGCCGTGGGAAAATTATCCCTTCGGGACTTTTTTTTTTTTTTTTTTTTTTATTTCTGTTAGGGGCTGGCACGCTTACACTCTCAACTTATTACTATCTTGCCTATATCCCAAACATAACACCTAAACGAAAAAGAGCAATTGAAGCTAACAACCTTCTTTGTTTGCAACCAAATAGACTCGTTGTTGAAGAAGGATATCGCCAAGGGCCGCTTGACCGAGGCTCAGGCCGAGGAGACCAGATCGCGCGTCAAGACAACCCAGAACATGGCCGATTTCTCCAACGTTGACTTTGTGATCGAGGCTGTCTCCGAGAACCCCGCCCTCAAGGCCACCCTCTTCCGTGACCTCGCCCAGGCCACCCCCAAGCACGCCATCCTCGCCTCCAACACCTCGAGCATCAGCATCACCAAGATTGCGGCCGCTGCCAAGGGTCGTGAGGAGCAGGTGATCGGAATGCATTTCATGAACCCCGTCCCTGTCATGAAGCTGGTTGAGATTATCCCTGGTTTGGCCACCTCCAACGAGGTCTTGAGGACTACCAAGGATTTGGCAGTTGCTATGGGCAAGACCTGCACCGTCTCCCAGGATGTCCCCGGCTTTGTTGCTAACCGTCTCTTGATGCCCTACATCAACGAGGCTATCATCGCCTATGAGACCGTACGTTTATCCCCTATTGTTTTTTTTTGTATTGAATCGATTGCCAAATTGTCGAGTAATCACACTCATACTTTGTTTTCTTTATGCGATTGGAATAATAGGGCATTGCCACCAAGGAGGATATCGATACCACCATGAAGCTCGGAACCAACATGCCCATGGGCCCCTTGACCTTGGCCGATTTCATTGGTTTGGATACTTGCTTGGCCATCATGAAGGTCCTCCACGAGCAGTTGGGTGACACCAAGTACCGCCCCAGTGTCTTGTTGAACAAGATGGTCGATGCCGGTTGGGTCGGCAAGAAGTCTGGACGCGGATTCTACGTCTACTAAGCTCATGGTTGGCTTTTTTTGCAGAGGAGTTTTCATTCATTCACTAAATATATCTCTTAGTATTTTTCATCGAGACGTGTCTATGGTGTATTGAATGGTATGTCTGCGAAGAAGAGGCGGGAGAGAAGAAGGCATTAGGCGATTTCGTCGTTCATGGCCATCAAGAGGTCTGTCTGCTCTTCGACGCGAAGGGCCTGAATGAACTCTGGTAATGCGGCGCCGTCAAGGACAGACTCGAGTTCGTGCAACGTCTTGTTGATTCTATGGTCCGTCACACGGTTCTAATCCACGGAAGTAATTGACAAAGAGAACAAGTCAGCGGCTTATTGATGTAATTCACAGCACGAGAAAGAGAGAAAAAAAATAACAAAACAGACAAATCAGCATCCACAACATACCTGAGGAAAGTTATAAGTACGGATCTTTTCAGACCTTGACCCACCGCCAACCTGCGCCCTCCTCGAATCCCTCCTCTCCAATGCCAATTTCTCCCTTTCCCTCTCATACAACTTGGCCCTCAAAATTGTAAACGCTTTCGCCCTGTTCTTCTGATTCGAACGCTCATCCTGAATAGCCACTACAATTCCCGTCGGCAAATGCGTCAATCGAATTGCAGAATCCGTTGTATTAACCTTCTGTCCTCCAGAGCCCGAAGCACGGAAGACGTCGACTCGGACGTCAGAGTCGGCGATCTGGACTTGGACTTCGGTGGGCTGGGGCATGATTGCGACTGTGATTGTGGAGGTGTGAATGCGACCTTGGGTTTCTGTGGCGGGGACGCGTTGGACGCGGTGGACGCCTGATTCGTATTTTAAGTGGCCGAATACGTTGTTTCCTGTGATTGCTATCGTCGCGTCCTGATGAAAGTATGGTTTTGGGTAGAAAGTGTGAAAAGGTTAGGGAGTGAGTTGGTTTTGTATGATCGGAAACGGATCCTAAGATAAGAAGGTTGAAAGTACAGCACTTGTGGGTAATTACCTTGATGGCACCGAGTCCGTCATGAGTCTTGGAGATTTCCTCCCATCTCCACCGCTGGCGTTCCGCAAAGCGCTCATACATCCTCAAGATATCCGCCGCAAACAGCCCAGCCTCATCTCCGCCTGTACCAGCCCGAATCTCCAACAATGCATTACCCTCATCCGCCAAATCCTTGGGCACCATCGCCAACAATAACTCTTTCTCCCCCTCCATGATCGCCTCCGTCGTCGCTTTGATCTCATCCTGCGTCATCTCCAGCAGATCCTTATCTTCGTTCGTTAGGGGATCATCGAGCATTTGTTGGAGAGAGAAAAGGTCTCGGATTTGGGATTCAATCTCGGAGTACTTGTCGGTGATAAGGGAGAGGTCGTGAAGTTGTTTTGTCAGTTCTGCGAATTTTGCTGGGGAGATATCGTCGGCGGGGGAAGTGGAGGTGCCGTTGATTTCTTTGAGGATCTTTTCGTGGAGGTCCTTCATGGACTGGAGTTTGGGTTTCATCTTGTTCAGCATTGGGTTGTGGAATAGGAACTCTGTCGATGAGGAGGATGATTTTTTGTTGAAGGCGATGGAGGTTGTTGAGAATCGTTGATGGCTATGAGATAATTGATCGTTGGTGTAGGTGTCTCCCGTGAGGACGAGAGGCGTCGATCGGACGAAATTATAGTATCCCGAAAGCTGTGATATCCTGCCGCTGGTAGATATTGATCCGAGGGTTTGTCCGTTGGTAGTCCTTGTATGAATAGAGGCCTTGAGGGTCGAGGTGAGAGTCCATGGTGCAATTGATATGCGCCGAGCGAGAGTGGTTGTGGCCTGCCTTGAGACGGTGGCTGCGGCTGAGAGACATGCGACCATGGCAGCTTCTGTATGTGTTTGTCGAGAGCGGAATGAGGAGACGTGTCTGCGTTCAACCGTCGAGGTTGAACGGACAAGGCTAATTGATTCAACAAAGCCACCCTGTTGTTCTTCGCAAAAGTAGATCACGTGCGGTTCATTTTTCTTCCCACGGTACACACCCCGTAATTGATTTCCCCACTCTTTCAGTTCTCCCTCTCAGACTTGCAACTCGCACGCTCGTCTGGTCCGCAACTCCCACAGACACAGGACTCACACAGGGGCATTTTTTTTACTCCATCTCTTTTTTTTTTATTTCTTCCACCCCTCACTCACTCCTCTCTCCACTCCCCACTCTTCCTCCCCTCCTCCTAACAAACACACATCATGAGCATCCTCTACAAGAAGGCTCTGGCCCCCATGGTCACCAGGGCAATGGCTGCTTCTACCCTCACGCGCTCATCCGTTGCTTTGATGCGCCCCTCGATGGCCGTCGGCATGGTCCGCGCCTTCCACCGCCAACACGAGGATCAGGCCACCATCCTCCCCAACCACATCGATACCCACAAGCCCCAGTTCAAGGTACTTTTGAACGGACTCTGGAGATATATAAGGAGTTCAAGACTTGGGAAAGAATAAAAAAAAGTGATGGGCGTTTTCGAATCACGGATCCGATCGAGAAGAAAAGAGGGGGGGAGAGGAAAGGGGTGTGATGATTTCTGTGTTCAATTATTCGGCTAAAGCGACATGTGCACTAACAACTCTTGCGTTGACCATCAATAACAACAACTATACAAAAACACAAATAGGAAAATGCCGCCAGGATGCAAGCCCTTGTTGACGACATGAACGCCAAGGTTGCCGAGATCAAGCTTGGTAAGGGGGGGGGGACCACTACAGAACTCGGAGTAGATTTTTTTTTTATTCTTGCAAAAGTAGAGAGGGTTAACGAACGTGGGAAAATCGAGAAAATTGTCGGCCATTTTTTCTTTTTTTTTATACGCTCTTCGAGCCAGTTTAATAATCGTTTTGAACTTCTCCGACTCACTATGCCTTTCTGTCTATTTCCTTGTACGCTAACGTAGGTGGTGGAAAGGTCGCTAGAGAGAGACATCTTTCGCGCAAGAAGTTGTTGCCCAGAGATCGGTATGTTGTCTTACTCCATGTCACGGCTAGCATTTCTTTCTGTTTGTTTGTTTGCTTTACAAGGAAGAAATGGGTCAAGTTAAAGCATGCAGCGGATCGCAACCGAATTGCACAAGCGAAATGCGCTCTCTCGCTTGCTTGCAATAACAATTAACCATGCCGAACGGAGAGCTCTCATTCTTGCCGGTGATACAAAACAAAGCTAACCAGTACCACCTCTTTCAACTTACAACAACTCTTAGTGTTGACCGCTTGTTGGACAATGGATCTCCTTTCCTCGAGATTGGTCAGTTTGCTGGACATGAGCTTTACGAAGATAAGGTCCCTGCAGGAGGAGTCATTGCCGGTATTGGTCGCGTCAACGGTGTCGAGTGCATGATCGTCGCCAACGACCCCACCGTCAAGGGAGGCACTTACTACCCTATCACTGTCAAGAAGCACTTGCGTGCTCAGGAGATCGCCAGGGAGAACCGCTTGCCTTGTATCTACTTGGTTGAGTCTGGTGGAGCCAACTTGCCCCGCCAGTTGGACGTCTTCCCCGACAAGGAGCATTTCGGACGCATCTTCTACAACCAGGCCAACATGTCTGCTATGGGTATCCCCCAGGTCGCCGTTGTTTTGGGATCCTGCACAGCCGGTGGTGCCTATGTCCCCGCCATGGCTGACGAGAGTATCATTGTCCAGAAGCAGGGAACCATCTTCTTGGCCGGTCCCCCTCTGGTCAAGGCTGCCACTGGAGAAGTTGTCTCTGCTGAGGATTTGGGAGGCGCTGATATGCACTGCAAGGTCTCTGGAGTCACCGATCACTTGGCTGTTGATGATGAGCACGCTTTGGTCCTTGCCCGCCGTGTCATCGGCAACCTCAACTACCAGAAGAGGCCCCAGGTAACCACCTCTTTTATCTTTGTCTTTCTCATCTTTGAATCGTCGAATGTAAGAGTGCATTTTACTAATTCTTATTTTGTATTCCTTTACATCGCTGAAAAAAACAGTTGTTGATGAAGAAGGTGGAGGAACCTTTGTACTCTGCCTCGGAGTTGGGCGGTATTGTCGGCGATAACCTCAAGAAGTCGTTTGATGTCAAGGATGTCATTGCCCGTATTGTCGATGGATCCAAGTTCAGCGAGTTTAAGGAGAACTATGGAACCACTGTTGTTACTGGATTTGCTCATATTCACGGTTACCCTGTCGGTATTGTTGCCAACAACGGTATCTTGTTCTCGGAGGCTGCTCTCAAGTCAGCCCACTTTGTTCAGCTCTGCACCCAGCGCAAGATTCCCCTTGTCTTCTTGCAGAACATTACTGGTTTCATGGTCGGATCGTCTGCTGAGCAGGGCGGTATTGCCAAGAACGGAGCCAAGATGGTTACCGCTGTCTCGTGCGCCCAGGTGCCCAAGTTCACCGTGATTATTGGAGGTTCGTTCGGAGCTGGTAACTACGGAATGTGCGGTCGTGCCTACTCTCCTCGCTTCTTGTGGATGTGGCCCAACGCCCGTATCTCTGTCATGGGAGGTGAGCAGGCTGCTGGTGTGTTGTCGACCGTCAAGAGGGCCGGTATGGAGAAGCGCGGTGAGAACTGGGACCCCAAGGATGAGGAGGAATTCAAGCAGCCCATTATCGATCTCTACGAGAAGGAGGGTCACCCCTATGTCTCTGGTGCCAGACTTTTGGACGACGGCACCATTGACCCCGCCGATACCCGTGCAGTCCTCGGCATGGGTCTCTCTGCTGCCTTGAACGCTCCCGTTACCGAGACCGACTATGGTGTTTTCCGCATGTAAACTTCTCTCCTTTTAGTGTTACTTTTTTACCTTTCATTATTTTTGCAATAGATTTTCCTCTTTTTTTTTTTTCTCTCATTCCTTGTCCCATCCATCCATGACCACGATAATAAAATATTCCCCTTTTTTTTATGCTTGTCGTTTCGTTGCAGCTGTTTGTGTTCGAGGAAAGGGTAGTAAGGATGCAGGCGTGAGAGAGTGAGGTGAGAGGAGCGCAGTTCTGGAGAGCAAACGTGGAGGAAGGAAGAGAGGGGTAAGTAGAATATGGCTGGGGTTGAATCGTGGGTAAAAAAAAGTCAAGAAGCCTTTTTTATTTTTCCCTTTGGCGCAACAGTGAGAGTATACATGGGGTAAGAGAGGAGAGGAGAGGAGAGAGAGAGAGAGAGAGAGGTCAGGGGATCAACTCCGTCATGGGCTTTCAAGTTAGCAAAAGAGAAGGGCAGCACGGCAAAAGAAAAAAGAAAAGAGAAGACAAGGTACGGAAATGAAAAACGTGGCCAATCAGCGGTGGCATCCCCCGTTTTCTTCCCACGGGGTAGGTGAATTCATCGCTTGAACTTTTTTTTTTTTTTTTTTTTTCTTTGCCCTCTCCCTTTCCACATCTCACACCCACACATCCATCATCAGAGGGGAGACACACTTGACTCAGACGAACAAATCGGAGAGATTTTGTGAGCAGTACACACTGCTAAAAAAGTTATCTTCTTATCCTTCCCCTTCTTTTCTTTCTGATTTTCCTTTCTTCTTCTTCTTCTTCTTCTTCTTCTTCTTCTTCCTCATCCATCTCATCTCTCATCACCCTCTCCCTTTCACTTCCTAGCATCTTACCAATCTCCTCTCCACTCCACTCCATCATTACCCTCTAAAAGTTCGCCCTTCCTTAGGATCCTCTACTCATTCCTCTCTCCTTCTCTCACACACACGTAACACATCCACACATCATGTTTGTCCAAAGAGCTATGCGCCAGGCCACTAAGGCCCAGACCATCTTGGGCGCCTCCCCCTCAAAGTTCACCGCCAAGGTCCTCTCTTCTTCGCGCCTCTACAGCACCCCCGCCCTTGCCCCCCTCGACGCCTCCAAGCTCGAGATCAAGGAGTCCAAGAACAAGAAGGCTCTCCAGGAGAACTCGCAGTTGGTCTTTGGCAAGACCTTCACCGATAACATGCTCACTGTCGAGTGGGAGGCCGGAAAGGGTTGGGGTACCCCCCAGATCAAGGAGTATGGAAAGCTCCAGTTGGATCCTTCCGCTGTTGTTTTCCACTATGCCTTTGAGTGCTTTGAGGGTATGAAGGCGTACAAGGATAAGGATGGAAAGACTCGTCTCTTCCGTCCTGATATGAACATGAAGCGTTTCAACCGCTCTGCCCAGCGCATTGCCCTTCCCGTAAGATTTCTTCTCTTCACAATTCTGGTGCCTTTTGCAGGATGCCTGCGTATTATTGCTTGTCCTATCTACAATCAATCTGACACACCTGTGTCACGATGGGGACTATTTTCCTGTTTGGTGGCTTCTAATATGTGCCCTCTTCTCCATCTCTCCCCCATTATTACTTCAACGAAAATAGAGCTTTGAGGATGAAGAGCTCACCAAGTTGATCAGCGAGTTCTTGAAGGTCGATGACCGCTGGATCCCTAAGGGCCGCGGTTACTCTCTTTACCTCCGTCCTACCATGATCGGAACCCAAGAGTCCCTCGGAGTCGGCGCCTCGAACAAGGCCATGATCTTTGTCATTGCCTCGCCCGTCGGTCCTTACTTCCCTTCGGGCTTCGCTGCCGTCAACCTGTTGGCGACCTCGGAGAAGGTCCGTGCCTGGCCCGGTGGAACTGGTGATGCCAAGGTCGGAGGCAACTATGCCCCCTGCATCAAGCCCCAGTTGGATGCCAACAAGGAGGGCTACCAGCAGAACTTGTGGTTGTTTGGACCCGATCACCAGGTCACCGAGGTCGGCACCATGAACTGCTTCGTCTTCTGGAAGAACGAGAAGGGAGGCAAGTATCTCTTTTTGTTGTGTTTTTATGAGCCTTGGTTGCATTTCGAACATTACTTCTATCAATTGGAGTGCAGAAGTATTAACTCAATCTCTTGATAATGTTTGACATGCTAATAGAGAGGGAGTTGGTCACCCCCGAGTTGGATGGCTCGATCTTGCCCGGTGTTACCCGTGACAGTATCTTGAGCTTGACTCGCTCCTGGGGCGAGTTCAAGGTCTCGGAGCGCAAGTTCACCATGAAGGACCTTGTCAAGGCCGATAAGGAGGGCCGTATCATTGAGATGTTCGGTATGTTGCACTATCGTGTTTATCTTTTATTCTGTTTTGAGTTGTTCTGTGCTGTGCATGCGGAGGAAATTACTCATTTCTGTCATGAGTACACATCTCGGGAAAACCATCGATTACGCGCAGTCGGGCTATCAACGTATTTTTTCGGAATTTGTCGTTGGCACACATGGGCGTGTGCTTGTTTGTTGTATTTTTACCACACTCATGCACACCCCCGAGCATCGTTTGCAGTCGACGGCGTCATTGTTGACAATGACCATGGACCATGGACCAATCCTCTTGCCATCCACATCTGATAATCTTTCACCTCACTAACCCTACCTACTCCCACCTATGTTTTTCAACTGCTCAATTAGGTGCCGGAACTGCTTGCATTGTCTGCCCTATCAAGAAGATCCACTACGATGGCCACGACATCCACGTCCCTCTTGACCCCTCTGACAAGACCAGCCAGGCTGGAAAGTTGACTAAGCGCATCAACGACTCGATCATGGATATCCAGTACGGTGATGTTGAGGGTCCCAAGGGCTGGTCTGTCGTTGTCTAAGGAAAACAAAGACTGTCTTGTAATCACGCTTTCGGCTTTAGCACAGAGATTCCCATTCAACTTTTTATGATGTCCGCTTGCCGGATGTGTAGAAAGGAACAACATGTAATTAAACACTATCATTGTCATTTGAGTCTGTTGTCTTGAGGGAGTTTTGTTTGTTGTGTGAATGAGAGAACGTGGTAGATACGTGCTCCAGGGGTCAACAACGTGTTTTGTCAGTTGTTTCGATTCTTGCCTGTTTGCTTTTCAGCGCATTGCTTTGCAACGAGGTGAGCTGAAGTTAGTGTAGGCTGTGAACATGACCGCCATTGGAGCAGTGGATCTGTTGGATCATTATCTTGTCCTTCTGGGTGGTCTGCGCCCCCCCCTCCTTAGTCGTGACATATTTACTCGCCATGTTTTCAGCGCCTGAGTTTTTTCATCAGTGATCGCCTCGCCTCAGCCTCCACGCGTCCCAGCCTGACTGGCGTTTATTGCCCGCATTATTGTTACTGACCACAACCATCGAAAGCCTTCAGGAAGCAACCATCTCGTTTCACTATGGAGCTGCATCATTTTTCTTTGTTCGTTCAGTGGGCAATATTTTGTTCGACACAGCGATACCCCTCCCTTGTTGCCGATACCCTTCCCTTGTTGCGTTACTTTGTTTGTTTTTTGTTCCTGTCGGACACGCGCCTTTTGTTGCGCGTCCATCCTATTGACCTATTATAGAGTGTGATGTTGACCGATGCGCTTCGATCGTGAAAAAAAAGCTTGATCTATTATATTCCCTCAGCCGCCGTTGAAGCCTTTGTACCAAATGCTGTATTATCTACACCTGATGATCAAACCTTTTTTTTTTTTTTTTTCGTTTTTCTCTCGCTCTGACAAAACGCGCAAAACGAATTCAAGACCACATCCGTGCACAACTAAATAAAAATGAACTTGAAAGAAAAAGGTTGTGTTGTTTATTGCACTACTGGTCTATCAAAGCCGACAGGCCCATTTATGAAATACAACGAGAGAATGTCAAAACGAAAAAAAAAAAAAAAAAAAAAAAAAAGAACGTGGTTAGCAGTCAATCGATATCTCTCGAACGCAGGGCAACATTGGAACACTGGTGGCAGAACTGTATACAGAGTACCCTGCATAACGCAACCATAGTTCTCTAAAAACAATTGCCCTGCACACACTCACTACCACGTTCACCCGTCCTTCGGTAAAGGCGCCACTCTAATACAGTGACGCGCTTCCATCTACCGTTAGAACTGCACCTGCCCTACCATAGTGCATCCAAATGAACGCTAGCCTTTGCTAACTGCTATGGTTGCGAATTAATAGATCAATATTCACCCCTGCCAACTACCAATACGAATTCATTGATCAATGTCAACCCCTGCTAGCGCTATCATCATCCTAGCGCGTCCTTGTTCACTTAAAGTTATCCAGGTAACAACTATTATTGAAAAACTTTTCCTTTTGAGCCGGGACTCACCTTCATTATAAATACACATATATCTTAAAAGAAAAACGCTAAAGACCAAGGATAGGCTCACCACCCACTACCAGCCATGAGCCAATGGTTTGGCCGAAAGAACTGGCAGCTCTGTAAAAGAACTATTACAAACGCTCTTGGAAAGTAGAAAGCCTACATGGGATGACATTCTACCCATGATTCAACTGAAACTTAAATGATCGCGTAGCTTCCATTCATAACTCCACTCCGTTCTCACTACTACGGTTAGGTGCTGAAGGCAGCTACCTTTTTTTATTTATCGGACGCACTCTGTATAGCCTGGACAGACGACTTATAAGTAAGGCTGTGGAGGCAACACCAATAAACAGCATCTTTCCTTGTAGTTATCTATTTTCACCCATGCTTTCACAGTTTGCTACATGGATTTATTTGTCATAAAAGAACATGAGGCAACAAACAAATACTAGTTGGAGGAGGTCTTGTTCAAATCAAAAACATCATGGCACAAATGGAACGTTGTATGAAAGGGGGATTGCCAAGTATCTGAACCAGTTTGAGGAATCTCACTTGACGTCGACGCATGAATACACCACCACATTTGCTCCGTTTGGATTACCTGCATACAGACCCTCTCCGTTCGGCATCCGTCTTGCCTCAGCAGCAACAGTAGGGCCGACAAACCCCATTGTCCAGCTGCATCCTCCTCCCCTGAATTTTAATAACCCCCCTACAGCCATTAGCCAAGAAAATCAAGAGAAAGCGGACTATGGACAAATTTCTACCGGACAACAAGTATCACGCTTCCTTTATCGTGGTCAAGATATCTCATCGTTCACAGCCCGATTTCTCTTACCGCCTATAAGGACCATTCAAAATCAAACATCCACCTCATCAGGGACCAGTCGCCATTCGGCATCAAAGTTTTTCTCCCAGCCTTACTGCAACGCCGTTACATTGTCGCCTTTAATGTTGATTTTCACGTACAAAAGAGGTGGGGTCATGAACATTGAACGTGGTATGAAAGGATCGGACAATATTTGGACATCTATGTTTATGATGCCTAAAAAAATAACATACCTTCAAAGAAACGGCGGGACAAACGGTATCGGTTGGTGCTCTAAGCATTAAAAAAATCATCAACAAACAATGACGACTATTGCACCTTTTAACGTCTCAAGCACCCATCATTCCCCAATGTCGCTTCAACGGTGGCGTCTCACAATCGTGCTTTATCAGGGGTTTTCGTTATGCGCATCCACCACCTTCACGAGCGAGTATTCTCTCACAGGATGTTAGATCGTAAAGACTAATTACTAAAGAATCAGCAATCCTGGAAGTTTCTATTATGAATGAAGTCCATGTTGAAAACTGCCCGAGAAAAAAAAGAGGGCGGTGCTATCAAAGGACCTAACAAGTGCCACTCAAGCCGTAATGTCCCAACGGCAAAGTTATAATCATAGATCCAAGATCAATCGTGCTTTACCCGTGGCGGTTCACTAGTTCAGACAAGAATATGGAGCGGACGGATGGAGAAATCCGACGGTTCAGAAACAAACCCGTTTTGAAAGGTACAAACCTCATGGAGCAGTAGCAACAAAAAGGTCGGATGGGGGTCACCATGGATCCACCATATTGCTTGTTTTCTGCAGCAAAACCACGAATGCGACACTAATGAAAATAAAGGATCTTACACTGAGAACCTCGTGATGATCAAAAGTTACAGTTTTCAGGCACAACCATCACCAGCGAATAAAAAAAGCCCAGGGAGAATGAGGAGAATTTTCGATCGCATGTTCTGCACAACTCCTTTTTGCGACCGACAAAAAGAGGCCAAGGAACACTCTTTTTTCTTTTTTTCACACAAGAACCGCCAGTCCAGACCCAGCCCAGCAACCCTGTCGCCAACCGCCAAACCTCACTGCACACAGCGCGCGCTCACCCCGGTACACTCGCACACCATCAACATCACCAGCGACAGCAACAAACACTAAATGCTGACGTTCAAGAAACAGGCGTTCGCCTTGACCATCGTGATGGCATTCATCGCCCTCGCCACGCAGACCCAGGCCGCCGACGAACCAGACTGCACAGTGACCCACCCTTCGACGGGAAAGTTCTATGACCTCCGCCCACTGACCAGGAAGGACAATGAGTAAGGGATCAAAGAATGAACGAAACGCATGAAAAGAATAGCCATGAGGTGCTCATGGTCGGAAAAACATCAGATGGGAAAAACATGAATCCAACAACTCATACCACTTTCTCCTCTCTCCTTGTGATTAATGTATTTTTTTTCTAGCGACGACTGGACACCGGATACTGGAAAGGACCAATCGATGGAGTTCAAGCTGAATATATGTCAGAAGGTGCAGAAGAAGGAGTTGGATATTAAGTATCCCGAGGATGTCGCGTCCTGGGGCAAGCGGAACAAGGGCACGTCATTAGGGTGAGTTGGACTCTATCGGTTCAGAAAGGCGTCTTTATGGCTTTTGGATTGACAAGTGGCAACGGTTCTAACATCCTATGTTTTCGTTTTTGCTGCTGTGCATGTATCTAGAAAGCTGAGCAAGACCCCTGTCTTCAGAGGTATGTCTGTCACTTGTAGGAAGATACTTGTCTCGCCCTGCTTGGGTGATCAGGTTGGACTTGTGGAATTCACCCTCAGTTCGTTTTTTTTTCAACACTATCAATAGGCGACAGCTTGATTCTGGAGTACACAAATGGTGATGAATGCCCTAATGCTTCCAACTATCGAAAGTCGACCACGATCCAGTTCATTTGTGATACTTCCGTCA
Organism: Linnemannia elongata; assembly: GCA_036320915.1. Classification (NCBI taxonomy): domain Eukaryota; kingdom Fungi; phylum Mortierellomycota; class Mortierellomycetes; order Mortierellales; family Mortierellaceae; genus Linnemannia; species Linnemannia elongata. Next base: position 286,397 of record JAXBDG010000020.1, read on the forward strand.
GCGGACAGGTATGTATCTACCATTTCCACACTATCCAAAGACATTCTGGACATAACCTTTGGAACCCACAACATAAAATATGGAGTTTCAGGATATGGCGAGTACCAAAAGTCGAAAGAGCAAAGGACAGGGAGAAAAGAAAGGGCTGCTGCCAAGAAATACCTCATGTCAATTGCTACGTGGCACAATGCCAAAAATTGACTCTGACCGTCTGACCCTTTTTTTTAATCTGTTCATCTCGTTTTATTTTTCATCTCACACTGTTTATGTGATTCTGCAGGGCAACCCTTACTTGATCTCGAGCTCAAACGACTGCAGCTACTGGTTTGTGTGGCGTACGCCTGCGGCCTGCTCGACTGATCGTCCCAGCGGTGGCAACGGCGGTGGCATTTTTGGCACCATGTAAGTTGACTTATCAGGAAGAGTGCATGAAACTCAAAGGTGCATCTGATACATACTTGCACGAGAGCATCTGGATACATCTGTACTCACCAATGTATCTCACTGGTTCCTTTTGTAGTATTGGAGTGGTTGTGGCGGTGTATTTCTTGGGAGGCATTGCATACAACCGCATCGTGCACCATGCCCGTGGCTTGAAGCAGATCCCCAACTACCAGATCTGGGTTGAAGGCTTTGACTTTATCAAGGTAAATATCTCCGAGGAGCTCAGGAATGTCATGCTAGGATGAGCATTGTCTATGTTAGAGTGGCAGCTGCGACGGTCTGGGATGATCTGCTAATGTTAATCTTGTTTTTTCCCCTCTTGTTTTATAGGATATGGCGATCATCTTGTTTGCAAAGTGCTACCGCCCCAAGCGCTCGCAGTCGTCGTACCACAACCTGCCTGTCGACTCCGAAATCAATACGTTGATCGACGACGACTACGAGGATGACGAAGTCTAAACCTCTCATGGAGCTTAATCAGGAAGAAAGAACGATAAAGGATCCTATATATATTGCTATATATATATATTCTTATGGCATGGCATGGAAAGCAAAAGTGAACAATAAATCGTAAGAAGGAGTAAGAAAACCGAAGAGGAAGGAAGGTATGATGTGATAAGCATTGAAATGTTCATCCACGGAACTGTATTTTCTTGAGCTGGTATTAAAATCCGTGATCACTACAGCAATCGAACTAGATTTTTAGATCACATATTTATCTGCGACTAACACCATTGGGTTCGAACCTGCAGGGAACCCTTGTTTTATCAGATTTTTATATTTTTTTATTTTCTCTTTTTTTTCCCGCCCAATCTTGATGCTCATTCGTACGCTCTACGCTCACACTCATACACATACTCACACATGGATATGTATGTATGTATGTGGGGCAGTTGAACATGATTCGAACAAAGGGCAATGAGAACTTCAAAGGATGCTGAAGAGTGTCTGTTGCCGGTGCTTAATGAAGAACAGTAGTAGTGTGAGGATGGAAGAGGGAGAAACAGGGACACGTGGGATTTGTTGCTGTCTGTTGTGTCTCCCTGTCGTTGTCTCTTGCTCGCTCTGTCCTGCACTGCCGGTTTGTTGACACCGAGAAAAGCAGATGCATTGTCCTCCTCCTCTTTCTCTCTGAACAGCAGAAACAACAGACGCACACGCACGCCCATTGCATGCACTGTATCAATCCACAGTTACACTTTTCTACTCTTCCTCCTCTTCTGACTTCTCTGCACCACCACCACACACAGACACAGACACGCCGACAGATAAACACAAGGGTATGTTTGAGTGTGTGGGTGTGTGGCATTAGGTATGGTCTCAAAGTCAGATAAACACTCACATAAAGAGTGAGCCCAAGTCCAGTCATTCAGTCAGCCAGTCAGCCAGTCTTTTCCGCCTTTCTTTTTTTTTCTTCGTCCACTCATCAACTTATTTTTTTTTTTTTTTTTTCTTTTCTCCTCATCCACCCCCCCTCTTTTTTTTTTTTTTTCCACTCATTCCTCATCACCCCTTCTCCTCCCTTCTTCCCTCATCACGTCCCCCACGTCTTCTCCACCCTCCCTCTCTCTTCACGCTTGATACCATAATCTTTTTTCTTACCTCTCTTTTCACGCCTTTTTGTTGTCCTTCTCAATCCATTGCATATTACCCTCCTCTTATTACCTTTTTCCACTCATAACTCATACCTTACGTTTTCTTTTTTTTTCGCCAGATATCACAACAACCACAAAAGAATGGCGGGTACGTGAAGAAACAAGAAAACCAGACTGTCCCTGTCGAATTGAAGAGAAAGGGGTCGAATTGGAGAAGGATAAGGGGGGACAGAAGGGCAGGGAGAGGGGTGTGCATGAAGTTTCTTCGAACCATACAACGAACGACCGACAGAGGAAATATCCCTTCTCCTCCTGTTCTCTGTCAAGACAATTGAGGAGTAGCGGGATGAACTAGGCCGAACAAGAGCAAGAGCAGAGCTCAAAGAAGCAAAAAGGCAGCACTGTCTCTTTTCTTTACCTCGGGCACTTTTTTTTTTATGTCTGTTGTTTACAATTTGTTTTTTTTGTGAGCAAAAGGCAACAAAGGTTGAAAGAGAGATAGATAGAGAGAGAGAGAGAGAGAGAGAGAGACAGAGAGAGGGAGAGAGGTTGATGAATGAAGGAAAAAAAAAATTATAATGGCAAAAAAAAACGAGGGTGGATTGGTCACCTTACCACGAGCCCTCTGTCGCTCTCCTCCTCCTTCCAATCTCTCATTTTTTTTGTCCTCCCTTGTGCTCGCTTTACAAAAGTGGTTGGTCGTTATTATGATCATGAACAGGCAAAGTAGCGTGAAAGAAGAAAAAAGAGTTGACGTCTGTGGGTTTTTGTGATGGGGTCGTTGATGTTATTGTTGTTTGTTTGAAGGAGATGAAAAAAAGGGGATATGCTGGCTTATGGAAGACAGCGTGACGAACCAACCTTGCGGAGAAGAAAAATAAGAAGATAAAAACAAAGGCTAAGGGAGACAGAGAGAGAAAGAGAGAGAGAGAGGAACAACGACAAAGGGAGGGCTCGATGCAAGTGGCATGTGTGTGCGGATGTGTGTGAGCTAGGGCCATGCTATGCATTCACTTAAGCATACACACACGATCATTCCCTACTTCTCCATCGATCGATATCGATGAGAGAAGACAAGAAAGCATAAGAAAGAAAACAAAGCGGCGTACAAAGTCATGGGCATGCAACAATTATTATTGACATCTCGCTCTCTTCTTTTTTTATGTCTCCGCTCGGTAGATCTCGGCTTGTATTTTGCAGAGGAGGAGGAGGAGCAGCTCGCACAGGAGGACAAGGCATTGTCACTGCTCGTCATGTCCACCGACCAGGACGACACCTTCGACCCTGTCGATACCGAGGATCTTCTGGCCCAGATGAGTTCAGGTAGGCGCCGCTTCTCAATCGGATTGATCAAGCACCAACAACAGCAGCAACAGCGGCAACAAATAACAGCCCGACCCTAACGAACAACAAGAACAGTGACAGTTACGATAAGGAAACAAAGTCGAGAACTCTAAAGCACATACCGACTTTATTTCTCACTCTCCTTAATTCTTTTACTTCGGGCTTTTTGGATTCTAGGATCCATCATCTCACACGGAATGGAGCTTGACGAGGACACGGATATGGCCCAGCTCTTTGCCGAACCCAACCTCACCGCGGTCGAAAAGGCACAGCTGATGGCCCGGAGTGAATACGAGTACCATCGGTAAGGATGAATTGAGGCTGGCTATAATCCCCATCCCTCCAAAAGAACGGTGCAAGGATCTTGGTTTTGGATATCTGAATGTAATTGCGACCAACCAACGGCGTTCTTGTCGATTCATTGGTTCGTTCAATAAGCGATGCAATGGACACCGCCTAGCCCATCTTGTTTTTAGAGTCGGGCGTAAAGGAACACAACACCCACATACACAACCAACTTTTATTGGCCATACGATGCTGTACGACAACATCTATTGGCCTTGGTATGCTTTCCTCTCCTTTCCATTTTGCCAATGCATGGTTTGTGCAACCTCAACTCACCCACGACGGAGCAAATGGCTCTCAATTTTTTTTATTTGCCTTCTTCCTCGACATTAGCTCGTTCTTGGCGAGAGAATTGCCAGCACTCCTGGTCCAGATGAACACTCGACAGGCAATAGTCCAAGTCATCCCCATCATCCGCAACTTCTCACTGGACCCCATGGATACCGTCCGAGAGTCATTGGCATCCCAGCTAGACAAGACTGTGCTGTATTTCTATCAGGTATGAAAACAACAACTTCATACAAATGCAGACAGGACCGATCGGCCGTCCTGGGAACTTGAAGACATGCACGATTTAACTTTGCACAAGGCACTGTTCATATTGGGTTTCCTGTTAATGCTCACTGTTGGCCTATCTCTTTTTTTCATATCGGTTTAGAACTCTATTATCGATCACACCATTAACGAGGCATCCTTGACCGACTACAGCCTCTACACGGAAAACATTCAGGACGACGACATCGAAAGCGGCACTTTACAGAACGACCAGGGGTCTGGCTCTCCTCCACCTCTCCCACATGACATTTTCACACCCGTCTTCTTGAACCTGCTACTGGATCAAAACGCAGACATCGCCCACCAAACTCGACTCGCCATTGTGTCGGTGGCCGAGAACATACCAGACAACGTCATGGAGAGCGAGATCCTGCACGGCATTATTACTGGACTGGAACGTCTATACAACCCCAACATCTACGGAGAGCTTGATAGTGACCCCTTTGCATCGCACAGGGACGATCAAGATGGAGAAGCAGAGCTGGGCAAAATGCTCGTCGTTGTGGTAAGAAGCCTGGCCGTGCTGTGAATAACATCGTTGGTTACTGCTTTGCAAAATTCGTTCCTTCTAACCATAAGGTCCTTTTCACATCCACGTTGCTCATAGCTCCTCACATCGCTGGCGACATTACTGGGACCGGAGCGGTGTACCACCGTCATCATTCCTACTCTCGAACGGTTCATGGGCAACTCTCAGTTCTACGTCCGCAAGGTCAGTGACAATTCTCCGGGACTTTTTAAGTGTGTTGTCGGTAGGATATCAATAGGCATTTGTCTAACCAGCAAAGGTGTCTGCTCGTTGTTTTCATCAATAGGAAATTGTAATGGCACTTGGAGCACTGTTCAAGGTGGTGGATCAGGCTGTGGCGGTGGAACGACTGGTGCCTCTCTACGACGCGTTTGTTCAGGACGACACTTGGCACATTCGACGGGCCTGCTGCACCATCCTCGCCTCTTTGCTCACTGTATTGCCAGTCGACGTGAAGGCCAGCAAGGCAGAAGAGATTTACGATATCTTTTCAGTCGATGTCAGTCGCAGTGTCCGTAGCTCTATCATGGAGGTTCTGGGTGAGGTCATTGCAGGATTTGAACACGAGCAGGTCCCTGAATCCCTCCTGAATCACTTTTTGGCAATGGGTCAGCATCCCTTAAACGACCACGAGCGTGCCGTCATGTGCGCCTTCAGTTTCCCAGGTGCGCCACTTGTTTGATGTTTGGATCTTTGAGATGTGTGAAGCTATAATTGTGGGCTATATACTAATATTACTCCAACGTTTCAATTTGTGTGACATTAGCTGTTATTTTGACTGCAGGTCGGTCAAAGTGGGATGTCATGAAGCCAGTGTACATGAAACTGGCAGGAACTTTCAGGACACCAATTAGGCGTTCGCTGGCTTGTTCATTGCATGAGGTCGCCAAGGTGCTGGGACCAGAGCTGGCCGATCAGGATTTGGCCGTGGCGTTTGCTGATTGTCTGAAGGCCGAGGACGATGTCAGGGAGGGAGTATTGGCACATTTCATCGAGTTCTTGGCCTGCCTTTCACCCGAATGTCGATCGGAATCGCTTCAGCACTTGTACCGGGCATGGATCGATCTGGAGCGATCAAGTCAATGGCGCACAAGGGATACTCTTGCAGGACAACTCCCAGGTCTCTGCGAGATTGTCGAAGGAAAAGATGTTCTGCAGGTCGTGATGCCTCTGTGTGTCAAGGCCTGCACAGACTCTGTTGCTGTTGTCCGTGAATCTGGAGTCAGGTCGTTCACCGCATTCTGGGAGATCAGTGATCGCTTTGGGCCTATCCCTATTCCCAAGGATACTGACTGCAAGTCTGACGGACTCGACTTTCCCACGTTGGACGAGGAGGAGGCAGAGGAACACCGGAGAAGGTCCCAGTCCCCCGAGCTCCTTTTCCAACGGCGCGATGAGGATGATGTCGAGATGGAGGACGTCACCCAGGACTTTGACAAGATCTCTCGGGCTGCCGTTGAGGTTGCCGCTGAACAAGGGTCCGAATCGAAGGAAGAGCAGGAACAAATGGACAAGGAGACCTCAGAGCGAGCAATGACGACCGTGAAGGAGCAAATCATTTATCAAACCACAGACTTCGCTGTGAATGGAGGGTTCAGGTCTCGCGTCGTCGCCGTCCAGATCATCCAGTCTCTGGTGGAGCAAGGTCTTCCGATTCCAGAATTCGAGGAGCACTTCTTGCCCCTTTTAACGGAGCGCCTCGGTGTCGACTCTGTGGCCAACGTCCGTATCTCGGTTGCCAAGGTCGTGAGCTGGGTTGTCGATGGCTCGTATTACGGCGACCAGGCTGTCTCGCCCCGTATTCAGGAACTGCAAGCCGCTTTGCAGCAGGACCCTGACCGTGATGTCCGTGCATACTCTGGAGGACCTGCCGAGTTGCCCAAGCCCAAAAAGTCCAAGAAGAAGAATGCGACCAAGCAGAAGAAGGCGACCAGGACTGTTACGGTCTTTCACCAGAACCCCAAGAATGGCGAGATGGAGGTCATGCAGCGCGAGGAGAACGAGGATGGTACTGAGGTCCAGGTGTTGTTTGAGGGCGAGGATCTTTTGAGCGACGAGAATGATGACGACGAGGACGAGGATGATGACTCGGATGAGGATGACAGCAGTGATGATGAGTTCAAGGTCGGATCCTACAGCCAGCCCCTGGCCCTAGTCGGATCTCGTTCAAGAAAATCAATCGATTCTTGGGGAGACGACCTTGATGATGAGATGGAAGCCGCAGGAAACGACATGTCGCATACCAATAGCAATGGACTAGATTCATTGTCAAGTCCTGACGACAGTGACCAAGATACGGATGCAGTGGATGGAGTTGTCCCCTCGGCTGTCCCTCATGTCAACGGCGCTCGTCCTCTCGATATTGAAGCTGGCGAACCCCTGGATGCCTCGAGCGATTCGGACGAGAGCGAGCCTGAGCTCGAGATGGATTCTCAGGAGGATGATATCGATTCGTCTAACAGCACCGCTAGCACATCTTCTGACGCCGTTTTCGTTCCTCTGTCCACCACACCCATCGCCAACTCGACTGCAACATCGACGACACCACTGAGTTATGCCGATTCGGTCAAGAACAGCGACGATACCAGGACAAGAGCAGCAGCGGCAGCAGCACTGGCCAGCAATGTCAGCTCATTGACCTCGTTTTGTCAGGCAAACATCCCCGAGCCTCCTTGTCCCTCAACAATCAAAGAATCAGTGGTGGATGATCACACCTTGTACTCATTCAAGTCTTCATCAAAGTCAGGTGTCAAATTGCAGCTCTCGGCCGCGTCAAGCAACAAGGAGCCGAATTTTGCAGTGCCATTGTCACCCTTGTTCCCATCCCTCTCGTCCAGCAATTCTTCAACAAGTTCGTCATCCTCTGCATCAAATTACTCGACATCTTCGGCGTCTTCATCAACCTCATCCTCAGCAGCAGCGGCGGCTGCAGCTGCAGCTTCACTTCCATTCTCGTACGCGTCAGTAGTTGTCTCGGGCGCAGCTGCAGCTGCAGCGGCCGCCACTTCATCCCGCGCGTTCTCGCCGCCAATCTCTCCTCCCATGGCTGAGACCGCCGTCGCATTGACCTTTTAATTAGGCAGAGCATTCCCCTTTTGTTCATTTTTACCCTCTCTTGCAACCCACTTTTTTTTTCTTACTTTCTAGCTTCATTTCATTGCATACTGTACTTTATTTCTTTTCATCCAATTAAAAAAGACGCCCCTCCTGGCGCACACCCTAGCTTTTGGGTCGTTTTCATAACGCGGTTGAAGTAGTTAACAGAGGCGGCAACGTGATAGATATATGAAGGAGATGCCAAGGCCTGTTGTAAGAGAAATAATTTGGATTGACCAACCTTGTCAGGTTTTTTTTATTCGCCCATTGTTTGTCTTCAATTTTGTTAGTGGTTGTTGTCGACGTTGACCAATTCTCGTTTTTCTTATTGGATGCTATGAAGTGGCATCCGGAAAAAGAAAATCGTCTAATTCACAGGATATCCAACGACTCCATTCGTGGAATGCTTATCTTCCTTTTTTTGGTGGTGAAATCGTCTAGTGCCTGAAAGCTGAAACTCTCGATCATTATTAGGTTATCAGTCTCAGATCCTTTATTTTCATTAAAGTCGCGTTCGTGGATCCTTGGTGACCCCATCCGACCTTTATAGTTGTTACTGTTCCATTAAGTTTGTGCCTTTCATTTCGTAGTATTGGTCGTTGCCGATAAAGACAGGATCTCGTTTGCAAAGGCGGGGTTGCGTCTGAACGATCAGATTTCTCTATCCGTCCGCTAGAAATTCGTTGATAATTGATCAATGATCAGTGATCAGATGAGTTTGTCTGAGCCCCCCCCCCCCCCCCCCCCTTACCCTAGCCCTGGCGCAATGGATTTTTTCTTTCGCGTTTATCTATTACAACAGCTGATACCAATCGTATGGCTATTAGTATCTTTCGTCTCTTACGTCTGCAACAATTAATTGATCGCCAAATATCACCTTGATCACGTATCCTTAAAGATTGAACGATGGGTCCTTTCAAGGTTGCTGAAGAAGTATATCGCATGTATATGCCATCAATCTATGGCCACGTTATTACCTTACCTTACTGGAAGAAGGATATGTTAGCATCTAGCACATTGAAAAAAAAAGGGAGGGGGGGGGCTACTACAGCGTCTGATTTAGCACGAATGGTGAGAGCTAACATTCACAAAGCAGATCTTACTCATGGGTTCCCACCTGCTAATACAATTTCAACCCCATACGCCGCATCCCTCACTTGCCTCCTCTGTCAATTGGACCACTACATCTGCAAGCGTGATACATGCCTCTAACCCAAAGCAATCAAATCGACGCACAGGCCCTGTCTGTTCTTCATTTGACCACACACATCGAACCACTTTATCAATTGGCCCTGCAAGACTCTTTGATTAATTACAAGAAATGACCATTTTGGATTAAAAGAAGGGAAAATATATGAACAAGTTTATGCGGTGGTGCTAGATAGAAAGAATTGTACAGAAAAAGAGAGGAAATGAAAAAAAGAAGAAATGAAAAGAAGGAGAAGAGCAGTCTATGTGTATGTATAAGGATCCTATTTTTGTTACAAGAACGATTAATATGGTCCTTTGGACCATAATGATGATAGAAGAAAAAAAAAATTATTCGCAGTAAGACGAACAAGACAATGATGGAGGTCGTCAACCACTCAACATGAAAAATACAATTCGAGCGAGGAGCACAATGAGATGGAGCGAGAACAGAGAGTAAGGTCGAAGGGAGAAGGGAGGGAAGGAGAGCGAGAGATGAAAAAGTTAGAGGGTGGACCTCACCCCTCACGTTTGACCTCATCCTCCTTATCCTTGTCCTCTACGCCCTCGAGTACTCCGCCTTATGAATCCATAGCCTCAAACTCGGGTTGTGCACGGATAGCTTGGACCCATTGAGCAATCGATTCGCGACCGAGTCCTGTCCGACCTCCCTCCTCGGTCTCATTCATCAGCAACACAATCTGATCGCCATCCTTGAGTGCAAACATGTACAGCGCCTCTTGGTCTCCGTCGATCGCCTCGTACTCAGAGTCGCCTGTTTTCCGGAACAGTGTCAGCTCAGGCCATGTGTCTTGAGACCCTTCCTCTGCATTTGGGTACAGTTGTGTGTATAGCGTCTTCTTGAACCTGCACACTGTCTCCAACTATAGCCATGAAAGAGGGAAAATGCAATTAGACTACATACTCAATTACGTCAAGGTGCAAAATAAAACAACGAGGGGGTGGGGTAGGGCATCTGACAGAAAATGCAAGTTGGTGGGGCACTCACGTTGTCGACGAGGACGTCCTCGTTAGTCTTGTCAGCTCCGACCACTGGCTTCCAGGATTGCGTGTGGAATGGTGTCGATGGATCGCCCAGCATGTATTCGACAGAGACCTTGGCACAATAGTTGACGTTGGGTCTTATACTAATCATGATAAAAATGTGGAGAAATGAGTGTGAGAACGACTAAAGGTGACACAAAACCAAAAGATCGGCCAATATTGTATACAACCCAGTCAAAAGGAGGGAAAGCACATACCTGGTCAAATCTCTTGTGCCAGCGCAACGCCGAAGACCGCTTGCGAGAGGACGTTGTAGGGAGGAGGTAAAGCTTGAATCGTCCACCTTTTCTGATGATGAGTCCGAGTGCAGCTTCGAATCGACTCGGGCGTGTGTGGTTTGGAAAAAGGAGTCGGCTGTGTGTTGTTCGGTCAAGGCCATGGTGGGCGATTATTTGTTGTGTTGTTGAGTTTTAGTTGTTGATTTGGTGGGAAATCGGAAATAAGGGGTTACAAGAGATATAGTACTCGTTGTGTTAGAGAGTTTACTTGAGGGAGCAATTCCAGTAAAAGTGACCAGGCTTGGGAGGTTTGGGTGAGAAGAAGGTAAGGGCAGGAGAGAAAGAGGGGAGAAAGGTGATTAAAAGGGAACAAGAAAAGGTTTGAGGGATGCAACGAACGAGAAGAGGGTGATAAAAAGATATAGGAGAGATGTAGATGGGGATTGGAACAAGGGTCGAGACAGTTGGAAAGAGTTGAGATCTGGGGTCCTGGGTGAGGGTGAATGCGTAAAATGTGTTTGTGTGAGGAGGAAAGACGATGGTGAGCAAAAAATAATAATAATGCACAATTGTAAGAGAGTTGGAGAGCTGTGGAGAAAGAAGAATATAATCTGAAGAGTTGGTTGTTGTGTTATGAGTGAAGAAAAAAGACGAAAGCGATTAAAGGAGTATTTATAAGAAAAAAACGACGGTTGCCGGGTGGAATGAAACGGTTGTGAAGAGAGTAAAGGATGACGCTGGCCAGCTTAGGAAAAGATGAAGAGTGAAAAAAAAAAAAAAAGAAAAAAAAAAAAAGAGAAGGGGGGCGAGAACAGAAGAGAGGGACAGAGAGTCTGAGAAAGAGAAGACGGATACGGTGTGTGTGTGTGTGAAAGTAACGACGATTAGAGTTGAGAGTAAGCAGGGAAGATGCACATAGATGGAAAAGTAGAGCGAGGGTAAGCAGCAAGAGAAAGAGTTGGAAGGGGAGAGCGAGAAGAGAGAGAATGAAAGGGAGTGAATGTTGTAGATGTGTATATATGTCCGAGAGCACAAAGAGAAGGAAAGGGATGGAAGGAGGAGCAGGAGAAGTGTAGAAAATTGAAAGAGGGAGAAAAAAAAGGGAAGAATAAAGGATCGCGGCTCCCCTTTTGTACTTGTCTGCTTTTTGCTTCGCTTCTGCCGCCAAAACACAACACATAAGAAAAATCTTCAACTTAATTAGGATTCACTAATGAATAAAAAAGTGGTGTTCACGGTGTGGATGACCTATGGTATGTGTAAAAGTGTAAATATCAAACAAAAGGCTTCTTTTTTCTCTTTTTCTTTTTCTTTCTTCGCAAGGGGTGAGTGTTGTTTTGTCAACAAAAGAAAGGCAAGGACAAGGAGACAGCAAAGGAAAGGAGAGAAAGGTCAGATTCGTATGCACGGCACAATAGACACGAGAAACGACTGTCAACAGACAACAAAGAAAAGGGACGACTCTTTTCCCTCCACACCACTCCCAAGAGTAAAACAACAAAACGCATGTACTCACGCACACAAACACACACCCGTTTTGAAATAAAAGGGGAGAGGAGCACAAGAGAACAAAGATAGGACATCCATTCACTCTCATCCACCCCATCTCAACCAACCTGCATGCGTCAAAACAAACACCAAACAAAGTAAATAAGAAGACACTGATGATAATAGGGATCAGTATCGAGAACTCTCTTCCTCCCTGCTCACTTGCATCTCATTCATCTTCTCCCACTGTGTACTTTTCGACTTCGTGCGCTTAATTCATCACATTGTGCAATCTTGTTTCTCCGTCATGAGAGTATGATTGTTCGTAATTCCCATTTTATCCGCCAGCTTCGACCATGCCCATCCCCACCGTACTTAAGGCTCAATGAATGACTGGGGTCATCATCGTGGCCATCATAGGCATCATCGCTCATTATTATCAACACCATCGACATCACTCTAGCGCGACTCATTAGTTCCATATCGGAGTATCAGGCGTGCCGGGTCTCAAATGAAAGTGTCTCTTCAACTCTGTGTCTTTATGTATCTGCTCCTGACAACCCGAAAAGCCCTTTCGTTTTTCTTGCTATTAATATCACCTGTTCATGTCACTCGCTGGGTCCTCGCATCTTCTGCCCCCGAGGTCCCGGTTAGCCTCCCTTTTTTCTGAACAGGCACAACAAAAACCTTGAACCGAATGAACCGTAAACAAGTGGAAGAGAAGACTTATGGTCTCTAGTTCCTAAAAAAAGAAAGGGGTAGATGGAGAGCAAATGAGAGATGAAAACAAAGAGGAGTGACAAAGGAGGGATAACCATCGATCATCATACGAAAAAAAAAAGTTACGGGGCGAATGGGGGCGTGTTTTGTGTGGGAGTGTGAGACCGGGATCAACGAGCGATACTCTTGGGCGCAGGAAGGAATCAAAGCGGGAGTGTATTTTTTGTGCTCCACAACATCCATACTCTCTCACAATCGAAGCACGGTCAGAGTTGCTTCGAGAATGGAGGGAAAAGGGAGGAGGGAGAGACAGAGAGGGTCCAAACGGCATGATGAATAGGGGGGTGACAATTGGGCTGCATGCCCACGCTTAAAGATACAGATGGAAATACGCGCCAGAGCCTCTTTCTGTCTCTGTCTCTGACTCTGTCCCTACAACTCCCACCATTTTTGTCGAGCCCCCTCTGATGAGTCTCTGATCTCGACGACGGTCTCTCAACGGAAAAACAAGAACGAAAAAAGGAGAGCAACACACGCACACTAAAGCCGTAACATGGATGAGATGAGGACTCGCTAGGAGAAGGGACGATGTAGGGTGCAAAGAACAGCAAAGAACAGCACTGCTAACAAAAAAAAAAAAGAGATTGGTCGTGAAGCGTAGAGGAGAGGGAGTGGCGAAAGTATCGGAGCAAAAGCAAGTAAAAATACGGATAAGCGAACCATGTCAGGGCATGGACCACCCCCGATTTCTCTGGAACAAAGGTAGAGAGTTATACATACGATAGTGAGCCATGATAGTCATCCTCTTGCCGTGGTTTATGTTTTCAGGGGTCAGCATCCTTGTTCGCTGTTTGTGAGAAAGAAAGAAAGAAAGATAAACGGATGGCTCCGACAGATGAAAGAGAAAGAAGGAGAGACGAGTCTCTATTTCAAGCTTACAAAAATCAAAGAAAAAAAACAAAGTGGACCAAGGGGAAGGACGGTTGGGATGGATAGGAATGCGGAACACGGCTTGGCTGTGGAAAGATGGAAATGGTTCGAGACTACAAAGACAAAGACGATTATTCATCACCCTCCGATAGGACCATTGACCGTTGGAAATGAACTACAGGTACAGCACACGCTCTCACAGACAGAAACAAAGAATTGCGATGGGGAATAGGAGATGTCAATCGCTGGTCTGAACCAGAATATCAGTCCGAGGAACAGCAGCAGCGCTTTAAAATCCACCCTCCTTTCCATTACTTCACTCGCAAACAGCAAATTAAGTGGATAAAAGCTATGCTGCTGGCTGACATGAGCGTACGTTGGAGCACGGCCAAGACGGATCATGTAGGGGTGGGCAAACGAGAGAGATGGGAAGAAGGATCAAATGGGCGAGCAGACTAACACCTCGCAACAATGTCAACTACTATAGCACATGACCTCAAGTGTTCAGTTCTATTCTTGTATGAAAAATGGTAGATGGCACGGATGGTCTAACGGCACCATTTTTTTGTGGAGACTGTTAACTGTTAGGCGCATATGTCTATTTCTCTGTCCACTCAGGGGCATCATTTCTTCTTGGCATACCTTTTGGACCAGGGTTGATTCTTCCCTTTCTTCTCTTCTCTACTGCACTTGTTCATTTAACCATATGGTCCATAAAAATGTGGCCCCTGCTTCCCTTGTAGACAGTAACAAGCGCGCCATTTGGCTTAAACTATCGTCCATCTAACGTGGAAAAGAAAAGGTGGGCACCCCTAGGGTGTGTCCATTTGTGTGTGGTCATCTTTTTGTTCTACTGTCCATTGACAGTTTTTTTTTCTTCCCTTGCACTAACATGATCCTATTGCTTGCCTGTCTTAAATAGACAGGGGCGCCTGTATTCCACTTATCTTCTTCTTTTGATCCACTGTCTGTTTCTTTACATCAATCAAACACAAGGACGACCCTTCCACTCATCATCACTCCCTGCGTAGTAATTCGACCTGCTGTTCCTTGTCACCGATGCCAATCAACGACGCCAATGACCCGGCATCACATTGCCTCGGTCTAAACCAGCCCTTTCACACCTCCTTCGAATACGGCCAGAGCCCCCGATCTTATACCAACTCTGTCGACCTGTCAACCATCAGTCCAACCCCACCTACCGAGACCCTCAACTTTGAGGGCGCCTTCGAAAACCTGTTCAAGCTGGCCAAATTTGATCCCGCTGCCGTGGCGCTCTGCAAGGATATCGACTTGCCAATGGTGCCCCCCTTCGATGCGGGCCTGTTATCGTATCTCTTGCGTCTGGAGGCCATTGGACGATTGAACGAGTGGCCTTGCTTGTTTGGACAGGGCAACTCGTTTGTACTGCACTTGATTGACAAGATGGAGGGGAGGGTTGTGTTCCCGGAGGACAGCGAGAACGAGAGGGTGATCTGGGACCAGCGGCGGAAGGAGAGCAGCGCCTGGCTCAAGACTAAGACGAGGCGGCCCCAGCGTGACTGAGGTAGAGACTGGGACGACCCAGACAGATTAGGATATAGAAGTGAAAAAATTCGCCTTGACGGGAAGGTGCTATCCAGGCACTAATTTGCAAATTGGCTGGGACGCTGGCTCGCCCATTCTCAACCAAGCTGCCTCTGGCCGTTCTCTCGTTTTTTTTTTTTTTTTTTTTTTTTTTTTTTTTTTGAACTACCCATTCAACCTGCTCTGCACGCGTCGTACCCTTTACTCTCTCCGTCTCACTACCCTTATTTCTCAATTACCCTTTCTACCCATTCTGTCACTTTCGTTTTTTACTTTAATGTTTCCTTTTCCTTCGTGTAAGCGAAGAGAAGAAAAAAGTAAATGTCGTTTCCCACAAAAGCTGGTACTATATCGCTCGAGAACGAAAGAAAGGACTTTTTTTTGGAACGTCAAAGTTTTAATCCGAAAACGGAAGTCTAAGTGTAGCTCATGCGAGCACGGTACAATACGTCGTTATAGCAAAGCAGAATAGATAAAGTGTACTGCGCAAAACCGAGGAAACACAATCCGTAATCTGCGCCAGGCGCACCTGCGCATACCTCCGGATGACCCTTGCTGCCCTTCGGGGGCGGTTCAAGGGGTAAGACTAGGTGTCTTCCGTCTCGAACTCTTTAACTGTCATCGCTCCTCTTTTTTCCATAATATCCATTCTCCTCCGGCCTAGTAAGGCCTCGATCACCGCTCGGTCGGCTGCATGTGTATCATTCTGAACGCCAGGGCATCGTCCCTCCTCGTGCTCCGCCAGAGGCCGCCCGCACTCGCATTCATTCGCTCGGGGTTTCCGTCCATATATTTGTTGCCATTGGGACCTGGGCCGCTCCTCCGGGGGTTTGTGCTTCCGTCTTTCTGTGATACCCTGCTGTTTCTCCCATTCGACGGTTCTCTCGCATCGCGGTCTCCATATTTTTTCTCGGCCCTCCTTCTCGATGTACTTGCAAAATAGTCGGCTGACGTGTTCTGCAACGCTCTTGGGCATTTCCTTGAAGACTTTGGCCCACTCCGTGGCAAGAGCCTTGGGTACGAGTCCTCTGAGTATGTGGCTGACCGTCCACTTCTCATCGCCCGTGTATCCTTCATTACGGTCCTCCGTGCTTGGCCATTGGATGATCTTCCTCAGCGCCGCTTTGCATGCTCTGACGCTCGTCGCTACCCACCCGATCTCCTTGGGCTCTGTTTCTCCCTCCTCCTTCCTTCTCTTCTTCCTCTCTCTGTTGTAGTGTTTCGTGGCAATCTCTCCCCAGAAGTCGATCCTCCCGAGTCCGTCCTTCCAGATCTCATCGTGGGCCTCCTTGCTCTCTGGGCATAACCATACGTGCTCATTGTCCTCCGTCGTCGCATGACACTGTCGGCACTGATCGTTTTTGTACAAGTCTGGTCGTCGGGCATGAAGGGCGTCCATTGTTGGTAGCATGCCATGGATTTTCTTTATCCTGTGGCTGTGTAGTCGTGTGTCCTGCTGCGAACTGAAGAATGTGTGTACTGGTTTGTTGTTGTGGATAATAGCAAGAGTACCGAGCCAGTCTGTGCCTTCATAGTCCTGGATCGACCTCTTGTGCCTCTTGAGTGATCTCCATGTCTGGTGCCACCGTCTGGTTGTCTGCATCTTCAGGGCCTGTCTGGTATCGATCTCGAGTGTAGTGCCGGCCATTCTTGCTGTGTAATGCAGGTCGTCCTGATCCTCCGCTCTGACCTCCCACTCTTTTCCTACCAACGCCTGGGCCTCCTTGGCCGCTTTGTCTGCTGCCTCATTCCACTTGTCGCCGCGATGTCCCTTGACCCATTCGACGGTTGTGGATCCTGTCCGCTCGCTGCATATCCGCGCTACTATTGCCCATTCCACCGCGTAATCGCACCTCAGTTTGGCCCTCACCGACGCTCTCCTCGAGAACGAAAGAAAGGACGGGAGTTTGGAATGAAAACGACAAAGGTTCCACTGATCACGTGCCATACCAGGGATATGAAGGCATGGTATGTGTTTCTTGTCCGGCGGTACGGGAGAACCAGTACTAGCAATGCTGCCATCATTTCTTAAATAGAGTTGTGCTATATAGAGAGGGGAATGCAAGGGCGCCGGAATGGCGCCAATCATACCCACATTGGTAGTGCTAGAGCAATTTTAAAATAGGCAATGTGCAGTACATCCTTTGTCGGACGGGTTAGGAGACAAACAAAGGCTGGTAGAGTTAGTCTAGAGTTTGGGGTGAACCATGGGTTAATTATTTTTTGCAAAATTCCTCTGCCCAGTTGTTGGAACTTGGAAATCGCCATTCATTTACTTTTTCCTTGTCGCGATCGTCTCATTCCCAACGTTATGTCTTCTCTCAACTAGGCAGGATGGCGACCATTAATACTAGAGGTTGATTGTTATACCTCTCGGCATCACAGGATGGAGGAGGGCACTGCTACAACCTTGATGGTAGGTGGACCCTAAGGATGACACGAGTACTGCTCTCAGGACCCTAGAGTGATGCCACTGTCCTTTGCTCTAACTAGGCGACAAACAAACCATCCTCGAACACCATTCCTTCGCCACTTGTTCCAATATTGCATACAGCATCTCGACCCTCTCCCCCTTAATGCACGCAGGCGTTTAATACCCTTCTTTTATTAACTGGTACATCCATCGTTCCATTGTAGTGAATAAACCGCAGAGATTTTTTTTTTATTTGAATGTTGGGCAAACGCGAAAAAACGAAGAGGAAAAAAAGCGAATAGAAAAAACCAAGAAAAAAAAAAAGAGAGCCAAGGAGAGGAGAGTTGGATTTCCTCCTGGTTGTTGGTATCCTACTTTTCATTAACAATGCCGGTTGTACTCTTTGTAGTTACTGCTTTTATTTTGTTGCAAGTTGTCAGAAGGCTATTGTTAACGTTCGTTCAAACTACAGGAGAATGGATGACCAAACGTAGGACTGTAGTAAAACAATTACCCGTGAATAACTAGAAAATACTGGAGATATTAGCAAATGAAGGTGACGGCACTCCTAAACAATATTAACTGATGGGGAGCGCCAAACGTAGAAAGGTCAAGGAAATAGTAATTCCAGGAATGTATGATGATCAACAAGGGGGAGATACAGAATTAGACGGGAGCTCAAAGGACCAACATTCAGAATTGGAAAAGTAGGTACAAGAAAGAATCTGAGCGAAGTGAGACTACACCACCGTCCTCGCTAGCATAGAGGCGCCAAAAATTCCAAGGAGGAGAAAAGAAACGCAGTAACCAATACCATTCCTATCCACCACAGAGGACCCATAAGATGGGGGGCATCCAGAGAAAGATAGGGGGAGGAGAGAATACCGCTAAAGCAGAGGCAAATATTTTCCCTTTGGGTATTTGGCCCAGGATGGATAAGTTCAGAAAGAGAATAGTCAGGGGATATGTACACCGACCAAATGCCAACACTGGTTAACTAGACCAAGAACCCTACTTAATCGTGCGAGTAACCCTGTCCCTACAAGACGATGAGATGCAGGTTACCGGTGAACATATTTATTCATTTTTGAACACCATCTTTCTTCTTTTCTTTCTCGCTTGTGGTGTCCTTTGACGGGTGGATTGCTCGACTTGCCAATTGACTGCTTTTCAAGCGACAAAGTCAGAGCCAGAGAGATTGGATGCTTTGCTTCTGGCGAACACTCAGTCGCCACAGACTTGATTGAATGGAATATCCCAACGAGCGTGTAGTTTTCGTCTACCACTCTTAATCGATGCACCTGTAGCATTCGCCACATACTTTCGTCCACTTCTCGCACAATCTGTCTAATCCCCACACAGATGGTCTAGTCCCCATTGACGGTCCGCTTACCATACACTCTTTTTCCGTCCACATCCCAAATACACCTATCGTCTGCTTCCCATATCCATGCACCAGCATCACTAGCTGTCCATGCTCACGTACCAACTTTGTCCATACTCATTCACCAGTCTTTGCTCCCGTACCACTCTGTTTCCATATACCGAACCATTTACCACACCCTTCCTCTACCCTACACTCAGTCCAATATATTTCACCCCTCCTTTCCCTTCTTCACTGTATAAACGACAGATCTAATCTCCACTCCAGAATATACTTTCCCGAAAGTCTGTTCATCTTCTCTCAATATCTTTACTTTCATTACGACATGCTCTAGTATTGCCTGGCGCCCTTTCTACGCACGTAGCGATGGCGATGTAGAAATCGCACTAATGAATAAAGCTCCTGTTGCACAGTTCCCCACTTTGCCCATGAGGTTGCTATGGAAAGGCTTGAAGCTGGTGTAGGAGATCCCATATAGAGTCTCTTACAATAGAAAACAGACATAAAGGGGACGCAAGAATTTATCATAGTAATAATTAGCGCATATGTAGTTATGGGCCTACCGACTTCATATTGAATTATGTCCAAAACTTTCTCTGAATAATCACTCTTCACTTCACAATGTCCTATTGCCGTCTGGTACCATTGGTACGCAGGGGTGATCCGAGATGTTCTCAGCCAGAGTCCAGCAGGTCATAAACAATACAAAAGGCGTCAAACAGAATAACTTTTGAGCAGGATGATTTTGATAAGCGAGAAAGACGCAGACGTTCTTATTTGACTGTCCTATTTAATCAACACTCTTTGCTTTGTATCATTATGAAATACAGGCGTGGAGTATGATCCGTCAGCTATGATCTGATATCAAGTTCTCACTGGGCTCAGATCGAACGACGCATGGAGCGGTCAAGCCACTGAGGACGTGGCCCTGCCAAATCTTTTACCTGTCATAATCAACAGGCAACTATAGCGCGTTTGCCATTCGCAATCGCAGTAGAGACGACTTTTTCAACCAAGAGCATTTCCCTTCGGTAGTTCGGATCCCCTTTTTTTGTGAGAGCGAGAGCGTGAACTGGGACGATGGGATTGGCCCGCTTTCTCCAGAACTGATTTTGCGCAACAGTGTATAAAGGCTAATTGCTCAAGTAACCAGCGTCTCCACCCTTGTGCATTCTGAAAAATACCACAAGGCTCCGATGGCGATAGCGGGCGGTCAATTTCGTCGTCCGCAGCCCCTGCTTCACAGCGGCGTTGCTATTTTTCTTTTCCTAAATTCGTTTGGCAACTATGCCATATATGGCATCATCCCCTCCAAACTCGGCGCTCAACAACTCCGTAGATAGATGTATGTCGCGTGATGCACCAACAACCTTTAAAGATTTTAGCTGCAATGCAACCTGTATTTTTGACCTCCCTTCAGCCAACATCCAACCTGCTTTGCCCGGCTCTAAGAGCGATATATGCGCCTTAACTCTTAAAGCAGTGACAAAGACTGGTATCTCCTGCTTCACCTCTCTCTCTCCCTAGTCGCAATCCATTTGTCCTTATTAGGGATCTGGGACCAATCTTTGAGAATGGGTTTTGATTGTCTGTACAATATTGTAGAGTCTGACAGGTAATTCTACATTGAATTCCCACGCTCGCAGGCATCTTCCGCTGGCAGAGCAATTTTTGCTTCTTAATTCACGCCGCATTGATATTTGCCTCATCATTCACGCCGCGCCGATATTTTTGCTCTAACGTTCACGCCACAGTGATATCATTCTCCGATCAGTGCATTGTTTCCTCTGTGGTTCACGCCGCTTTAATATAACGCCAAGTACAAACGCCGACGCTTCCTCTAGGTTGTCTTTGTGAATAACAGGTATAGTGGATTCAGTCTTAGTGGGTTCGTAGTTACTCAATCACTCATTTTGTGTAAGTCAACAAGAATCATATTCGAACCTGTCATAGCGGATGCACGCTGTATTGCACACTGCGGGAGGAAGATCGATAAAAAAAAGGTACTCTCCGACACCTGTATGCTCATGACTACTAGGAGCTTTTGAGTAGCGTGGGCGCTATCAACATTTAGATTCCTGCGACTCGACATTTGTGACAGATGTTGGAAGCTAAATCCTTATGCCTTCGACTCTCGATGCAGATGTACGGGGAACGTTCCGAACATTAACCCGGTATCCGGTCCTCTCTGCCTCCCTCCTGACTTCGAACTAGTATAAATACCCTCTCCTTAACGACACATCTGCTTCTCCATCCCTCACCGAGTCCTTTCCAAACTGCACATGTAAGATTCCATGGTATATAACTGTGGGCTGAAGATGAATGGCGTTTATGGATTTATACTAAGTGATGAACTTTCCTTCGCCATCCATCCTTCATTTTAGACATATCGATCATGCTCATCAAGAAGGCCCTCATCGCTGTTGCTCTTGCCTCCATGGCCACTGCCGCTAGCCGTTGCGAAACAAAGCAGTGCACCAAGGCCAACGTGACCAAGAACTGTTGCCGAGGCGATGGCCGTCGTTACTCTGAGCAGACTGACACCTGCATTGTGCGTTATGGCTACGGTGGTACCTATGACACCTGCTGCGAATCTCGCGGAGGCACTGTGAAAACCCTCACTGGTTACTATGACTGCTGGATCTAAGCACACCAATTTCCAGCATTACATAAGGTTACGCATGCTCTGTTCAATCATAGACATAAACCGCCAAAATAAGAAAGTTGGAAATTGTCAACCATTTTCTCTGTACGCTAAACCATGTTTGCTCGACCTATGATTTGGATATTGGTGTCATCAACCCCTCAATTAAGCGCTTTCTCCGATCGGGTGGGGAGGAGTGAGTACTTGGTATGAGCATGCGATCGGACTTCACCTCCTTCCCTATCATCACCCTCAACTCAACTCACTCTCCCCTCCTTCTTTTCATCCTCATCACCTTCCTCTTTTTCCACTTCTTCCCATCACCCTCCTCCTTTTCTACTTCCTCCTCCTCCAACTTCACCTCCTCCACTTTCACCAACCCTACCTGCTCCACCTCCTCTTGCTCCTCCTCCTCGTCCACATCCACATCTTCTCCCTCTTCCCTGTATTCCTCATTCTCCAGTCATAATCCCAACATTCAACATATAGGTCTTGATATCATAACCTTTAGGAAGGGCTTGGCGGGCATCATAGAGACAGCCAGGTGGAACTCCTTCAAGAGAAAGCTGGAAATTTTACCCAGTCTTACGGATCCACCCTCTTGCCATTGCAGCATCAATTCGTGCTAGGCCTTTTGCAACATGGACAGGAAGGGTCTCGGCTTGAACAACCTCCTGGTGGACATAGGCCTTGACACTGTTGAAGACGGACTAGGCAGCATTGGGATGTGGGCTGTATGGAGGCAGGAAGAGAAGGGTGTGGCCACTGCCGGTGATGGGGTCCCTGACCCTCTGGGTCTTGTGAAATTTGACGTTGTCCATGAGAAGAATGCGGTGTCTGGGTTCGAGACTGGGGAACACTTGGTCCTCTAGAAATTTGGTAAAGGTCTCTTGGTTATAGGCACCGCGCTTGAAGTGGTGAACTAGAATGCCCGTCTGGTCAACGGCAACGACCGAAGACATGTTTGGGCCACGGTTGTAGGGGACCCTCTGGAAGGCACGCCTGCCTAGAGGAGCGCAACCATACTTACGAGTGATGCGCATATTGAGGCCTGCCTCGTCTATGTAGACGAAGTGAATCATATTGCCTGGACCAAGAAGCACATTCTTGGTCCATTTTTATCGGGCCTCAAATGCGCTTGGGTTCGTTGTATCGTTCTGACTCGACCTTCATCAAATTAAGAGTATAGGCAGAGAGCTCATTAAGCGTAGAGGCAGGGGAGGGAGACGCGATTTGCTGAAGGTCTTTTTAACATACTTTCCCATCGACTTGAAAAACCCTCCCTTCTTTTGTTTCGCAAAATGCCTGGGATTCATTAGGCGAGCTCATATAGCCAAAGGACCTGCCTGTGATTGAAGCTCGACTGCCTACATAGGTCCCATGCACCCCTTGATCTCTGCCTCTCTTTCATATATTTTTGAGTCACTCGAGTGCCAACCTGTTAAGGAACAGAGATGACTGATGCGTTGGCTGAAGAATCGTGAATGTGTCCTTTATTCTTTATCATTCCTGATGACCTCCTTCCCCTTTTTGTTTGATGTATTTTTCTTGGTAAAATCAGTCAGATACAACTCCTCAACCCGAGATTAACTAACTGCGTCGAACAAATCATTTTCAGGAGTTCCTGGGAAAAATCGAAGGGAGCTAACCAAAGGCAACATCGCAGAGGAAAATTCTTGAGGAGAGGACGAAGGAGATTGGTAGGGTGAAGGAGAGGCGATGGAGGACAACACCACCTTCTTTTGTGAAGGAGAGAGACATGTAGAAGAGGATCGAGTCTCCACTGGTACAGGAGGCGCCATACCAGTAATAGAGGGACGTACTGCCTTTCTACCTTTCGTGCTGAAGGAGGCGGGGACAGCCTCCACAGCCTCTAAGAGAGACGCAAAGGCGGCTGGGGCTGAGGAAGTTGTCATAGGTGGAGAAGATAAGAGGCGACTGCAGCTGGGGTTTTGGGAGGGAAGAGGGGAGGAACAGACGTTTGGATCTCCCTGGACCGTCCAGTGGACCCTGGCTGGGTTTCGTTGGTGGTGAGGGAGAGAGTGTTGACGACCAAATTCGGCGGCTTCGGGGTAATGTCTCCCTTGACGTAGACGAAGACCTGGCGATTAGGCTGTTGGAAGCCATCCGGGGAAGAGCGCGTCGGCATTTCGGTCAGGATCACCTTGCCCATGGCTTTCTCGGTTTCGATTAGTTCGTATACCCAGACACAGAGATTTATCGCAAGCGGTCGCTGAGGCGTGGAATTGGTACTATGAGAACGTGATCTTGGTGACCTTGAAGTCAATGGTGGACGTGAGGACGTGAGGAACGGGTATGCGGTCCTCTTGAATACAGTAGGTGTGGTGGATACCTTAAAGGCGTCAAGGTCTTCGTGGTATACAATTTCCACGCGAACGAAATCCGCCCCTGGGTGGCGGATGACTTTGAGGAAAGGCTTAGCGATCGGTGGACCATTGGTGGGTTGATCGCTATGGAGAGGCTTAGGCTGCCGCATCAGCAAACGTTTCAATGGAAACTTTGTATCTGGCGGGGGTTTTGTTGACGATCTCTCTGGTGTTCACCGGTACTTCTGGGCGGAGACCCAAGGGTGGGTTTGGCAAGTGTGCTAGGTGGTCGTCAATCGGGTCCACAATGACCGGATCGTAGGTAATCCGTGCGAGGATGGTTAGAGGGGGGGGGGGGGGGGGAAGGCCTCTTGCCAACTTGGCAGCATATGAGGGCCGTGGAGGAGATTTGGATGATGATCTTTGGTTTCGCTGGTCCATAGGAGCAGCTAGGAGTGGTGTTTTGGATATGGTGTAGATTTTATTTGTCTGTCGGAACCTTGCAATTGATGAGGAGATATCGTAGAGGAAGAAAAGATTGTATGCACAGTGCATGAATTGCAAAAAGGGGCATGAGGACGTGCAAGGGCGAGGGTTGTGAAGGAGAGATATATGCATGCACAGCACACGAAAAAAGAAAGGAGAATGGGAGCGTGCAAGGGCGCGGGTAGTGAAAAGAAAAGATATCCATTAACGAGTAGAAAGGACAAAAGGGCATTGATAACGAAAGCAAGAAAACATTGCAATGCATGAACGAAAGAAGAAGGCAACATTTGTATGTATCAAAAAGGAAAATATGCGTAGCGTATGAGCTGGGAAAATAGGATAGGAACTTTCAAAGGTGTGGTTAGCGATAGGGAAAAGTGTAATGAGAACGTGCATACGCGTTGAAGCGAAAAATAGGTTTGTACAGTCGTACCCTCTCCTCTATAGTGTACAATATTATAGGGGAGGCTATACTATCAAAGGGTGTTTTATGCTGTGTAACAAGAACGAGAAAAAAAAAAGGACGATCCAGCATCATGACTAATTTTGAAAAATATATACCAGAGGAGTGTGATATACTATAAGGGATTATGCTATGGGGGGGGGGGGATACGACTGTATGACTGTGCATGAATAGAGAATAGGGGTGGGAATGGACGTCTTCTCTGTCCATTGACGCTTGATCTATTACTGCCAATTAGGTTTGAAGATTAAGCCGACGGGAAATACAACCACTGCATAACAGCGGGAGGTGGTTACGACACATCTGCAGCGAGAGAGAGCAAACAGGGTCACGACCCGAAAAAGGAATGGAGATCAAAAATCAGGGAGGAGAAGGAAAGAAAAACATATTTTCCTGCAATTGACAGGCCAACCTTCTTGTTTGTTGTTAAGTATTGTCGATTGACTACCTCATGCTCTGTTCCACCTGTTTGCTTACCCCTGCACTTATTTTCGATTTTTTAGAGTACATTAAATTTTTGGTCCTTATCTTGAATGTGTGCTGTGCCTGAGAAACATGCTCCGAACATGAGCAATCAATGCAAACATGAACAATCAAAGCAAACGTGCCACATCATGAAAATCGAAAGGGAACAAAATAGCATATTGTGAGTATGCTTAGCAAAGGGTTATAGGGACGTGCGATATCGTGGGTTAACGACAGGTCAAACAGCAAGCGAAAGTTGAAAGCAGCAAATGTGCAAGGTATGGAGAGGTGCAAGGGAGAGGGAGAAAGCGGAAGTGAGTGGGAATTGTTGTTCATTCCCAGGCCTCCAAGAGAGTCAGGACCTCATTTCGTATAAAAAGGGCATGGTTTTGGAGGACAAACTCCATCAATCCACTGCCTCAATTCCAAGAACCAACCCAACTGAAAACCTTCCCAAGAACCTTCCCATAAACCCTTTCTCAACAGGTATTTAGTTATCCCTTTTGTGAGATTCATGAAATCAAACCCCATTCTACACTGCAAGTGGAACTAACTTTGTACTTCTCTCTTGTACAATCATCAACACAATTCATCTCATCTGCAAGCATCAATCTCTCAACAATGGTCTTCAAACGCATTTCTGCAGTGCTCTGCCTCGCCCTCGCCTTGAGCGCTGTGTGCAATGCTGCTCCAAGGTCCTATATCACCGACTCCATTGAGGATTGGGTTCAACGCCCGTACCGCCTTCAAGAAGACTCTGTGATGCCCCAGTACCATCCTCAAGACGACAATCAGGATGATGGCATCCATGTGAACACCCATGGGCTTGAAATTAAGGTGCTTTCCCCACATTCGTTCATGGAAGTCTATGGTTGGATCCCACATATGGACGAGGACTTCCGCGATTTCAGTATTTTGAGCGACGGTGACTGCGTTGAGTTCAGCATCAAGATTGTTGGCTTCAAGGCCTGCTTGTTTAAGCGAGGCGTCACCATGGACATTTCTGCCTTTGGTATGAATGCCAGGGCCATTGAATGTGCTGATGTTACTAAAGGATGCTCAGTCAACCCCATTGACAGCTTCGCCGGCAAGGTCGGTGTCAATGGTATCTGCCAGAATGGAAAGGTTCACCTCAAGCTCAACCTGCGCGTTGGACCCGAGATCTTCAGAGGCAATATCAATGTCCCCTACCAAAACATTGGACTCCCTTGCTAAAGCAACTAGTCACATTCATCAATCCACTTTCTGGAACCACCATCTGATTTGTTGACTAAGACTTTCTTCTTCGCCATCTTAGACCTATCCCTGTTCAAAGCTACCCTGTTTCTATCTTCCCAATTTTTTTCCTTTTCATACCTTCCCTTTTCTTATCACAAACGCGAAAATAAAAAAAAAAAAATAAGGGATTATCAAAACCACACAAAGGCCGATATGAGGCCAATTGACGCAAATCAGTAACTCCAGGACCCTTGAAAATCTACTATGCACTCTGCAATCTCATTCTGAAATGATATTTGCAAATCGATTGAGCCTTGATTCTTTGCAGTTCCTTAACAAGAAAATCCTCCAAAATGAGATAGATTGATTAATATCATTGAACGCCTGCCTCATCACAGTTTCGCAAGACACCTTGATCGAATCCACCACATCAATCACTTTCAACGTCAACAAAACTGGTACCACGATCCTTGCAATCGATATGTCATGCTTCAAAAGGTTCATCATAACCAAGTACGACTTGGTTGGTTGGTTATTGGCCACTCCCTAGGTCTCCAACAGAATGGCAACTTTGTGAAGGATTGTGAAATGGCAAATGTAAATTAGATGTAGAAATAAGGGGTGATGAGTCAGGAGACAAAATAGTGAATATCTCCTGTCTCATGCCTTGATTCATCCGCGTGTCTTTTATGTCGCCATGCTCCCTTCGCCGTGTGATGGCTGGCGGGAAAATGAAGAGAAGTACGACGACGGATTGATATCACCGCATGTTGGAATATCACAAAATCGAGGCAAAATGCATGATATTGACCTCTTTCTCTTACTCTTTTTTTCTTCATGTGGAGATGGTTACATCCAAGGGGTGGGAAGAGACGGCGTTTTTAGTGGTTGAGATTGGATCACCACTGGTTATCCCACGGCACATCGACGCAAATTTAAACGCTCTACTTAATCAACATTGACACTTTTAGGAGACTATTTAACAAAGGCAGGTAGAAAATAATGAGGATAAGTTACTGTCTAGCTCACATCTATTTCCACACACCTCTTGACACAGCAAGCGGCATGGAAATACTTTTGGCGAAGATTGGGGAACGCCGAAAGATAAATGACGTGCAATGAAAACAGGGGAGACAAAAGTAAATATACCTAGTGGACAGTGAGCGTTACGGTATGCATTTATCGTGTATAGCTTTCAAGAACGATGAATCTATGCTAGTCGAGCAAAACCGATCCGGCTTTTCCCACTCCCATTCCCAATGTCAAACGATGTGTACACGTTCTGCAAAAAGTACGTGCTGATTATAGCGAGCCCTTCGGCAGTGTCTTGCCCGACAATGCTTGAAACACAGTCCTCGCTGCCTGCCGACACTTGCCCTGCATTCAAAGTCTCCTTGCTCATAGTGAACGACGTACTGCCAAAAGTAAGCGATATAGAGGCGAAGGACTTGCAAGAAAAGGAATAGTAGCCAGCTCCTAATGTTGATGAGACATCTGTCCCCCTCAAGGCAGCATAGAGTGTCTTCGCTTGACTCGGTGAAAGAATTACCAGGTTTTCTCCCGTGTCTATCATTGCGTTGATGTTGGACAGAATCCTTTCTCCGTCTTACTTTGAGTATAAAACCTGCCGTCATAATATTGTATTCTCTGATTCTGATCGCCTTCGATGCCGCTATAATCCTATGAAAAGAATCCTCGACCTTTGGGGTAGAGGTTAGGAAGGAGATATTCTAGGAGGCATGGGTTTGAATACCTGGCGAGTTGCTGATCACACCCTAGAATTCCAGTAATCATGTTGTTCATATAACTCGACTCGTCTGCCGTCCTTGTATCACCGGTGACAACTGGTCCCATATGGAAGTGCGAAGCCCTGATACGTTGACGTTCCTTCGTCCAGACAACTCCATAGCGTTCATCAAGTCGCTAGGCTCATCGACATCCAACTATCTTATAAACGGGTGATTTACTTCATCAAGTCCCAGGCATTGAATATTTTTTGTTTCTCTTCATCTTCTATCTCGACCTTCACGTCTGACAGCTTGACCAAACCACGCGTTCCGATGTAGGCTTCTAGACATTCGTTGCTCTTGTAAGGCCCAAGTCTGTTTGATATGAAAAGACGACCTGCTGCGCGGGTCAGCTTACTGCGAGAGTTGGTTAACTCACTTGTGTTTGGTGGTCATAGTCGAATGTGAGCGGTTGTAAGAGCCAGCGAGAAAGAGGGGGTGTGTGAGGCGAGAAAAGAAAAGGAGAAAAGGAGAGAAGTGAATTAAGAATGGACGGATCGGGTAACGGGAAGTTCGAAGGAGCAGAGAACCGAGTTGAGGTTCGTGGCTGACGCCCGCATTGTGGCTAGCATGTGGCGAAACACTGTTCTAGCGGTCTATATTTACATCGATCGAGATGAGCAGCGGTAAGATTCTTTTGGAAGTGGTGCCAAAAATATAACATAGGGAGATAAAGCACAACGGTGAGGAGCTTCGAACATTATCGAAGACCATGTAGGATAATTCTATGGCTGGCTGGTGAACGGTTTCTTGCCAATGCTGCGGTAAAGTCCTGATCGTCCCCACTCTCACCACAGCACAAGAACTCCGTTTGTCGACGATAATAGCCAGTCCAAGGGGGGATAGAGGATCAAAGACGGACTCGACTTGCCCAAAGCCAGCCCCATGGATGTGGAGCACTTTAAGTTGGTTGTGGGTTCAATCAGTCTCAAATAGCACGTTTTGTACGACCCGTCCAGGACAGTGGTTGTGATAGCGAAGTTCTTGAAGGTGAGAGCTCTGGACGACTATGATCCGGAGGAATCGCAGCTTAACGAGGGTCCCACGTCTCTGTTCCGAGTCAATGATGAGGTCTATCAAAATGTTCGACCTACTGAGGATTACTCCTTCAAAGATCTCGTTCCAACAACCAAGCGCAACGTGGAGGTTTGTCACGGTGTCGGGCATCCGATGCAAGAGCGACATCATCCAATCGAACGAGTTCGAAGAGATCTTGACAGTTCTCAAGTTGTCTACATGCCCTGCCAACAGTTCTACCACCAGTGTTCCATTGTTGCCCTGCGTTTGGGAGATATCGATTGACTGCAGATTCGTCATGACCGGAAGAAAAAGCCGAGAGAGCCAGGCAGAAAGGCTCGAAGCCACAGCAAGAGTCTTGACCGGCAATGATCCGTCGAACATATCCAAGATCCGCTCCAAAAGCAACTCCCGTAGTTCCTGGTGCGCCAACAGCCCCTGCTTGAATATACGTCGAGTACGAATGTTGACTGTCCGCAAAAATCTCTTGCTAGCCAAAACGTCGATCAAGTCCATAACAGGCATCCGAATAAACTCAAGCCTCAGTTCGGTCAAGCTGGTCGACGCAATCAACAATCCGCGTGTATGAGGGGCCGATCCCCGAACGTGCTCCAGAGTTCGTGAGAGACCGTAAGGTGTCAGAGCAGTTTTGGAGAAGGACCTCCAGAGGATATGAGCGGTTGGATATAGAAAGCGATCGGATTCCTGAGCTGGTGAAGGCGATATTGAGAACTGAAAGGAGTTGGTTGCTCTCGGCATGGTCGTAGGGGTCATTGAGAAATGAAAGACATCTGGTCGGCGTCATCCTCTCTGATGTCGATAAAGGCACGATTCAGCGAGTATTGCCCATGGAACTGAAATCAATTGTTGTCCAGAGAATCGGAATCAAGACGGATCTCCACAGCCGCGCTACGTAAGCAGCCCGCGGCAAGTTGAAAGAAATCCAGACTGGTTCCATGCAGCGCTTGTCGGGATTCCATCACAGCCTGTAGGTCTCCAGAGCCAATCCAATGGTGTGAAGTATTCGGGGATGGCAAGCGCCTTTGTGGAAGCGAAAAGAGGTGGCTGTTTTGAGACTGACTGGATAGCGACTGTCTGGAAAGGAGCAGACTCCGTAGACGCGGGCTCAGCAGGGAGAGGGTTAGGAGAGGCAGGGTTGGCTGAAGCGGTTGCAAGAGGAGTTGGTTGCAAAGATATGGCGAGCAGGGACGCGAGCGATGCGAGCGATGCAAAGTACAGTGAGAAGGGAGTAGAATTATGTAAGGCGATGATGTGACATAGAGAGAGAGAGAGAGAGAGAGAGAGAGAAAACAAAGTGAAGCGATCAGCGTAAATGGCCAGAAGTGAATGAATATGAATGTGCGTGTGAACGATCGCCTCTGATGTTAGTTCTTGTAGGCTAATGGACGGATTGGTGGCGAAGCAACCACTTTCATTTTTTTTTTGCGCGTCTTGCTTTTAATATTTATTTTTTTCAGGCGCGTCCCGTTAAGAAAAAAAAACGATGAAAGACCTGGTTTAGACCGAGGCAGTGTGATGCTGGTTCATTAGGGTCGCTGATTGGCATTGAGGAGAAGGAGTAGTAGACCGGACAACTATGCATGGAAGTGTTAGTGAGACTATGGGTCGTTCTTGTTTTGGTTTCCGAGCATCGAGCATAACATGCTATCGTATAGAGAGTATACAAGGATAGTGGGTGTCAGCTCTCAGAACAAACAAGTGTAAAAGCCGGGAGTGGATTCGCCGTGATCTTTGAGTGGGAATTTGTGTCCTAAAACCGGCTCTATCAGAGCTGGCCTGGCACACTTTGTTCGTTTCTATGAGCTCTACAACCCACGTAGCGCCAATTCATGTTGGTTGTTAATCGAGGGGAGGGCTTTGTCTTGACAGAGATGTGGCTGTGTGCACGTGATCAGTTGGTGCCTTTGTAAGACCAGCGACGACCCTTCCCTTCCCTGCCAAATAAATAGGCTCCCTCTACCCCTTTGCTTCTTTTTGTTCTCCATTCATCACTTTCACGACACAACCACCACTCGCACACACGTAGCTCTCTTTTTCTTTTTCTTTTTGTTCTCGAATACAACCCATCTTACTTTACTCACACCCCACTTTACATGCTCAACATGGACATCGAAAAGGATAACGTCATTGACGAGGGCCTCTACTCGCGTCAGTTGTAAGTCTGCCTCTCCATAGAACCCTCTGGAACATTTGTACAATTCTCATACCAGCCAAGCCAAACTCGACACATACTGCGGACACTCGCCGCGGCCGCCACCACCACCCATCACCGCCTGCGCCCCCACTCACTTCCGACTCGGGTCCCAGTTTACCTAAAATCCCTCAAAAGGGCTCTCTTACTCCTATGAACTCACACTATCCATTTCTTTATTGCCTGTTAGGTATGTCCTTGGACATGAGGCCATGAAGAAGATGGGTACCTCCAACATTCTGATCATTGGACTCAAGGGCTTGGGTATCGAAATTGGTAAGCACGCCAATAACACGGTGCACAGGCTAGCAAACAAGCACACAAAGCGGAGAGCGGGCACTGCTGTTTTCGGTGGACTCGGGAAGGATCCTTCGAAACAACGACGAAAGGCGATATTAGGATGCGTGATTGTTAATCGTTCTTTTTCTGTTCTTTTTGTTCCATTTTCTTACTCTGATTGCGCCTTTTTGTTTGACGCGCAGCCAAGAACGTCGTCCTTGCCGGCGTCAAGAGTGTGACCCTCTATGATCCCGCTCCCGTCGAGCTCACAGACTTGTCCACCCAGGTAATGAATGCATCCATCCATCCCATTTTTATTTTTTCTCACGGATATAAACGGACCTTCCATTTCGGTTTCGATGATGCCATGTATATGCTGCTGTTACTGCGATTATTAGTTATCAAGTAGTAGGCAGGCTATCAACCCCTTGGCTCTTTCCTCCCCACCATGAATGACTCAATTTGTAGGTCTTGGTGTCCCTTTCTAACCTTTCCTTCTGGTTTGTTTGTTTGTTTGTTTGTTTGTTTGTTTTTGCTTGTTTGCGTTGTGTCGTTTTTAGTTCTTCTTGACCAAGGAAGATATTGGCAAGCCCCGCGATGTTGTTTCTAGACCTCGTTTGGCCGAGTTGAATGCATATGTACCCATTCGCGTCTTGGAAGGAGAGTTGACAACCGACAAGTTGTCTCAGTTCAAGGTACGAACAACACTGTCAACACATGAAAATCGACCTGAGACCCCCATGCCGACATGTTTTGATTTGGCTTGCATGAGTGTGAGTATTTCGCGATACATTGTGGAAATCTGACCCCTGAATCTGTTTTTGCAATCGCTCGTCACATATAGGTTATTGTCATGACCGAGTCCTCATTAGAAAAGCAACTGGAGATCAACGAGTTCGCACACGCTCACAACATCCACTTCATCTCTGCCGAGGTTCATGGTCTCTTTGCTTCCGCCTTCAATGACTTTGGCAAGGGATTCACCGTGGTCGATGTCACAGGCGAGGAAGCCTTGTCTGGTATGATTGCAGAGATCTCTACAGATAAGGAAGGTATTGTCACTTGCCTGGACGAGACTCGTCACGGTCTCGAGGATGGCGACCACGTCACCTTTGTCGAGGTCAACGGCATGGAGGCTTTGAACGGCTGTGCCCCCAGAAAGGTCAAAGTTCTTGGACCATACACCTTCTCGATCGGCGATACCTCTGACCTCGGCAACTATGTTCGCGGCGGTCTCTTCCAACAGGTCAAGATGCCCAAGCAGGTCGACTTTGTAAGTAATCTCTTCGACTTTTGATTCCAACGACATCACTTTTGTTTAATTCGCGACTCTAGAATCTAACCTTAACCCTGCACATATGGACGTTAAATCAAATAGTTGAGCCTCAAGGAGTCGATCCAGAAACCAGAGTTCTTGATCACAGATTTCGGAAAGTTCGACCGTCCTGCTCAGCTCCACGTTGGTTTCCAGGCCCTTCATGCATTCAAGGCCAAGCACGGACGTCAGCCCCGCCCCAGAAATGCAGAGGATGCCAAGGATGTTTTTGCTCTCGCTAACGAGATCAACGATAAAGCCACCGAGAAGGTACATTGAGCGACTATCGTATTTATTCTCTGTTTGCCAATGGAGGCTTTACTCCCATGACCTCAGCTAATGACCCCGTCTAAACTTCCATGAATGTAGGCTGAATTGGACGAAAAGTTGATTCACGAGCTCTCATACCAGGCTGTTGGAGACTTGTCGCCCATGATTGCCGTTATTGGAGGAACTATTGCTCAAGAGGTTCTCAAGGCCTGCACAGGAAAGTTCAGCCCCATCCACCAGTGGATGTACTTTGACTCGCTTGAGTCCCTCCCCACCTCGGTGACCTTGACTGAGGAATCCTGCCAGCCCATTGGCTCCCGCCACGATCCCCAGATTGCTGTCTTCGGCAGGGAGTTCCAGGAAAGAATCGAGAACTTTAGAGAGTTCTTGGTTGGTGCTGGAGCCATTGGTTGTGAGATGCTCAAGAACTGGGCCATGATGGGACTCGGAACAGGACCCAACGGACAGATTCACATCACCGACATGGACACTATCGAGAAGAGTAACTTGAACCGTCAGTTCTTGTTCCGCCCCACTGATGTTGGCAAGTTGAAGTCCCGCTCGGCTGCCGAGGCCATTGCTAAGATGAACCCTGCCACCATTGGCCACGTCCATGCCTACGAAGAGCGTGTCGGTGTCGACAGCGAGAAGGTCTACGGCGACGAATTCTTCGCTAACTTGGACGGAGTCACCAACGCCCTCGACAACCTGGAAGCCCGCAAGTACATGGACAGACGCTGCGTTTACTTCCGCAAGTCCTTGTTGGAGTCTGGAACCCTCGGTACTAAGGGTAACGTCCAGGTCGTTGTTCCTTTCGTGACCGAGTCTTACTCTTCTTCCCAAGATCCCCCAGAGACCTCGATCCCTCTGTGCACCCTGAAGAACTTCCCCAACGCTATCGAGCACACCATCCAGTGGGCCCGTGATGCCTTTGAGGGATTCTTCAAGCAGCCTGCCGAGAACGCCAACTTGTATTTGAGCCAGCCCAACTACATCGAGGGCTTGTTGAAGGACCGTGGCAACAGCACTGAGACCTTGAAGAACATCGAAAAGTTCTTGGTCTCGAACAAGCCCTTGACTTTTGAGGAGTGCATCACCTGGGCTCGTCTTCAGTTTGAGGAGCAGTTCAACAACAACATTCAGCAACTCCTGTTCAACTTCCCCAAGGACTCCGTCACTTCCACAGGAACCCTCTTCTGGAGCGCCCCCAAGCGTCCTCCAACACCTCTCGAGTTCAACATTGATGACCCCTCGCACTTGGAATTCATCATTGCTGCTGCCAACCTCCACGCCTTCAATTATGGCTTGAAGGGCGAGACTAACCCCGAGGTCTTCCGCCAGACTCTTGCTCACACCATTGTCCCCGAGTTCAAGCCCAAGTCTGGTGTCAAGATTCAGGTGACCGAGAGCGAGACTATGCCCACTGAGGAGAGCGACCAGGCCGACCTTCAAAAGCTGATCGATACTTTGCCCGCACCCTCAACCTTGGCCGGATACCGCCTCCACCCTGTCGAGTTCGAGAAGGATGACGATACCAACTTCCACATCGACTTTATCACCGCCACGTCGAACTTGCGTGCATCCAACTATGGCATCAGCCCTGCCGATAAGCACCGCACCAAGTTCATTGCTGGCCGTATTATTCCCGCCATTGCTACTACCACCGCAATGGTTACTGGATTGGTCTGCCTGGAGTTGTACAAGATCATCGACGGACGCGACAAGATTGACGATTACAAGAACGGATTCGTCAACCTTGCACTGCCCTTCTTTGGATTCTCGGAGCCCATTGCCGCTCCCAAGTTCAAGTACCATGAGACCGAGTTTACGCTGTGGGACCGCTTCGAGATTAACGAGGATGTGACGCTTCAGGAATTCTTGGACCACTTCAAGGAGAAGCATGAACTTGACATTGCGATGGTCTCTGCGGGAGTGAGCATGTTGTACACGTCGTTCATGCAGAAGGACAAGAAGAAGGAGCGTCTGCCTATGAAGTTCTCCAAACTGGTCGAAACTGTGTCGAGGAAGCCTACCCCTCCCCACGTCAGGTCGTTCACTGTCGAGGTTGTGTGCTATGACCGCGAAGGCGAGGATGTCGAGGTCCCCTATGTTGTTGTCAACTTTCGTTAAAGAAAGCCAGGATGCATCATGAGGATTTGTTGCACCCTCAATTGAAATAAACATGAAATCAATACACAAAAGCAAGCCCTGGTACTTTGTTTGGAGTGGCGTGGTGGATGTTTATTCCGTAAGAATAAAAAATAGTCAAGGTATAAATGGCATCGATATAACCTGGTGCTTTTCGCAATGATGACTGCGCTTCAATGAGGGGAAGTTTACGTTGCTCCCTTTTGGCAGTGTCGACTGGCTGGCTATAGAGGTGAGTCCAGGTGGTGGAAAAACAATGTCATTCTCCTGAAGAGCAAAAAGAGTGACTGCAGGGACACTTTATTTTTCAAGTATATAAGGGTCATTCATTCCTGTGATTTTTTGTTTCTTTGTTCTTTTCTTTTTTCCTTTCATCGCCACCACCACTTCAAACACTCTTGCTGCATCACCCTTCCACTTCCACTAACATATTCACACAAATCTCGTTTCCAAACCCTCCTAAGCTCATTGCAATGCACTTCAGCCACATTCCCCTTGCGGTCATGACAGACTCATACAAGACCACTCATCCATCCATTTACCCAGAGGCTCAACGCATGGTTGCCTACGGAGAGATGCGTCAGGCCTATGACAAGGACCCCAGCGACAACCGCATGGTCGCCTATGGTATCCGATACATGTACGTTAGTCTGGGTCACCAAGTTGTCCCATCCACGGGAGCTTTCGTTTTCTTGGACTATTGTTTTATCGCATGTGCGCGTTATTATTTGTATTGTGGTTTGACTCACGGTTATTTCGCGTTCCCTTGTTCATGTTATGACATGACATGACATGAATTTGCTGAGAATAGAATTGAGAACTATGTCGCCAAGAAGTGGACCCTGCAAGATGTTGAGCAAGCCAAGGAGTTCTTTAAGACTCACAATGCTGGCTTCACACCCTTCCCCTTCCCCGAGGACCTTTTCAAGAAGGTAAGCGTGAGAAAGTGATAAGAGAAGAGACGAGAAGATAGCAGTTATCGATTGATTACTTCTCGTACTTCCGTCATTCCTTCCTTGCATAATCTGTCCCTTGCTCTCTCTCTCTCCCCTCTCCTTTCTCACTTTTTTTGAGCAGAAGGGCTCGCTTAAGGAATGCATACGCTGAGAAACTGATATGATTGATGGGATATTTTTACTGATGCCATCTGTACTTTTGTTTTGGCTCTTGGACTGTCGACTTTTTAGATCGTCAATGAGCATGACGGATACTTTCCCTTGAAGATCGAGGCCCTTCCTGAGGGAACTGCCATCCACGCACATGTCCCCGTTTATCAAATCACTGCCGAAGGCGAGATGAGTCGTCTGGTTACCTACCTGGAGACACTTCTCACCATGATCTGGGTAAGTTCTTTTTGTTCAAAACTGTAACGGTCTAAAGGTTGATTTTAACTGTTGTTTGAAGTCGATATGCCGTCTTTTCCCGCCTTCCCTGGTGACTCTGTGCGCACAAACACGCTGGTGTCTGTCCACCCGCCACACTCTTATTTTACTTTAACATTTTTGCTGCTCGAGCGCACCAATTGCGTAACAACAGTGCCTCCTTTCCTAAACCTTCCTGTCCTTTCCCTTCTCTCATTGAACAGTACCCAATGACCGTCGCTACGCTGTCGAGACGCGCTCGTGACTTGATTCAAGACGCCTACAACAAGAGTGTTGATGCTGACGGTTTCTGGTCCCTCGAGAGCCGTCTCCACGACTTTGGTTTCCGTGGATGCACCAGTGTTGAGCAGTCTGTCATTGGAGGCACTGCTCACTTGGTAAGAATCTCATTTATGCAACATGCGGTCAAACGGTGTTGTTGGTGGCAAAATCAGATTCTGTGTATTGACATGAACCTTCTTTTTTTTTTTTTTTTTTTTTTTTTTTTTTTTTCAATCTCCTGCTGCATGCAGCTCAACTTTACAGGATCAGACACCATGAGCGCTGCCTTCTATGCACAATTCCATCTCAACGGCGGCAAAGCTGTTGGAAACTCTATCCCTGCCAGCGAGCATTCTGTCATGACCGCCTTCCGTACTGAGAAAGAAGCTA
The DNA here is from genome assembly GCA_036320915.1 of Linnemannia elongata. NCBI lineage: Eukaryota > Fungi > Mortierellomycota > Mortierellomycetes > Mortierellales > Mortierellaceae > Linnemannia > Linnemannia elongata. The sequence continues at coordinate 323,941 of JAXBDG010000020.1, forward strand.
TGGAGGCCATGATATCCGAGTTTGGCCAGGGCGTCTTCGCCTGCGTCATGGATTCATACGACTACCAAAAGGCCCTTGACACTGTTCTTCCTCAGGTCGCCAGCTTCAAGCTCGAAAAGGGAGGGTTCCTTGTCCTCCGCCCCGACAGTGGCGATATTGTCGAGTCCGTTCTTGCGGGTCTTCGGTAAGTCTACTTGCATTTATAGAGTGTAATGTGATTAGGTTGCAAGGTTATCGAGACGTCAAGTTAACCTGCCTTGTTATGTTGATTAGTGCTGCCGAGAAGGTCTTTGGAGCTGATGTGAACAAGAAGGGATTCAAGCTCATTCGCGGATGCGGTGTTATTCAAGGAGATGGAGTCAGCTACAAGTCGCTGGGCCAAATCCTGGATGCTGTCATTGCTGCCGGTTACTCTGCCCAGAACTGCGCATTTGGCATGGGCGGTGGGCTTTTGCAAAAGATGAACAGAGATACCATGTCCTTTGCGACCAAGCTCAGTCACATTGTCTACATCGATGGTACCAAGAGGTATACCAGTTGTCGATGTTGTTTACGTTATTCGTGAGTTTATTAGTCCAAAGTCATTACAGTAGCTAACTAGTGTATTGTTTTCGTACAACGTAGGGATGTTATGAAGTACCCCAAGACCGATGCAGACAAGATCAGCTTGCCCGGTGTTCTGGATGTCATCAGGAACGAACAGGGCGTAAGTGACACCTTTGAACTATCTGCGACGAACTGAGATGAACAGTCGTCCTGAAGCTGACCATTATACCGCATCTGTTTACGCCATGCCATGCCAATCTCCAGATCCCGATGGTGCACCCTCGTGCAGACAACTACATCCCTCACAAGGACAACATTCTGCAGGTGGTCTACGATCATGGAAAGGTGCCTCTATCGGCCACAGGATCCACATTGCCCAACTTTGCGACATCTAACCACCCCAACGGCAGTGCTGTCAATGAGCCAAAGATCCTGTCGTCTCCTGAATCATTGCATGCGTGGTCCAAGTTTGATGAGCTCAAGGAGCGTGTCCAGACTGAGTGGGAGGCCTTGCCCAAGATGTTTGATCCTATCAGCCAGGAGCTCAGGAACAAGATCAAGCATGTCGTCACCACTGGACCCTTCTAATCTGCTTTTTGTCAGTAGTCAGCGAGAGGATTCCCGCGAATTTCATTTCTCATGATGCAATACTAATCGTTAGAAGACTTTGAACACAGGAATGAAATATACACACGCACATCTCAATGAAATCCATTCACGAGAGCGTTGATTTTTGTCCTTCCAATGCAGTGCGTTTTATTGTTGTTGTTTTTACATGTCGGATGTGAAACCTTTACACCATAGAGTCGACGAGGGAATCGCGCATGTCTTCGACAATGGCGGTAGGACCGTTGTCCTGGAGTTTGAAGATACCCTCGATGACGGAGAGTTCTGTAGACGTGGTGTCGAGACCTGCAAAGGCGCACCAGTCGTTGACCAGGAGACCTGCTCCAATTACATCTGAACCGCGGTTCACCGTTCCTGCGACGACTATTTTTTTTTTTTTTTGAGCAAGAAAAAGGAGGGGGTTAGGTGATATGTGCATAGAGAGTGAATGATAAGGATAACTTCGCCAGAAAAAAAAAGGAGGCCTTACGTGGTACTTGGAGGAGAGAAGAAAGCTCATCCTGATCCTGGATAGAAGTTCTAGGATGAACCAACCCACCCTGATTACTCAAGGCGCAATAAGACCCTACGAGCACATTATCGGCAATTGTCTGCCGGAAAACCTCGACCTTCAACACATCTGCCACGATCTCTTCTGTCTCTCTATCCAGGTCCGGATGGACTAATGCCACATAGTCGTTACAGGCGATCACGTTTCCGAGAGCTGACAATCTTTCTTCAACGCGTTGGATCGCAACAGAGTCTGGGAGTGAGTTTCGAAGGTGCTGGAGTTCTTGGTCGGTGGTTGTGGAGGGAACGAGGAGGCCGTGGCGGTTCCCGACGCAGAGGCGGCCGATGATTCGGGTACCTGCGATGGAGGTGTGGATTATTGGGATCACGTCCTTCAATTCTGTCTCGAATACGCTGTTTGATGATAAAAAGGAATGTGAACGAAGGAAAGAGCGGGTGTGAAATTAGTACCGGAGGGGATCAGGGTTTGGGGACTGCGGTGAAGAAAGGAGGACAAGGAATGCCAGTGGAGGGAATTTGGTACCTATAAAAGTTTTCGGATCCACCGATGGCTACGAGGCAATAGCTGTTTGTGAGCATTGCGAAGACACCGATCTCATTGTTGTTTTCGAATTGAGCGCCTACAGAAAGGGAAACAGTGCAAACGTTAGATTGGCTTGTTTTTTTTGTCATCTGGCCAGAAGTAGGTGGATCGCCGCCATTAACTTTTTTTCTTGCTTTTAAACACTTTCTAAATTCCAAGAGATTGAAGAACGCTTTCGATAAGATGAGGGATACGTACGGACAGCCATTGTTATAGTTGTTGTTCTTTTGTGTAAGGAAGGGAAAAAGGGAAGGGGTATAATACAGGTGAGAAAGAGAGAGTGCTCGTAACAAGTGGAAAAAGGAATGGATGTAATAAAGAACCCGAAAAAAAGTGGCCGGACCGCCTGAGTTATTAAATAGTTGGCCGATCCGTTGTTGCTGCGACGGGTGGCTTAGCCCGCAGTCGATTTTTGCCATGGCGGGATAATTTATTTTTTTTCCATAGAGTTTCTGCGGCAGGTTGGGCAATTAACTTTTTGTCGTCATTGATTCATTTTTGGGTTCACTTCGATGCAGAAGAGAAGGGGGGGAGGTCTGAGAGTGTGTTAGAGTTTTGGAGAGTCGTGTAGTGAGGTTGGACCAAGGAAGGGGGGGGGGGCACCAAAGCGTAGAATTGAACAAAGTAAAGCTGTTCAAGTCCCCCTCTCACGCAACTTTACTTTTTTTTTTTTTTTTTTTTTTTTTTTTTTTGGTGTTGGACCTTCAGCACAGCGCTTATGTGGGATATAAAGGAAGGCCAGGCCCTTGTTTCTCCATGACAATGGTTGAGTACCAGCAAAGATCCCTCACAAAGACAATCCATGTCAGTGATGAAGTTCGTCTATACCCAAGTCTTCACCCCCTCCCCCCGTTCAGTGAGTAACCTACAGGTAAGTGTAAGGTTTCAATACAAGAAAACAAAAGCAGCCTTTTATACTGACAAATTCCAGGGCGAATCAGTGGCTTGGCTATCTACTGCTCCCTCTGCAAGAAAAGGAGATGAGCATGATCTCTGGCCTGCACAAGGTTCACCCGCCTCTCATGCACATACAAGTGGACTGTCTCGTCATTTCTCCCCCCTCTTCCCTTGTTGAGCTTGAGACCTCAATCTTCCATCACCGCCACACCATGATGAATTGTGTATGTGGGGATAGAACAAACCTTCTCCTGTCTTTGTCATTTGAGTTCTCCCGATCAAAACAAAAAAGAAAAGAAAACAACCTTATCAGAAACAAATTCAGGAACCATCACGCTCGCTCTCCCCCCCAAAGTTCCATCACTTACACCTCCCAACGTCCCATCGAAACCACACCTCTGCGCCCATTATTCATTTAGTCCTTCAATACTCAATCGACACGCATATAGAGACAGGAAGTAATGGTACAATGTTTTGATATTATTGTTATGACGAGCAAGAAGCGCGAAAAAAGGAAGAGAGAGAGAGAAAGAGAGAGAGAGAGAGAGAGGAGGGTTGTGTCTTTTTACAAGGAGTGAGAGGGGAAGCTGTTGATGTGACTCTAACAAGCTCTCCCCAGTTTATCTCCCATGGGTCTGCAAGTAACAGTAAAAGAAAAAAAGAAAGAATAGACACTGAAGACTATAAAAGAAAAAAAAAGATAAACAAGCAGCAAGAAGCAAAGAAATTAAAAAGAAAGGAATGTGCAAAATGGAAAGAAGGCAAAAGAAACAAATAAACAAAAGAAAACAGCACTTGCTTTTCTGCCTTGGGAGCAAGAAAAGAATTCTATCTGGGATAATAATGGTGTATGGATGAGTCGGTCGCAGGCAGCAAGAAAAAAAAAGCTGTCTTAAGGAGATGAGCTGTCGTGGTCGTGCTGATCGTGATGGTCAACGGGTCCGGTAGCATAGGAAGAGTATCCAAAGTCGCCCCAGCCTTGTGTCACTGGTGGCAAGTTGATATGGTGGTGATGTTGTTGGGGAATGTGAGAGTGGCTGGATTGTGGGGAGTTGGACGAGAGGCCCCCAAATGTTCCAGGGCTGGTGGTCGCAGGCGAGTGGTAGCCCATGGACAGGTTAAAGTCGTGTGCAGCAAAGTGTCCGTTGGTGTTGGGGCCGGGCATCATCATAGCGGGCGATGCTCCGTATTGTCCTCCTGGGGACAAGCTGTGACGCTGCTGCTGGGATGAGCTCGACTGGGGCGACTGTGTTGAGGGTGGGTATGGTGTAAAGGCGTGGCTGGGGTGGCTGCGAGGCAAGTACCGCATGGGTGGTGGCGTCGTCGAGGTCTGATCCTGGCCGCCCTGGTTGCTGCTACCACTGCCGTTCGAGACGGGGCCATAGGTAAAGTTTTGGGGGAAGGTTGCGTGCTGGGGGCTGTAAGGATGAGAGTTGTGGTGATGCTGGGATCCTCCTCCGTTGTTGATGTGGGCCATGCCATGGTATCCTTGTTGTGGGTGCATCGAGTGGTGGGTCTGCTGGTGGTGATATGACTTTGCAAAGACGTCGATGGGTGATGAACCGACCAGGTCGGGCTCTGTCTTGGGTCGGATATGGTTTCCAAAGCCCGTCGAAGTAAAGTCGGCTCCATTGGCGTTCATCGTGTGGAAAGGTCCGCTGGGGGTACGAGGGCTGTGGTTGTTGGAGACGGGCGACTGGATATGGTCACCAACTAATCGAGAATAATAATCACAAGCAAGTGAAAAACCGATCGTTAGACAAACATATTATAAAAAATAAAAAAGAGAGCCATCGTCATTCTCGCCACCACCATTGACCATCTGCCTATCTCTCCGCGTCGCTCTCCTTTTTCACTCTCTTTTCGCCTCCTGCTCTCTTTTTTTTCTGTCATTTTTTTTGTGCAACTACTTGCATGTCATCTGTTCAGCTTCTCTGCCGGAATAAAGGATCCTCCTCCCCTTTACTTTTTGAACCCCCAACCTAACTCAACCCAGTGTCGAAAATCAGGTTGGCGTAAAAAATAATCGAAGAAAGAGTCATCGGAAACAAAAATGGGAACAAGGGCTGACATAAAATATAAAAAACTCAACGCCATCGCTTACTCTTCCTTGAGTACATCCCACCGCCTCCCCTCTCTTTGTACATCCAATGGTGAGGGCGATGGAGGGATAGGGAGAGCCGTCCAGCCAATTCCAGTCGCCACTTAGTCCATACATCGCCATACATCGCCAAAAAAAAAAAGAAACCATCCCATTCCTACTACGTCAATGTCAATGCACACACAGACAGTCTCTCATACACAAACACGCAATTCAACTCCCCTGCCCTTCCTTCCTCCCCTCCTTCCTTCACGCCCCCTAGCATGCACTGTGCGCTGTTGTCACTTACGATCATACGACTGCTCGACAGTGGGAGGGATCCTGAAGTTTTGCTTCATAAGGAACTCTGGGCTAATCTCGAGGCTGGCCAATTCTGGGACGGAGGAGGGGGTGTGAAGTCGGCCAGCGAGGACATCTTCCTTGGTGTAATACGAGATCAAATGCTGGGAAACGCCGTTGACGACGATCGACATTGTCTTCTTGATCAAGCCGTTTTTCTTGAAGCGGTAAGAATTGGTGAGGGAACCGACAAGGGCACGCTCCTTGTTCTTCTCGAGGGCCGACTCGACATCACTCCCTGAGCTGGAGCGAGAAGCACGGTCGATGGGGGAGGTGTCCTTCTTGCCGGAGGCGTTGCGCTTGTCAAGCTCACGGTAGACCAAGAAGTTACCGAGAATGCGGGAGGGGGACCAGACGAGACCGTCCGTCCACCGCTTGATACCGGACTCACGCTCATCAAAGACAAAGACGGTGCCTGACTGGACGATACGACGTTCCTTTTCCTGCAGACGGCGGCAGATGCGGGGGAGGATACCTCGGCGACAGGCCTCGAAGATGAGGAGAGTGTCCTGGGTTGTTTCGATGTAGCCGTGGAACGTTTCAACGATGCTCATTGTGGAGGTGTTGTTGTTATAGGGAGTAAGGTTGCTGCGTGTGGCTGGAATGGTGGAAGGTAAAGTATGTATAAGAAAAAAAGAGGGGTCGAAAGTTTGGGAGGGAAGGAGAGTTTTTTGCTTTTAGGTTGGGTTTGGTTTTAGAGTGAGGCGTGTGTTTGCGTAGGATGTTGTTGCTGGAAACAGGGTCGAAGGATCCTGTTTATATGTGTCAGCAAGCTGTTGAAGAGGAAAGAAAAGAGAAGAGAGATAGAAAGAGCGGTTAGGGACGGAGGCTCTACTTTTGGACCATGAGAAGGTATGGAAAAGGGGAACTGATGGCGACGGAGAAACGAAGAAAATATAAAGGAAGGAAGTGATGAATAAAAAAAAAGTGATGAAGACAAGAAAAGAAAGGGGAACGAAGGTGGGTAATGAACAAAGAATAACAAAAGGGAAGAGGTATTTGAAATCAACTTTGAGTTGTTTGGTTGTTTGTGTTGATGATGGAAGGAAGGAAGGAAGGAAGACACAAGAGAAAGGGGGGGGCGGATGGCTTGTTGTGTTTGTACAAGCGAGTGTCATGGATGACCGATTTTTGCCTGTCTGCTGCTTCGCTCCTTTTGTATATATTCAAGAAGAAAGACCCGACCATCCGACGATGACGATTGTTTTTTGTTTTTCGTTTCCACTTCCCTCGCCCACTGCCCATTGTTAATACACTTTGAACAGTGCCTTTTCTGCTGAAGAGAGCGATGCTTCTTTTCTAATGCCTTCTGTCTGTCTGTCTTCTCGGGAGAATCAGCCGTTGACTGGTTGGATATGTCTTCTTACTTTCTTTCAAACCCCCCCTCTTTTGTGTTGTTTTGGTCTACTTTTTTCCCTTTTCGCCTTTTTATCCCTTCCTTCCTTATTGTCTGTAGCTGTTCAGCTTTTTTGTACTCTTTTTCTTATTCGGCCTCAAGGTTATCCTCTGCTGACAGACAACCAAGCAAACATCACACTCCGGTGCTCTCAACTTCCAATGCCCAATGCCATGCATCCATTCCCCCTAATCCATCCAAAACAAACAATACACTACTACCTGGAAGACCAACAGGAATTTCGTGTGGGCTGTACTGCATTCTTCTCTTGTTCTTTTCCGTTCTTCTTCTTCTTCTTCACACGCACGCACACTATCTCCCTTTCTCATCCTCAATGCCCAACCCCAACTGGTCGTTCCTCTTTTCTTTTTTTTAAAGTATTTTGTTTTGTCCGCAATGGCATGCGTGTAATAAGTTCCCCCTCTTCCACTCCTTCTTTTTCCCACTTATGCCTTCGCTCTCTTACAACATTCTCCTCTCTGCCTCATTTGACCCCCCTTTGCTTTTTAGACCTGAAATAAAAGACAGAAGAAAAAAAAGGGCAGGTTCCGTATTTCCATCACAAATCGATCGGGCATTTCGCACATGGATAGGGGGTGCGGGTAAGGCGAGTAAAAAAGAAAGAAAGGGTGAACAAGATCAGATCGAAGGGGCGAATGAGGGATGGGACAAGGGGTGGACAAAAAAAAAAGAGACAGAGAACGGGAAGGAGAAGGATAGACTAGACGAAACGAGTACGAAGGGAATTGGGAAAAGGAAGGAGTAGCGGGTGTAGTGCGAATGGATGGCAGGAGTGGGTGAATGAATGAATGAATAGATATACTACTATAGTGAATAAAGGGCGCGCAACATAAAAGAAATATAAAAAATGGAGTCTAGACTAGGACCAGTGGAAAGAGGTCGGAGGATTGAAGCGAACACAAAGGGAAAGAGAGAAAGAGAATGGGAGAGAGAGGAGAAGGGGGTGGAGCAGCAGCAGCAGCAGCAGCAGCAGCAGCAGCAGCAGCAGCAGAGATCACCAGCCAATGGGAGATCACCCAAGGCAGAGGAGGATAAGAGAAGTGAGAGCAAGGAAGGGAAGGGAAGGATGACCTTCCTTACTGGGTAGGTCATTGCCCACTCGAAAGTATTACATACAGGAGAAAGGTGTAAAAGAAGAAAAGTGAAAAAAAAAAAAAAAAAAAAAAAAAAAAAAAAGGGCCATTCTCCACCCCTGTGTCTCTTTGTGCTTTCGCTCTTACTCAGCTTCTCAGTTGAGTTGTTAGATTTCCTCATCGATCCTTGTCCTCTCATTTTTTTTGAACTTCCTCTCCCCCCCACGATTCCGAGGGAAAGGAACCAATAGGGTGCCTCCTTCCAGGCCACCGCTTTTTTCCTCTTCGCAACATGACATAACCCTACAGCAGCAACACACTCTCGTACCCATACTTTCACTGTGTACAGAACACTTTTCTTCTTGCACATAGCAAAAACCAGGTGCTGTTTATCCCCTTTTTTTCCTCTTTTCTTTTGTGGCTCACACACACCCCATGCCACTCTGTCTTGTACTCGGAATCCCGATCAATCGCAACTGTCGTCGAAGGAAAAATAAACCAAATTAAAGGTAGCATGGATAGAAAGAAAAAACGAGAAAAGAAACTCCCTCTAATCATGTCACCATCAAAAGCAAGATGCAATTGTAATCACAGAATGTTTGTAATCCTTACCTTTAAACTTGGATCAAGTGAAAGGATTGAGTGGGGGAGTGAGGAGGGAGGATCGAAATGCCTTTTCGGAAGGAGTAGATCGAATGGTATATTAGCAAGTGAAGAATCAGTACTTGCTTCCTGGTCGGCTTGGTTGGTTGGTATGTGCCGTAAGAGGTGAATGGGTGTTGGTGAGGAGGAGGAGTTGAGTAGATGAGTGCGTGAGTAAGTGAGTGATGGAGAAAGGGAAGGGAGGGAAGAGGAAACACGAAAGAAAACTGAATTGGACTTTGTGTTTGGAGGGTAGACCCAAAAGAGTAAAGATGGTTTGAACGTTGAAAGGTGGAGAAGAACTATATATGCGAAAGGGGAGGGAGCGAGATTCGACTCTTTTTTTCTTGATGTAGTTGAATACGTATTGAAAAGAAGAGAAGTAGAGAAGAGGGATGAAAGGAAGGAAGGGTGCGATGAAAGTTGATGAGGAGGAGGAGGAAGAGAAGGAAGGGTAAGGGGAGGGAAGAAGGTCGATCGACAAAGAAGAAAGGGAGAAGAGAAGAGGAGAAGAGAAAAGGAAGAGGAAGGATTGGGTATTTGAGGCACAAGGAAAAGAAAAGAAAAAAAAAAAAGTAAAAGAGAAGAAGGTTTTGGGGGGGAAAAGCGTCCTTTTTATTCAGAAAAGAAAGAAAGAAAGAAGGAGGAGGGGACACGCCCGTACTCATGGCCTTGTAACAGAAGTCGGAGGAAATGACAGTCCACAGCATGGCACTTCATCATCGTCTCTTTACTCTCTTTTACTTACACACACATGCCTATCCAATGTGTTTATGTTTATCGCTACCCTTCTTCTTCTTGCTGTCTCCTTCAATCCCTTACCTCCCTTCTCTATCCCTCCTTCTTCCTCTCTATTTCTTTGTTCCTCTTCTCTCTTTCTGACCCCCTCCCTGTGCCCCTTCTATTTTTCATATCAACTCATCATCCATGAACCCTCACGAGTCCACGCACAAGACACTCACAGGGGGAATCAGTATGGTTGATAGACATGCAAACAGACCACTAAAAGCATTCGTGTGTGTGCATGTGTGTATGTGTGTGTATGTGGTGTGAGCGAGGCAAGAGAGAAGAACATTGATGAATACAATGTTAGAAAAGAAAGAATAGAGTGAAAGAATTGACAACAACCCATCCGATCGGACAGACGGAGAGACGAACGGACGGTTGGAAAGTTTTTTTACTCTAAAACCCTTCGGACTCAATTGAATCGAACTCATTGTTCTCTTCCTTAAAGTATTTAATCACAGACAAACACAACAAACCAGCTCTTAACCCAATTCAATTGTCCCTGAATAATTCCTTATGTGCCCTTTTTCTCTTCAAAGAAACAATACCATTTCGGAATTGAATACCCACCTGGTCGAACCATGTCCCTATTGGTCCTCCATCACTCACTCACTCACTCTCTCTTGATCAAACAATCAACAAAACAGCAGCAGCAGAAGCAGCAGCAACAGCAGCGAGACATCAACAATGAACCCACACTTGTTTGTCCTTGACCTGACTGACTGACCTATCGCTTTGACGGATCCTATTTCTCCTTCTATTTCACTCTCGCTCTTGTTCTTTTTGGGAGTACTTGCTAACGCTCATTAGTTTTCATTTTCGCATGACGACGTGGTTCTTTCATAACAACAAGGGAGGGTACCAGGATCAAAAGGGAAAACAATAACATAGGGCATGGAGGCGAAAGTGCGGATCAACGATGCGAACGCAAGGGAATGAAAATGTTGGAAAATGACGGATAGGATGGGCGAAACGGGATACAGTCCAAGAAGCGACGGCGACGACAACAATGGGAGAGAGAGGGGAGAAAGACAGAGTATATAGTAAAGTAGTAGGACAAGAAAGAGGAGAGGCATTCGAGGTCCAAAAGATTCGACGATGTGGACCAAGAAAAGTGTCAACATCTCCCCCTCCTCTTGCTCCCTGACATCCCTTTTTTTTTTTTTTTTTTTTTTTTTTTGTGTCCTCTCTCTCTATTTCTGTATGTATGTGTTTTCGCATCCCTTTGTATCCCTCTCCGAGCATCCCTTTTGTCACTCCCTTCATCCACGCCTCGCTGTGTTATTTGTGAAAACAACAAATATTTCTTTTGGCCTGTCAAAGGATGATGATCTGCCTTCCCCCCTTTCTTCGTATTATTTCTCCCTTTGTTTTTCGTACGAGAAGGGACAACTGTCAACTCAGTCAGTGTCATCGCCGATAATCTCTTCCCCTTATTTTCACACTCATTCGTTCACAGCTCATTCGTGAATGGATTGTCAGTTTTGATATCCAGCTTGACGGTCCCTCGTTTTGTTGTCCGTTGTTTGGTTAGGTGTGCAATGGGCATCAACCCGTTTTTTTTTCTTTCTTTTGTTATTTCCAGGGACCCCAACACCATACACTCACACACACTCGTTATTTCGCCCTCCTTATCCTTCTCACTCCTTCCCCCTCCATTGGACCATAGACATCAACAACATTGTTCATCGCCGTCATCGTAATCATGCACCATATCTGTTCAGGAGAGAATTGAACAAACATGAACAGCAACTCCTCTCATACACTTTTTTAACACAAATGCCCATGGACGTCCAACTTACCACTGTACTCAATTAATTGAATAGAGAGGAGAAAGTAAGAAATAAAGAGAAAGTTAGCTGAAACTATGTCGACTGCCGCCAATTGAACGTACGAAAGAAAGTTGTAAGAATTGGCTTAATTTATGATGAACATCGAGTATTAATTCCTCTTGAACTCCCTTCTTCCTCTCAACCCGGAGAAAATGAAAAGACTGAGAGCAGGAGGGCAATATTAAGAGGAAGTACAACACCGGCTTGACTTGAACTGGCTCTCTACCCCCCCTCCCCCCCCCTTTCACGTTGCTTCACAGTCTGCGATGGATAGTCTGATTGACATGTTCTTTGGCCAAAGGTCCTTCTATCCATGTTAATTGTGCGGGGATGCAAACAAAAAATGAACACATCAAAAACAAACAGGGGTTGGTGTTGACAACACTTTCAACGAAAAGGCAACAACACGGCCAAAAGAGACATCAACAACAACAAGATCAATTTCTCCACCCTATTCCGCCCCTCTGCCTCTTCCACCCCCCCCCCCCCCCCCCCCCCCCCCTTTTTTTTTTTTTTTTTTTTTTTTTTTTTTTTTTTTGGCAGTGGATGTTTCGCCTTGTCTTTCTTTCCTTCTCTTTACCCTTTTTCATTTTCGCTTTCCTTACTTCTCGTCTTTTTCATGTCCTGATGGCCCTTTTCTTGTTTCGTTAATTAGAGATTATCATGTTTTTTTTTCTCCGGAGAATTTTATTTTTTGTTCTTGCTTTCCAAGATGTGAACCAAAAGGGGATGTTGGTGGGCAGAATGGCTATCAGAGCTTGTCTTTGTTTTGTGGGAGGACATGCAATTTTAATTAATGAAAGCAAGAAAAGAAAGAAAAAAAAAAAAAAAAAAAAAAAAAAAAAAAAAAAAGAGAGTTCGTATCTCGATTTCTCACGACCAGGCAAACAACAATAATATGGAGGGATAGATCCATGTGCACAAGGGTGTAGAAGAGAGAGGAAGAGAGAGAGTATGTGTGTGAGGGAGAGAAGGAGCTAGTGTATGTATGAATGAGTACCATTCTATCCTCACTGTCGATGTTTCTCTGCTTACCCTCTGCCCATGTGTATCGATGCGATAATAAATTGTGACCAAGAGACGTAAGGAAAGCAGTAAACAAACAAAGGAGGATAACAGGCAAATCATTTCTCATCTAAACGGATGACTGGCTATGAATCTCCCCTCTGTCTCTGTTTCCTTGCTCTTTTCACTATTCATGGCAACCGCATGACCCTCTTTCTCTGACACCCACTCATTTCATTCCGGAAGCAAATCCTCCCCATTTTGCCGGCCGTGCAGCGAGAGGAAGAGAGAAGAGGATAGGCAGACGCAGACAGGGCGATAGGCGAGGGACTGCTGATCATTGTTTCAATTTCCTACGCACTCCCTCTCCTTCATCAGTCCAGGAACAATCACCCACTGATCCGGTAACACTGTCGAGTTGTTCTATCAGAATGATGGGGAGTGCTTTTTAATGATCACCCTTAAGCTTCTCATCCTCTCACTCTCATCTTCTCTCCTTGAACTGTGCGTTGTTCAAGCTTCCAGAGTCAAACTCCTCCAACTCCACATCGAAAGAAGTCAATTACTAAGAACTTTGCACAAGATAAGGCAAACGTACGCTAAGGAACAAGATTGGACATCGCAACTCGTTATTTTTTTTTTTTTTTTTTTTTTTTTTTTTTGCTGATCAGAACGTAAAGGAAAGGGAAAGAGTCAAGGGAGTGTAAAAAGATCATGATAATCTTGGCCGGGATTTTTTTGTAAGGAGGTTCACGGAGAGGAATCGATGACGAGTGGTACTACACCGAGGTAACATTGCTTTCTTTGGATTGCCAGCCCATTCGCACTCTCCTTTTTCTCCCTCATCCTTCTTCTCCTTGGTCAAATGACGTCGTGGAGCGACCGCGCTTTTCGACATGTCGTTTTGGAATAAAGAGTTACCATTGAGTCCTTTTTGATAACCAAATCAAAGACGCGTTGTTCTTTTGATCAACAATAATATGGAACGCGTCTTGTCCACTGATATATATCATCCACTCCCTAACTCCCCTGTTTATCATCATCCTTCCAGTTGTTTGGTCACACCTCTCGGTCTGGGCCCTGTGTTTGTTTCCATTCAGAGTCTCGCTCACTCATTACTTTTCTGAATGCGTAAGCAATGACCTCTATCTTCTACAGTCTAAAGTCTGTAAGAAGAAAAAGAGAGGATTATTCGAAAGAAGGTGTTCTCTCTTGGAAAGGGCTTTCCTAGAACGAGTAAAGAAGGTGTCAATGGAACGCCTGTGCTTTTATGTTTGTCCTTGAATGGAACAATTCACTCGAAAACCTAAACAAAATAAAAGAGGGAGCTGGGAAATGGAGTGATGGGAGGGAAGGAGGGTTGCGCAAGAAATAAGGTTCTACAGGGAGCCACACATTATACACTTGCAAACCGTAGTAATCCTTGAATGAAACGAGGAATTGTAAAAGAAAAAGAGGGAGTGAGTGATGAAACATCCCTGAAGGTAATTCAGGTACATACTTGTACACGCGAAAGTGACGCGTCCAGGTCTAACAATCAGGGGGGTAGGAGGTGGAACCTCGTTTTCTTGAAGTTGGGAAGCGAGATGGGTGGTTTGTTGTTGCGTCACTTTGTCCTGATCAACCTTTTAGATCCCTTTTTATTGTTCGCACTCGCATATGTAACTAAGAGTCAACTACACCGGCAAATGTTTACCATTGAACACCATGTGCGCATGCAGTGAACTATACTTAATCACATCGCATTGCAGTCCTCCTCGCAAACGGATTATGAATCGTCAAAACCACGAGGCGTTAATAGCGGAATGAAAAAATTTCATTGGTACTTCTTTCATCTCTCCATCTTTCTTTGTTTATTTACTTCATCGCTGGACGATCTGTGTCTTCGTTTCCTCTTTCTCGTTGTGCATTCCAGCAGTCAGTTGCTAACCTATGATCTCACCATCTTTTTTCTCTTGACTCGAAATGAACTGAAAAAATGGGCCCGAGCATAAACAAAGAAGATAATCTATTTTCAGCAGAATTCCAAAGACCGCTCCCGTTCCTTCCTTCGAGCATAGGAAGTGAAGGAAGGTTGAGCTTTGGATCTGGGTTGGACAATTATGGGATGGTTGCATTGTACTGTACTTGGCCCTTGCAGAGGTATTTTTTTTGTTTGTTTGTGCGTGCGCAATTCCTTTCTCCGCTCCACTCAGTCGCTTTGCCCTTTTCCATCCTCTCCATCCATTCTTCTCGCCCTCCTGCCATCCATCCCTTGGAGAAAAGATTTTTCTGTTTGTTTATCTTTATTTTGCTCACAAAAAAAGAGACATAAACGTGTTTGTATGGCTGATTGAGTACCCTTTGCTTTCGCCCTTCTTCACCCCTGTTTTTGCTTTTGTTTGTTTTTTTATATTTTTTATGATGTCTTGTTTTGTTTACATGCAGGCATTTGTCCGTTTCGGTTAAGACTCCTTTTGGGTTAACGATCTCTTACTTTCCAAAAATCCGAACTCCACTTTTTGAATGCTTTCCTACTTCCATTATGAATGACAAGAAGGCTGGTCGTTTACTTATTCATGATGACTCCATCCTTGTTCACTGGCCCGGGAACTGGCCCTTTTGTTTCTTCGGAGTGGAAGAAAAAAAAAAACGATGAATAATGATGCTGTTGTTGTTGTTTGTTGTTGTTTTGTTTTGTTGTGCCGCGTGTTCTAAGAAAATGTCCAAAGTGTTGATTTTTCTTTTGACCCTACCATCCATCCTGGAATAGGTACACATTGTTTGCTTGCGTGCTCCAGTACCGATACCAAAGAAGACTAGCCATTACTCAGTATTGTTTTGTTTGTTCACTCTATCATCCCCTGCTCTCAACTCCCATATCCCTTTGACTCCCTAGTTTCTTTGCTAACCTCGGTCAGGGTAACCATCACCATTTTCTTTGGATCCCCTTCCTTGTCCTAGTTTTCCTACGTTTTTCCAATGCACGAACGGAGAAATGCACCTAACAAACCTACTAACCAACCAACAATGTAAAACTCCGAATAACACGAACACGAACCCTGACTGTCGATCCTGTCTTTCTCTCACTACTTGTGCTCGCCTCTTGCCTTATGGCCTTGTGCCTTCGTACGACATTGGTCAACAGATAAAAAACACCCCTGCGTCTTTGTGTTTCGATGGACTCTCGATTCGTTCATGCAAACTCTCTTCTCCACATACATATCACACGCTCGTTGTCCATCCTTCCCATCGTATCCCGTCCACCTATTTGTACCCTCCCACCCCTGATTGTTGTTTATTTTTTTTTCTTTGGTGTGAACACTTTAACGTAACACTACCCTAAGATGCTGATTGGTTGAATGGGCAGGCCCTTTCCACTTTCCTGGACGTGAATCCATTTGTTTTTTTCCTTTTGTTTGTTAATGTCTGCTTTCACCAATTTCAATAAAGTTTTTCTGGGAGTAGTATATTGGCTTTTCACCCCTTGGAAAAACACGAAACGATGGTGTGGAAGAGAGTGAGGCCCCAGATCTGGATTTTGAAAGGATTATGGACATTTATGGATAGATGAGAAGTACATGGTTAGGGCTAGGGGATTGAGTCGGGATGAGGATAGGTGAGTAGTGAAGAGTGAGGTGAGCGTGTTATTGTGTTTGCTTAGCACACCTCTAGGTGGTGAAGCGAGTAGGGGATGAGCAAAGACGAGGAGTTTGGATAGTGTGTTTGTTTTTCTTCTAGTTGACGGATGAGTTACATGTACATGAAGGAAAACGACAGTGCCGGGACAGTTGAAAGCGATTAGCATTGTCGCTCCGTTTCTCCAAGGTTCGTTCTCCCCTCCACCATTCTCGATATCCCTCGACTGTCAACAGCAACAACAAGGCTTCTTGTCGTCTCTTGTTTCATTCACGAAGCCCAATACCTTTCCTCTCCGTTCCATCAAAGAATGCGAAAGTGTGCATAATGATTCGGTCCATAAAAGGACGCGACTCCATTCATCCATTCATCCATTCATCCATTCACCCATACCCTTTCGAAGGCTTTTCATCATTGCACCATTGAAAGAATAAAATAAAACAACGTTTTCAAAACATTCATTCCTGGAACTGACTTTCAAACCTTACGTCAGTGAAAGTTCCCCCTGTCCTCTTTTCTTTCTTCATTTTTCACCCATTGTTTATTTTTTTTTCTTTTCTCAAAGTGCCTTTTTGACTTTTAGCCTCCTCTCTCTGTCCCTCCTCCCTTATGCTTACTTCACTACCTAGAACCCCGATGTTTCGACAACACACAGGCCAACAAAGTAAAGTACACATCTCCCGCTCTCCATCTCTCTCTCTCTCTTTCTGACTCTCTTCCGTCTATCCATACCTCCAAAAGCACAGATTACTTACCCCGATCCACCCACCCTCCCTCCCTTTAAAAAAATTAAATTAAATGTTTCCCAGGGGGGGAGGAGGAAGGCGAGACACATCTGTCGGGGTTTAGTTTGCCACATGGAGAGAAGCTGTGTCCTTTTGGATGAAAATGTATTTCGACAATTCGGCTAAAAGATTCTCAACCTTTCATGCAAGGAATATAACAAAAACACAACGTGGCAAAAAAATCTGGACTCATTGACCGGTTTATCAAGGAGAAGGATGGGGAAGAAAAGGAACAAAACTGGAGAGATCTAGCGAGCAGTGTTTAATAGATGGAGCTGCGTAATACAGGTATTTCAATTTGGTGATGTCAACGGCATGAAGAGGGTTAAAAGGAGAAATTAAACGAGAGAGTGAGGGAGAGAGAGACCAAAGAGCGAGAAAAATAAAGGGGTTGATTGCATGAAGGACGCACATCGATAATAGACATACGGATAGAGCAGGAATGAGGACCAACAGACGATGCAGACAGACAGGTAGACAAGGTCGAGTACCATTGACATAGTACCAGGAGTGCAACAGATCTAGATAGATGGACGAATGGATACAAGATGTGATAAAAAGGCAGTAAAAAACGTTCTATACAGAACAATGGATACGTTAGAGAGCGGGCAAGTGTGTGTGTGTGTGTGAGAGAGAGAGAGAGAGTGAGAGAGAGGATGTATGTTGTTTTGCTTGCCAATTGTTATGAACCAATTGACGTGCATAACAGCAACGAGTTATCGATGTCGTCGTTGTGTGTGTCTGTGTATGCGCTGTTTATTACTTGCTTGCATCTGATTTGCCTTCTTCCCCTTGCCCTGTCCGTTGTAATTTTTCCTTCTTCCCAACTGGTCCACCCTCTCTCTCTCTCTCTCTCTCTCTCTCTCTTTGTCTCTTGTCTCTCTTTCCGTTGATCCGTTTGTCTGTACTGTGTCTCAGCCAATTCAAACGTTGCAAAGCCCAGGGGTGTGTTTGTTTGTTTGTTTGTATATATGTGTGTTCGGTGTTGACATCAATCTGGGGAACAAATCCAAATGAGATCGAAAAAGACAGAGGCTGATCAAAGTTGCTTTATTCTTAGCGTGGGCCAACGGAAAGATCATTCTGCCGCTGAGTTTGGATTTGTACACCTAGCCAATCAAATCAAGGGATCCCTCATTGACTGGTTGGTTGGGCAAGAAGGCGAAAAAAATTATGGTGACGATGGGTCGCATGGCACATTGAAGGATAGGGGGAGCTGTAAACAGAGCAGAGGAGGGAGGCAAATAGACATACCACATACCCTGTCAATGTAAACAAGGCAGGGAAAGTAAAGAGCGATTTCATCCCGTATTATTCCATTCCGCAATCGCACGATAGTTTGTGATGGAGGTGGGTCTTCTGGTAGGCGGGGTTGGGAGGTGAAAAGTCAGAGGGGGGTGATTCCGGGATGAAAAATAATAGGGGAGCGTCTTGGCTGGTTCATTTACCCCGCATCTCCACCATTGCCATTCTCAGGTACAAGATTATTTTTTTCATGACGTCATTTTTTTTCCTCATTTTTGTTGTCAACAATATCAACAGACCTCCTTTATTTTCTTTTCACTCCAAAGGGCCATAGCCCATTACACCCCTCGGCCTCTCATTCACATTCTCTAGATTAGCAACAGTTTGGCCGAATACTTGATTGGTTTGTGTACACTCTCTCTACCCTCTCCTCTGTCATTTTTCAGAGGATAGCTAACAATGGCACAAAAGAAATAGATCAGGTTTACCATAAGGAAAAGACGGGGAAAGTTGGAGTAAGGGTACATGTTGGTTTGGTTCACCCCTACAACGCAATGGATCAAAGAAAAAAATATTCATGGACCCAGGATGTTTCTAATGCCATCATCCATTGGTACATCTTCCTTGTTCACCCTCATTACATCTTTCTTCTGTCTTATCGATCTTTTTGCCAATTGGCCCATTTGTTTTCTCATCGTTTTTTCCTTCGGTAAGCAATTGATATTTTTCTTGCCTACAGGTCAAAGGGATGGATAATAAACGCTCCTAGGAGGTCTAGGAGAAGGCAGAAACCACACAGCGCATTCGCTTTCACTCGCACTCTTTTGATGGCGATTGGTACCACGCGTTCCTAACCAACAGCAGGATATACAACAATGAGGATATGATCATCCCTTTGGAGCGACAATATGAGTAATAGACATTTATTTATGAGTGCAAGCCAATGAAAGCGGAACTAAACCGTCAAACGTCAATAGTCAATGATCGCTAGATTTATAGAAACAGAGTGGTAAAAGGAATGGACGTTAAGGAAACCAAAATCCTTACCTGCACGCAAACCTTCCAGCGTTAGCGATCTTTGAGTGTTACCGCTTCTTCACAATTAGGGTTTTCCTTGTCGGAAATTTTTTTACTTTAAACTTTTAGTTGAAGCAAGGTTGCAGTTTGTTCACTTCGCGGCCTTGTTTATTCATGCTTTTGGCTTTGAGACATAAGAACAGAGAGAGATCGAGAATGGAGTGGAGTAGATCGAGAGTTAAACGGAATAGGAGTAGGAGAAGGAGGAAGCGGATGTACGAGAGTTGGATTGCCCGGGGAAAGCAATGAGCCGAAACGGTTTGTACAGACAAGTCTAATAGTTTACGGTAGGGGAATGAAAAGGGCGATTATGTAGACTTGTTTGTTGCCAACTGTCAGCTGTCAGTATAAAAAAGATACCTGCAGCAGTGTACATATCTAACCCACACTACGACGGTTTACCTTTTTGCTCAATCTCTCTCCTTTCCCTTAACAGCACCTGTTGCCCAATCGATGAAAGCAATAAACAATGGCATAGTTAGACACATCGTTTTGCCCTTGTTCTCGTCCCTACATGGACCCATCTCCTTTCTCTCATTGCTCTGTGGCATTATTCCTCGTCCATTTCTCCGTCCACCATCGGTATGGTGTGGAGTGTTCTCGTAATGAAACATCTTACCGCGATGGATAGGTGGCCCCTTTCCTTCCTCCCTTCACCCACATTTTGTTCACACCCATGGCTCCCTTTTCTATTCCCTTCGACTTGATTTGTTTAATAAGGAAAAATGGTGTGATCCCATCTGTCCGCGATTCGCCCTCTTTCTTCCTTATTCACTTCGTCCTAATTGCTAGAAGTTGATTCGTGTTCTGTTCTGGATGTCCCACTTCTAATTTTGTACTTCTTTCGAGTGAAAGTGGGTGCCTGACGGGGATCCATTCCAGGGCCAAGAGGAGCGGTTGAATAACAAACAAGTCGGACAACAGCAAATCCAGAGACAGACATACCCCGGTCTCAGTTTTTTTTTGCCATAATTCATACCTCCGCGGGTCCAATCACAGATCACTAGGGGCCGGCTGGATCCTCATTGTAATGTACACCTCATCCTCGTCTTTTGTTTCCTTCAGCAACCTGAGGGTACTCATTTCAGGATTTGTGATCATTCAAGACTAAGACATCGCGTTGCTATCGTTTTGTTGTTGGGGGAGAGAGTTGAAGGAGTTAAAGATATGAGCAGTCATGATAGGTTGGGTTATCGTAAATTGCGTTTATTGAAAGTGATAATTGAAGATCCTCTCTCTCCTATCGTTCTCACCACGCTACGAACCGCGCTAGCCCTTTTGTGTCAGTCGGCGGGGCGGGGGCAATTGAGAGAGCGAGAGAGGAAGGGCAGGGGGTGGGGGTGGTGGAGAGCATCAACTATTAACTACTTCACTGGTCTTTTTTTTATTTTTTTTTGGTTTGCCCGCCCCTTCAAAATTTGGTCGTGGTCAACATGACTCTAGTTTTTTTTTTTTTTTTTTTTTTTTTTTTTTTTTTTTTTTTTTGCCTGGACCTGGTACAGTACTGGGATAGGGATCCTATCGGTCACTCTCTCTTTGGAATAATTCTCCGTTTTTTTTCTTGTAGTTTTTTTTTGCTCTCTTCTGCGATGGAGGAGCAGGGCGAGGGGGGATGGATCCTCGAGCGGAGTCAGAGAAAAAAAAATAGAAGAAAGAAAAAAGAAAAGGTAAACGGCGATAAAGAGTGAATGTAAGAAAAAGAAACAAGTCAAAAAAAAAAAAAAAAAAAAAAAAAGGAAAAAAGAGGGCGAGTGAATTAGAAAAAGAGGGATTGGATGAGAGAGAAACACAAGGGAGGAGAAGAGAGAGGACAAGAGGGAAGGTACCGAGGAAGGAGTACCGATTTTGTTCCCTTATTTTTTCTCGAATGCATACCTGCCCTGTCATGTCCTGCCCCTAAGAGAGCCCTTCTCTCTTCCCTTCCTTTTTTTTTTTTTTTTTTTTTTTTTTTTTTTTGTAGCTCTGTTTTGAATTTCGCGAAAGACAAAGAAATGGAGCTGTTCTGGACCCTTTTTTTTCTCTGTCTTTTTTTTGTGTGGTCATCCTTGTTCCTCTTTTCGGGCGCGAATTCCCTTATTCGATATATTGTTCTGATGTTGTGTACAAAATGTAGCCAGCCGAACTGGTCACAACAGACATGCATGCATGTAGCCATCCGTTGCTGTTGTGTTTGTATATCTTTTATTGTACAGTACAGTCTGCAAAAAAAAACAAGCTATGATGTTTGTAGATGAAAGGATCCAAAAGGCTGAAAAAGAGAGTTTTGCATGATGACACATTTCCTTTTTTTTTTTTCTTTCTTTCTTCCTATTCCTCTTCCTCCGGAAAGTTCACCCGATGTGAGACAGTAAATGGCTTTGTCAACCCTTTTACCATGGTTCTGGGTCCATCATTCCCCCACCAATCTCAAAATCCTTGCCAGTGACAGAATTGATTAATTTAGAGACAAAACTTCCCCCACACCCAAGAGGGCCCAGGGTGTTGCTTTTTTTTGGTGAGCTGGCAAGGGACCGGCATTATCTGCATCATCATCATTACCATCGTCAGCGAAAAGGCTAGTTTGTGTACAGTAATTAAAAGAGCCCAGGGGGAGACCAGCAAGGCAAAGCAGAGTATGTGTATATGTGAGAGAGAGAGATAAAGGAGTCGAGACGGGGTCGGGAAGGATAGGGTATCGATGGAGCTTGTGGGAAAATTTCGAAAAAGACAATTGGGACCCGTCTAGGTCCTCCACCCGGAGATTTTCTGTAATAAAAAAAAACAAAGGGAGCGCTGTCCAAACTGCAAGAAATGGGACAGGGATAGATGTACATTCCAATGGGAAGAGAGAAAGAGTTTTTGGAGAGGAGGAAGAAAAAAAAAATAATGAGCAGAGCCATTTTTTTTCCTGACCTGCCTGCTTTGCTTTGGCCCTTTTTCTGAGTGGGGTGGGTGAGACGGGATGTGGATGGTTTCCTCTTTGAGGATGCATTTCTCTTTCTTCATTTTGTTAGAGCTTGTTAATCTACCCATGCAGAAGTACATTTCATTCACGCAAAAAAAAAAGAGCGTGCGAGAGGAAAAGAGGAGCATTGAAAAATGAAGGAAACGTTACCGTTGGAGAAAAAAGACGTAAATCCATATGGTTATGGTTCGGAAGGGAGAAGGATTGTCTATATGTCAGGATTCATCCAGAACGGTCCAAGCAAGCTTTTGTTATTTTTTTGTTTGGACGTTGAGTGTTTTTATTGTAACTTCGATCCTCCCGACTGGTAACCCACACATGCTTTATGGCTCTCGCGAACCCGGCCCCGAGCACATGGCAGCCATTGATCGAGAAAATATATTTGAACAGGACTACGCAACACTCCAAAAGTCTTAAAAAGAGGGTGTATTATGTATTTGTGTTCGCGTTGTAACATGTGTCTGCCATGAAAAGTGGAGAAATCAAAATAACATCCGATCCTTAACGCTCTAGACTTTTTATTTTCGCCTCTTGGATTGAAGGAAATGAGAAGGTGCATGCAAGAAGTTAGAGAGCGCTTGATGCATTTTGCGCTAAGCAAAATAATCCAATACGGCCCTGGCTCCTCTGTGGCTCTCGGAAAGGGTAGCGAGAGAGAGAGGGAGAGGGAAAGAGAGCGAGGAAAAGAGAGGAGGAAGGGAACGACTTGTCACACCCTGGACCTGTCCTGTCTCGTATTCTTCATCTTGCTCAGCTCATAAGCACGCAGCAGAAGCAGGAACATCAACAAAAAGGTAAGAAAAAAAACACACAACAAGGCGTACATCCTTGCATGTACTCTCTCCCTGCAAGCTGCAAGCAAGGAAATAAAAAAAAAAAAAAAAGGTGTCAATCCTGTTTGTCTCTCTGTCTGAAAAGAAACTTAACTTTTGGTCTTCGATCGCTTTGTTTGTATGTGAGCAACAGTTGGATACAAAAAAAAGTTAAGTGATTCAAAGAAAAAAACGTCCCAAATCAAAAATTAAGGAAAACTTTATTTGTTTTATCAGATACTGATTGTACCTTTCGAGCTGTAAGTTGATCAGCAAAAAGCAAATGCAAACAACGTCCTTGTCAAACATAATAGAGTCTGCATGCTTTGGGGCAAGCCGCCAGATGAGTAAGGTACATAGACAAAAGAAGGTTGAAATAAGAAGAGAAGGGGACAACAACGAGAGGTGGAAGATGAAGTGAAAGAAGCATTGATTGATCCTCACTTTGAACGACACCTGGAGAGAAATAGTGCAATGAGCTAGTGCCATGAACGGATGACACCTGTTCCAACTCTACGCCATGTGTTGGCGCAAAGCAAAAAACAAAATTATGGGTGAATCCAAGACGGCATGAATATGCGAGGGGAAATGAAATGTGTGAAAATTATGGACTGCGTCCAGAACCGAAAAAAAGAGCAGTGAAGGGAGTGGGTGGGTGAATAGAAAGAAGACCAAGCCGACGCATAAAAAACAGCCGGCGCCACTTAGAGACGATCGACTGTGAGAGCACATTTGTGTTTTTTTGTTACTGCATGGAGACTGACCCAAAACATAGGGCTCTCTCTTTCTCTCTATCTCTATTTCTCTGCCTGTCGGTGTCCTTGTGCTTTTGTTTTTCTTGGCCTTTTCTTTATTCTGCAGGATGACAAACCATTTGTTGTTTTTCTACTCAAGGGTTATCGCGATTGGTGGATATGAACAACAGTGGGCGAGGGAATGAAGGATGGAAGGAGAAAGGTGGCTTGAAGGAAGGGCGACAAGCGACTCCTAATGTTGTTTTGTTCATGAGCCCACATGAATGAGTTAGAGAGTGAGAGGGAGAAGTATGCTCTCGCATTTCTTTTTCTCTTTGGAAACTACGGTCGGATATTCTGTTCTAGAGTTTTTCATGAACAAGGCTAGTCTTTGGGCGTAAAGCCAGCATATGAGTGGAGTCGAGTCGCGAAGGGTACAAGGGAGCGAGAAAGGAGAAAGGGCCACGGCGCACACAAGTCACCACCAACCCCCCCCCCCCCCCCCAGCAAAACCAGCAAAAACACGCTAGACACTCATTCTCCACCTCCGACCGAGTGCCCCGCCTCTTTCTGGACATTTCTCCTGTTTTTTTTTTTTTTTTTTTTTTTTTTTTTTTGCGAGTGACCAGTCATTCGGGTCACCGTGAACCTACACGGATATCCTTCTGCCCTTTTGGCGTTTCCTTTTGCACATTTTTTTTCCCACACGGTTGACACGATAGCATATGAGAGTGTGGTTGTTTCTGATACAAGCAAGGGTTGAGTGGGATGTAAAGCTTGCGAGAGCACATTGTAAACTAAAAGGGCTTTTGTCCTATGTGTGTAGCGTTAACCTGTGTTCGTTTTGTTAAAGTGTATGGAAAGGGGCGCCATAACCATGAACCAAGCGACCGAACTACTCATTCGCTCTTCGATAAAAACTAATATTGGAAGAAAGAAGGGGGGAAAAAAAATGTCGGTGCGGTAGACTCTCGCCCTGCACGGTGTTTCCCCGTGCCTTGTTTGTGTCAAATATGGGATGAATCTCATACGATCCTTAGCCCTCCACTCAATATTCATTAGACCTCCTCCATCGTCTTCCACTCGTGTATTAAATAGCGTAGAAACGAACGTACCAGTCAGCAAAGGTTATAGCAGACAGAAGTGCATGTATGAGCACGACATTAGAACCAAAAAAAAAAAAAACAATCAAAACAATGAGCGAATGAGAAGTGATTCCATTCGCGTGCGGCAAAAATATTATTTGACATGCAACCTCCAGGGGAAACCAGTCAGGCAAAAAGAAGAGATCAAGTACCCCTGTTTTCGATTATTTCTTAGTTGTCCACAAACCATAGACCATGCGATATTTCCGAGAAACCGTTTTGAGCGTCCAGCAGATAAACATAAAAAGAAGATTCATGGAGAAGAAAAGAGTACAAAAGTGTAATTATCTGGCGGAGAAGATCAAAATAAACAAACAATCAAACAAAAGCAAAACGAATAGATGAAATTAATGATAGAGGCAAAAGAAACGGAGAATCCTACGAACAAATAGAACATCGTCGGCACCTGGTGATAGGACGGTAGACTATCAAGTGGAAGGTACCAGACCTGAAGTAGCTCTTTTTCATTTCATGAAAGTAGCTGGTTGAAGATGAAGAGAGCCAGGGAGCGGGAGAGAGAGCGATAGAGAGGGAGAGACGGATTGGATTTTTTGTACATATTCCCTTGTATTTCCCTTTGAGAGACCCTATTGGCGAAAGAGACAGTGAGTGAGTGAATGAAGGCAACAAAAAAGCGGGGAAGCTGGTTAGTCTTTGTTGCTATTAGATTTCATAGTTTGCCTTATTCCCGATCAGATTCGAGGCACAAACATGAAAGAAAAATGCTGTGTCTCTTTCAAATAGAAATAAAGGTCAGATGCCAAGGGAGCAAGAGAGGGAAGGAAAGCAAAAGAGGAGAGGAAAGTGGGTTAGAAGGAAGGCATCCTATTGAACGAAGAGGGGGGAGGTTGAGGGACGACACATAGAGTAACGCACAAGAAACAAGATGGAATTGACAGGCCAAAGGGCAACCATGGCGGTGCCTCAACCTACTCGTCCTCTCTCGCCCTCTCTTCAAGGATAGAGAAAAGGCAAAGTACAGTAGATCAGGAGTTAACGCTCCTCAAACAAAAAAAGAAAGAAAAAAAAAGATTTGAGCATCTTTCAGTCGGATGGTTGGAGTTGAGTCGGTCCTTGGAAATAAAAAGATGTAACTCTATGAGGTATTCAATTGGGCGATCTACTCTCATTTATTCATTCTTTCTCTTCCACTTGAACCCACCCGACAATCCCAATACCAATCATATCTCATCCTCCCATTTCTCTCCTCTTCTCCCACCTACTCCTTCTTCTTGATGCAAGCCTTTTGGCCTGCTCGACCTCTTATGCCCCTGTCAACTCAAAAGAGAACATGGTGCGGTTGTGTCAAACACTAAAACAAAATGCTTGACGGTCTATCAATCGAGAAAAACAATGATAAAACAAGAACGAAACATTCTCACGACCCGACCCCCCTCTCTTCATCTCAGCTCCCACACTAAGCATACGGCTAGCTTTTTTCTAGATCAATGTAAGGTAGAGCAGAGTCGATATGCTTTTCTCCCTTATTTTTCTCTATCCCAAAACTAAAATCCAAAGGGCTAGATGGGTCTTGGGACAGGACTATTTGCAGGTTGGCAGACTGCGAGTTTCCCCGGCAATATAGTTTTTCACTTCTCATCGATGCCATAGCCTTTAACTAGCACAACGGCCATGGAACTTGAGATGATATCGAAAAGGAGAAGGGAAGGAAAGGGGGACGAGGGGGGGTCCTTACATCCACGAGACCGACCGAAACATCTTTTATGTCACAGTGGGTACCTGGTCCGAGAGGTCCATCCTGGATAGTTTTTTTTATTTGAAAGTTTATTCGTTTTGTATCCGCTTCTTTTATTTCCTTTCACTCTTTCAAGGTTTGCTTTTCTAAGCTCAGTGTGGTAAGCATTCTGGAAAGGAGATAAAAAAAAGAGTAGAAAGTGAAACAGTAGTATTGGAGGAAGGGTACATGCTGAGGTGAGTGTGCTGCTGCAGGGAACCATATTTCCATGCATTTGTCGAGAAAGGAGTTCCCACAGAAGTATCGCATCCTTGCCAAAGGTTTATTTTCCGAACCAGAGGCAGCTTGAACATATACACATCCTCTCATTCGTTCGATTGGGTTGCTATTTCACTCTCTCTTCTTTTAGCGCTGCTCATGGATAAAGCACTGCTTCTTATCATTGATAATGGATTGACATTCATCAATGTCTCGGCTATTCTTTCCCTTCTCTTCCTCCTCTTCCCCCTCATTATTGTTTTGCGGATTCACAAGCGGGTCAAGGATAGCGCGACTCTATGTTCAATTTGTTTACTTCCACAGCGGAATCTCACTCATTGTTCTTGTGACTTTCCATGTTCATACACTTAATGGTCCGTGTATCATCTCAAACCTTTCTCTCCAAGCATTGGGTCTGCCTCTATGTTTCTTTCCCTACCTTAACCACGACTGCGCAAACGTTAATGCAAGCCCCTTCACTCTCATTGTTCGACTCTGAATTAGCACACAAGGCACAAGGGGATGCTTTGTCGATCCCTCCTAACCTTACCTACAAACACAAAAAAAAAAAAAAAATCAAAAATATAAACAAACGTAAACCAAACCCTTTACAATTTTAGGTCTTCCTTTGTACACCAGTACACCGTAGTGTTTGGGACTGTCACGTAATTTAGCATACTGTCAGATCTATCCCGCACAGGCATCGCCTTTTATTTTCTCTCTCGCCGTGCTTTCAATGCTTGTAGGTAGGTAGTGTTTGGTCTGAGATCCCCCTTATTTTTGAACCAGGGTAATCTGTGTCGGATAGAACCCGCAGGAGTAGGGCAATTCTTTGTGAGCGTGCTGGTGGTGTTCGTTCGTTCGAAAGTTCATGGATGGCAATAGGAAAAGGAGGAAAAAGAGAGGGAGAGACACACCTGCTGGAAAACAAAGCCTTTGAGGCGGTGTTGTCGCGTGCAGGTGATGTTTGATCAGTTGCCACTAACTTATGCGTAACGCGAATGCGGCGCGCGCTTTCGAAGCTTGGTCAAAAAGCGTTCGTCTCTCGTCCCAACCAGCCCAACCATTGATTCAGATAATTCACAGTCACGCGTTGTCACGGGACATGACGCGCTACAAAGGGTCCTTGTTCCCCCTTACGCAACTTTTGACCTTTTACTTTTGGGACACACCTTCTTTCACCTTTCTTTTGCTTCTATTCAACTCTCAACAACCCGCCTCCATCACCCAGGACCGACACTTTTTACAACTCTTACAAAAGAAACATATACAAGACATGGCATCCGACGCTGACCAACTTGTTGAAATGGGCTTCCCCAGGAACCGCGTGTAATAACTCCTTCATTAGGCCACATTTGACATGCATGTCTCCAATCACTTCTCTCACGACAATGAGGTGCAATTGAAACTTACATCGCCTTCTCTCTGATATCGCAATATAGTCTCAAGGCACTGAGAGCTACCAAGAACGCAGGACTCCAACCCGCCATGGATTGGTAAGGACACCAAATATGACAGAACAACAACAGTTTCCTTTTTTTTTTTTTTTTTTTTTTGGGTGTCGCTCCCTTGACGACTGCGGCGTCGTCGTCGTCTTGCGATTTTCATTGCATTGAAACTAAGCGTTTTTTTTTTCCATGTTATGCGCTTTTTGTTAGGCTGGTGGAGCACTCAGAGGACCCCGATATCGATGACCCTATCCTCGAACATACCGGAGGCGCGCTCGGCACTGCATCTTCGACCCCTGCCGCTGGTGGCGATGAAGATTCTACAGAGAAAGGTACACTTTCATCATCCAAGGCGGACTTGATATATCAAAGCAACGATGGCCAGGACATTCCCGATTTGATTGCTGAACGTTCCATTGTTTTATTTGTTTGGTAATTTATCTTTAGAGGGTGATGTTATCCAGGATGGCGAACAGACTGCTCAGTCGCTTATCTGCCAGGACTGCCAGATGATTCTCAGAGATGGTAAACATTTCAGGAATGCTTTGACTTGGGGACAGGATACTGTTTGCTATTAGCGTGAAAAAAAAAACCCAAGTGTAATGTCTTTCTGCTCACACGATTGTAACCTATTTCTTTTTTCTCCAGCTGAGGCCGCCCAACGACATGCTATGCGAACGGAGCACGTTAACTTTGCAGAGTCGACCACCGCTATCAAGCCATTGACGTAAGTGGGAGTCTTTTGATTTTGATATTTCGTTGCGGTTTCAACTCTATGCATTTGTGTTTGTTACCCTTCCTAGTTGCGATAAAAACGTCACTCATCCCTTAAACACCGTTGCCTTTTTCAATTGCTACATGAAGCGAGGAGGAGAAACAGGCCAAGCTTGCAGAACTGAAGCAACGCCTCGCAGATAAGCGCGCCGCCAAAGCAGCACAGGACAAGGAAGACCAAAAGACTTCTGAAAAGATCCGTCGTAAGGCCGGTCAGGACTTGACTGAGGTCAAGGCCCGTCTTGAGGAAAAGGAAATGAAGAAGCAGGTCGAGGCCAAGAAGCGTGAGAAAGAACAGGATCGGTTGGCCAAACTGGCGATCAAGGCCAAGATTGATGCGGACAAGGCGGAACGTGCACGGAAGAAGCAGGAGGCTACAACAGGGATCCAACAGGCTGCTGCTGCTGCTACTGCGGTTGCTGCTGCTGAGGCGGCCGCCAAGGCTGGACCTGCCAAGGTTTATACGGAGACTAGGCTGCAGATCCGTCAGCCTGAGGGTCAAGCTCCCATCGTCCAGAGTAAGGATGGTTTTTTTTTCTTCATTTTCTTTTTGTCCGTTGTTGATCCTATACGCGTCGTGGGCGCAATTATCATGCTTGCATACCTCTGTTCTAAATTCTTATTGCTGTTGTCCTATTCCTTCATTCTTGATAATAGCATTCCAAGCGTCAGACAAGCTGAGTGCAGTGTATGAGTTCGTCAGGGGTCACCGTCAGGGCGCATTCAAGTTGATGACGACCTTCCCCAGGAAAGTGCTTGACGGTGACGATCTGGAAAAGACCTTGAACGACCTCCAGCTCGTCCCCTCTGGCGCCTTGGCCGTCACCCTCAACTAGATCTTTGGTGGTTCCGAAAGAGAGACAGGGGAGGATTGGAGGTGTGTTTTTCAGTAGTGTACAAATTCTCGATATAAAATGATGAAACAACTCAAATGCTCGAGGAAAGTGGGATGTGCGGACAAAAAAATGTCACTGTGGGAATGAGACGTTTGTGACGAATGTCAATGAACTTCTTCAGTCCTTCTAAAACCCTCAAAGGCCACACACATCGAAAAGCCACAAGCACGCATGGGATCGTTAAAAAAAATTATGTCTGTATTTCATATGACATTTCGTGAAAGAACAATGAAGAGTTTTTTTTTTGCTACTGAGAAAACAAGCGATCCAAAGCGGCACTCAGTCCATGTTCTCCACGAGTGGGGTTGCTGATTCGTTTTGTCATGTTCGTGCTGGTAGTTGTTGATGTCGATGTATGGTGTTTTTTTGTTTCTGTAAATCATCATTATGAATCGTTGTTGGCGGGGCTGCCGGCAGGTCCTGCAGAAGCTGAAGCGGTAGCAGAGGTCGACGATGCCGCAGAAGGCGCTGAAGCTGAAGCACCAGCAGCGCCAACACCAGCGCCAAGGGACGAGGGCATGGTGCCCTTTCTGGTCATCAACGACTGGAAGAAATTCGAAAGGGCTTCGGTCTGAGGAACGCCAGGTGCGCTTCCGGGCACACCGCCTGCACCAACAGCTCCTGCAGCGCCAGGACGTCCTGCCATAGCTCCCGTAGAGGCCATACCACCCAACGAAGTCGCGGAGGCTGCGGACGCTGGTGGAGAACCCGAGTTGGTCCGTCCTTGCTCCATCATCATCATAAACTTGGCCGCGGCAGATCCACTCTCGCCGGTGAGAGCAGGTCCAATCATTCCCGAGGCGCCGCCATTGACCTTCGTCTTGTTAGATGTGAATCCCTTCAGACGGGCCTCAACATCATATGAATCGTATCCATTCACGCCAGGGCGACCGCCTGCACCTGCACTGCCGACCGAGGACACAGGGATTGTGGGGGGTGGGCTCGATGCATGGTGACTATTGAGCATGGGGGTGTATCCAGATCCAAGAGGTCCAACCACTGGGGGTCCACTGGTAGACCCGTGAGCGCCATGCAATCCTGCAGACGCTGCTCCTCCCATGGACGATCCTGGTGCCACGCTCGAGCGCTCGTTCGAACGCTGTAACGTCTCGAAGAATCTATCCAAGAACACTTGATCGTCCTCAGCTGTGATGATGGGTTGTATCGTAATCGGCTATTATACCAACGAAATTTTGCAATTGTATGATTAGTGGTCGTCCTCTGATGAAATGAGCAGCAAACCTTGCTCTGCTTGCTTGTTCTTGATCAATCGACTTACGGCATGACTGCGTTTTGGGTTAACGATCGTCTCCTCATACACCTTGCGAGCTCCCTCGACCAGGGGTCCATCTGCGGCCTCGCCTTCACCTGTTCCCTTTGCGTCCTTATCCCAACCATCAGCAACGCCCTCACAGTCGAATCCATTCCTCAGCACCTTGATCTTTCCAATCGAATCCCATCCAGCAGGAACCATGACCTGATCACGCTCTACCACCTGAGCTCGCTTCTTGAAGTGAAAGTTCGAGGGCTGCTGAATCTGTGTGTTGTTGAGGGTCGAGGGTGTCAAGAGTCGGTGCAAGAGGTACTGGCGAAGGTTGGCGAAAGTATGAGGGTGGTGAATTGAGGTATAAAACAAACTTGCGCCGTCTATGAGTAAAATCCATAAAAATAAAAACGAGATGAAAGATAGAGTGTTGGCTCAGTCAGTCATTGGAATTGAGGTCGATGAAAATAGCTACCCGGCATACTCTCATCTTGCTCGTTTGTCAATTGCTGCTCCCGTTGATGATTTCGTTCGTCGTAATTGCTCCCTTACATTTTAAGCAGATGGTTCTGAGCGACTGCTGAATATAATCGAATGTCTCCTCCTGATAATCCTGCTCGCGCTCCAAACTGTTGATGTGGTCAGACTTGCGTGTTTACAAGAAAGAAAGAAAAAAAGACGGAAAGTATTAGCACTCAGGAACGTGGCCTCTCCAGTCAAAGCCGACTAAAAGTTTTATCGGCCAATGGCATCTCGACGTCCTGTACCTTTGTGCAGACAATGACAATTGGCACTCCTGTGTTGTTGGTCAGACATCCATCTGTCAAGGGCAGAAGAACTGACTGAGCATCGGTCGAGCCGAGGTTGAACGTCTGGCTCTCGCTGAAGATGGCCGATCCGATAGATGGATGAGGCTGTGGTTCGGTGTACTCCTGAAGGAAACGTGCCACTAAAGTCAAGTAACGAGGAATATAAATGACACGCCTACGTTAGGCCTATTAAGCACATGGAAGTTGTTTGTTGGCATCCTTATTTGCTTGGCCAACCCAAGGCTAAAGTCGCATGTGAAAGTCTCGTCACTTCAAACAAAGCAACTACATTATCCTGCTCTTTTTGCTCGCTTGTCTCTACTCTTTTTTTTTTTTTTTTTTTTTTTTTTTTTTTTTTTTCATACCCCATTCACTAGGCCAAAGAGAGCGATAACAAAAAGTGAAAATGTGACCAGTCAAGGGACCCTCGAAATATCTGACAAGGGCCAACCCAAAGAGTAAGGAGGCACAGACGCTCAAGCAATGAAAAAAGTGGGAAAATGAGAAAGAAAAACAAGGATGACTCCTCCCCCCTTGACCCTATTGTTGCAGAGTCTGCCTTTTTCTTTTTTCGGTCCCTGGAGGACTTGTTTCGCATCCCCAGCATAAAGCACAGACGAATTGTGACGAGATACGTACATTTTTCCTGAAGTTCGTCCATCAATGCCTTGCCCTTGGTCCATGTTGCTGTTGCGACGGCACCTTCCTGACAGATCTGTTGAAGTGCGCCCTCCAAGACTTTGATCCAGCGTTCCAAAGTCTCCATAAACGTCCACGGCTTTGCCCAGTCCAGGACAATCATAATGACAGAGTCAGCAACCGTCTTTGTATTGAGGCAGTACTTGAGCAACGCATGGTAGCTCTTGTGCGATCCTGCGACCTGATAAATGCCCAATCTTGCCACCGTTTCTATTGTAAAAGGCATCGTCGTTTCGAGAAGTAGATTTGGTTTAGAAGAGTAATTAGCAAAAGAAAGTTGACAACTAGCAATTGCCATTCCTTGTTCTCTCTCTGCCTCTCTCGGTCACTTCTTGAAGAGTGTTACTCGTTCTGAATGCTTCCTTTAAATATCTTTGCCCTCGCAATCCTCATTCTCTCGCTTCCTTGTGAAATATCTCTCGTCGTTTATACTTTCTTTGTCGTTGTCCTCGAGCTTGACTTTTTCGTTGTCGTCGTGTAGAAAGTCCTGCAACCAACCCGACTTCAATTTGACTCATCGCGACACCAGCACAGAAGAAGAGAAAAATCAAGTCATTTGCGATGTGTTTTTCCTTGGAATGAAAGCTCGTCGCCACCTTCCACCTTTGAGCTTGTCTTCATCGTCGTCTTGTTGACAATCCTGTTACCAATACCCAGTCCACCCAATACATCAGCGAAGGCAAAAGTCAAAAGTCAAGAGGGTCATGTGAGGCAATGCTTCTACAAGCAAACAAACATAAAAAAGCATACCTTCATTCTCATCGTCCTCGACGTTCCAGAAGGAATAACTTAACGCCAAGTCGTTCTTCTTCTGCGCTCCCGCAAACATATTATCCTCACTCGTGCCAGTTCCCATCTCGACCATGACCGGTGCAGAGCCATTGCCACTATTAGCAACCCCATTCGCTCCTCCTTGATGGTGCCCGTTCACACCTCCAGCACCGGACCCGTCAACACCGTTAGCAAGAGCGTCAGAGGAGGGCTCTGGGAGGGCGGTCTTGAGGAGGTCGATGAGGGTTGATTTGCCTGAATGAGGGTCACCAAGGATGATGACATCTTTTGCGGGGACCAGACGGGAGGATGCGACGGATTTTAGCAGACTGGACCAGACCTCGGTGTTGGCGCTGTTGGGTCCTGCAACTAGTGCTGCTGCCCCTGTGGCGACGGTGCCGTTGGTGGTGGCAGTGGTGGTCCCGTTGGCGTTTTGTGAAGTTGGCTTGTCTGGGCCTGAGCCAGTCGAGTTGGTTGCGGCCATTCCAGTCGGGGTGGGTGAGGTTAGGGTGTTTGGTATGTTTGGTATGAGTATGTGTTGAGGAATGGTTGGGGTGTGAATAAAGTTGTCCTGCGTCCTGTGATCCCTGAAGTGTGTGTATGTGAGTGTTTTATGTGCAAGTTGTCCTGAAGAGTGATGTATAAGAAAGAAAGAGGATCCAAGAAAAAAAAAAAAAAAAGGGACGATGGGACAGGAAGTAAAGAGTGGTTTGATGGGAAAGGGGAAAAGGGAAAAGAGAAAAGAGAAAGGAAAAAAAAAAAGGCACGACAAGAAAAGGAGTCTAATTTTTGTCAAAAAGGCAAGAGGCAAGAGAGGCAAGCGAGGCAAGAGGCAAAGGGAGGCAAAGGGAGGCAAGAGAAGACAAAAAGAAAAATTCTCCTTCAGGACTGTCTGTCACTGCCCCCCTCCTCGTGTCTCGGGGTGAAATGAATGTTGTTGAAAGGGGAAGAGGGGGGGTCTTTTTTTTTTTTTTTTTTTTTTTTTTTTTTTTTTTTTTTTTAAAGGAACAAGCTCCAATCGTCTAGTGACGTGCCTGACCATCGCACAGCTCTTACATGGCCCATACCCATTCCGCCTGCCACCATGTTCATATCATCATACTTTTCTTCATATAGGTGCTTGAATCTAGACAGACAGACCAGAAACTCGGGCCCTTATTTTGCGACCTCCAGGAAAAAACAACAACAACAGAATAACGCCACCAACCCTCAAACCTTGGACATACAGCCGCGGTTTTCAAACAACGATGGCAACTCTTTTATGAACGTGTCCCAATGCTGTCCGGAAGTGACCTTTCTCATATTTTGAACAGTAGTTAATTAGTTCACCGCAACAGTGTAAAACGATACATGCCTAGTGTTCGTACACTCGACAGCCATGTGGTATCGACAAAGAACTCTTCATAAAGAAATGGCACGCGGTTGCTTCTATCGAAATTTTAGTTGTAAACAATTAACATAAGCATATGCCAATCAACTCGGCAAATCGCTATTTCAAAGAATACCATGCCACATCTCTCACGTTTGTTTTGTTGGATTAACCTCGCAAATCCACTTCAACACGTCCATGGCGATGATGACGAAAAGTACAAAGTGCAAACTATTTATTTCAGGTTTCTTTCTATTCATTTTTTTTTCTATTCCGACATCTTGGTGTCCAACAAGTGGTCAAGTCCCAAGAACCGGATGGCGTTTCCACTGAGGAGCTTAGTCTTCTCCTCGTTGGTCAACCAGCGAGCCTCCTCAATCATCTTTCCAGGATGCAGCTCACCCAAGGGGAAGGGATAGTCAGATCCGAGCATAATGTTATCGATACCCATCTTCTTGATCAAAAATTCGAGTGTCTCTTCGTCGTGCACAAGCGAGTCGACCATGATGCGGTTCAAGTATGTCCTATTTTGTGAATTGGCATTGAAACAAAGCATGGATAGGATGAGTAAAGAGCAGGTGTCATTACAAAGTGGACTAGAAAACAACACCATGACCAAAGACAATACGCTTGTCTTTAGAAAGCAAAAAGGACAAAGAGGCGGGGTTTTCTGACTTACATAGGACCATTCTTGGTTCTGGTGGCGCACAGGTCTGGGCGGACCTCGAATCCATGCTGAATGCGACCGACGGTTGCGGGGAAGGAGCCACCTCCGTGGGCAAACGAGACCTTGAGCTTGGGGAAACGCTCAAGAACACCACCCATCACCATGGCACAGATCGAGATGGTGGTCTCACAGGGCATACCAACCAACCAGGGGAACCAGTACTTCTCCATTCTGCCCTTGTTGTCCATGTCCCAAGGGTGTACAAAAACGACGGCGTTGGTTTCCTCGCAGGCAGCCCAGATCGGGTCGAGTTCGGGGGCATCGAGGTTCCAGTCGTTGATGTGGCTTCCAATCTGGATACCGGTCAAGCCAAGCTCTTCACGACAACGCTTCAATTCCTGAACAGCCAGCTCGGGAGCCTGCATAGGGAGCGTTCCGAGACCAACGAAGCGCTTGGGGTCCTCGGCGACGACCTGAGCAATGTGATCGTTCAAGTATCTGGCGAGATCGAGGGTGTGCTCAGGGCGGGCCGCATAGTTGAACATCACTGGGACTGTTGACAGGACCTAATTCATATGGACGTGAAGCAGCCATATATATATAAAAGGTTAGTTAACACAGTCGATTATGCTGTGAACAAGGAAACAACAAAAAAAAATAACAAAATATGAGCTCATCTCTGTTTCCGTCCCGTCATCGAGTGTTCTCGACATTTACCTGGACGTCGACATCAGTGGCATTGCACTCCTTGATGCGCTGCTCGGACGACCAGCAGTTGCATTCG
Source organism: Linnemannia elongata (assembly GCA_036320915.1). Classification (NCBI taxonomy): domain Eukaryota; kingdom Fungi; phylum Mortierellomycota; class Mortierellomycetes; order Mortierellales; family Mortierellaceae; genus Linnemannia; species Linnemannia elongata. The sequence continues at coordinate 360,094 of JAXBDG010000020.1, forward strand.
ATGGTTCTAAAGTTCTTGCCGTCCATCATCATGTTGGCTTTGCCCTAGAAAAGAAGCATTAGAGTGTTTGATCGAGTTGAGTAAGTCGTGTTGTCATTCTGCCAGATAGAGGGAAAGAGAGGGAGAGGGTTTTTTTCCGAGTGTTGTTGTGGTTGTTGAAGAGTGAACTTACGGGTTCAATATGGTCGAGCTGGATCCATGAGCCGTATCCGTACTTTTTCTTCAGGTCAGGCCAGTGCTTAGGGAGGATATGCCTGTTAGGATAGGAAGGATAATCAAGGGAAGAACAATTAGCATAGGATATAATATGACTGGTGGGGGGATGAGTCGGATCAGAGGTAAGGAATGGTGGAAAGGGAGAGAAAGGATAAAAATGACAAGGGAAAGTGAAGGAAGAAGAAAGAATGTTCGTCGTACGTGTGCATGTCGATCTTGAGGAATTGGGTGTTGCGCTCGATACCACGGGCGTCCTTGTCGGCCTGGATAGCGACGGCAACGTCGGCATGGTTCATGCCAGGGGCGGGTCCAGCGGGCTTTTTGTCGTCAGTCATTTTTTGTGTACGTTTTAGGTTATTGCGGCGAAGGAGGGAAAAGGGAAAACAAAGGGGTTGTTTGTTGTTGTTATTGAGGTGAGTAGAGAGTGGAGAGTGGAGAGTGGAGGAGAATGAATGGGTATGAGTGTGAACAGTGGAGTGTGAGAGGAGAATGGAGTGAAGAGAAGTGGAGGGAGTGGAGTTGGAGGGAGAAGAAGGAGAAGGAAAAAAAAAAAAAAAAAACAGACGAAAAATATATGAAGCAGCTTAAGAGGCAGAAGAACTTAAGAGGTAGTAGCGTGGGAGTGTTGAAGGTAAAGGAACGTCGTCTAAGAGAAGAAAGGAACTAAGAGTAATAGAGAGAGAGAGAGAGAGACAAGCCCAGCCTTGTGCTCTCTCTTTCTTTAGCTGCACACACAAGCACAGGGACAGGGTCCAAGGATGTGTGCTGATTGGCTGCTTGAAATGTCCTTGTGACTGCTCGCCTCTTTGCTCTGCTTTTGACCCTACCCTGCTCTGCTGCTGCTCCCCCCTTTTTTATTCTTCTTCCTTTTGTGTGAGTTGTGTGAGGATGATAAACCCCTGAGGCTTAAAAAAAGGATGAGAAAAACTCCCTCTCTCTCTCCCTCTCTCTCTCTCTCTCTCACTGTCCCCTGCTCAGCCGTTGGTTTGTTCTTCTTACTCTCACGCTTGCACTCGTGTTTACACGGGAATGAAGCAACCATTCATGCGCTCATGGTTGCTTACGCCCTTCCCCTTTTCTCCCTCTTGCCCCAATTGATACATGTTTCTTGCTTGTCCTTGTCTTTGACAGAAAAGTTTGAAAGGGTGAGGTAAGATAGCAATTGGCAAGCAAAAGTGTGAAAGAAAAAAAAAAGAAAAAAGAAAAAAGAAGGTTCAATCCCAACCTGCGCTTCCCCTTTGGCCATCCCGCCCATTCGTCTGTCCTACCTCCCATCCACCACCAAAAGTGGACACTGAGAGAGAGTGAGAATAGCACCGCCAGGAGAGAAGAAAGAAGCACTATTTCAGTCACCCTTTTTCGTTATCCTCTCCTCGCAGGACCAGCATCTATATCTCTTTGACTGGCAGGGACCTTTCCTTTCCTTTGCTTACAAGCATCATAGAGAGAGAGAGAAGGAGAAGGAGATAAAGTCTCTTCGTCTCCTCCTTTTGGTTCTTTTTATTTTCTTCACCAAACGAACCAACCCCCCCCCCCCCCCCCTCCTCCTTCTTTGCCTTTTTTCTTTTCCTCTCTCTCTCTCTCTCTTCTCATTCTTTTTCTTCTTCTTTCTTTATCTTCTCCTTCTTTCCTCACAGCCTTTTCCATTCTTCTCACTCTGTTCCTCTCATTCGCTCTTCTACCTTTTTCTTTTCCCCCCTTCATTTCATTGGTCATTCTCCCGTCCTCACACTCACCACTCGAATCACACTCTTGTCCAGCATACACGACAACAATTTTGTAAAAAAAAAAAGCGCTCCTGTCAAATGTCACAACAGCGACAGAACAGCCATGGCACCTCCTCATCCATAGACAACACTCCTTCTGCTGTAACTGGTGCTTCTACTGCAGCTCCCAAACCCCTACTTCGCCCACGCCTCGACAGACCCAACTCCTCTCCCTCCACAACCACCGCCCGTCACAACCACAGCAATAGCAATGCCAGCAATAACAACAGCAACCACTACAGCAACACACATGCCCATAGATCGTCCATATCTTCTCAACCTTTACTCTCCTCTGCCTCCTCGGTCACATCTTCGACTGCAACATCAAGCTCTGGCAGGACCGCGAGACCGGCTAATGCTGTCCTTCCCGGTATGTCGCGTCCAAAGACGGTCTACCAGGCTGTGACTTGGAAGGAGAATCTCGATGCATTCAACCGTCGGCTCCGACGCGGAAGTCTCAGCCTGGATGCAGCTGCACAAGAAGAGGAGCTTGCGAGTCAAGCATTGGCCCAGGCCAGGGCTCAACAAGTCCAGCAGAAGCGACAACAGGCCGATCAGGACTCCCAAGGTAAACAAATAACAAAAAAAAAAAGAGCCGTCCAGAAAGTTCAATCCGCTGGGTTGAATGGGTATCTTCTCTTGGTTAGAGGAGTATCATCTCTTCAGCATCCATATAGTCCCGATCTCATCTTTTTGGCTATTTTCATATCCTGGCCATCACACTTCCAATGCATACCCATGTCAGATCTTGGATGACTTTTATTATCCTTCGTCCGCGTCTCTCTCTCTTGCTCTGACCCTCGTATTGGTTGTTATTTTCTCGCGCCCCCTACCACCCATCCAACCATCTGCCTCTGTTTCTATCTGTCACGTATAACTCTTGCTTTTGTTTGGCTCATCATTTTTTACTTCTCTCAATCTCTTTCATCAGACAACAATAGCACGACAGGCCTCGACGAAGAGGCACATCTTCTCGCAAAGAACAACAATACCCAATCAAAGTTCTTGAATGGTCAAGGAGGTATCGGGACATACGGAGCCACGCAAGGATCATCCGCAATCCCTAATGCCAGGAACAGTCAACCAAGCCTGGACAAGTCGCAGGATCGAGCCGAGCCAGCCTTCCCAACCCTGCTCAACCCAGCCCTTGCCACAACAAAGTCTTCAAAGCTCGGTGTCTTTTCGGGTGTCTTTGTGCCATGCGTCCTCAGTATCTGGGGTATCATTCTGTTCCTGCGTTTCGGTTTCATCATTGCACAAGCCGGCGTCATGGGCACAATGGCCATGTTCATTGTGGGATACGCGATCAACATCTTCACGACGCTCTCACTCAGCGCTATTAGTACCAATGGCACCGTTCGAGGTAACCAGCCTTTGGCTAATTATGTACCACCTCCTGTCACCACGATTTGATCCGTGCTGTGATGCATGATCATAGTTCTCATCGTTCTTTCCATTCAATCTTTTAGGCGGAGGCGTGTACTACCTGCTGAGTAGAAGTCTGGGACCAGAGTTCGGAGGGAGCATTGGACTGATCTATTTCTTGGGCACAGTCATTGGATGCGGTATGAACGTCCTTGGTTTTGTGGAACCCTTGATCTCCAACTTTGGCGAGTCCTCAGGAACCGCCTACCGTGTCTTACCCGAGGGTCCGGTATTGTACCACTGCAACTGCGTGTCTCACCTTGTGTCATGCTTTGAAAGGATTCACCTACACTAGAAGGATTAGTACTCAATAACCACATTTCGAAATGATTTTGTCCTGTAGCTTTGGGGATTCGTCTATGGGACTATCTTGTTAGTCTCCTGTACTCTCGTCTGTCTTGTCGGATCCAAGGTAAACAACTGCAGGCTAACAAAGGCACAGGGAGTCTTTTAAAGATACGATGCAGGGGAAAGCGTGAATATCTCTCCCATCCATTGATCTACTTACTGAATTGGCTAACAAAACACACTGACGTGAACATATTCACCTATTTCAATTTATTCTTAGCTATTTTCTCGTGCTTCGCTGGTCTTGGCCGTCATTATCCTGTTGTCAACCCTATCCATCTTTGTCTCGTTTGCTGTCATGCCGCCATTCACACATCTGGAGCGCAACATCGAGTACACTGGATTTTCTTGGGAGACACTACAGGAGAACATGTGGCCAAAGTTCACAGCAACTAATGGACCTGAGGGACCCAAGGAGAGTTTTGAGACCGTCTTCGGAGTGCTCTTCCCAGCCTGTATCGGCATTCTTGCAGGTATGTGCCTGTCGTTTTGCGCTATTCTATAGCACTGTTGCGAAAAGACGTTTTTGAGCTCAATGACTGACCTGCTTTATACCATATAATTATCAGGCGCATCCATGTCAGGAGATTTAGAGGACCCCAGCAAGTCAATCCCTAAGGGAACTCTCTGGGCTGTCGGATCTACATTTTGCGTCTACACCTGCATCGTCATTTTGATGGGAGGATCCATTTCCCGCAGCACCATGTACACGGATCTCAGCGTGCTCCAGGATGTATGTTCGAAGCAATTTGCCAACCTCGACCCACTTTATGTTTCTGAGTGTTTGACATTCCACGCTCCTAATGCTGATGCGTATTATTTCTGTGATCAAAACCGTGTAGGTATCTGTCTCTCCATTGTTCATTGCTTCAGGAGCACTCGCAGCGTCCGTTTTTGCAACGTTGGGCAGTGTTATCGGCGCGGCCAAAATTCTGCAGGCAATTGCTCGAGACAACTTGCTCCCTCTTCTCGCGGTCTTTGGTCAGGGAACACCCAGGACAGATGAGCCCACTCTTGCCGTCTTGGTGACATACATCCTCTGCCAGTTCTGCCTCTTCTTGACCGACATGAACGCAATCGCCACCTTTGTGTCAATGATCACCCTCCTGACCTTCTTGATCCTCAACCTGGCGTGTTTCCTCCTCAAAATCGGATCAGCACCCAACTTTCGACCCAGCTTCCGATTTTTCCACTGGTGGACAGCCTTTGGAGGTATGGTTCTCTGCGCCCTTGTCATGGGATCGGTGGATCTGGGCAAGAGTCTTCTGAGCGGATTGATGACTGCGGTGTTGTTCATCTGGATCCATTATTGGTCGCCTCCCAAGCGCTGGGGCGATGTGACCCAGAGTTTGATTTACCATCAGGTCCGCAAGTACCTGTTGCGACTCGATTCTCGCAAGGAGCACGTCAAGTTTTGGAGACCTCAGATCCTGCTTCTGGTACACCACCCTCGGTCTGAGTATCACTTGATCCAGTTTTGCAATCATTTGAAAAAAGGCGCGCTCTACGTACTTGGACACGTTATTTTGGGCGACTTGCGGGATGTTCTAGCAGAATACCGGAGGCAGCAGGGGAGCTGGCTCAAGTTTGTCGACGTCCTCCAGATCAAGGCGTTTGTGAATCTGAGCGTCGCAGACAGTGTCAGGATTGGAGCCAGGAACTTATTGATCGGGACAGGACTCGGTGGCATGCGGCCCAACATTGTCGTCATGGGCTCCTTCAACCTTGAACGGTATCTAAGAGACAAAAAGGAGCAGGAGCTTCGACAACAACAACAGCAGTCGCAACAGTTGCTCTCGCCGCGTTTGCCCCAATCACCTCTGGTTGCCCAGAAGGGTGTTTTCCCGACTCTTAGCACCATGAACAACTCCAGCACCCATCACACATTGCTCAACATCCCTGTCAGTCTACCCATCGACAACATTCGTGTGGAAGCGCCCATCAAGATCACGGACTATGTATCTATTATCGAGGATGTGCTCTCCTTGAACAAGGCTGTGGCGATTGGTTATGGCTTCGAGCGACTGGATCTTCCTGAGGAGCACAAGAGTATGTGGAAGATGTTTAGCTTTGGATCAGGTGGACCTTCCTCTCCCTTCTTTTCGTCTTCATCCCGTCCATCGTCGGTCTACAAGCACGGAGAGAGCAGGAAGAAGAAGTACATTGACCTGTGGCCCATGCAGATGTCAATCGCCCCCTTGCAGTGCTATGACGCTGGTCACCAGGCAACACCTTCCTTCCCTGGCAACAAGCGCTTCTCCCGGGACGTGAGCTCCAGTTCTCCTATGACCCCGGGTGCAGGAGCTACATTCACTGACCCTACAGGATCAGGAGCAGCTGGACAAAGCCGGATGGCCGAGGCTAATTTGACTAACTTTGACACCTACACCATGGTCTTGCAGATGGGCTGCATCCTCCACATGGTTCCGCACTGGAAGGAAAACTTTACCCTCCGTGTCATGGTCTTTGTCGAGTACAATGAGGATGTCGAGGAGGAAAAGAAGCGACTGAAGGCACTCTTGGAGAACTTGCGTATCCCGGCCGAGGTCAAGGTGATGTGTCTGGACGGAGGCGATAGCGAGACATACGACCGACTCATCAAGGGAGAAGGCCTGGACGAGTACCCTATTGAGGACATGACCATGGAGTACAACTCGGAGGAATGCAGCGACTCGGAGGAGCTGGAATCGCCTGCTGCACCTGTGGCTCAGAGAGCCACACCCAGGAACATCAATCCACTCTGGCAACAGGAGGCTGCTTTGCACGAGGAGGATGAGGACGAGGAAGGTGTCGCCGGTCAAGAAGCACCACAAATCCACGACGATGGACGTGACTCTTCTCATGAGACTGGCCCTTACTCCAACTTTTCTGGACAGCGCGACCCCATCCGCGCCAAGGATTCGAACTTTGCACAAAGGAACTTTGGATCCCGCGGTCAGAATGTTCCCATCTTCCAGGCCTCAGCCCCACCAGCACAGGTGCCGCAAAGGAGAAGGACTATCTCCCACACAGATCGACCTCCAATTCGCCAACAGAGCCCGCAAGCTCTTCGTGTTCATACTGGAGCTTCTCCAAGGCTACGACAAGGATCTCCACTGGCCATGACCTCTGCACATCCAGGATCCCAGCACTTCGCGTCTAGCAGTTCAGGAAGTGGTGGTGGTGGTCTCCGTCGCCGGAACACGATGGGAGTCGGTCCCACATCGCCTATGGAGGTTCGACTGGGAACATCTGTTCCTTTGGGCGCCTCTATGAGCTTCCGTATTGGGTTGCCTCCCCCACGCCAGTACTTTGACCCCAATGGATCGGACTCTGAGAGCGAGTCGGACTCGATTAGCAGTGAGGACGATGAGGACTATGACCACAACGACGATGATTTGGTCTATGGAAGCGGGTGGCACCACCAGCAACAGCAACAGCAGCAACAACAACAACAACAACAACAACAACAACAACAACAACAACAACAACAACAACAACAACAACAACAACAACAACAACAACAAACGCTACTATCCCCTCGTTTGCATCATCTATCGCCGCATGACCAGAGACAGTTCATTTCCGCAAAGCCTACTCAACACACTCAACAACAGCAAAACACCAACACCAACAACTTGTACAAATCCCTCGCATCACCACCCCAGCATCATACACAGCAGACGCCACTACCACCCACTTCGTCGGCGTTTGCACATACCTCTTTAGGTTCTCAACCAGGCCTTGGCATTGCTTTTGGAAGCCATTCGACTGACAACGAGCAACATGTCCTTGGCCAATCATACAACAACAAAAACAGCAACAACAACAACAATAACCAACAATATGCTACTTCGCCTTCGCAGGACCTAAATCTCTTTGATTCACAACAACGGTTCCAGGACCCACCACCCATGTTGGGAGATACGCCAGAGGTGGCCGTCAACCCTTGGGCGAGCACATCGTCGTCCTTGGTCGATCGTCAGCAGTACCTGTCATCGACTCCGGTTGTGTTGGGACATTCTGGGTCGAGCAGCAGCAATGCATGGAACTCTTCTGGCTTGCTTGCCCCCGAGACAGCTACAGCGGGTGTAGCTCCTTACACGATATCGCCGCCTAATGAGGCTTCGCACCTTACAGCTCCTGCTGCGACCGCCACCGCCGTCGGAGATCCGCACACCTCATCCTCATACTCCAATTCCTCTACCTCGTCGACATCGCCTATCCAGCCTGCAGTCCCCATGTTTGCAGAAGGCCTTCTCCCCATCGACACCACCACAACTCCTCAACAGAACACGCCGCCACTACAGTTTGACCATCTCAACCCAGAAGCGCAACTGATGATCCTGAACGAGTTGATGCGGATCCATTCCTCGGCCGAGACGACTTCTATCGTCTTCACAACGGTCCCGGCGCCCGAAGAAGGGACGTGTCTGAGAGAGGAAAGCTCGTTGGCGTACTTGGAGCAATTGGATCTGTTAATGGAAGGGATTGATATCCCTGTCTTGTTGATCCATGCCAAGAGTTTGACCGTTACCATGACCCTTTAGAAAACGGATCCTTGCCCCCCCCCCCCTTTTTTTTTCGTGCAAGCAAGAGGTGGTTAAAGAGAATAAAGAACATACTATGCATTTATTATAAGTCATAAAAGTAACGCTAAAACTTATTTTAACTGGGATAGTAAGAAGAGAGAAGAGTATGTTTGTGACATGATTTGGCTTGTAAAAAAAAGAAGGAAGTAGGGAGATAAAAGGAGATATGGGAAGGAAAGTGTGTGGGACGGAGAGGGTATTTTAATATCTGTCCTTCCTGGAGAGTGACAGTGCTTTTGCCATCATATCATTGATCATTGATCGTTGTTGAAAAAAATAAATAAATAAAATAAAAATAATAACGCGATTGTCTCATCTGTTCGCGTTCAAGGAATGTAACCAGAGTCTAGCTAGTCTTTTGTCAATCAAACGCGTACAGCATTCAAGGACTGCTTTTTTCCCAAGCACATGAAGGTTAAACCATGGCCTTCTTCCACTTCACACCTTCTCCTTCTCCTTCTCCTTCTCCCGTCATCACCTGCTCGGGATCGTCCTTCGACAACTTTGGAGCTGCTGCACTGTCTGAGGGACTCAAGTCCAACTTAACTCTCATCACTTTAAATATGGGACGCAACTCGATCAGAGACAATGGAGCTCAGGCGCTGTCTGAGGCATGCGGCATTAACTTAACTGTGACCATTAAAGGCATCGTACAGCGACTGCCTATGCCTTAATAAGAGCGACGAAGAGAGAAAAGTATATATATGTTATAGCGATATCAGTCAAGATCCCCTCTGCCTTCTTTCTCACCAACCCCTATCCATACACTTCTGTTTACTCATTTCATTTCCTATCACAATCAGCTTTTAGTAGATTGATAATATATAAGCCTCAATACTATAACCCCTGTCGTCATGGCACAGCTAAATCATATATCTTGCATCTAGGGAGCCTCCTATGGCCTAGCTATAGAAATCTAATGGGTCTCCTAGAAATCAAGGGGGAAATATTTACCCAAGTCAATTCCAATGATCCAAAGCATTTACTTGCAACCTTCATATCTTCTCTCTTTACTGAACTCTCAAATGGTTCGAGCGAATCGCCATATCCAAACAATCTCAACGGGTATTTTATAGGAATACAGAGCCAGAATAAAAAGAAGACCAAAAAAAAACTCTACTTCAATTGCTCCTAGGGAACGTAGGCGAGCAGAACAGGCATAGATAGGTCCAAGCAAAGTTCAGGGCTTGCAGTTTGTGTGTGGTGCCTGGAAAGGGACGGAAAGAAGAGAAAAGACAAAATTGCTAATGTAGAAAACTCATTTGCGGATCGATTGGCATCCTTTGCAAGGGTAGTATATTTATTTGCAGCCACTAATACAAGTTGCACCAGCCATGCAGATTGTGGCAATACAGAATCCTTCCTCGGCTATCCAAGTACTGTGTTGGACGAATGATCACCTCCAATGCTTCCCTGTTTTCTTCTTTTCGTCTCCCTCCGCCAGTGAAGCCGCAGATATTATCTAGTTGGGTTCACATGCGCAGCGATGAGCATACTGTATAGTAAAATAAGGAGGCGGAGCAGATTTAGAACAGCATTGAAAAAAAAAAAAAAAAAAAAGAAATGGAGTATGGGGCGAAGAGAAATAAAGTTTTGTGGCGTCAACTATATGTCGCAACTGTACGTTTTGGTAATCCCATCCCATTCTTTCTCATTCCATTCCACCATTCCTCTCAATCTAGCCCCTTCCTCCTCATCCCATTCCACCCTTCTTGTCATCAATAACACCATCAATCCTGTCACACATGTCATCCTCCTCCTCTTGTAAGACCAGGATGCTCCAGACACATCCTCTCGATCTACACGAGATTCGGTCCAGAATTGCCGGCAGTCTTGGCCTTAAAGACCTCGCGTCCTGTGCGCGTGTGAGTCAGGATTGGAACGACTCATTTACACCGCTACTATACAACTCTGTCGTGCTGTCGAAACATGACCTCAGCATGGAGTCTGTCGAGAGAAACAAGCATCTCATAAAACACCTGACGATTAAGAAGCCTACCTATAGAGACCTATTGACATCTGTAGAATACAAAGTAATTTCCAGCATTATGGCCAACTCGACTCTCACCACCTTGAGCATGCGCAACAATTGGATAGGGGAGAACGGATCTGTGGCGCTGTCTGAGGCACTCAAGACCAACTCGACCTTGACCACCTTGGACTTGTACAATAACTTGATCGGAATCAACGGAGCTGTGGCGCTGTCTGAGGCACTCAAGACCAACTCGACTCTCACCACTTTGTGCTTGAGCTACAACCCGATCGAAACCAATGGAGCTGCGGCACTGTCAGACGCACTCAAGACCAACTCGACTCTCACTACTTTGGATTTGGACAGCTCGATTGGGGAGAACGGAGCTGTAGCGCTGTGTGAGTCGCTTAAGACCAACTCGACTCTCACCACTTTGAACTTGCAAGACAACTTGATCGGGGACAACGGAGCAGTGGCGCTGTCTGAGGCACTCAAGACCAACTCGACCTTGACTACTTTGGACTTGTACAACAACTCGATCGGAGTCAACGGAGCTGTGGCGCTATCAGAGGCACTCAAGACCAACTCGACTCTCGCCACTTTGGACTTGTGGTGGAACTCGATCGGAGACAATGGAGCTGTTGCTCTGTCTGAGGCACTCAAGATCAACTCAACTCTCACCACTTTGGGCTTGAGCTACAACTCGATCGGGGACAATGGAGCTGTTGCACTATCTAAAGCACTCAAGACCAACTCGACTCTCATCACTTTGAACTTGCACGACAACTCGATCGGGGAGAACGGAGCTGTAGCGCTGTGTGAGTCGCTTAAGACCAACTCGACTCTCACCACTTTGAACTTGCACGACAACTCGATCGGGGAGAACGGAGCTGTAGCGCTGTGTGAGTCGCTTAAGACCAACTCGACTCTCACCACTTTGAACTTGCACGACAACTCGATCGGGGAGAACGGAGCTGTGGCGCTGTCAGAGGCACTCAAGTCCAACTCAACTCTCACCACTTTAATTATGTCAAGCAACTTGATCGGAGACAATGGAGCTGTTGCACTGTCTGAGGCACTCAAGTCCAACTCAACTCTCACCAATTTGGATATGGGACGCAACTCGATCGGAGGCAATGGAGCTCAGGCGCTGTCTGAGGCATGCAACGTTAACTTGACTGTGACCATTAAAGGCATCGTACTTTAGCGACTGTCTATGCCTTAATAAGAGTGATGAAGAGTGAAAGTATATATATTTTATAGCGATATCAGTCAAGATCCCCCCTACCTTCTTTCTCACCAACCCCTATCTATACACTTCTGTCTACTCATTTCATTTCCTATCACAATCAGCTTTTAGTAGATTGCTAATGCATTAGCCTTAATACTATAACCCCTGTCGTCATGGCACAGCTAAATCATATATCTTGTATCTAGGGAGCCTCCTATGGCCTAGCTATAGGAATCTAATGGGTCTCCTAGAAATCAAGGGGGAAATATTTACCCAAGTCAATTCCAATGATCCAAAATATTTACTTGTATTATTCATATCCTCTCTCTTTACTGAATTGTCATATGTTTCGAGCGAATCGCCATATCCAAACAATCTCAACGGGTATTTTATAGGAATACAGAGCCAGAATAAAAAGAAGTCCAAAAAAAATACTCTACTTCAATTGCTCCTAAGGAACGCGAGCGAGCAGCAGGTCAAAGGAAAGTTAAGGGCTTACAGTTTGTGTGTGGTGCCTGGGAAGGGATGGAAAGGAGAGAAAAGAAAAAGTTGCTACTGTAGAAAAAACTCATTGGCGGATTAATTGGCATCCTTTGCAAAGGTAGTATATTTATTTACAGCCACTAATACAAGTTGCACCAGCCATACAGATTGTAGCAATACACAATCTTTCCTCCGCTATCCAAATACTGTGTTGGACGAATGAACACCTCCAATGCTTCCCTGTTTTGTTCTTTTCATCTCCCTCCGCCAGTGAAGCCGCAGATATTATCTAGTTGGGTTCACATGCGCAGCGATGAGAATACTGTATAGTAAAATACGGAGGCGGAGTAGATTTAGAACAGCATTAAAAAAAAAAAAAAAAAAATGGAGTGTGGGGGCGAAGAGAAATAAAGATTTGTGGCGTGAACTGTATGTCCCAACTGTACGTTTTGGTAATCCCATCCCATTCTTTTTCTCATCCCATTCCATCCTTCCTCCCACTCAGACCATTCCTCCTCATCCCATTCTACCCTTCTTGTCATCAATAACACCATCAATCCTGTCACACATGTCATCTTCCTCCTCTTGTAAGACCGGGATGTTCCAGACACATCCTCTCGATCTACACGAGATTCGGTCCAGAATTGCCAGCAGTCTTGGCCTTAAAGACCTCGCGTCCTGTGCGCGTGTGAGTCAGGATTGGAACGACTCATTTACACCGCTACTATACAACTCTGTCGTGCTGTCGAAACATGACCTCAGCATGGAATCTATCGAGAGAAACAAGCATCTTATAAAACACCTGACGATTAAGAGGACTCCCTATGGAGAACTATGGACATCTGTAGAATACAAAGTAATTTCCAGCATTATGACCGACTCGACCCTCACCACCTTCGGCTTATGGGAAAACTGGATCGGAGAGAAGGGGGCTGTAGCGCTGTCAGAGGCACTCAAGACAAACTCGACCTTGACCACCTTGGACTTATCGAACAATTCGATCGGAATCAAAGGAGCTGTTGCACTATCAGAAGCACTCAAGACCAACTCGACTCTCACCACTTTGGATTTAACGGACAACTCGATCGGAGACAGCGGAGTTGTGGCGCTGTGTGAGCCACTCAAGACCAGCTCCACCCTGACTACTTTGAACTTGAACTACAATTTGATCAGAATCAACGGAGCTGTAGCGCTGTCTGAGTCACTCAAGACCAACTCGACTCTCACCACTTTGAACTTGTGGTGCAACGGGATCGGGGACAAAGGAGCTGTAGCCCTGTCAGAGGCACTCAAGACCAATTCGACCCTGACTACTTTGAACTTGAACAGGAACTTGATCGATGAGAACGGAGCTGTAGCACTGTGTGAGTCGCTCAAGACCAACTCGACTCTCACCACTTTGAACTTGTACGACAACTCGATCGGAGACAACGGAGCTGTGGCGTTGTCTGAGGCACTCAAGACCAACTCAACTCTCACCACTTTGGACTTGTGTCAGAACTTGATCGGATCCAACGGAGCCGAGGCACTGTCGGAGACACTCAAGTCCAACTCGACTCTCACCACTTTAAATATGGAATTCAACCCGATCGGAGACAATGGAGCTGTTGCACTGTCTGAGGCACTCAAAATCAACTCAACTCTCACCACTCTAAATTTGAGACGCAACTCGATCGGAGGCAATGGAGCTCAGGCGCTGTCTGAGGCATGCAACGTTAACTTGACTGTGACCATTAAAGGCATCGTACTTTAGCGACTGTCTATGCCATTTTAAGAGTGACGAAGAGTGAAAGTATATATATATTTTATAGCGATATCAGTCAAGATCCCCCCTACCTTTTTTTTCGCCAATTCCTATCCACACACTTCTGTTTACTTATTGCATTCCCTAGCATAATGAACTTTTAGTAGTATTATTAATAGGTACATTTCTTGTTCTTCCCTTGTCCCTCTTTCGTTCTTGTCCTGGCCTCAAACATTTAAATTCCCTGCCTTGCAGTCGCTTATTTTTCTTCTTGTCGTGCAGTAAAATAAGGTACTCAGCACAAACGATCATTCTTTTGCGAGTTCGACTTATTTTGATATCCTCATCCCCACCATTGCATTCATCCTGCAGATCTCTGTCTTTCTATCATTCTTATGCTCATTCTTGATGCCCTTGTCGAATCCACACTCGCTCTGGAAATGACGTCAATTTCATCTGATTTCTGAATTGCGTTATTGTTCAACTATGTCGAAATGAGAATCAGCCGACTCGTCAAGCTCGCCATGGCCGATCAATTCTTGGTGTATCGTCCACAGTTTCGGACCACCTCCCTCATGCGTCTAGGCAAGCTCTGGTATACATCATGCAGATAGTCCTCCTGGAGAGTTGCCCAAATATCCTGCACGCGTTCCCAGAGGTCGTCCATGCTTCTTGGCGCCAGCTCTTGTAGCGAGTATGTGCATGATATAGCCACAGACATGCTCGTTGACTTATCGTTGAATATGAAACAACGCGCACAGAACAAAAGGATGTCCTGGTTTTGTAATTACATGGTGCGGAAGGTCAAAAAAAAAAAAGGTAAGTCTAAATTCCTCAACCTGACCATTTGCAGCAAGAGTTTTTCGTATTCGTTGAAGGAGAGCACATATTGCGACTTTTGCAAAAGGATTACAGCTTTGAGTGTAGCGTCGGGAACTCTTCTACTATTGGCCATGTTCTTTTTTTGATATGACTCCAGGCCATGGACGACTGTCGCCACGGAGGTCATATGCAAATAGCTTTTACCTTTACGGATTGATAGGAGGTGTAGCAAGGGATCAACAGCGGTTTCCTTGCTATGGGTTCGATTGGCACAAAAACCGGACGCAAGTGATTCCACCTCGGAGGGGCTTGCGGATGCTGGGGTGAGATGCACAAAAAATCGAGAGTTGGGAACTCGAGTCCTTGGAGCCGTCTTTGTATGTTTTTTTTTTCCTGACAGCAAGAGATGGTTTCATCATGCTTGTGCTTTAAGGATTCATCATAGCTAGGAACTCAACTTTAATTAAGACTTCTGTTTATAACCACTTTTTATTTTGTTCATCTCTTTATGGGTCATGCGAAGAGAAGCTGAGCGAGGCAAACAAGGCACAGGAACACAAAGGAAATACGATGATGTTGGGGGGGGAGTGAACCTTCGAAAAATGCATTAGAAGCGCCGTAAACGTTTTCGTAACATTAAAGGACAGCAAATATCATCTGGGGTAAAAGGGGTTTCATGCTTGCAAGTAAGGACCATACGATGGTGCTAAATAGAGAAAAAAAAAAAAGTCGAACATATTTTTTATTTGTTGCTGCTGTGGTGTTTCCTTTGTATTTGTTTTTTTTGCTGGCTCAAAAGCGACAGAAAGAAGAAAAAAAGAAATGTACGAAAAAAAAAAAAGAAGTGCTGAAAAAAAAACAAGAAAAAGCAAACAAAGAAAGAAAGAAATTGTTGAATTGTTTTTTGAAGAGTGATAAAAGTGGGTATGGTACAGATTTGGACGCGGACGGGGCAATTATGGGTTTTCTTTTGGTGTGTGCATGTTTTTTGGAAAAGTACTGAGCCGTAGAGGGTGCAAAGGCAATCAATGAAAGGCAGAAGGTAAGGGAGGAGAGACGACGACAAAACTGCCGAGTGGATCACAGCGCTCAGTCTTGAAGAATTGAATAATCCCGATGTCCTGCTTGACGACCTGTGCAGAGTGCCAGGCAGCTTCACGGCTTCTCAACACCATCATTGCTCCTTTATTGACATGTGTCCTTGTGAGTGGTGATGGTGGTGGTGTCCGTTCTGGGCTGCTGCTGCTTGGGCTGCTTGAGCAGCCTGCTGGGCCTTCTTGAGCCGGATGCAGTCCTCCAGATGTTCGCCTCTGTACTTTGTCAAATATCCACCGCCTTCCTTCTCCGTCACCGTCTTGTTCACCTGTTGCAAGGAAAAAAAGAAAGAAAGGCCGGGATGTCAATTGCCATAGCTTCATACGCCAGCTCGATGACGCGAGGCAATTGCGATAGGAACAATGGCAGCTAGCAAGTGCCATATAAAGCCCAGAGCAAGGAAACTTACAGTGCAACCGGCAGGGCTGTTAGAACACTTGTAATAAATACTTTTGCATCCAGTCTTCTTCTGCGTCGTGTTGCCGTTATTCTTCCACAAGTAAGGATCAATATGCGGCTCGGGCGAGTCAACAATCTTGTTCACAGGCTGCATCTCACGACGCTTTCGTTTCCTCTTGTACTCTGATCCTGCGCCCGAGTCCTGAACGCCTCCCATCGAGGATATAGAAGAAGAAGTCCGGTGATGTCCCTTTGTTGTCGTTGTCGTAGTTGTGCTACCAGAATGGTCATGTTGAGAACCACTGTTGCCAGAAACGGACGCCATATCGGAAAACTCGAGGGTGAGTGACGTCTCGCCATTGCCTCCAACGTTGTTGTGCATGCTCAGTGCAGATCCTGGTCGACTCGACATGCCCATGCCTGTGACGGGGTGGTTTTCATAATCGTCTTCCGAGTCTTCATCTATTCCAGATATGAACGTGAGAAAAAAAAATGCAAGATGTGAGTGAGTTGAGTACGAAGTAGTGGATTACAAAAGTGAGATAAATAAAAATAAGGGCCGAGCGGCGAGATGGATTTGCGTTGTTGGTTAAACATCAGCTCCTATTGCCTAAATTGACTTCAGTCGAGCAGTCCAGTCCAAAATCTGCAAAAAGGACGTCTGAGCGCCAAAAAAAAAAAAAAAAAAAAAGAGTTGCGCCTTTTTTTTTTCTCTCTTTAGTGGTGTTGTGTGGTTAAAGAATGGGTCGCTTGTTCACTTTCGAGAGCATTCTGTCTCTCCTTTTGATGAAGTTTCCAGATAGCTGTTGATCGATTATGTTGCCTTTTTTTTTTGTTGTCCGAATTGTCCTGAGGTAAGTGTTGCTGTCGTGTGTGGGTAGAGGTTTACTCCGTTTCATATGTCAATTGAGCAAGCAACAAATATCGTCATGAACAATGTGAAAAAAAAAAAAAAAAATACAAACGGCGAAAATGTGATAAATAGAAAAAACAGAGCAATAGTAAACGGATGTTCAGCCTCGTGTGAAAAAAATACATATAGGTTGTCGAGGTAACAAAAAAGAATGGATTTTGATAAGAGGATCAATTGGAGCATGGTGCGTGTGTCATGGTGTGACAAAGGGAAAAAAATGGCCATGGTAGTGTGGCAACGAGACAAGAGGAAAGGAGAGGAAAGGAAAGAAAAAAAATAGTAACAACAAACCTAACCAAAGGTCACACGCAAAACCCCAAAAGAAAACAAAAAACACTAGACAAACAAGAAAAAGAAAACCTTGCTTACCACTGTCGTCGTCCACGGTCCTCATAGAGGCAGAGCTTTCGTTCCTGGGCCGTCCTGCGACAAGACGCTGCTCTGTTACGGTGGTCTGAGCTTGGCCGATGTGTGAGAGTGAATTGGTCCTCCGGATGGCACCATGGTGGTGGAGACTAGGCAGCGTATTCTGCGATCCAAACGACTGGTGGGAATAAGGGTTGTTGCTGGCAAACTGTGGTGGGGGTGGTGGGGATGACTGGTGGTAATGCATTGACTGTTGGTGTTGTTGTTGCCCCTGGTATTGGTACTGTTGAGGGCTTTGCAGTCCTGATGTCTGCTGGTGTGGGTGTTGCTGCTGCTGTTGTCCAAAGCCGTCGGAGCTATTCATGCTTCCAAGCATGGACGACATGCCGCCAAGCTGTCCAACCGAATTGGGCGTGATAGATGAGAGCGATTGCGACCGCATATGATGGACCTCGCCCGCAAAGGTAACCGACCGCTTGCGTGCCAGGCTCGGGTCCATGTACTGGCCAAAACCGGACGGGTTGCCGCCCATGGTCTGTCCCATCATCGACTGCGTGCCATGGGTTATCCCTCCCATACCCATGCCAAAGGGATTCGGCATTTGTGTCTGGGCGTACAAGGATGGAAGTCCCGCGGAACTCGTTCCAGCCGCTGACGAAGACCCACCCATGGCGAGGATGCCTGCCGATCCCTGTGCTGACGTCCCTTGTCCCTGTCCTCCTGCTCCTTGGGCGCCTGGGTTGCCTGGGTTGGCGCCAGGGGTCGAAAAGCCGCCAAACATACCGTGTTGACCATAACCACCGCCACTGCCGCCGCCCTCTTCCATGAATCGCTTTGCTGTCATGCCCATCATTCCTGGCATGTTGCCAGGAATTCCACCGAGGGCCTCGTAGCCGACCATGAATCCCAATCCTCGATTCTCGCCTCTCATGATCAGATCCATCATCCGGTAGCGGGCCTCTTCTGCCCAGCGACGATCCTCCTCTGTCTTGGACGCAATGATGAGTTTGAGGAGGTCAGGCTGGTTGGCAAACTTTGCCAGAATCGTATCGAGGTCGGGGCTCTGCGGGGGGAGGATGGGCAGGGGCGGCTGTCCTGAAGCTCCGGCCGACTGAGGAGAGGGCAAGAGGTAGGCTGAGGGTCCTTGCAAGGACATCATGGCCGTATTGATCGCGCCAGGGTTTCCACCGCCGCTGCCCGAGGATTGCATTGGCATTGACATGCCACCCATACCGAGCTGGTGTTGCTGGTGTTGTTGCTGATGTTGTTGTTGCTGTTGGTTTTGGTATTGCTGGATAATCATCTGTCGATTGCCGGTCGGGTTTGAGTTAGCAGACGTGTTGGCGGCGGTTGCAGCAGCCAGGGCGGGGGATGGCATTGGCAGGAGCGAGGTAGGGTGACCCTGTGGACTTTGCAACGCGTTGGATGAGGGCACTCCAGCATTGGACAAGATATGTGGGTCATTGTCGCCATGGATGGGCGACTGGGCGTCATTTGAGTGACTAGGCGAAGGATGCTCTATGTGGTTGTTGGTGTTGTTTGAACTATTATTGTTGCTGTTGGTGGGGCTGAGGGCATGGTCAAGACTGATATGGGAAGAGTGTTGTTGTTCAGGCGATTGCTGTTGGTGAGGAGAAGTAGGTGATTGCTGAGGAGAAAGTTGTTGTTGTTGTTGTGGTTGATGGGAAGGTGAGGTTAGGTCTGGGGTGTGTTGCTGTTGTTGTTGCTGTAGTTGAGGCGAGAGCTGCTGAGGTGCCTGGGCCTGTGCCTGGGACGGGGAAGGATAGTGGTGGTATCCATACTGGGCCGAGTTCATGGCTGGTTAGTGTGGATAGGGTGTATGGTAAGGTATCTGGTAATCGGGCAATTGGAACAGGTACAGACAGGTAAAGGTAAAAAAAAAAAAAAAAAGTCTCCTTGGAATAAGGTCGTAACCCGGGGCAATAAGTAGGAAGGGAGGACGAAGGTCAACGGGAAGAAAAAAAAAAGTGCTGAATGGGAAGAAGGAAGTGGGAAGGAAGGGGGAGGTGCAAGTGAGCAATGGGGATTATATAATGACCTTTGGTTTAAGAAAAACACACAGACACAAAACACAAGAAAGGAGAGGATGGGTGAGTGAAGGAAGAAAGTGACAGAAAGGATGAAGGTGAAGGAAAGAAGAAAAGAAAAGAGAGGATGAGGAAAGTGATGATGACTCTTTCACTTTTCTTTTTTTTTTCTTTTTTTTTTTCCTGTTGCACCTGTCCTCTTTGTTTTCAGTCAACCAGTCGACCCTTCACCCTCGAACACACCCTTCTTTGAAGCAGCCAAGCAACCAAGTAAAGCAAAGCAAAACAGGCAGCAAACCCCTTCTTCTACTTCTTCTTCTTCTTCTTCTACCCCGTGTATATGTGTACGGATGTGTATGGATGTGGATGTATGTGGATGTGTGTGTGTGGATGTGTGTGTGTGTGTTACTCATGCACCTGGCATGGAACCCAAAACGTAAACAAAACGGTCAACAGCGATAGTGAACACCTCACCCATCCCGGCTGACCCCTCGCTCTCTCTCTTTTATCCAATGGTTTGTACATACCCTGGGTCTCGCACCCCTTTTGGGTCCTATTCCCCCCTCCATGGTCAAACTCTTAAAACGAACAAAAAAACGCATCGCCCATGAACAAAACAAAACAAAAGGGCCAAAGCCATCTCCATGCGAACTACAAAAAAGAGCTCAGAGGAATGGTTGAGCGCAAAAACTCTTTGGCCAACGGGCTCGGAATACCCCATGGACCCATTGCCCATTCCCAGCAAGCAATGCGATGCCCTCTTTTTTTTTTTTTTTTTTTTTTCTTCCCCTTGTTTTCTTCCCTCTCTCTGTATGCTGCTACTGCACACTGCGCTAAGGAGTACCCATGGCTGTGAGATGTTGAGAGCACAAAAACTTGTCGGACTCTCTCTCTCTCTCTCTCTCTCGCTCTCTCTCTTTTTTCTCCCCTATTTTCCAACTAAAAAAAAAAATCCATTCTACTCCGCGACATGAAAAAAAAAGCCAACCCAGTTTTTTGTGGCAGACACTCACCGCTACCACCATCATCATCCATCCACCCTTTCTTTTACTCGTTCATCAATAAAAAGGCATCATCATGAGAAGAAAGAAGTAATAAGTAGGTTACTCCTTTAGGGTTTCGTTTGCATTTCGACAATACTAATAAACCCCCTCCCCTCTTTTCAAACAAACAAATAACAAGCAGGGCCTGTCAAGGGATCAAATATTGTAGAAAAGGAGAGGTACAAAGAGTTAACTATTTCGGAGTCGAGAAAAAAAATAGGAAAAAATAAGAGAGTGAAAGAGAGAGAAAAGTGAGAACGTTGATAGTGAACCCTTGTTTCAACGATGCTCTCCCTTTTCCTCTTTTCCTCTTTTCTCATCTCACTTGAGTCTTCGTATGAGGATGACTTTCTGTGGCTCTCATCTTCGTCATCATCACCATCATCATCATCATATCGCAAATAACAAAAAGGGAGAACCCAGTCAAGAAAGACAACGACAGAGAGAGAAAAGAAAGATGATTAGCGAATTGGTTGAATTGCTATTGTTGTTGGGCTGCTCTAGACTGCGCTATTTGATCTCCCTCTTTCTTGAAGGACAACTAGTCCTGACTCCTGAGAGATTGATCGATCGTTGGCTCACTTTACGAAGAGAAAGAGTGTCGAGGGAGAAAAAAAATGCGGCTTTGCTGTTGTTGTTATTGTTGTTGTTGTTGTTGCTGCTGTTGTGTTTCCTGCACCCCTTGGGCGTGAATGAGGTAGATGGGAAAAAAAGAGTGATGACATGGAGCTACAAGATAGCTGTGGTAGTGCACCTATGGTCAACAAACAACAGAACAAACAGATAGAAAAAAAAAACATGCAGGAATAGAAAACTTGGCGCATGGGGCGTTTTGTTTGTTTTGTTTTGTTTGTTTTGTTTTGCCTTTTCTTTGTGTTTTGCTCATGCATAAAAGAAGGAAAAGTGGCAATCAAGGAAAGCAAACTTTTGCTTTGTTAGGCTTATTTTTATCCCTGCTTACATGACATGACACACATACAACCACAACCCCTACCTCCCTTTCCACCTACAACCCCAAAGAACGTCGTGTTTTGTGCGCTTGCCTTTTTTTTTTTTGTTTATCTCATGCGAATGGTTGATCTGTTCCTTGGTGAGCCATTTCTGCTCTATCGTTTCTTAAGACACTTTTCAGCCCCCCTGTCTACTCCTCGGAGAGTAGAATGGGAAAGAAGTAAAGGTCGCGTCGAGTGGCTCGTCCTTCATTGGCCAGCGATCACCATCATAGTCTGAGACAAACAAAGTCATCAACCACTTGGCTGACGATTATTTCAGGAACGGGAAAGAGGGGATATTCTTTTCTTTGCGGTGAGTGTCTGGTGATCGTGAAGGACGTGAGAGAGATGAACGACAATTCATATCTGTCATTCGTCGAACGATAAAAGAAGTTCATCTTTCCATCTCATTCCTCAACCTTGTTATTGCGTTTTGTCTGTCAGGTAGAATTATGAATAAAATACACACACAGAAAAAGAGACGGTCCTTTCTTGTCAAGATGAGATCGAGTTTTCTTTGTTGTTGCTTTGGTATTTTTTTTTTTTTTCGCAAAAAGGTACCACATAACATCTGGATAGACCAACACGTGGCTCACTGATAGAGGCAAAAGAGAAAAATTATCTACGGGAACCAACAGTTAAGGTTCCCTTTTGCCAGTGGTCTTTGACTTGACTCCAATCGTGGTGTCAATCGCCTTTTGCCACAACGCATACTCCTTCTCGCGTTCTAAGTTGTGAGTGCATAAAAATAGCAAGTAAAAAGAAGAAAAAGAAACAGTAATGAAGAGGAGAGTTAAATATTTGAACAGTAACCATCGTCATCATCTTGCATCTTCAATGTGATATCCTCACGTTCCACTCCCCCGTTCCCATTTTGTATTAGCCTTTCCCGCCCCTTTTCACTCTTCTGTGACATGATAATAGTAGAAAGACATAGTGACCAGTTGGGTCAAATCGTTACCTTCGTCATTGATCTTTGGGGTAAAGATCTGAAGGACTTCCTTGGATTCACGAGCCCGCTCTGCGAATGCCTTGAAGCCTCCTTTCCAGATACCAATACCCAAATGGACACCGGCTGCTGTGGCTGCGCCCAACGCAGTACTCTCACGCATTTGGGGTCTTGCCACTTCCAGCCCCAAGATGTTGGACTGCAACTGCATGCAGAGATCACTGTTCGAGAGTCCACCATCCACACGGAGTGTTGCCAATGGATGTCCAGAGTCAGCATTCATCGCATCCAGAATCTATTCGTTGAAAGGAGTAAAAAAAAAAAAAAAAAAAGACTAAAGCGTGAGTACTATGATAGATTATAAGACATGTCGAGGAGGATGATTACACAAGAATACCAAAAAAAAAAAAAAAAAAAAAAAAAAAAAAAAAAAAAAAAAAAAGCAAGCAAACTTACGGCACGAGTCTGGAAACAGGTGGCTTCCAAGGTGGCTCTTGCGAGATGGTGCTTGGTGGTGTGTTGCGAGATACCAACAATACTTCCACGAACATCAGGTCTCCAGTAGGGCGCAAAGAGACCCGAGAATGCTGTCACAAACACAACTCCTCCGTTGCTGTCAACCTGTGCGGCCAAGTCGTTGATCTCCTCAGCCGAACGAATGATGCCCATGTTATCTCTCAGCCATTTGACAGCCGATCCAGCCACAGCAATCGATCCCTCAAGTGCATACGCCGCAGGCTCGCCCTCAAACTGGTATCCGACCGTCGTTAACAATCCATTGTTGGAGGGGGTGATCTTTGATCCGGTGTTGAACAGCATGAAACATCCTGTTCCATAGGTGTTCTTGGCCTCTCCGACCTGGAAGCAATGCTGACCGACCAAGGCCGCATGCTGGTCTCCCAAACATCCTGCAATGGGCACATCCTGAAGTTGTTCGAGAGCTGGATGCTGGACTTTTCCGAAGAGGGTCGACGAGGGCTTGATTTCGGGCAGGATATCGGCGTTAATGCCAAAGAACTTGAGAGCTTCCTCGCTCCATTGCAATGTCTTAATATCCATCAACATGGTGCGGCTGGCATTGGTGACATCCGTCACGTGAACTCCGCCTTCTTTTCCTCCCGTGAGGTTCTAAAG
Organism: Linnemannia elongata; assembly: GCA_036320915.1. Lineage (NCBI taxonomy): Eukaryota > Fungi > Mortierellomycota > Mortierellomycetes > Mortierellales > Mortierellaceae > Linnemannia > Linnemannia elongata. Next base: position 383,611 of record JAXBDG010000020.1, read on the forward strand.
CGAAAAACAAGACGTCGACCAATGTTAGGAAACACGAGGAAGAAAGGCAAGTTATCCAATATCAAGAGATGCGAAAAAAAAGGCTTTGTTCAACGTCAAGAAACACGAACGAAACAAGACGATATCCAACGTCAAGAAAAACTTCGGTCGCTGTCTTTTAGGTCGCATTGCAACGCAACTGGTAACGTTCCAAACAAATATAGGCAAAATATGCAAAAACACAGAGTACTACTTACATAGATGAGCCAAGAGTCGACGGTACCAAACATCAGGTTTCCATTATCATGTGCCTCCTTGACCTCGGAAGAGTTCTCGAGCAACCATTTCAACTTGACGGCACTAAAGTACGTAGTCAGGGGCAATCCGCAAGTGTCCTGCATGCATTAAAATCGTCCAGTTTTGTAAAAGGAGGAGAGGGAAGGAGAGGGTTGGTTATATTGTTAGTGCAAACATTTTCGCACGAGAATTAAATTAGCATGATATACATGATTGGTGTATATGTGGGCGTGTGATGTTAGACTGACCTTGAGGGCGTCAGTTCCCTTCTCTGAAGATTCACAGAGTTTAGTGACAACATCCTGAGTTCTGGTGTCAGACCAGACAATGGCATTGTGGAGAGGCTTTCCTGTCGTCCTGTCCCAAACAACGGCCGTTTCTCTCTGGTTGGTAATGCCAATTCCTATACAACATCAGCAAGGCAGAAACCACGTTAGGCAAACGACTTTTTTTTTTTTTTTTTTTTTTTTTTTTTTTTTTTTTTTTTTTTTTTTTTTTCCCACAGCCTTTCCCATGTGAAGGAAACCTGACACAGCCAATAAAAAGGAGGAACGACGGACATTCAAAATTCCAAGCAGAAACAAAACACTCACCCCTCAAGTTCTTAACATCATTTCCTTGAAGCTCAAACTTGCGAAGGGCACCTTCGATACAGGCGGTAACGCTTCCCAGGATATCCATTGGGTCATGCTCCACCCATCTAATCTCCACCCAAGTTATCAATGACAACAACAAAAAAATATAAAAAAAATAGAGAGTTAGGGTTCGAGTGTTGGAGCGTTCGCTCGTTAGATTTTTGTTTTTCATGTCCAGCTTTTTGTCAAAATGCTGTGTGTGTGTGTGTGCGTGTGTGAGTGTGTGTGTGCTCTAGTTTTACCCTGGATGAGGAAAGATCTGGCGGTATTCGAGTTGGTGTCCAATGACAAGATTCCCCTTCTCGTCAAAGATGAGGAACCGTGAGGAGGTGGTTCCGTTGTCGATGGCTCCGATGAACGATGGCATTTGTTTTCCTGCGTTTTTGTGTGAAAGTGATTGAGAAGAGTGGAGAAAAGAAGTAAGAGAGCAAAAAAAAAAGGGCGTTGTGAGAGTAGAAGTCTGTCTGCCGTTGTGAGAAAGAAGGGGGGAGGGCAATGAAACATTGCAGTGTTCTCACTGTCACGTGAATTTCAAATGTCAGCGCCCATTGAACTTTTCTGACTTTCTGAACGTTCATCATGTATGACCCCACACAGCTCACTCACTTCTTCCTTCGCTCTCATTTGTGCGTGTGGGTTTGGCGCACCGTGAAACCCACAAGACGGCGGTCTTGCACCGTTATGGGCAATGATGCGTACATACCTTATGACATATGATCGGCCCCTCAGGAGTTCTTTGGCTCCTTCCTGTCTCAATGCTCTTCCCTACGCCCTCTCTTTCTGGTCCACGCAAGGTTGTTTTTTTCTAGCTTCATCGTAGCCAATTGACTACTACCTGGCAGATCGCGTTCCCACAAGGGCTATCTGAACCACGCTGGTTTTATTTTCTATAGTTTCTACAAGACCTATACGCCACTCAAGCTGGCATCCTGACTATCTATTGCAATTGACCCTCCACTAACGCTTTACAAAGGCTTGAACAAGTCAGCCGTGCCATCCTTGCCCTCAGCCTTCAAGGCAGCCCAAGTAGCCCACTCATCGTCATCCCTCCACCTCGAATCCGCACTATTCAACTTGATCTCCATATCCTCCTTGAACGACCTACAGTTGGCACCCTTGGTCCCATCCGCATACATTCCAGTCCCCAGGGGGTACAACCAAGGGAACAACAGGGCCTCGACAGTCTTGCCCTTGGCCTTTGCGGGGGTGGGGCAGCCTGCTAATCTCAACGCACGACGTTGTTCAAGGGTGAGGTCTTGCATGTCGCGGGGAATCCGAGAGAACATGGATAGGCGCGGGGCGCGGGGGATGAGGTCTTTGGGGTCACCTTGGAGGCCATCACCTTTGTCGAACAGATCGTGGCACTTTTTGCAGACCTTTGAGGGGAGCAATTGATCGTTGGGGAGTGGGGATTGAAGTTGACAGAGAGAGGGGAGGGGGGGACAAAGAAGAAGGAATGGGTCGTGGGTGGAATGATAAGACGAAAAGTGTTAGAATCCTATCGCACAAAAATGCAGGGTCTGGGAGACCAAAACAAGGTCATGATAAGCACTGAAAATGGAGCCTTACCTGGACTTTGGTGGTATCCTTGGGGTTCAGGGTAGGAGCATCTCCAAGGATAAAGTGGATTGGCCACTTGTTCGTAGGACGGTTATCCAAAGCAGCAGCACCGTCTATGGTTTCCGTTTACAGCAATTAAAAAAGGATATAGGCGTTAGTTGCTCTGTGTTGGTTGTGTACATCGTCGTTGAAAGTGGTAGGTGTCGGATCTTACAGATGGTGTTGGACAATGGCGTGGAGGAAGGGATGGCCTTGTTAGGGATGTAGTACGGAGCCTCTCCAGCGAGGAGGACAAGGCAGTTGGCACAAGCAGCGCGGGTGTTTGATGCCGACATGGTAATAAACAAAGTATGTGTATGTGTGGTTGTGTGATGTCGAGATGGCTGAAAGTGATCTCTGCACCCTTTCTTTTATTAGCTCTGTCAGTGCCATATAATAACAGTCACACAAGCCCTACAGCTTAGCACCGTTCACCACTGGCGCCAAAGGCTCGACCCGCTCACGGATAACGGTCCTGCACAACGAAATGAGTCTCTCTTGTCCTTGTTCATCCACTGCACAGAACTCAAACATGACAACATCCAACGGCAATTGGTCCTTATTGACAACAATCCTCTCCCGCTCAACCCAACTCCAGACAACAATCGTATCCTCGACTTTCAGCTCATTCTCGTAGCCCACATAGAACTCGAGAATGTCGGCATCCTTGTAGTGCTGCGATCCAGTAGGGATGTTCACAACTGCGTCAGAGAGAGTTGAGAATGTCTTTCCAGAATAGACTGGAAGAGGAGTTGAAGGGGTCCTGAGAGGTCCTGAACCATTGGCGTAGTATCCTTTCTCCAGACCGTGTGAAAGTACGTCGTGGAGCAAGAGAGCATATCGTGAGTTGGTGACATGCCCCAGCTATTTCGCAACATACAAATAAAATGTACATTGCCTGTTAGTTTGAAGAAAAAAAAAGCTCAAAGTAGTTCTCCACAAGCTCGAAAACAACAAGGCGTGAGGTGTACCTGGTCAATGTCAGAAGGTCGGAGAGGGAGGTCAACCTTAAAAGCATGATCGGGCCGCCCTCCGACCGCGCGCTTAGAAACACCATCAGGGCAATAGAATTTAGCCGTTTGCTCCACAATCAGGGACCGATCCGTGTAGGGGCACGGGGCCGACTTGATTGATCGATGACCATGCTCGTTCGGTTGCCCCCACTCCACAAACGCTAATGTCGCAATCGAGGTCGCAAACTCTCTCTCCGGCTCGTCCTCGGGCGCCAATTGACTGTACTGCGCATCTTGCGATCGATCGTTGAAATCTCGCTTGATTTGACTTCTCGGCACGGTGAAATAACGGTACTGCAGACGGATGCTGGTCTTACCCAGGTGAACAATCTGTGTCTCGGTCCTGTAGTAGTGGTGTCCGAGTCGTTGCCACGGAGCAGTCGCCTGGATTCGGAGTGGGTGGGCAAATTTCTTGTCGACGGGCGAGGTGGCCGAGAACAAAGGTACAGGCGCGGTAGGGTTGGCGAGCGAGGGTGGTGCGAACGTGGCGGCGCCATTGACGGTGTCAGAGTTGTACTGGATTTTGAGGTTGGTGCTCCTGGAGACGTCGGGAGTATGTTTGTGGTTGGGGAGGCGGGAGATAAGCTTGCGAAGGAAGACGCTGCAGCTGTCGTTGCCTAAGAGGAACAGTGCCTCCAGATGGCGCGACTCGATGGTGCACTCGATGAACCTGAAGGGGGTCGGCTTGGAGCTGTAGACGGTGATGGGTGGCAGGGTGGGTGACATTGCTGATGGTGATGTCGAGAGAAGTGCTGATGACAATGATGAAGAAAGAAAAAGCTCAAAGGAGTGAAGAAAAAGAATGCAACGCAATAGGCAGCTAGGGTTGAGGCATAGCGAACCGAGGCGTTTCACACGTGACCGATTGGGTCTTTTAGTAAGGAATAGTTGTAGTAAGCGCCTAAGTGGCTACCAAAGAGCGGGGTTGTCTCAGACAGGTAGAGTCCTTGGAGAGCTAATCCTGGCGCGTGCACGGACTCGAAGAGACGATCACTCAGGAACAATCACCTCCCTAACTGATGATAACAGAACTAGGAAGAGAGACGAGGGACTGATAATTCCCCTATGATAAGATTCTTTCTTCAGGACACATTACTCGACAAAGAATGAAAACGCCAATTAGGGACATCGCAGACCTTTTTTTCTCCTGTTCTTTCTTTTATGCCTTATTCCTCAACTCGACTCACTGCCTTCGCTATCCTCTTTGCCCAGTGGAGTGTTCCTTCATGCCTATGCACTCAGACCAAGCATGTAATGCCGCCAAATAAACAGTGGGTTCGAAAAGCGAAAAAAAAAAGAATGGGTCCACTCCGCCTTAAGTACTTTTTTGGGTAGCCTTATTTCTTTACGATTGCTAATCGCGAATCCCAAAAACAGCATTGCAAAAATTGTCATATGCTTGTCGCATGTTAGTTGATGAACGTCGATAAGAAATAGAAGAAAAAAAAATGCTCAATCCCTGTTTTGCCTCTTTGTCTCCCTTGTCGTTCGTGGCCCTCAGTCCAATTAACCCGCCCATGTTTACTCCTCTCGATAAGAGAACTTTCTCTCACGGAGTTCCATCCCATCCTGCCTGGTCCATGCATCAACCGCCTTTTTATCCTTGCCTCGTGAAAAACAACAAAAAGGCGCAAATGTGGGGTAACGAAGAAAGAAAAGGGGGGCGTGGGTGCTGTGTGTTTGACCTGCATGCTTAGAAATACAGTTTGTCGTCGTCGCTGTGTTCCCTTGTGAGGTTGTTGCTGTCGTTCTGTTTAGATGGCAACTGTGCTGTGCTAATCGTCTTCTGAGGGTATTGGTCCATTGTTCTAAACAGCAAGTGGACGTAGCTGAATCCTGCTGTGCAAGCACGTAATCCTATCCTGTCAATTAGAACCCTCATGTGTGATATGAGTCGTCTATCCGGTGAACTTGATACACCTGCGGCTGGTAGGTAAAAAAAGTTAAAAGGTAGAAAAACAAGGCCCTAGAAATTCTGCTATCTTTATGTCAGTTGCGACGCAGCAGACCTACACCCAATGCCGTTCCTCGCTTTTTTATTCTGAGCCACCTACGACCTCACTGTTCTCTTGTGGCGCATCCTCTCCTCTTCCTTGCCAAAGGAGGTGTGGCTTGTTGTGCGTCTCAGAGCTGACAAATGGGTCATAATTTTGAATGGTTGCACGACAGCTTGGTCAGCCTTCAAACTAGTAAACCATGTATCCTATTGTTCAATTCGTTGTTGCTATTGCATTGTAAACGCCGTTGCAATTTATCGTATCACCGGGACGATACATGTGTGCTACCAGAAATTGAGCAGCCGACTGACAGCAGAAGAGACTGCATTGCAAAGAGTCGAAAAAACAACGAGAGTATGCGGATGCGGAAAGACAGGAAAAGAAAAACATAAAACATGAATGACTCCTCATTGGAGCGTAATAGCATGGAATTCATCGATCGGGGTAGATGACGAATCTCTTTTATTAGTCTTCGTCAGTGGTACATGGTATATGTGTATGATCGAGAAACTCCTTTCATATACCTTCGCAATTGTTTCTCCCGCGCCGCGGGACCAAAGCACAGATACATACATATGCATGCCTTAATACAGTGACGAGAGTACTCAATGTTGTTTCGCGACAATTAGTACGTCCTGTATTTTAGAAAAATGTCATGGCGTTATGGTCTTGCGCTATTTTTTTTTGTTTTGAATGAGAAATGGATATTCTATCCTCTTCAATGTCCAGGCTCTATTCATCACTTCATCGCTTATTCAACGTGACCCCTTGCACTCAATCATTTTCTTTGTGGTATTGTTGCTAAACTACTCGAAACTCACAAACAGTGCATTGCGTTTGTTTTTTTCTTGTTCAAGGAAAAAATGTTATGTTGTGCATGCCGCTTTGTTTTGGTCACCCGTCGCTCCTCACTCATCAACAACAACCAACAACAATAAAAAACAAAGAAGGGTGAAATGGAAGGTGAAAAAACGGAACCCTCCAAATCGATTAATTACGATTCTCGGCAATGCACTGCATGGTCATTTTTTCCTTTTTTTCCCTTTCTTCCGAAAAGATGACCGTGTGCTGACGAGAACGAAGAGCATCCAACCAAATCGTCAAAGAGAAACGCATGGTCAGATGGATTGGTTCATGGGAAATCTTCAACGGACCATTCACGTCTTCCCCCCTTTTTTGTTCTTCCGTTTGTCAACAGATCAATCAAATAAATTGGTCCAACGGACACATTCTTTTCTCTCTACTTTGTCTCCTTTTCTACGAATCCCTTCCATTGTTTGGCTCATTGTTTATTTGGCTCCCCTATTCCTTTGATGGGTAGGGTCAAGCTCAGAACTGGTTATTGAACAACGACAAACGAAACAAGGTTGGAAGGTCACGCCGAAAAAAAAGGCTCAATAAGTGGGATGACTGGATTGGGCAAACAAAACAACTACCATTGTTCGGATTTCTACCCTAAGTAACTTGTTTATTGCAATGTGATCCAAAGAGTATGACAGGGAAGAACAAACAGGTGTTTGATAGCTATCGACAAAGAGCCTAAACAACAACAACAACAACAACAAAGGAGAAAGCTCTAATAAGCGAACCAATGGTAATTCAAGAACGCACATAGCCATGGCCAAGGATCCTCCTCTTCTGACCATTGATTTCCCCTCGTGGACCGTCCTCGCCCTGTTTGTGGTGTAACGGTCCATCCTATCAGATTGCAGAAGCGACCATGGCCACCCTCTCGATACGTCCACAACTCACGGACGTCGCCCCTTTTTTAAAACCATTACCGCCATTTGTTGATCTTAGCAAGGATGCAAGCATGATGATGGAGAGAGAAAGTGCTCGTCCATCTGGATGACTTTTGGTTCAGGAACTTTCTCCTATTCCATCCATTCAATGTGTGTTTTTTTTTTTTTTTTTTTTTTTTTTTTTTTGTTGTTGTTGTTGGCGCTTGGGTCTTGTTTTTCTTTTACAATTGCACCCATTGCTGTCTGAGCGAGAGGTAGAAAGAAAATAAGGCCCAGTAGAGCAACCCTATTCAACCTAATTCAATGGCAATTCAAAATCGCCTTCAAGTACTTTCCATACCTTCTATCCTACCCACGGGCGTAAAAGAGGTACATACCTTTTTTTTTTTTTGGTTTGTTTCACTCTCCTTGAAGAAAAAGGAAAAAGGAGGGGATGGGAACATTTAGGGTGGTTGACCAATGGCGGGGAATAGACACTGAGAAAAGGGCGGCATAGCCGAGTCTGTGGAGCCTGGGCCAAATTTCTATTCTTTACTTTCACGCTAAACTAGTCTCGAGCAACAAAAAAAATTGAATACAGAGCGACGAGCAAGGAGGAAAGTGTAGATACAGAGAAAAAAAATGTGAGAGCGTCCATTCTCCTCTCATTTCTCTTTCTCCTTGCTCACTCACTCAGTTTTCGATTTATTCTCCTTCTCAATACGACGCAAAAATGTAAAGGAATGAGAGCCCTTGCCTCACCCCTACCTTCGTCTGTCCTGCAATGTTTCTCTACTGAAATTGTCCATCCCTCCCTTCATCAAAAGTCCAAAGAGAGCACACAAAATATTCACCGCCTCATCCGTCGATTCATACTCTGCCGTGCAGTAATGGTCCATGGCTCGCTCCCCCCTCCCTAATAATACATTTTGTCCTGCTCTCATACCTTCCTTCACCATTCCCCCACCATACCATCGATGCTCATTCTTTCATTCTTTATTCGTCCTTCTTTGTCTCCTTTGTCTACTTCCCTTTCTCCTTTTACAATTGGTCTTCAATGAGGTGCTCCTCTTTTTCAAAGCAAAGAACAAAAGGAAAAGTAGAAACGCAAGGATCATTCAAACCACCCCAACATATTTTTTTTTTTTTTTTTTTTTTTTTTTTTTTTGTTCTCTGTTCGAATGATCTCAAGACACTACTCTTTCTTTTCGCTCTCGGTGTTGCGGTTTCTTTTTTTTTTGTTTTTTGTTTTTTTTTTTTGAGTTTCTATCCTTGCATCGTCTAAACACGCGTATCGCCGCCCCGTGAACTCCACCTCCTTTCAAATTCTAGAATACCAACACTGATCACCCTACCACGTACCTGTTGTACTGGTTACCCTGCCCCGAGCTCTTCCTCCTTTTCCAAAAGCCCATGTCTAGCACCGCTATTTTTTTTGCGTTTTCGCTCATCAAAGGTACATAATAGTTCCTTTTCGATTTCGATCCAGGAACCAAATTCTTCTCTTGCTCTCGACTCCCAAAAAAAGTTCAAGGGTAGGCCGCAATTCTCTTTCCTTTACTTTACGCCTTTACTTTTGTATGCAAGGCATTTTTTTGCATTCATATACCTACCATTTCGTATGAGGCATTTTCTTCTATGTGGTTCCATGGTTTGCTGCGCTCTTTTTTAGGTCCGTCTGTCTTGTCTGAGTGCGTTTCATTATTGCAGTAATTCCCCGCCTTTGACCTCGCCTTGCCATGCTGCATTGCATACTGAGTATGTAGGGGCCTGCATAACAAACATGCCCTTGGTCCTTGGCCTTGGCTTTTTTTTTTCTTTTGGTCGAGTGCCTAGAACACCTTTGGTAATCCGTGGGCGTGGGCAGAGAGTGAGGTCGAATTGGAGCAATTGAGGAAGTTGAAGGAGAATTTTGTTTATTTTTTGTTTTCCTTCTGTGAGAGCTGTGTTCTTAACGATGGCGTATTGTTGACAAACAAGGAAAAAAATACGCGAAACAAGAAGCGAAATGAATTACTGTTGTTTTTTTGTCTCTTTTCTTCAATCCATTGTTCGATTTTGTGTTTGCAATTAAACAATTACAAAGCCCGCACTGTGTCTGCACTTGTGCTTGCACTTTGCATCCAGCGAGACAAAGGAAAAGAAAAACAACAAAAACGACCACACGCCAACCACAAAAACGCGCGATGTGCATTTCCCCTTCGGCTGGGAAAAGAAGCAGCACCATCGATGAAACTCCATTTTTCTCCGCCTTGCCCTGTGGTCCTTTTCTCAGCCATTTTGTTCAGAAATGGATAAAGAGTTAAAGACATTACATGCAAAGAAATGCATGTACCCATGTACACATTCTATGTCCGTTCATCTGTTTTGTGGTTTTGTTTTTGCTTGGCTACGTGGGGTATGTGTCGACTCTTCGGCATTAGTCTCTTTTTTTTTTGTCTTTCATTGGTGTAGGTGTGTGGGGTACATGGACATACATCCCCAGCGGAATGATTCATATCTACCACATCATCCTTGCGCAATTTTGCCACCATCCACCAACAACCATTTAAACAGGCAACTTGTCACATACTTGGCTCAAAGCTATCACTTGCTCTCAACGGGACATACAAGCAGGGGGACCATACAGGATGCAAGAGGAGACTAACTTGCAAAAAGGAACGTGGTGCTCAACCTGTTTCCTCATTGTTACCTGTTGGCGTGTGTTCTTTTTACCGGGAGACAAATGGAGAGACCAGGTATACGTGTCTAGGTCCTCGATCACACACACAAAGTACCATGAATTTTTGCTGCTGCAGGTGCTGGGCCCCCTCCTTTCAAAACAATGCCCCGATCCTCTCTCTCTGGTCTACCCATTGAGCAGTACACAATAAAGCGTGAGGAGGAGGGCCGAGGTCTTTCCTGTGTCTTAATTTTTGAGCATCCAGGCGCGTCTGGTCTCATTGACCCCCCCCCTCCCTCCCTTTACCCTCGCCATTAACGCGATCACTTCACTAATCAACGGTCGCGACACTCCTTTGGTATTTTCAAAAACGTTCTTTCCTCTTTCCCCACTTTTTCATTTCCAACAGTCGTCCAAATAACGTGCGTGCAACAAGATCTCCCGCGCAATTCCACCATCTCCCGCCAATAACGACACTCTTCTTTACCCTGTCTATCATCAAAACGAAACCAATTCCGAGAATGTCGTTATTTATCTTTTAGTTGTTGAGAATGTAGGGGAATGCATCAAAAAAAAGCAGAACACAAACAATGGTAAAAAGGCACCCAGGCCTAATGGTCTAATATAAAACAAACAGCTGTGTCATCGATTAAGTCTCTCTTCCTCTCACCCTCTCATTTTCTCCTTCCCTCCTTCCATATCTTCCTTCTATCCCTCCATGCCTTCGTCCTCTCTTCTGCATTCTTTAGTTTTTTTTTGTGTATGTGATTTGCTCTGAACTCTAAAAAAAAAAACCATGGCGACAACGTGTCAAGTCATGGGATCGTACAAAAAAAAAAATTCAACCCACATCCCGTTTCCCTTTCTTCTTCCCCCAAGCATCGCGAAAGAAGGACCATTTTTCTAGACGCGGAGAATTTACCTTTTTTGCACATTCTTCTCTCATACCTTCAACTTCTCCGTGTATCGTTTCTTCTCCACCTCCTCCTCCTCCACTGTACCAAATAAAAAAGTCAACAACAACAACAAGGGATGTGGTGTGGCGTGAGATTAGAAAATGAATTCGAGACTGAAAGCAGTAATAAAGAACCACACCCCCCTCCCTACCCCAACGCCGCGCGCACCTCGAGTACCTTATTGTTTCTGGCTCACAATGGCTCAAAAGAAATAGGGGAGGAAGGAAAACAAAGCAACTGACCCTAATTCGGCAAGTGCGACAAAACACCATTAGGCTGTGTTCGTCACTTTTTTGTGTATGCATTCAATTGAAAAGTATACCAAGAGAGCATTGCAACTTGTTTGTGTAATGGTGGACTGAGTAAAAAGCGTGCACTAAAATAAACAAAGGAACCCACCATTCACTCAGCTCAACCGCCAATTTTTTTTTTGTTTGTACGAGGTGAGAGGATGGAGGGCGAGAACAAAGAGAGAGGATGGAGGGACAAAGAGACTCAGACAGGGAAAAGAGAGAGGGAAAAGAGGGAAAAGAGGGAAGGAGGGACAAGGCAAGTTTTGGACTTTGTGGCGTGTTTGTTACACAAGGTTGAACACCCACAATAAAAAAAAACAAATCAGCAAAGCAAACATAAACAAAACCTTGGAACTGAAGAAAAAAAATTGCAGGGGTACTGAGCTCATTTTGACTGGTCTCGTTGGTTTTTTTTTTTTTTTGTCTATTTCAACAGAAACGACAAGGAAAAAAAAACAAAAAAAAAACAAACAAAGGAAAATGACAAAGAGGAAGAGAAATTGAGTGGTGTTGATGCATGTTGAGCATGGAGAAGAATGTTGACACGGAAAATTATTCTTTTTTCTGAAAGGGACCAAAGGACGCCAAGGAGCGTGAGCAAAATGAGCGAACAATTAGGTACTCTGCCGTGCCCTTACTCCTCTTTCTTTCCTTCGCTCTCACCCCTTGTTGTAAAAAAAAAAAAAAAAAAAAAAAAAAAAAAAAAAACAAAAGGACCGACGACCCATGGCCCATTGCATCCATTCTGGGCTTCTTTTCCTTCTTTTTCTTTCCTTAAAAAACAGAACAGGGGTAAGGAAGGCAGGGGTCTAATGAGACGATTCAAACAACATGCTGCTTGTTCTTTCCTTGACCAATTAAACTGACTTGTTGTACCACGCATGCTCGCATAGCTCTTCTTTCTTTCCCTTCGGTTCCTTCATCCGTCCTTACCTTCCACCTTCCGTCGGTCAGTCACCCAGTTCAATTGTTAGTCACATACTCCCTCTCTCTCCCAAGTCCAGCCCGCAACCCTACCACCTTTGAGGCGTGTATACACCAATCCTCATATCATTCAACAACAACAACACACCACACGACTCTCGTGACAGTGTTGTTGTGTTATTGTTGTTGTTGACTTTTTAGTTCTCCGCAAACGCCCTTGTGGTCCGCCCTCTCACTCCCCTTCCTCCTTTTCCCCTCTTCTGTCAGGTCTCAAACTCTCATACACTCTGAGAGTTGAGTATGTTGTGCTTTGATCCTCCCTTTTCATACTCCTATCCTCCTCTCCTTTTCTGTTAATCGATACGCCCTCTTTTTCCAACCCCCAATCGCCATTCCCTATTTTCTCGACTTTTTAGAAAAGGGTACATGTATAGTACCTTTGTCATCGTCGCTCTTTGAAAAATAAAAGAAAAAAAAACGTGGTCGGGTCCGAAAGGAAAAGAAAAGCCTAGTAGAAGGAAAAGAAAAAGAAAATAAAAAAAAAAAAAAACTCTGTTCGATTTCGGTTCGTCGGATACGGCGCGATTTACTGCTGGTTTTTTTTTTCCTTTTCTTTTTGAGTTGGGTTAGTCAGCCATCCATTGTTCGGGGGTTAGAACTTGGAACTTTGAACAAAAGTAGAAAGGGAAGGAAGTGTTTGATAACACAACCCTAACGAGCGAAAGACGAGCACGTCAGTCAATCAAAGTCAGGCCAAAAGCTGTGTTTAGATGTTCTTGAGTTCTTTTGCCAACCGAAACTCTCTTTTGACAACGTTTCTTCTTTGTTCATCACCGAGTTTTGATTATCGCTAAATGGGATAGGAAGAAGGAGGTGATGAAAGGAGATGTTTGATCTCGGTAACCTTTTTTCTTCTTCCTTCCTTCCAGTCATTAAACCGCTGTGCCAAACATGCGAAAACAACCCAACGTGAATGGCGTCGACGCCAAAATTGCAATAACTCCAACAGAGTCAATATAGTGAACAGAACTATAGTGGACTACAAGGCGAACGAAATGGACGAATAAAAACTCTAGCATGGAGGCGTCATGGCCATGATCACCTCTATTGTTTTCTAAACTATCAGAAAAACAACTCGGGTCACCGCCAAGTACGGCTGCAGTACGAAACGTCATATTACCTTTCTATGATCTAGAAGGGTCTTTTCTTTTTTTCTTTTTTTTGTCGCACCAAACCATTCTCCTACTTACCTATTCTAAACTAAAAGATAGCACCACGTTGATTAGAGGCAAAGAAAAGCGACTAAGGATGGGGCGCATAGCAGAAAAAAAAACGAGAAAAAGAAAACAAAGACAAATAAGGGAACTAAAAAGCGAGGGTTGGGTTTGCGCCGACCGCAGTGTGATAATGGCAAAACACAAAACAACCTCCGCCAAAAAGTGTATATCCTTATTCACGTATTTCGTTTGTTCTGACCCAGAACTTGAACTGACGACGCGTTGCACCATTCGTCATTGCATTGAGAAGTCATCCGTCTCTTTTTTCTTTCAGTCAGTTTAGCTATTTGAATGTTTCACTTTGCTCTATGCAGGCTGAACACATAGGCATATAGCTATATCTTCAGGAGCGCGCTCATGTAATCATCATAATGCAAAGGAAGAAGGAAAAACCAATACAAAAAAAACAGGGGAAGGGGGGATTGCAAAGGAGAAAGGAGAAAGGATAAAGGAGGAGGTCAGTGACATTCATTCCACCCCTTTATTTTGGTTTATTCGTTTATGGTGGTTTTCGCTCACGAAAGAGGACGTTGGTGCTCGAGCGCGAGGGGTGCCTTTCTCTTCATCACCATAGCGTTAATGCATTCATTCTCTGCTCTTCCTTCCTACCCTGTCCCCTTCCTCCTTTCCCATTTTGAAATACATACCTTGATCACCGGCAATCAGTTGGGTAGCCGTTTTTGAATTGAAGTTGACCACATCATTTTTTCCCGTTCCAGACTCTGGAAAGACGAGGAGCAGTCTAAAGGACATGGATCATAAATGCCTCGCCCGAAGCCCGATTTCTAGCTCTTAGACTAGTGCTATTCTATCCATCCCGTTTCCGCATCCTTTCCCCACAGCTCTCATATTAAATTCATTATCCTAAGACCAGCGTTTGCTCTACTTCACTCTTTGTTTTTCGACTTGTAACCTCATGTTATGAAGTTGCGGCGCGATTTTCTCGCCGCCTGGACACGAAAAAAAAACGAATGAGGCCATGGGTGCCATGGAGGTGACGGTGGGCGAGATCGTAAGAGACGTGATGAGCGGTCAATTTATGAAGTGAGCGAAAAGTCAAGGGCAACTGTGGCGAGATAGAGATAGAGATAGATATAGAGAGTAAGAGGAATATCATCTACCATAGACATGAACGAATGACATGCACCCCTTTCACTCTTCCCACACTTGACTCATCTCTGTTTGCGCTCTTTTAGTCTGATAAAGCAGAAGGATAGATAAAGCAACAAAAAAAACAAAAACAAAAGATGGGCAAGCGGGTGGACGGTCCATCCCACATGTCCACTCTCCTACATACATGAATATGCGTGGGGATAAAAAAAATGGCTAGCATGTTGCAAAAGTTGGGCCGAGGATGTGATGTGACAGAGAGGAATAGAAGGCATGAGGGGTATGCAGGCATGAGCTATCTTTTGTTTTTCCTCAGTCTCCTTGCTTCCCTAGTCAGAAAAACAGAAATGAGCGGTGATGAAAGAAATGAGAGGGAGATGCACATGGAGTGTCAATTGCATGGGCGCATTAGGATGATTGACTCAAAATAATAATGCCCATGGACACATCGCAAAAAAAAACTCGGACTCAGGGCCAGCATCATCCGTGAAGGCATACACGCATGTACGTAGAACGAAAACGTAGTAAGGAGATGATAAACTCTCCTCCTCCCCGCTCTTTGCTGTCCAAAAAAGTCAGTCCAGCCCCGAAGCAGCAATGCCAATGAAAAAAGCAAAAGGATCTGATTATTTTTTTTCTCACTTTTGTTTTTGTTTTTGTCTATATCGTTTAGTTCTAAATGTGATGTGATGGTGCATCTCAACTTCCCCTTGTTTCCTTTTTTACCTGAGTCAAGTCAATTAGACAAAGCTAGCGATACGATGCGAGCGGGGCTTTGACTTGTCCACTCTATTTTTTTTTCTCCGTTTGCTGACACAGGTACACGTAGAGTACCCTTGCTAAGCTATCCAAATAACATCATGACAAAACAATGCCAACGCCTCCTTGCCCTGTCCTGTTCTGCACTGCAAGAAGTAATTAGCGCAAACAGAGAAAACACAAAGGAGAACAAAAAATGGTTGCCATTTTGGTACAAGGAACAGTCGAGACCCTTTCCGTTTTGTTTTGTTTTTTACATAGTGTGGTCTTGTGCATAATGTGCGTTTGTGTGTTTGAGTATGCAACCCACATCTCCTTTGTTGTCCAGATATGTACATACAGCTCCGACGTTTTTTTTTTTTTTTTTGGTGCTAAGGGTTTTGAACAAAGGGAGTGTGATGAGTGGTACGTTTATTGTTCGGATCAGATAGAACGATGTAGAAGGAAGGGAAAGACCCATATCAGATTAAATTCGTCTTCCGGTGGCTCGCCGCAATGAGTCCTTTTACATAGTAAAAAAAAATGTACTTTACCCCCAACTCGGGGCGCAGAAAAACAAAAGGACCAAAGGGATTGAAGAAAACGAGTTCACGGAGAGTCCAACAAAGAAAAGGAGTGAGTAACTGAATGAGAGCGATAGACCAAAAAAATCAAGGAGATGTAAAACTCAACAGGTAACGGATGGATGGATGAGAGCGGCGAGCCATTGTAAGGAGGAAAAAAAAACGCGCATTATTACAAAAGCAACAAAGGAGAGCAAAAGAATAGAAAAGAAAAGGGTGACAAAAGAGTAAAGGCGCGTTTCGTTCGTGTTTTGTTTTTGTTGTCCTTCTCCCTCCTTGTTCTGGGTTTCTTTTTTGGTTTGCACCACTCACATCGCGAGAAAGAAATAAACCTCTTCCCCCATCAATGTCATTTATTGCCATTTCTTTTAGAAGTCAGCTCCATAGAGAAGGTCAATTCAAAGTATATAACGGATGGCGAGTGAAGAGCACAAAAAAAAAGAGTAAGGGTTGGCCATTGTTTTTTTATTGGTACCGCACAGCACTTTCTCTCTCCATCTGTGCAATTGAGCGCTAGTTTACTTCTAATCCGCGGGGACAAAACAAATCGACTCTTGTCAGTGAGAGCAGCATACCTCTCTCCCTCCTTCTCTCACAAAAATAAATTGCAACGAGGGAAGAAAAAAAAAAGATCTTTCGCAAGACGCAACTCAATCTGAGCACCGCCTCGCCTCGTACCTCTCCCTCGAGTTTTAATCGTTTAAAATGGAAGAGTCGATTGATTATGGGGGTCAAGACAGAAGGTGGTGGAAGGAAGAAAGGCAGGGTATGTAAGCAGTAGACTGATGATGAGGGGATTGGCAAGGGCCTTTGGTATAGTGATGCCGACATCACGTCTGCACGTCTACATATTGCCTTCTCTACTGTAGAAAGACATAAGGTACCTGTAGACTGAGACCTGAGACCGCGACTGAGACTGATAATGTCGTGATGAGACCAAGGTAAAACATAAATGAGGATGACATCAACCGACATCCTAGTCTTCGCCAGCTGGCCTATTGATCCCTCTGTCCCACAGTCTACTGACCATGGGCCACCCCAACGCACTCTCACCAGACCCAAGCACAGGAAGAACGCTCTCTCCTCGCATTAAAATCAAGTATGTATGGTTCTCCTGATAGATGTTATCAGTTGGAGAAGGAAGAGAGAGGGAAGGAAGGGGTAAAGTTTTTCTTTCTCGTGTGTTGTGGTGTCACGAACTACCCCGCATCATCATCCACGCATCCGAGGTATCGTGGAGAGGAATCAGCATGCCTATTGCTCGCATGGCTCACCCCCCCCCCCCCCCCCCCCCCCCAAAAAAAAAAAAAAGGATGGGTGAAAATAAAAAAAGACAGTCGCTTTTGCCTCACCTCTGCTTTGTCTGCCGACTGGAATACAAACTAAAAGAAAGATGATCTTGTTTACCCTCTTTAATTGTTTTTTTTTCGCGCCATTCAATAATTATCGACGATGGCGACAACGTGTTTGTATGACATGATGATGGACCAAACGGAAGGGAACGTTCTGAAAATTATTCTCATCTCCTTTTTTAGATCTACCGGCCCTCGTTAAGGTAGCGGGGGATGGAGAGAGGGAAGGATGGAGGGAAGGAAGGAGAATTATACTGCTTGTTAGAAGAAAAGGACCATGGGTCGGTCGGTTATCAGTTTGGGGTTTGCGCTCTTGCTTGGATATGTGAGCAAACGTGTGTATCTGTCTGCTGTGGTTGCGGGCTCGCTAGCTGACTGGACTGTTTATGCGTGGAGAGAGTGGGATAGCAGTGGTGGCCAAGCAGAAAAATAATAGCTCATTGGTTCTCGGAAAACACCATAACCACCCACGGCAATGACAACGACAACAAATGACAATAATACACGCAGACGCAAAGACAGACAACGGTGTGTATGTATTTGTTGTCATTTCATCCAAAAAAACACCAATAGTCTAGAGGCGTCTTACCTCCTTTCATTACTGCCAAACGCTCTCGCTTTCTTCGAGTTTTTGCGGAATTAGGTGGTCTAGGGTTTAGGAAAATAAATGAAAAGTTTGGTGCACGGTCTGGAGGTGGAGAGGAAAGAGAGGGTAAAGGTTCTAGTTGCTCCTCCTCTTCCTCATCCTTCATTCAACTAGTTCCCTGACCGTCCGCTTCGCTCTTCGTTGTTAAAAGAGGACCCTGCTGATTACTTGAACACGTCGCATTTCTTTTTTGGTGAGCTCCTCCTCTCCTCTTCTTTCTGTCCTTGCCACTACCTCCTTCCTTCCTGTTCACCCCTATTGCATTGTTTTCCCTTCGCCTTGGGATTGGCTGTATTTGCAGCTTGGTGTGGTGTCCAATTAATAGGAGAGAGTGAAGAGAGGTGCACGGTGCTTATGTGGTCTGTCTCCTCTCTCTCCTTACTTTTCATTTTAATCCTCTTCCTCGTCGGATGCTCTTGCACATGCAGACAAGCGATACCAACTGGACCGTTGACATTACGCAACTCAACAAAACTAGGCAATGGACTAATTAACAAGACTAAAGGCAAAAGGGAGGAGCGAATGAGCAGTAGGAACACATTCATCTTTACATCCATACATCCTTTTGAACGCGTTCAGTTCACCGGTTCTCGTTCTTCTTGGGAGAGTCTTTTTTTGGTTGCGTGTTTGTTTCTTGTGCCACCCTTTCTTTTGTTTTTTGATTTTTGTTTTTTGTTTTTATGGTGCCTTCACTACGGTAACGAATACGAAACTTCACGGAGACAGAGAGAGAGTAGGTGTGTGTGAGAGAAAGACAGAGTGCCCAAGACATCCAGACATGGCCAAGAGATAACAAAAGGACATTAAACCAAAGGTTAGAAAAGAACAGAAAGACAGACCCGATGTACACAACGAGAAGCGGGTGATACACAAATAGAACATGGAGCATCCTATCGTTTACGCTTTTGTTTTGTGCTCACTCTTTTATGCAGAAGAGAAAATGCGAAAGGAGAGAGAGTGAGGACCCCGTCCGTTGTTGCTGTTCTTGCTCTTTTGTTATAGATATTGTCAGCAGTCGTAGTGAATGACTCTTCCTCCCCCTTCCCCTTGCACTCCTTGCAGTTCCTTTCATGGGTTCTCTCTCTGTCCTTCCTCCATTGTTTATTTTCGTAGAAACACCTGCCTAACCTTGAGTTGGGCAAATGAAATTCTTTGCACCACCACCTTCTTCCGTCTGCCTCCTCTCTCTTCCTCTCCTCTCTCTTCGCCTCCCCCTCTCCACGACGGAAAGACCGTGGAGGAGGATAATGAGCCATGCAAGGCAATTCTCCGGATGACAAGTCTCGAAGAGATAAGATGTAATAATAACAAACGCACACACGCGCATACATAAATATACACGCGGAGTCATTGCTGTTTGCGTCTTTTTTCACTTGGACAGGTGCTGCTGTTCTCGAAGTCGACAAAGTTTATTGACGAAAGCAATCGAGACAAATGGAGGCGAAGGTATAAGGGAACGCAAGGTGACACTCTCGCCCCTTCCGTACGCGCGAACACTCTGATTGTCTCATCTTTTTATTAGCTCTTTCTCTCTCTCTCTGGGTCATGTATTAGTTCGGATCTATTACTTTTGGGTAGAGGGGTGAATACAAAACGCGAGCATTAGCATAGGTATAGGCATGGTCATGGGTATAGGTATAGGCGTAGGGCAGTAGCGGAGTGTCACTTTCTGTGTGTTTCGCCCCGTTTACTACTTCAGTCTGTCGCGTTTTTATTGCATCCCCACTCACATGCGGACCTCGGTGCAATCTTGCCATTTCAAGACAAGACCATCAGATAAGTTGTCTGATATCGAAAAAAGCGATGCCAAAGGCGCAAGGTAGATGGAAGAGTAAGAATATGCAAACAGAAAAAAACAGAGAAAGACATGCATATCTAGGGCCGTTGGGCGGGGAAGGAAGAAAGGGTACCATGAGATGCCATTTCTATGCCATGCCCATGGTCCAACCCTTATTCCCTTACTCATTCCCTTTTCTTCTCCGCGTGTGTACTATGCGATATGTACAAACAAGAAAACAACATCTTGTCCTAAATAGGATGGTTTCGTCCGAGGGTACTACAAAAAGCCATTGTCACCCAAGGTTAATTCGTTCGGAGCAAAAAAAAAAGAGGGAAGCGAGGGAAGCGAAAGGTGAGGTTAGGGTTGGGGAGCTAATGGTGGAAGGTGATGTTGAGCATGGACTGCAAACATAGCGCCGTGCCGTGTGTGCCGTGCAAGAAAGGAAATACAAAAGTCTCGAACCTCCAAGAACGCAAAACAAATATAAAATCTCGCATGCAGATGCTGTCAAAGGGACCAAGAATTCACCGACTGACAAACTGTCCTACGAAACCAACAAGCGAACCAAGCCCGGTCGCTGAAGGAGGGGATACATAGCATAACATGACATGACACCTTTTCTTTACGCGATGCGTACGCGGACACATACGCTTGTCAACAACAATAACACTTGCCGCCAATTATTACCCTCATTTGCAGTTGCACCTCCATTGCGCTTTGCAGCCAAAACACGAGACAATACGCCTCACCCTCGTTCTCGCTCATTCTTCATCCTAAATCGTCATCCACCCCCTCATCTTCTTCTTCCTCTCCCTCCTCTTCTATCCCACCTTCTCCTTGAGACACGTTGTCACTTCACCCGTTGGACAAGAAAAAAAGTGAATATAGGGATACCATATTTTGCCACCCTTTGTCCATCGTCCATTGTACCTTTTTCCTCCTCTACCTTCAATGAAAACAGGATCCTGAAATAGGCGGTCCCTTTTTTCCTGATCTGCTGTTACTTTTGAGCACAACTTTGCTTACAGTAACAACGCAAAGCGACCGAGGCAACAACATCAACTATAAAACCACGAACAATCCCTTCGGATATCAAAAAACAACAACATCTTTAGGCTAGCCCTTTTGCTCCAATGTGCGTGTAGTATTGGAATGCATCGTTCTTTTTTCTCTTTGCTGTCCGTGTTTGGTATGCTGTTATTTCCCGCCTGACCAGGTTGATCGTTCTCCTCCCATTCTCCCTTGCACGCCCTCTCTCCCTACTTCTTCCATCATAGGTCCAATACCAATGTTGATACTGCAAAAAGGCATGGATGGAGATAGAGAGAGAGGGAGAGAAGGGATGGATATTCCTTGCCGAAGGGAGAAGGGGAAAATGGAAAGGAGGGGGGTAATGTTTTGTTCAAGAAAAATTGCGGATCAATGGTTGGTTGATCTCTTCTGTGAAATTGTCTGCTCTTAGGTATGTTCTGACCTACGAACGAAGAATGCGCCCACGAGTGAATAGACCATTGGATATCGTGGTTGCTATTATTTACAACGCAGGAGAACGATCAAGGCAAAAATAATAATAGCGTGAATGGTAGGGCTCCCCCCTTTCTCACTTTCCACCCATGGGATCAGAGAAACATAGCGTGATCTATGGAGAAAGAAAGGGCGGAGGGAGGCGAGCATGGAAGGAGAGGGAGAGGAAGGATCCAAAATGTTACTTTGTGAACTTGCATCCATCGCGCATCGCGCGCTCCATGGTCCATGGTCTACTGTCTTATGTGATTGTTGTTTATGCTTATTGAGAGAGAGGAGAGGACCGGAAGGGAAAGGAAGATCATTCCAAGAGTCGCAGGAGGCAGTGTGAGGGCTATTTGGATCTCCCTTAGCCTTCCCTGCCGACCCTTAGTTTTTTTATACATCATCTACAAACTATCAATCCATCAAATGGGATGAGTGAGGTTACGAGAACAATAAAGGGAAGAAGGTAAGGGGGTTTATGTCAAAGGAGTGAGTGAGTAAGTGAGTACGCGTTTTTTTTTATTGTTACTGCTGTTCGTTCTGGATCTGATAAAGTCTCGCTGGATATCAAACCCCTTCTTTTTCGTCTCGATTGCAACGAGAAAGGGAAAACTAATCGTTGGGTTTGGATCGAAAAAAAGATGGTTGTTCCCTCTCTTTTTTTTTTTTTTTTTTTTTTTTTTTTTTTTGGTTGTTTGTTGTTGCGTATGTTGTTTTACGTTGTGAGGGATACTTTTTGCGAGAAGGATTTTCTTTCTTGGCTGTGTGGCACACATCATTTCAACAATTGTGCGCTTCCCATTCAATGCCGAATCGAGTCAAAAAACAAAGGTCTGCCCCGACAACGCCTCCTCTTGCTCCCTGCTCCTTGCTCCTTCTTTCTTGACCCCGCAAAAAGACGCAAGGCCAAGGGAGAGGGATATTTTAGGGCGGAGAATTTTTTGCGCTGGCTATCTCTCTTGCGGAGAGTCGATAAAATGGAGGGAAGAGAGACAACGAGTGAGTGAAAGAGAGAGGGAGAGAATGACCAAACCTGGCGTTACTTTCGTGTTTCGTTGGGGGGAAAAACAAGGTCTTGATCCTCACTCTTTTTTTTTTCTCATTCTCTCTCAAAAAAAGAGAGAAAGACACCCGAGGAAAAGGAGGCAATTGACATAAGGGTACACGCAGTAGATGCTCAAAGGAGCAAAACAACAATACCTCTGTGCACTCAACAGTCAATATGCAAGAAAAAAAAAAGCAACCATCCATTCAGGGAGACAAAACGCCAAAAAAAAAAAAAAAAAAAAAAAGGGACACAATGATGAATAAAAAAATAGACAGGTCCTGGTCCCTCTCTCCCTTCTCTCCCCTGTCTCTTCCCCTGTCCTGTTATATTCTTGCAAGAACCACTAGGTCAAGTCCAGGTACCGTTGTCCAACTCCCTCCTTCCTTCCTTTCAGCTTCGAACTTGGACCCAGAGTCTCGTTTCTCGTTCCTGTTCCTCCTTTGTTTGTCGACTCATTTTTTTCTGTTCCTTGTTTTTTTTTGTTGAATGAGCGTAAAAGAGCGAAAAAAAAATGTCCAAGGTATGAGCATTAGCTATTGTGTGTGTATGCTCATTAAAGGGAGGGAATGCAAAGCAGCGGCAGCTGTTTGGCTGAAGGAGTTAGAGTACTATTCTTGGTCCGAAGCCCACTTGTCCTTTTTTGCTACTTCCTCCATCGCCATTGAATATGTTTTTGTTAATAGCAATTGAAAAGAGTAGCAATGTCGTACGAAGAGGGTGGGGGAGTGAGAAGACAGAGAGTGAGAGAAAAAAAAGAGAGCGACGAGGGTTAAAGAGTCGAGGTGTATGTATGTGTTTACAATAGGGCTCTTTTGAATAGAAAAAAGAGGGGCCACTGAGAGACTGATACACTCATCAGTTATTGAACTGATTGAATAGGGAAGAAAATTCTTATTTGACTCAGATTCTGATCATTGCCCAGAACACCAAGAGTGTCTCAAAAAAGAGGGGTGCTTCTGGTTCATGGTGGTGGTGGTGGTGGTGGTGTCCTGTTTATACAGGCACACACACCATGTCCGTCTTTCTTTTTTCTTTCTTCTCCCACCTTCCTACTCCACGGACTACACACTTATCTATTATGTGTATTCTATACGCTTATTGTAATGATGAGTTGCATACTCCATTGAATATCATTAGTATTCAATTGATCCCTTTATGTAATGCCTGAAGTTGAGTCAGCCAGGCCAACAACCAGCTCAAAATGCATTGTTTTATTTTATTTATTTTTTTTGCCATGCCATTCCCCCTTTCTTTATTTTTTGATGTTGACCATGGCCTCGGTCCCATCCCCTTTGGGTTTTCTTCTACTCTTCGTTTGCGTATATATACTCCCCCGAAAATCATCCCCAGAACGTTTTTTTTCTCCTTTTCTTCTTCTCCTCTTCTCTCTTTTGTGTTTTTGTTTTTCTCTCGGCTCCTACATCGTCATCATCTTTCTTCTCTCTTCTCTTCTCTCTTCTCTTTCTTCATCAACAACAAACATCCTCTCTCCTCCGTTGATCCTCTTTCGCTTTCTTCCTTACTTTCCTTCTTTCTGTCTGTCTTTTTGTCTTTCTTAAAAAAAAAAGATCCTTCTTCAACAACATACCCATTCTCTTCCTTTGAATATACCCCCGAGGACAACAACAAAACACTTGTCAACTGCTCAGCACAGCATCGCTTCTCCTTCACTCTCTAACTCTCACTCACTCTACTCTCATTCATTCACGAATACGTCTTATACCCCATCCTTCCCTCCACTCCACATCCCCTTTCAATTGCAATTGCAGCATTGATATTCTACTCTTCCATCCTCGCCCCACACTCACACATACATACACACACACGCAAGACCATCCCCTTTCCAACCTTCCCCTCTTTCACTCCCTATTTAACCTCCTTTGTGCTCAATCATTTCCCCCTTTTCTCAGTTTGCCACCATCCGACCAGACTCAGACTCAATAAGGTACAGACCCAGCAACTGTCAGCTCATTTCTTTTCCTCCTACTAACAATCGAGACTAAGAGACCACAACCCCTCTGCTCCTCTGCCTTGCACAGCATAAACTCTCTTCAGTGCCACGTTTTCACCCAATCCTCCCCATTCACGTACATTACTCCTTGCACACATTCACTCACACCAGCTTGTACACACTTGCACACTCACCACTATTCGTTATTTACCCGTCCCTATCCTACTTCGTGCGCGTTAAATATTCTTACATGCCTACTATGAGGACCAACATGCTTCTTGTTTGTACTTTCACACGCACACACTCCATTACCACTTCATCACTCTCTCCCTCTATCTTCCCACCCGATGCGCCTTCACAGGCGTATGTCCCTCCGCTAATTGACCGTTACTACTCTCCTTCTCTCCACTCTCTCCCTCCCCTCATTTCTGTTCTCTTCTCTCTTTACACCCTTCTACCATTGCTCATTCATGCACCAACAAATCGTTTTACCCGGGGAGTGTATGTGCGGCTCAGTGAGGGCAGTTACTGGCTGTAGCTGGGACAAGAGAGGTATAGTTGTGTTGATCCCAAATGCGAACAGAATTGACCAGAGCAAAGAAGAGGGAAGGGGGCCAGTCCCACTTGGTGTCTTCTGGCGCGTCTTTCATGTTTTATCAGCCCCCCGATTCACGTAGAGGCGACCTTGCCTTTCCCGCTCTTCGTTCACCTTCGCCTTTTTCGCATTTTCCTCTTTTCCCCATTTCCTCATCGTGCGTCTTTCGTTTCGCTTTTTCCTCCGATCACAACCCTTTCTTTTGTTCTTCCTCCCTCCTGCAATAAAAGCAAAAAACAATAAGCAAGGCCCTTTCTTTGTCTCCTTACTCACCTGCACCTACTGAGTCTCCTTATTATCCTTTCTCTTGCTTTGTCTATTATTCAAAAGTGTTCTCCTGCGTTATTAACGTAAAGCACAAAAACATCCACCCGCCTTTCTATCTACAAACACCTCCAACTCTATCGTGCCCTATCCTTCCCGCGTCTTCTATTCCACTTGTCCAAAAAAAAACTGATCTCGAATGCTTTCTCAACCTATGAAATCAGATTCCTCATTACTCATTCAAACACTTTCTGCTTCAAACCAAACGTTTCCCATCACTTCACCACAGGAATACTACCAACATCAACCACAGCAACAACAACAACACTCTATATTCTACAGCAACCACAATAGCAACAACGTGTCTGAAGCCATTATGATGATGTCCTCCGTCGCCTCCGCTCAACATCTCCAGCAGCTGCAGCAACTGCAACAACAACAGCAACAACAACAACAAGCTGATATCGGCAAACTGGATCATATGGACCCAGCAGCTGTTGCAGCCATCGCGTCCTCGACTGGATCCTGGGCGCCCCGCCATTTTAATGGAGCCGAGCTCGTGCCTATTGGATACGACCAACCTAGCCCCGAGCAGCTGATCCAACACCAGATGTTGTCCCAGTCCCGTCACCTTGTCCTCCAGAGCATGAACGCCTCCCGCGACACTTCTGCCAACGGTCTCCTTCGCAACTTTACTGGTATGTGATGTGGTTTATCCCTTCCCTTCTCTTCTCTTCCCCCCTCTTATTTTTTTTATGTGCCCTGGTTCCTTTTTTATTTTATTTTATTTGGCCCGCATAACGCGTTTATTATTCCCCGACGCGCATACATACACCACCTTGTTCTTTTTTGTTATGTTATGTTACGTTGCCTTTTTTCCTTTACCGTGTTACTGTTGGCATTATCGCCCCCCTTCCCTTGTCTTCCCCCTTTCGCCTTTATACTCTTTTTACTTCTTCCCTCCAGCGAGAAAGAAAAAAAGAGCGCGAGAGTCCAAGACAGGCAGAGAGAAAAGACGCGTTCCCAATTGCTCCCCTACTATCCTCCTCTTTTTCTGTGCTCTTTGTGTAATCGTACCATGCATCGACCCACCCAATCCAATCCTTTCCTTTCCTTTCCTCTCTTCCTCTCCCCCTTCTTTTCTTCTTTTTCAACTCCAAGAAACATATCAACAAGAACATCAACACATGCGCGTAAAAAAACGATGGAGAGGACAAATAGGCAGAGAGAACGACTTTTTATTTTTTTTTGGTTTATGTTATGTGGAGCGTTCACTTTCGTCATAGTCCTGTGAGTGTGCATGGTATGCATTTGTGATGGTTGGTCCGTTTCCGTTTGTTTTTGTGTTATCTGCTCGTGACGAGTGCACAATACGGTTAAAGTTGCTGTTGTTGTGGATGCGAATGGTTGACAATGCTGCCCAATCTGTCACATCGTGGTTTAGTTTGTTTGTTTTGTTTCTTGTTTTTAAGATGGACGACATGAGGTTACCCTGTTCGGCATGCTTGCTTACTGGGAAGGGTAGTAGCATGGTCAAGAACAAGCAAAAGGCAAAAAAAAAAAAAAAAAAAAAAAGAGCGACACAGAGAGAGAAGGGGTGGGAAAGGCTTTTGTTGTCCGTTACCTGTTTAAAATACCTTTTTGTCCCGCGGGTCCTTCACGCGGACTTGCACGCGCACCTTGTCCCTCCCACGCGCATGCTACACCAAACCCATCGATCCAACCCCACCATGGTCCAATCCGATCTGTCCATCTCTCTTTCTCCAACATCAACAACTCCCGTGTACCTTTTCTTTTATCTTCACCCCTGTCCGCTCGGACAGACTGCGGGCTCGGTCCAAGACAAACAGCTACCCTCGTGAACGAGCTACCTTATTATTCGCCCATCTTTTTTTTTTTTTTTTTTTTTTTTTATTATTCTTTACGCGATTATAAGGAACGAATCTTCTGCATACGTTTCTTTGGTGCCCCCTTTACACCTGTATCCTATCATTGCTCTTCTTTGTGTCCCCCTCTGCGCCTTCTCCCGTTATATTTTGATTGTTTTGTGAACACGAGGGCCCAGAACGTAACCGGAATGTTGCTTATCCAAAGTGAGTCTTCTCTTCCGTGTGGAAAACACACGCTAAAAAAAAGGGTTGGAATCATCCTAAGAGTCGAACGAACCAAGGGTCACATAAGGCTGGTTCATGGGAAGAATAACATAGGCTAGTTCCCGGGGTTAAAAAAGAAAAAAAAAGGAGAGAGCAAAGAAACCAAAAACAAAAACAAAACAAGACGGGTAAATGGCTTGGCTTGGCTGACTGGATGACAACACGAGTCAGCTCTTTGTCCTCTTTCTCTCTTTCTTCTCCTCGTTTTTTTTTGTTAGTAAGTGTTCGTTCATGTTGTTGACATTTCTTTGGTGGTTCCCTTTTAATCCTTGTCTTTCTTGGACCCTCCTCCGTTCAACATCCATTGTCTCCTTTCTGCCCTTTTTTTTCTTTCATTGTCCCCTTTGTCCTCCCATCCCTTCTTTTCTCTCCTCTCTCCCTTCTTTTGGACGACTCCTGGTGAGAAAAACAAAACAAATATGCTAGCGTCCTTTTTTTTCTAGGACGTCCATCGAGACTATGAGAGAGAGAGAGACTGTTCATTCTTTTGTTTTCCGTAAACGCGTCTTTGTCGAACTGTGCATATGGCTCATTGGGAGGATTGGATGGTCTGGACGCGACGGGCAAGCATTAAGGCGATGATGAGGAATGCAACACGCATGAAAAGTGTGTTTGTAAGAGAGAGAAGAGAGGGTGAAGGAGTGAGTCTTCTCTCCTTTCATTCCTTTCGCCTTTTAGTCGCTTTGCTTCTATCCGTTCATTGTTCATTTTCGGCTTCTTTTTTGTTGCCTTTTCCTTGCGTCTGTTGATATGCGTGTGTGTGCGTGGATGTCCGCGCCATGCCGTATGCCATATGCCATGCAGGACTCTACCTTGCTTATGGTCTTTTCCCTTCGTTCCATTTGTCCCAGTTGTCCATGACAGCAATGGTTCTTTGGTTTTCATTTTTACCGTACTCTTATGTATTGTCCCCCTGTTATATCTCGCTCTTTTTCATTATCCCCTTCGCGTCTGCTTAGCTTCTCCTCTTCATTCTACATTCCCTTTTCATCTTCTCGCTTCATCGTATCTATGCATCCATCCACCGCGTGCCCCTTCCTTCTCTTTTCTTCATCGTGTATGTTTAATTATTTGTGTATCCATCCATCCATCGGCCTTTTTCCTTTACTCTGGGTCAAAGCAGGCATTCTTGGTCTCCATGGGCTCACCCTTTTTTCATCGTGTTCGTCGAATACACTCGATGGAAAAATAACTGCTGTCTCTTCTGTCACTCTTCCTCTCCCTCGCTCTCTCTCTCCCTTGTTGTTGTCTCTCTTTTCTTCCTCGCCCTCGCTCTCCCTGTCTACCCTTGCTTTTCTCTCTTCTTTTTGTCCTTCTTCTTGCTTGTTATTGTCTTCCTGCGTCTCCTTCGTATCCCCAACCACCGATATCTTGAACCCCTTCCGTTCAAAAAGAAAAATGGTTTACACATTCACTCCTGATTTTTTTTGTTGTTCATGTCATGTCATGTCATGTCATGTCATGTCATGTCATGGCGCGTGGTTTCTGCACCACCTCCATTCTTTCTCTCTTTGCGTCTCTGTGTGTGCGTTTTCTTCCCTCCCTCCTTTTTTCTCTTCTCATTCAGCCTCCTTCTCCTACTCTTCTTTCCTACTCCTCTTTCCTCCACCACCTCCTCTTTCTTCCTCCTCCTACTCATCCTGCTCACTCCTTCCATCCCATCCAACCCTCCATCCCCTCACATTTTTTTCATCCGTCCACTTAATCGAAAAAAGGCGCCAGGATAATCCAGCGCATTGTTCACCCTCGCTTTGTCCTGTCACCTTGCTTCCTTCTTGTACTCTCCTTAGTTTGCACAACTTTTTGTTTCTTCATTAACTTTTCTAAGCGTGTGTTGAGGGAGCAATTTTGGCCATCGCTGTCCTTGCCTTCCCTCTGTCTATCTCACATCATTCTTTTTACTCACGGACATTGTTTTCCCTTTGAGTTGGCTTGGGTTGGGCAAGCATTGTTTATGTCTCCTCAATGTCAGGAAGGGGGTTGGGTTATGACCAAGTCCCTTTTTCTCTCTTCCATCCTCCTCCCTTCCCTCTCTTTGTGTGCTCATTCGTATCTTTCTCAACTTGTCTTTACCTTTCATTCGTTCTCTCTCCTCAACGACGGTTTTCCCTCTCATTTTACACTGAATGTTGTTTTAACCTTGTTTTATCTTCACTCCCTTTAAATACTTGTGCATTATTTTGCTCATCCCCCAATTAGACACCTACAACATTGCTGGTGCCTTTACTCACCAACAGCAACAACCACAGCAACAACCTTCTTCGCCAGAACCACAGCAGGAGCAGCAACCACAACAAGAATCCTTCTTTCCCCTCTCCTCTGCATCCATCACCTCAACCACAACACCGTCAGGGACAACCGCAACAGCAACGGACGCGAACACCACCACAGCCACGACGACATCAACGACGGTCAATTTTAATAACGCGTCTGCCACATGGGAACAACATCAGCACAACGCCACTTCTTCCTCTTCGACACCTTCATCTTTGTCAGCATCCACTCCTACGTCTTCTTGTTCTACCTTCCAGTCTTCATCTTCGTCTCCATCACAACCGTTGACCTCGTCTTCATTGAAGGATCTTATCCAAGAGAACGATTCTATGCAAATGCAACAACGACACAACCATCACCAACAGATCTATCACTCGCAATACCAACAGCACCAACAGCACCACCAACCGCCACACCATCATCACCACCATCACCTCGGCGGCAGCTCTACCATGAACGACGACGATCCCTTTGGCGAGTATGTCGGTATGAACTCTATGGCACATCATCACCAGCACCAGCACAACCACCACGGCCGCCAGCACATGATGGTCGATCGGTTCCCGCATATGGACGATGGTCTTAGCCTCGCCATCTCGACGCCTTCCTCCTCAAGCCCGGACATGAACACCAACAGCAGTGCCAGCATGGGAATCCCTAACCACCACCAACACCAACTGAGCGTTCATGGAGGTCACCACAACGGCAACGGTTCTGGTAACGCGTCGGCCATCTCCAACCAGGTTTGGTCCCTGGCCGCAGCACTTCAACAGAACAGCACCCATAACAACCACAACAACAGCAGCAATGGCGCCACCAAGCAACCCAAGGCGACCAAGACCAAGAAAGCCAGTGCGCGTCCCCCGCGCGCGCTCGAATGCTTCAACTGCAAGGTCACACAGACCCCACTCTGGCGTCGCACCCTGGATCGCAAACATTCCTTGTGCAATGCCTGTGGTCTGTACTACAAGCAGTACAATGGTCATCGCCCTCTTCATATCCGCCACAAGCCCTCCCTCAGCCAGAACAACAACTCGGCCAATGGAGGAGCACATCAGCAGAACCGAGAGCACGCCTCGCCCTATACCCTCACTCCTTCTGGTAACGCGGCCGCTAATGCGGCAGCGCGCTCGAAGAAGGATTCGTCGGCTTCGTCTCCTAGTTCTTCGTCCCCCGTCATGTCTCCACGGAGCATCAAGGAGGAGGATGAGGAGCCCGAGGCGGCTTCATCTTCCCCCACTCCCGTCGTTCCTGAGAGCAGCAGCATCCAGACCGAGGACCGTCAGCAGGCTGAAGGTCTTTGCATCGAGACCTCTGCTGAAGAGTCGTCCACTCAGGACAAGTCTGGTGAATCTGCTAATACCATCTCTGTAAAGCAGCCTCTGTCCTTTTCGGATGTCGCGGCCGGTCCCCGCGTCAAGAGGAGCAGCAGCAATGGCAACAGCAAGGGCTCAAAGAACGCATCCCGCCACCGCCAGACCCGCTCCTTTAACGGCCCCATCCAAACTGACCTCTCTGGCTTCCCTATGAACCAACAGCCCCACTCTGCAGTTGAATGGCAGCAGCATGGTAACCTCAACGCCGACATGATGAGCCACCCTCACCAGCAGCATCAGCACCACCACTTGGCCGGTCAAGACGCCGCCTCGGCTGCAGCTGCCTTTGCCCATTACCATTCGACAGGTTTCCTGCCCGAGGACTTGAACGACTCGCCGCTCCTCATGGGCGATGCTGGCCCATTCTCGCCCACCAGCACCTTGTCCTCACCCCTGACGGCTTCGATGATCTCTCCTCTCAACCACGGTGGTGCCATGACCGCCTACTCTCTTCCCCCTACCGCCCTTGCTGGCATGACCGTCGACGGCCTCGTTGCTTCCTCCAAGGATGAGCTTCACCACCACCATAACCAGCAACAGAACCAACAAGACATGAACGGCAACTCTACCACCGGATCCACTCAAAAGTCCCTCATCTTTGACGACATGCGGTTCCAAGTCCTGGTCGAGCACATGCGTCCAGGCCAGATGTACAAGTTCCTCAACATCCTCGAGAATCGATGCCATGTCCTCCGTCATCGCCTCGGTATGCCCAACGATTCCTCCGAGTTCGCTGCCGCTTCTGCAGGCTTGACACCTCAACAACAGCAGCAGCAGATGAACATCCTGCTCGCCCAACAGCAGCACCAACAGTCGATGGTCTCAACCCCAACCACAGAGTGTGGTTTCGGTTCCCTGTCGTTGTCTTCCCCGCCCGTCAAGGAGGACCGCATGGGTTACACCTGGCCTACTCCTTACAACCAGCAGCAGCACCCTCAGATGGTTGCCGCATATAACATGGACGGATCTGAGGCTGCGTCGATGGAGACTGAGTACCACACCTTCCGTCAGCAGCAGGCCTTCCAAACGGTCGCTGGGCGTGGAGGATCCGAGGACTGTGACGAGCGCGATGATGAGGAAACTGCCAACAACAACAACAACAGCGCGTACTGGCATCAGCAGCAGCAGCAGCAGCAGCAATCGTCGATGGCTGTCTTTGCTGCCAGCGACTAAACCTCCCCCCCCCTATATCTTTTTTTTTCTTATTACTTGTTATTTCTTCTATAGACATTCATTACTTTATCACCAAAAAAAAAACCACTCGCCTGCCTTAGTTTTAGTATTCTTTTTTTTTATTACTTTTTTGTATCAACAGCTCTTCGACCACTACCTTTTTTTTGCCTATTGGCAACCTCACCTTATACCTTTTGTCAGTTCTTTAGTTCTTTTTTTTTTTTGTTGTACAACTCATTTTAGAATCCCCATAAAAAAAAAAATCTTTTTTCTCCAAAAGTATTCATTCGCGAATTAATTGACACCATGATTATTGAATGGGAACGAATTGAAATGGTTAGCAAACCGATGCTTGTTTATTTTTTTTTTTTGTGTGAGTTTTTGTGGAAGCAGATGGAGAACATGGGGAGAAAGAGGGAAGGGTCTATGTGCGAAAAATGACAAGGGAAGAAAGCGAAGACGGACGAATAGTATGGCGAAGAAAGAGGGGGGAGAAGAGGAGAGAGTGAATAGAGGCAGGGTAGGCTTAAAATCAATGCGGACAAAATAAAAGAATAAGGTATAGTAATGAATGAAGTAATTACAAAAAGGAAAAGTTCAATGTCCATTGACGACGGAGGAAAAAAAAAATGTGCGCAAACAAAAAGCATTGGCACGAAAGCGCAAGTCAACAACTCAAAACAAACTAATTGTGTCAATGAGCAATGGGTTCTAGCCATGGTCCAAACTACCAATCAAGTGTTTGTCTTCAGCCCAAGTCGACATAAAAAAAACGAGATCAATTTGTTGTTCTTCATAATGTTGCATGCCGCTGTTATTTATGCCGCAGTTGTAGCCGTATGAAGAGCCGTGGTCATGAAGGAAGTGGATGTAGAGGTGGCAGGTGCCGTCGTCGTCGACTCTTTCTCCTCTGCATAGTGTGGGTCATTCCCACCAATAGCATCAATCTCATCTTCGTCAATGACAATTGACTGGTCCGCAGCGTCCAAATCGTCCTCATGAGCAGCGTCCTCCATCGCCTCCTTCTCATCTATTGTGCATTATTCCGCGAAAGAAAACAAACATGGCGTAGGTAAGCATACCGTATAATGCTGTGTAAACAACTCAACAGTGACCAAAAAACAAAAAACAAAAACACAAGAACTACGCCCACGAACAACGTGGGGTCAACTTACACATATCAAAGGACGAGAGGACTTTGACACCAGCTGGTTTGGAGGACTGGTCAAGTGCTTGCTTGGCCTCGTACAACATCTGGTCAATGGTAAGACACAATCTCTTGAAGGTCATGTCTGCTTGTCGTTCGGATTCTGTCAATTCGTGGATTATCACCGCAGCCTCGGGACTTGTGGTGCCATTCATTGTGCTCATCAACGACGAGTCCTGATCGCCCTTATCCGATGTCATCCAGCTCAAGTCGCCTCCAAATTGTGCCCTAGGTAGATCAAGGATTATGATATAGTAGTAAAACGTGTTAATGAACATATGGCCCAACAGTAACTGTCAATGAAAGATAGGGGAAAACATAGACAAAAAAAAAAAAGGGGGGGGGGGTTGCATGATGCCATTGTAGACACGAACACACGGACTATCACAAACAACATTGACATCCAAAAAAGCAAGCCTCCTTACGATTGCATCCGCATCTTGAGTTCCTGCATTTCCGCTGCTTGTTTACGAATAGTGGCCTCCAAGGTCTGGTTGATCTGCAACAGCGACGTATTCGAGATCTCCAGGTCTGCAATCTTGCGTCTCGTCCGTGCAGCTTCTTCCTGTCGTCTGTTTTCTTCTGCCAGCTTACTCGCTGCCGCCACATTTGCTGCTCCTGATGTTGGTGTTTTAATGGGCGCTGAGCGCATCAGAGTCGACTGTAGGGTATTTTGTGAGGAAGCACCGCCAGGCGATGTTGGTGGTGGCGGAGGTTGTGTGGGTGTGGAGGAGGTTGGGGAGGTCGACCCCGGCTCATATCCAATGGAGTTCCTCTGAGATGGACTGCTGACCCATGAGAGCGACGAAGACGATGTTGATGAAGACAACGAGGTTGACAAAAGTCCTCCACCGTTCGCGGCCGACATCCCGTTCAGAGAATGTCCTGAAGAAGAAGCAGAAATGACGGAGAGCGAGGGTAT
Organism: Linnemannia elongata; assembly: GCA_036320915.1. NCBI lineage: Eukaryota > Fungi > Mortierellomycota > Mortierellomycetes > Mortierellales > Mortierellaceae > Linnemannia > Linnemannia elongata. The sequence goes on from JAXBDG010000020.1 coordinate 417,646, forward strand.
AGAGATGGAAGAGACGCCCGTTGTCGTTGTAATTCCTGAATTCGTTGCAGACAGTGCTGTTGTGGCAGTAGTAGGGACGGCATTGACTTTGATAGCAGCCCCAGCAGCAATCCGCATCGGTTTCGCTGTAGTGGATACAGTTGACGATGCTGAGCCGCGGGTCCTGTTTCCTACTGAAGATCCTGCGGCAGAGACGACTGAGGACGATGATGCGATTTTGGGTCCAGACGAAGAGCGGGACGGGGCAATGGAGGAGTGTCCAAAAGGGAGGCTGTTGATGTGGTGCCCTCCACCGCCCGAGAACAATTGGATCGGGTCTTCAACAGAGTCCTCGGACACGGTCCCATCGTCCGAAGAAGTCACCGAGCCCTCCCGTCGTACACTACTACCTCGGCGTCCTGCTGCTGTTTGTGTTGTCGTAACCTTCCCGACCGAGACACCAAATCCTCCTGTTGTTGTTGGTCCTGCTGATGCAGATATCGTGTTATTACTTCCCGTGCCAATCCGTCTGACGACACCGACAGTACTACCACCACCTCCAACAACACTCCCTCCTTTACTGTTCCTGACGACGGGCGCTGTGGTAGTTGCTGTCATCATATCACCTCGTGAAGACGAAGGAACAGGACTGCTGCTTGTATTCCTGCCAGTGAGAGAGTTCATAGTAACCACCGAACCGGACGATCGCATCTTGACAGCCGGCCGAGGTCTTGGCGGTTGCTGTTGCTGCATCGTCTGTTGTTGCTGAGGTTGTGAGGGGGACGAGGCTAGTCGAGTGGGTTTTGTGAGAGGGATGGAGGAGATGTCCATTTGGGCCATGGCAGCTATTTTGGCTCGTCGTGGGGGGCCTGCATGGCTGGAAGAGACGCTGGAAATATTGCTGGACCTGGATGAGGGACGAGCAGTGTTCATTGTATCGAGGTCGACTTTCTAAGGGTATCGTTGTGTGTAGGTGTTGTTGTGAGGGCGTACAGGCTGGTTGTTTGTTTTTGTTGGGTCTGGTGTGCCTTGGGTGGGTTGAGAATGAAGAGAGAGAGAGGTATGTGGGAGTGGGAGGATCGTGGGATGAAAGTGGTTGTGCGAGTTGAGCAAAGAGGCAAGTAGGGGAAAGAAGGCAAGCCGGTGGTTGAAAGAGTACTAAGAAGGCTAGAGAATTGTAGGGGTATATGGTATGGTTGAAAAGTGTAGGTAGTTGATTCAAAGGAGTAGAAGATGATGAAAAGAAAAGACAAAAGTAAAAGAGAAAACCATTGGGGGTCTCAAGGTGTATGTTTGAGTGAGTATGTCCATAAGGTAAAAAAAATAAATAAAAATAATAATAGACCCAGGGTGGAATTGGATGGGTCCAGTACTCGCCCTCATTCTTTCAACATCCAACCATGTCCCACCCTCGTTCACGCCCCTCCAACGACAACTGCCCCTTCCCTCTTCTCCCTCGACCCCCATCATATTTTATTTTCTTTCATTCATTTCCCACTTCTTCGCACCCCCTTCTTTTTTTCATCCCGATGCGATGCGCTTCCTTGCCCAATGCTTCCTCTGTCCTTATGGATGTTCTCGTATCAAAGCAAGCAGATCCTCCACTTCTGTTTGTTTTCTTTTTTTTTTTTCTTTTGCCTTTTGCCTTTTGCCTTTGTGCGACGTAAACCTGAATATTTTTTTTTGCTGTCTGACCGACGGAGAGACAGAAAAACAGAGAAACAGGCACAACGGGACTGGGAAGGACAACTGGTAGAGTTCCCAGTCCAGTCCTTCACTTTACCCTTGTCCTGTTTTTTTTTTTTTTTCCTTTCTACTATGACCGTTTTTTTTTAAGTGTGATCAACCTTATGTGAGACAGACAAGGTCATCAGCGATGGTGCCTGGATGGATGGGGATGGACCTTCTTTATTCTTTCTGTTGCCTGACAATTTTCTTAAGGGCAAAGAGATAGGGGCACCATTCAACGAACTGCCTTTAACAATACTATCCTTTCTCCCTCTCCCATTCCCTTTTTGGGCCTCTGTTTCTTATTCTCTCTCACTTCTTTCCTCCTATGCGAAGTCATACACATCAACAAGGGTAGGTAAAATTTGCATGTGGAGCTGGAAGTTTGGAGGCAAGAATCTAAACCCGCAGCCGACGGGAAGAATGATAAAAAAGGCGAAAACCAACATACAAGGAGTCGATAATAAACCCTATCAGTAACTTACCATGAACACTCACTCATCCACACGCATTCAACAAAACACCTGAAAACATAAGAGAGAGAAAAGCGAAGCACGCATTACAATGTCCCAAAAAAAAGTAAAAAATCACACACTATAAGAGACGGGCCATGGCCCATGGGCAAGGGTGGCAAGGCAGGGTATCTTCTTTCCTTAGCACTGCCTTCCACACACCTCATTCCCGTCAGTAAAATGAACAAATGCTATTTTTGCTGACAGAATAAGAGAGCATGGGCGAAAACGAGCCAATGTGTACGGGTGTGGGAGAGACTGGATGAGCAGAGTAAAGAAATGAAATAAACGAAGCATCCTCTGCTCACTTTACGTTGGCTCGTGTCCTCGCATGCCAGTGGGTAGAAAAAAACAGCGAAAGAGGACATGGACCGGGATACATGTTCATGTTTTCTTTAAAGTGCACAGATGTGAAGAGTAGAACAAGTACGGTTCAAATCTCCACATGCCAATGTAGCATGTTTTTCATATATGTGAATAGTTTGCATCATCAGGGGTCCAAGTAAACTTTTTTTTTCCATGCGAGATACGAAAAAAGTGTCTACTGCGTAAAAAAACGTTCGGAAAGTAGCAAACAAAAACAGAATCGAAAGACTTCGAAAGACAACTCGCAATAGAAGACGAGCGCCGCGAGCATGTTCATATCGGCTTCCACGACCTGCTACCGAGCCTCCTATTATTCACTATGCCGGGCCTTTGTACCTTGTTGTTAAGTAAGCGGATCGTCCTAAAAGCAAGAATCACCTCGACAAACACAAAAGCGCGAAGGACAGGAAGGGCTAAAAGGAACGAGAATGAGAACAAACACAACGTGGTCCAGAGGGAGGATAGGAGATGCGATCGACAAAAATAGGTAACTGGTCAAGCACCAAATCGCGCTTTGGTTCAGGTACGAAAGATTTGATTTGATCACAAATAGACGGGAGTGGCTGGTGATCAGATCAGTGATAAGGTTATTGTTGATGGCTTTTCTCAGAAGCATAGTTCTATAAAGAATCGATGAAAGTGTCGACGTTGAATACTTGGAGTCCTGTCTGGGTATCATCATGTCATGTAAAACAAGACGACGTCTCATCTCAAGTAATCAAGCCGAGAATCACACCGTGTTTGTTAACTTGGTTCAGATACGCACTCACCTCCGTCTGTAGAAGCCTGGACTTGTCTCCTGCCTGGTTGAGAGGAAATTCAAACAGCAATGTGAGTGCTGCAGCATCTAGTATCCGGTGTAGTTGTATCTCTTCATTCGCGTCATCATCACTAGCATTCATTATCTTGCCCCCTTGAAATGTCCAACCCCACAGGGGGGGAGTCAAGGAGGAATTTAAGCATTTGGGCTCTTATGCTGTAAGAGATCATCATCACTCCCGCCTTTCTCCTTCTAGCTTCCTACTCTATCCGTCCACATCTACCTAAATTGCGAGCAAGAGGTAGAAGGGGGGGTAAGTCAACATATCTCGCAAGGAAAAATAATTGACCAGAGGGGTGTAAAGGAGACAGAGCGAGAGGATGAAAAAGAAGGGATGGCATTTTTACAAGGTTTGCAGGAACAAGGAACTTCCTTGGCTCTTTGACTGAACGACGAACACAGAAGGCAAAAAAGGGTGAGAATGCTCTCCCTCATACCCCCATACCTTGTCACAATAATCCACATCGAAAATTTCCGGTGTTGTCGTGCTATTGCTGTATTACAGTATAGACTATGCTTGTTGGCTCGTCTGCCATACTTCTTCTTTGCATGCCACTGTTACTGCCCCTCGTGTGGTGTCAAAATAAAATACGCGATGTGTAACAACACCGTAAAACACAAAGGACGACCCATAGGTAATGAAATAGTACTTCTAGGCCCATCGCTTATTTGGATGCATCTTGATGTGACCTTGCCTTAAGAGGTCCTTGTGCGATGCCTCCACTCGTTGATTCTTCTAGGCAGAAGGGATTGAACCCTCACGAAGGCCTGGCTGTTTTCTGGTACGGTACCGATTGCACGAGGTCAGGATCGAACAAGAGCGGAGCGCTAAGAAATGGATATGTCCATGATGGCGCAGTACCTTCCCTTCGCCTTCGTCTGATCGTCCAATGGCATCCTTCTTACGATGGATCGACGAAAAAATAATAATACGAAAAACGCGATGCCAATTGATCCCGATTCATTATAGTTGTCTGTTTGTGAAATGAAAAGGACGACAACAACGATCACAATAGCAAACATCCACACATTGAAGAATGACTGTTTCTCCTTGTAAAAAAGGACGAAGCAGATTTCTGGAGCGAGTTTTATTAAAACTCTTCGCTCATTTGCACGCGGGTTGCCGCGTAACGTAAACGCCGATGGGGGAGGAGACAGAGAACGATTACGAGGCTTTCATATTGCACTCTTTCTCTCTGGAGGTTTGTCTGTCTCTCTCCGTGAATGGGTATGGTTGAACTGGTGTGTTGCTTTAGTATGAAGTAATGGTGGAATCTTGGTCACTCGACTGGCCGTAGGTCAATAACAACAAAAGACAGAAGGGCTAGTCCATCGAATGACTTTTCTAGCTAATCATCCAACAACATGCACTCGTCTCTCCCTCCCTATGTCTTTCTCTCTTTCTATATCTCTCTTTCTCTCTCTGTCTATCTGCCTCTGTGTGTGTGTAATGAGTGTGGTCTTTAGATATTTCCTTCCGTGACTTTTTCGACATTTCTTGTCCATCGTCCATTGTCCATCGTTCTCTCATTCTCTCTCTGTCTCCTTTTTTTTTCCCTTTCTGTCAGTCTCTCTCAGTCTCGCGCGATGTCCACTCCATTCATTGTGGCACCCCCTTAGTTTTTCTATCGTAAATCCTAACAAACCCTCCCTCTCCCTCTTCTTCTCTCAGAAAACAAGAGACAAACAAGAAAAGAAAAAGAGCTACCAATACTCTCCGAAGTTCATCTACACGTCCATAAGAACAAACAAAAAAACAAACAAGAAAAAGGAAAAGGGATTACTAACAAACATCATGCTGCACAATGATGAGAAAACGAAACAGAGCAAAGATGAAGAGCATTTATAGAAACAGAAAACGATGGACTCTCAGTCCGTTTGGTAGGAAAAAAAAAAAAAAGACGGAGAAAGACCGATCGACCCCATTGGCATTGCCTTTCATTTTACTATTCTCCTACACGAATACACGATGGATCTCATCATTGATTGGTGACACGGTTGTCAAAAGGTCCATCTATCCAATGCTGAACAAAACAGAGGTAAAGCCCTCTGCTCTTCGTGGCCTTGTGTCCTCTTTCCTTTCATCTTTCGTCCCCCCACCTCCTTGTGTACCCTTTCCTCCGCCCCTTTCTCGTCCCTTTCTTTGTCTCCTGAACTCCGTGCCACTTCAACAGAGATATAAAAAAAAGTACTTTAAACACGACCTTTTCTTTCAACCACGAACACCACCCCAAACAAGTCAATTGTCTATTCTGTTGACCTTTGTCCATGCATGAAAACGAACCACAATAGAAGATTGTCGATCTAAGCAAAGAACAATAAATTCAGTTTTCGGCTCTTTTGTACAAAAATATGTCTCTGTTGTCAACAGGACCCTTACATCTTTCTCAAATGACAGAACAGACAGAGATACATGAACGCACTGGTTATATTATTAGATCTCGACAGGAGTACTTTATAAAACCCCATGCGATCATCATTACATGCGCTCCAAAGGGAGGAACCTGTTATTATATGACATCTGGAGCAAAGTTGCTCCTGACAATCATTATGAAGCTGACTTGGAACTTGACTTGTTCGTGATGCGTCCACTCTTTACGATGCACATTGTCGAATCAGACATAAAAGTACTACAGACAACACCACTCAATTTAGAACCCAATTTAAACCACCACACGAAATGCTCGAAGAGGGAGCGAAGAGGTCCGCGCGCGAGGGGAGCTCTCACCACAGCAAGCTCTTGGGATGTGTTACCCCCCGCTTAGCTTATGGTTTTGTTTGCATATGGATGTGAATGAATGTGGTGTTACCACACCGTGATGGGAGAAAGAGAGAAAACTCAAATAGACAGAGAGAGCGAGGGAAAGGCTGCCATCAGCTTAGTCTTTGTTGTTTGTGGGTGTGGGTGTATGAGAAGACAAGAGAGAAGGGACGCATGAAACAGGACTTTGTACTACGGTACCCAAGCTACTTGTGTATGTGGTGTTTGTGCGTTTGTTATGAATGAAAATGGCAGTGACAATGCAAAAAAAAGGACATGGAGGCACATTTCAAGAAAAGAAAGTGTTCATCTGTCATGAGCTGACTGATGTGGTTCTATCAACACAGAGGCAGAAAACAAGACGACGCACAATCTACTCTCCCCACAGCGTAAGTGAAGAGTGTGTCAAGAGACTAACGAGAAACGAGAGGGAGGGAAGGAGGGAGGTAGTCAGAGTAAGCGTGAACATATTTTTGGATCGGACGCGTACTATATCGATGCCTGACAGAAAGGGTGTTATGTCGCATCGGACAAAAGGCACATTCCTTGGACACAGACAGAGAGTCAGAACAATTGAATAGAGAACCTTAGAAATACAGTACTACGGTTACTATGTCCAAGTATCATGTAGGCAGAGGACTATCTCACACAATCAGAACTACTTAATTCACAGCAGTGCTTGTCCTTTCTTCCTTCTGCAAGGCCTAAGAGGGAGAGAATTTTCTTGCAAAAAAAAGGGAACTCAAAAAAAGAAGATTCCACATTCCACTCTTTCTTCTTTCCTCTTCTCTCTTCCTCTCTTCCCTCTCGTTCTTTTCCCTCTCTTCCCTCTCAGCACATTACTCATTACTCATTGCATACATCCACCTCCATCCACCTCCATTCATTAACTATTCATTTCGTATTGTTCAATTGCATTTCATATCAAACGTAGACACTCTCTTCCTCTTTCTCTTCCTCTTCTATTGCCGCGCGCCTAAGACCCCTTCTCCCTTCTTACAGAACACTTTTTACTCTTCCTTTGCAATCTCAGATCCAGGCAACAAAAAGGAATATAAGGATTGGAATCCCACCAACCCTCCCACTTTTTTTTTCTTCTTTCTTCTCATCTTCACTTCGCTTTTCGCAACTCATATCACTCATAGCATTACTAGCATCTTCAATAGGCTTATTCTCATCTACCATTCCGGTGCCATATACCCCTACTTCTGCTATCATCATTCTCGATTCCCACTTCTTTGTTGCTATTTGTATTTGCGTCACCTATCCTTGGCTGTATTTCCAAGACTCTTTCTACTTTCTATCTCAAAATTCCAACTCGACCACTTTTCTTTTGGGATCCCTGAACTCCTTCCTCCCCTGCTCTCTCAATCCACCCCAAGTAACCGCCCTTTAGTCAGCCAGATCCCCATCTTATCCACTTCAACTCCAACAAAGTTACCTCGAAACCACCACCCTTCTCTCCCTTTCCTTACACCCCTCCAAGTCCACGAAAATTCTCGCCTCACACGTAACATACCCGGTCGGAGGAGCTTCAGCAGCCTTTGCAGCAGCCATGTCATCCAACAATTCTTCATCCACATCTCTCTCCATGACTTCTCCAACATCACCAACATCAGTAGCAGCCGCCGCAAACGCCGCCGCCGCAGCAGCGGCAGTGGTTTCTTCTAGCCTCTACCTGCCCCAGACTTACTCGTTCCTCAGCCCAGAGACCTTCGAGACCCTGGTCGAGGGATACATTAACCAGCTTCACATCCGTAAACGCAACAAGGCTCTGATTAACCAGCAGCTCGCCAACGACTGCCTGATGGTGTTGACCAACCCCGAGAACACGGCTATTTTCAACCCCAAGTTCCGGTGGTGGGTCCGCAAGCACTTTGTGTTTACGGTTGTAGGCGAGTTGAGGATCTTGATGGACAAGAAGAACGGCAAGCCTGTCTGTGTTCGTGAGCAGTTGTATGATAAGGTGTGCTATTTTCATCATATTATTGGACACGGTGGACGCGACAAGACCTTTGCTGCTGTAAGTGTAACTCTTTTTTCTTTTTTTGCTTTTTTTTTTTTTTTTTTTTTTTTTTGGTTTGTTTGTTTGTTGTCGTTTGGCTTGTATTCTGTTTCCCATAACCTTGTTATTCTTTCCTTGGAGTGGTAATTGGACTGGGAGAGAAGGGGTTGAATGGGCATGCTTGTGTCTAGATCTGTCAATTATCTGGTGTAGTAGACCCTTTGTTGTTGCTCTGTGTGTAGGCCCTAGGAGCTGCAAAAAGGGGGTTGACATGGGAGATTTGAATGCAATATGTGTATGTGCCTGTTTACATGTACGATGAAGTATGCGTGGGTAGTTTGGGTTGGGATGGGGGGTGAGTACTATGCAGGGAAAAAAAGGGAGGCATTCGTGTGTATGGGTGTATGTGTCAACAAGCAACATTCTCAGAAGGGACAGTCCTATGAAAGACCTTTTTTTTTCTGCATCATATCGATATGGTCTGAATGTCTGAATGTGGTAGGAGCTAGGGTATGCGGCTCTAGCTCTTTGCTCTTCGTTCCAGCCAATGACCATTTTTCAGGCGAAGAGAAGTGACGCGTGTGGACGAATTGAATTGAAGCCAGTGATGGTATCAGTGAAGTCTGTGCATGAAAAATAACGATGAGATGGCCTAATATGAATGAACCGATGAAATTCTCCCTTCTGTCTTGTTTGCCTCCTATTCTACCCCCCGCCTTCCCCTTACTCTTCTTTTTTCTATTGATGCGACTCCTTTCATTCATCCTCTTTCACTCCCTCACTCTTTTCTTCTTTTACGCACTTCTTGCGTCCCTTACGTGCGGTCATTGCTATGCTTCATTTCTGAATGAACTTCGTACTAATCGAATATCTACCTCTCTCTTTGCCATCATTTACATTCTCCTGCCCTGCCCTGACTCGACCTTACCCTACATTCTTCAACATATTCCCATATCTTCATCTCCCATTCTTCTCATCATCCCTCTTACCCTACCCTACCGTACCATTCTCCATCCTCCTCCTCCTTAACCTCGACACACACACACCAACAGATCACGAAATCATACTCCAAAGTCCCCGCAGAGCTCGTCTCGCTCTTCACCAAGAACTGCCAGACCTGCCTCGGAGTCCGCAAGTACAGCAAGAACAAGCGTCCCATCCTTAACGAGTTCGAGTACCCCGGTCATCAACAAACCCCCACTCCTCAACCTCAGCCTCAATCACAACACTGTGCTTCCCAACAACAACAGCAACAGTACCATCACCATGTTCAGCAGCAACAACAGCAACAACAACAACAGCAGCAGGCTTCGCACCACCCACACTTGCAACTTACTTGCAACACTACGGGTTTGGGTCATCACTATGGTCAGCACAGCAGCCAGTCGATGCATGGTATGATGACCACCAAGACTGAACATGGTACTATCTCGCCCATCTCGCCGATGATGCATCATTCGGGCTCGGGCTTCTTTGGAAGCAACGGACACCTCCACTCTGCCTACAGCCAAGCCGCCGCTGCCGCTGCCGTCGCACAGTCGCAACAGCATCATCAGCAACAGCAGCAACAGTTGCAGCAGCAGCACCATGCTGCCTTGGCCTCTCACCTCAACATGAGTATGTCGCTCTCAGACATGTCCCTTGGCGGTCACCTCAACACCTCCTCATCGACAACGACAGATGATAACCCTTCGATCTTGTCAAAGATGGAATTGCACCAGCTTATGCACCCAGGACACCACCACCACTCCCAGTCGCATCATTATCATTCCATGATGTCCTCGGGACTTCATAGCCCTACTGACTTGCCTGAACACCACTTCTTGCCACAGCAGGAAGCGTCCCCCGAGGCTTCATCCGTTGGCGATTACTCTCCTATGCTGTCACAGCAGTACTTGAGTCATAACCAGCAGCAGCAGCAACAACAGCAGCAGAACGACTACACCAACTCCTTCTCTAGCTACTCTGCCGCCTTGTCCCTCAGTGCATACCAGCAAAACCAGCACCACCTCCAACAACAACAAGACCAATCCACCACCTCCTCCATGTCACCCTCTCCAATCCTGTCTCAAGCTCAGCTCTTCCAGAAGCAGGTCCAGCATGAGCACCATCGTTTCCAACAACAACAGCAACAACACCGCTTCCTGCCAGAAGGTCTAATGGGCGCAGATTTGACAACCACCTCCTCCACACAGTCGGCAGTCCCATCGATGCACATCACGACCTCCTTCTCGGCCGCCGTGGCAGCAGCCGCCGCCGCCGCCGCAGTGTCGTCCATCCCTACCCCTACGAGCGCATCGCCGTTGTCGAACCTGTTGGATGATCATGAGGACCAGTGCCATGACTTCTCGGAGGTCCATCAGCACCACCATGTTGAGATGACTGTTGCTGATCTCTAAACTTTTTTTTATTTCCGTAAACAAATCACAACAACAACAACAAAAAAAAAAAAAAAAATCGCTTTCTTGTTTTTCTCTGTTCATCAAAAAAAAAACCATGTATATTATCTTCAGAAAATAGTTTTTCTTTGTAGTCGTGACATGAGAAAGTGAACAGCCCACCCCCTCCCCCCTCCCTTTGTACATAGTTCCCTTCCCCTCTTCCTCCGATATTCAACAGGATGACTACATAAAAAAAAAAAAAAAAAACCACCAGTAAAATAAAAACATCAAATCATCAATAGAACCAAAATTCAGTGCAAAGTTCTGTTTGTTTTCTTTTTACGTTTACTAACACGATTATTTCTACAGAACATGAGGATGAACAAAGAGGGCAACCTACCTTGTTCCTCTTCTAGCCTGTCAACGTCCTTTAATCCACATAATCTTCGTACCCCGACAGCCTCAGCATATATGAGGACAAAGAAAATCTTAATCATCACCATAAATAATGGCGCGCCTAATTGCTCTCACCTCTCCTCAGAAACAAGACCTTTGGTTATGTGTACAAGGTGTTTATTCATAGGTTCTAAGTCGCGTATAAATATAAAGGTAGAGTAGAGAGTGAAGAATATAAACTAACATCATTTGGCTATGTCACCATCTTTACTGTGAGGTGGTGGGGATACGGATCCCACACCGTCCATGCTTCCCACAATCCTCAATCCACTCCGAATGCCTCTTAATCAATTCTGGCACAATCCTCGACTCAATCTCAACATGCTGCACCTCCTCCTCTTCCGCCGTCAACCGGATCTCGCTCTCAGAATCCATAGTGATCATCTTGACAACCCTCTTTCTAGTCGTCAAGATGTTTCCAATCACAATCTGGTGTCCGTACCGCTTCAGAGCCTGACGCGACTTGAGTGGCAACAATGCCTCGTCGGTCTCGAGCTTGAACGAAACAATAAACGCCTTGGGTGTCCAGTCGTTAACGAGAGGTTTCAAGATTTTGGGGACCTGGTCCATGGAGAGGTTCAAGAGTCCATCGCCCGATTGGATCTTATGCTCAGACATCTTGTCGGCGGGGATGAAGAAGTCCGAGACGGCGGCGGCGAGGTAATACATGGCGTTGACGTCCATCTTGGAGATGATCTGGGCGGCTTCGCGAAGGAGGAAGAGGTAGTCGTTTACCGTCACAAAGTCCAGTGTCAACAACGTTCCTGCCTTCTGCGTCTATATTTGCAAAGAAGAGGACGAGGGTTTGTTTATCAGCAAGGTGGTTCTCCAGTTGACGTAAGTCTAAAGCTTGTCCTTGTGAGTGATGCCTCCAGCTGACATATGTTCAATAGACCATCCTAGTCAGAGGCAGGTCCAACTGAAAAACATCCTGGTCTATGGGCTTCTCGTCCATCGTCGAGTATTGACTCGGTCCATCCTTGACTGTTGCTCTTTGTCCATCCATGCTTCCTTGTACAAAGCGACTCTGTCTCTTTCAACTTACAGCTCGGTACTCGGCGAGAACAGTCCTCATCTTGTCAACATACGCGGGCATCACTAATCGTCAATCAGGACAAAGCATAGAGAATAAAATCTGATAAGTATAGTGCTCCCTGTTTTGTCCTACCCAACACTCCGAACTCAAAAAAAAAAAAAAAAAAAAAAAAAAAAAAAAGTCCGGAATCATCATTTCCTGTTGACCCAACAAAACAACAAGAGGCAAAGACATACCATGGATACCCTCATCATCGGCCTCCATGAACTCCAAGAAGCAGTTACGGCTATGACTGTAATGGCGAGAGAAAGGCTGGAGCGAGAACTGACGATGCATAAAGATGACAGCGTATCCCTCCTCCAAGAAGAATTCTGCCGATGTGGCTCCACGAGTTCCTGCACTGAAGTTGTCGATGAACCTGACCGTCTGTGTCTCCAATGGCACTGTTGTTCCTCCACTCTATTTGGTTTTCGATTTCCATTCCAATTGGATGTGAATCGTATGAAGGAAGGGAGAGAGAGAGAGAGAGAGAGAGAGAGAGATTAAGAGAGAGGTGTGGTTAGTCAAGTGTACCATACAACCTCACTCGCGCTTTTCTTTTTGGTGGGGTAAGGTTGACTCTATTTTTTTTTTTGGTTGTTGAACAATGGATGGCCCAAAAAGGATAGTAGTCCGAAGTGACAATGAGCAAAGGCGAAGGAGGGAGAGAAGCGAGGGAAGGGCTGGTGGATAAGAAATGAATGATGCACTCGGCGCAATGACCAACCCAAACAAACAACGAACAAACAATAATCAGCCAAGGTAAACAACGTGTCGGTCTGTTTGTCCGTTTGCTCGATTGGCACTCTGTACATTCTCACACTAAACCCTCATGTTATCTGACATGACGGGAAATGACGAGCATACCCCCCTTCCCAACCCTTTCCCTCTATCTTTGCCATGTGTGAGTGTTTCTAAAAGTAAATGAAAACAGTTCTGTTTTCATCTTGCTTCCTGTCCTGCATGACATGAACATGATCCTGTACCATAGGGTGTGTCGATCCGGAAAAATACAAAATGCCGAGGTAGCTTCTGAAAGTCCTGATAATGACCGCCATGTCCAACCACTCCGTCCTTCACAAACCCTTTTCCCCAAGGGAAAAAAAAACCAACAACTAAAACAAGAAAGATGGACTTACGGTGACAAGGACGACACGACGACCTTCGTGCATGTGGCGGTCAACAAAGGAGCGGATCTTTTCAGCGTTCTCGGGGAGGGATTTGGGAGCGACATGGGATGCGAAGTAGACTTCGGCCGAGACGGGTCCTGGGCTAGCGGTTGATGCGGGTGTGGATGCTCCAGAGAGAGAGGGGATGAAGTGTTGCTGAGTGTTGAGTCCGTTGGAGTGGATGTCTGATGAGAGATGGGAGCCATTGAGGGGAGATGGCTTGATGGGTGTTGGGTGGTTGAGCTGTGCGGAGGCCATATTGTATTGTTGTTGTGTGTGTTGGCTGGTTTGTTGGTTTGTTGGTTGCTGCTGTTCCTTGAGATAAAGAGTGAAGAGAAGAAGAAAAAAAAGAAGAAAGGAGAGGAGGAGGAGGAATGAGTTTGAAGGTGATCAGTTTTATGTCTTTTCTTTGACCACTTTGTCAGACCACTTTTTCACTTTGTTCAAGACCGATACACAGCATCGAAAGAGAGAGAGAGAGTAGCAAAAGAAAAAAAGAAAAAAATGTGACTGTCGATTGATCAGCTCACTCTGTCTCATTATTGAAGCAATGGGAGAAGGGTCATGGACAATGAACGCCCTCTACTTTGTGTGTATTCTTGCTCCGACTAAAGGGAGGGACAAGGTGCATGCAAGCCGATCATAATTGAGTTCATGCTCTCTCTCCTTTCTCTCTCTCTCTCTCTCTCTCTCTCTCTCTCTCTCTCTCTCTTTGGTTACCACCTACACACACACATAGACTGAATCCTCTCCTCCCCAGTCAGCCGAGATCATGATCCATGGAGGTAGCATTGACATAATGCTGGTTGCAGATGCTCTGACAGGAACACACAAACAAGTAAATGCACACTCACACCGATCCACTGTACTCTTTGAAAAGAAAAGCCGCTGTAAGGTATGATCGATGTAGAAAAACAAGCGAGGGAAAATCAAAGCGAAGAAGACCGATCCGAATTTGTTCCTCTAATGCGGCCCACCCCCCTCGGTTTACTTATCGGATGTCGGCTAGTGAATGGACGGGCAAGCGGTTAGCGGATAAACACGCGTAACTCTGCTAGCTATTCTAAATAGCTCATCCTTGAGTCAAGGTATTAGGGTGCCATTGCTTGCGACATGCCGGTGTTGAATGACTTTTGGGAAGCCACGGAAGTAGCAATGGTAGCTAGCCATTAGACAAAATATGATTGGAAGAATGGTGTGTCTGTTTTGTCTTGCTTATAAGTGAGTGTGTCAAGGGGAAAAAAGGAAGGAAAGAGTGAGAAGGAAAAGAGAATAATCAATTGGCTCCCCCTTGTTCCCACCCCACCAAGCAGGGTCCCCTCTAATAAGCTTCTCCGAAGTTGTGGAGCGGGGACGATGATGACGGGACCCCGGCTGGATTTCCCGTTAGTCATTGTTATTAATTATTTTTTTTCTTTTCATATGTCAGCCTGTCTGTGCCCCTTTCGTACGTGCAACAACAGGAAGCGAACAACAGACGACCCATGGTCCATGTCCATTCCCTTAATTCTTTTTTCTTTCTCTCCTTCCTTCCCTTCCCTCCTTCCTTCCTCTTTTCTTTTATTACCTTCTTTCCTCTTTCCTTTCTCACCGTTGTTCATCGCCCGCCTACGTCCTTCAAAGCACAACAGGATTTCTTGCCCTCTTAGACCAACAAGCGACCGACCAACACTCTCCACTCCACTCTCCATTCACTGCATCTCACCCGCTTGTTACCTTTATTCATTCATTCATTCATTCTTTCATTCCCCTTTCTTCTCTTCCGTTAGAGCATCGCCATCACACATACAATTTCGGCTCTTCACTTCCTGTTGTTCACTTTGCAAGATCGCCCTCACTCACACCCCTATCCCCAAAAAAAACGGCACACACATAACCCTCACCTGTTTGTACACTTTCTACCTTCACAACAACACCGTTCTTCTCTCTCTTTCCCACCTCATTACTTAATCGAACAAAAGCACCACAATGAGCAAGAACCAAGTGAACAAGAATAGAAAGATCGGCGCCCTGGTCGCCTACACAACCTTGGCCTGCAGTTTGGTCTCCTTGGGTGTCTATGTCTACCGTCAACAACAAAAGAAGGGAGCAGGAGGAAACAGCAGCAGCAGTCGTCGCAACCTAACGGCTGACTCACGGGACAATCGCTCTAGTTTGGATCACAATGGTCGTCCCAGTTTGGATAATAACTCTGGAGCAGCTGATGGGAGCAGACAGGACAATACCCGATCCTCAGAGGTAATTGTCAACCTTTTTTTTTATCTTTCTTACGACAACGATAACCAACACGGAAGGACCTTTGGAGAGAAACGAACAAGACAACCAGGAAGGGGAGGCTGTTCGTCTCGTTTCGAAGCGGGTGGAGACAGACATAGGAAAAGCGGATAATAATCAATCAAAGACATAAGGAGAAACAGGATGATGGATCGATCACACGGAAAACGGAGGAACCTTGTTTCTCTGCTGTTGTTGTGCGCTCCTATTTAGTTGTTGTCAATGGTGTCGGTGCTTGCTTGCTTGCCCGTGGACATGTGCTCACTATCGACACTTTTTAAAAAAAACTGGATCGCTCGCTAACCCTTGCTTGCCCCACCCGCCATTTTCCTTCTTTTTGCAATGGTCTGTATCTAACAACCTTAGGCGTCTTCATTATCGAGACTTGGTTCCAAGATTGCCAGGACTGTCAAGCGGAATCGTAAAGTCATGACCATCTCCCTCAAAAACGTATGTTTTCCTCCGTCTACTGTGTTGGTCGTGCGTCTGCTGTCCCCTTTTGTGTCAGACACGCTGTCTGTTCACGTTGTTTTGTTCTTGTGTGCTTGGTTGGGAAGGAAGGATCTTTGTCATCTCTTTCTAATGTTTGTTGTCGAAAAGTGCGGCTCACGAACGAACACGAAAACTTTGTATTCGGCATACAACTCCATTGGCTCAGCAAGAACATCTTCCTAACCTTCGCTCTCATCCTTTGTTGGTTTACAACGACCCTCTAGACAATCGTATGGAATCCTTCGCCAGATCCAACCACGCCCAACTATGGCTTTGTCGAGGGCGCGATTCCTTTACTCTTCCACCTCGCAGAGACTTATAATCTGCACCTGATCTTGCTCTGCCCACCATTGCAATCAACATCACAACACCAAAACCAGCACAGTCAACAAGCGAATGGCAAGGGAAGAGTTATGACGATTCAGGAGCAAGAAGAGGCCAAGAGACAGCAACAATTGGGACAGGAACGGGAGCGGGATCAGATCCTGACGATGCTCGGGAACGCAGGTCTGATTTCACCTGTGGGTACCAGGGGGCCTAAGCTGATTGACCCACGTCAGTTGTTGATCTGTGAGACAGAGGAGGGTGTCAGCCATGTGGTGCGCCATCTTGAGAGTCAGGTCCATGTGGAGGCACGGCAGAGTGTTGTTGAGTTGGTTCAGGGCGTTGTGCCCAAGGTGGTGTTTGTGCAAAAGAAGTCAGGACACAGCAGAACGTCGTCTGTTTCTCAACAACAACAGGAGCATGCTGGAGATGTAATGACTCGATCTCATATTCGATCGAGCTCATCATCAAGGTCGTCTTCATCCTCATCTCCTTCAAGAGGATCAGAGGAAGGAGTGTCGTCGTCTGCTGATTTAGGATCTTCTTCGATTGTCAACGGTCAACAACAACAAATGGGCGATTCGTTTGTGGAGGTGTTCAAGGCTCCACAGCATGAGCCTTTGGTGTCTGGATATGTCACACAGGCGGGCAAGAAGGGCTATGTCGAGGTGACCGATCAATTGATGCGTAGCAGCCTCAATCCCGAGTACAGCAATTGAGCGTTGTTCACTAGGAGCGCTCCAGCAAGCACCTATTAAAACATGATATCTCCTCATAGATTTGCAACATTGAATGTGTGTTTTTTTTTAAGTGTGGCTAGGTGTCTGAAGTACCACTCCGGATCTGTTTCCCCCTTTTTTGTTTTTGGAAGAATCCTTTGTCAAGTTTCTCCTAAGGGTGCCAGGATGGCTGTGATTCGTCGGGTTCATGACTGGACTGTCCTATGAACCCACCCGTAGCTGTGAATGAATCTGTTATTCCTTCCTTAGGGGTGGGTTAATTGAGGAAGGGTCGTGGGTAAGTGGATGAAAACGTCAACTCGTGGCCATGTGGAGGAGGGGCTACTCTATCATGTTATAGTCAACAGGTGTATCTGGTGTTGAAAGGGAAAGGATATTGGATGGTGGCAAGAAAAGTGGCTATTTGCATGGAGAGGAGGCTCCTCTGCGTGTCCCGCCTTTTTCACCCTTAAGAAATTGAGGGTCAAGACAAGGTCGATCCCCAACCACCCAGGCACCATCACTGATGACTTTGTATGTCTTACTGAGGTACATCAGGAATAATGTTTGATCAAAAATAAAACATAAAGGGAAAAATAAAACGACTCTCTCGTTCACTCCACTTTGCAGCTCGAATGGACAACTCCTGCGAAGGGCAGTTGCAATAACAAAGAACAAGAGAGAGAGAGAGAGAGAGTAAAAGGGATTAGATAGGATTAAAAAATAGCGAGGCAACAATTGTGAGTCGGAAAAGGCGCTTTACTTTGGGTGTTCCTTTCTTCGTCTTCCCTATGACTTCTGCTGCACTTGCCATTCCTTTCTTCTCTTTCTTTTCTTCTTTAACCTTTTTATTCCTCACTTTTATTCTCCCCTTCCGACTGTTGTTCCCCCTCCCCCTTCTCCTTCGACTCTTCCTTTCTTCCTCCTCCACACGCCCGGCCAATTCATAGTTCTATCCTGACCCGATAACCAGTCGCCATCATTCATTCTCTCTTCTCTTCTCTTTCTCTTCTCTCCTTCTCACTCTCACCTTCTCATTCTCATCCTCGCCTCTGATTCACTCCTTCATTACCCTCGATACCTTTTGCATCCTCCTCACCCCACCTCCGACTTTGGTCTTTATTGCTGTAGTGTTTCCTCTGTACATTCATTCATCCTCACACGATTCATCCATAGAGCCTCATACGCTCACCCATTCGCTCTCACTCATCCGCACCCATCCCACATCCAGCGGCTGTCACCCCCCCCCCCCCCCCCCCCCCCCCCCCCTTCCCACGTTAGTCCTCATTCACACCTGATCGCCCTCACTCTTGCATCCACCCACAACCTACCACACTTACCTCCTCCCCCACCAACATGGCCTTTTTCACTTACACCTTTGAATCGCCCGCTCAGTTCTACGCAGGTAACATACACCAACAAGCCATGATTTTCATATCCGTTCGATTCTCTGTTTTGTTAACCGCCCCCGCACTCCTTTTACTCCCCCCCCCTGACGTCGTTATTATTTTCCAATCCAAACTAACCATGCCTCTTTTGAAACGTTCATTTTATGTTATCTTCAACTAACAGAGCTACAAGACCAATTGGATGGAGGCGGATTCCACGACAGCCCTGAATCGCAAGTCAACGCGTTTATTTCTCTACTGGTCCAACACCAAGGTAAATGCAACAAGGCAAAGGCAACGCTAACTCCCGGGCTTTTTTCATTCTTATTCCTCCACCTTTTTTTCATTCACCTCCCTCTTTTCTGGCAAAGCAAGTGGATAAGGAGGACAAATAAGCATTTTTGAAATTCAGGAGAAAGGGTTGAGAAATGACAACAACATCAACAACATCAACAATAACAGCTGGGCTGGTGTAAGGGAGAAGGAGAGAGAGAGAGCCGGCATGCTTGTATGTCCCATGGGATCATATAGCTCCATCCGACTCGCGGAAGGAGCGACATGCCCCTTTTTTTTTACCCATTGCCTTTCCCTCTCATCATTGCTTTCCCCTCTTCTTTTTTTAAAGGTGTGCCTGGCCCTTTCGCTCAATGTTTACTATTTTTGAACTGAGCATTGGAGGAGGAGGGGTCATGTTTCTCCTTCACTACAGTGTGATCTTCTTCTCTCACTCACATACAACAACCACTCGACCGTATTTCTTTTCCGAGGAAGGAGTGGGGTACCTAATCCATCGATCTGGACTATTATCAACCCTCGATTGGTTCCAGTCACTTTCGGCCCTTTTCTGCCTCCTCTTCCTCCCCTCTCTCTCTGTTCATTACTCCAGTTTCCCGGTGTTTGAAACAGCAAATAATGCTTTTCTCAATTGGCTAATTTGATTATCGACACCCTGCTATCCTTACCCCCCTATTATCCTAGATGACTTTCTGGACAATTCAGGACAGGATCTAGCTAACTGCTGCTACCGTCTTTTCGACTCGGAGATGTTCCAGAACAACACCCTTTCGATCGTGTCTGCGATTCTTGACCGTGCCATTGAGGTGAGTCCCTTCTTCTTCTTCTTCTTTGTGGAGCTGTTTAGGGAATCAATGGAAGAAAAAAAAAACTAAGAGATGTGCGAAATATGGATGGATGGGTGGGTTGGGGGGATGAATAATCAATGTGCTCTTCTTTTTCGTCAAGGAGCCCAAACACAGCATTGCGCCCGCCGCACAATAAAAACGAAAGAAAAAAAAATCCAACGACCATCGGCGGATGGGAAGAAGTGGATGATGTAACGGTTTTCGTTTTGTTGATGTTTATCGAGATTAAACAAACTCTAGGGGTGACAAAGAGGAGGAGGGGAAGTGAGCTTCGGCGTGAGCAAACAAAAAAAAACAAAAGTATAGGGAACATGGGTCAACAGTGGCGGTCTGTGAGCAGAATAGGGTCTAGTACAACACTCAGTACCCATACATTACAAGACATGGAAGGGAAGATTTGTAGCGCCATTTGTTTTAAAAATATGAACCCAAAGTGGAGAGAAGGGATGAGGCGGAGGGAGGAATAAAAAAAGATCTAGGCATCTATCTATTTTTTGTTACTTTCCCTACACTCTTTCTTCGGGATATTTAGTTCAAGATACTAACATCTCTTTACTACTTAATTCCCTTGCATGAAAATAATAAAATGAATATAGAGTCAGGAAGAGCGAGATATGTGGATTACATATCAGATCCTGTTACACGCAGGCAAGGAGAACCAACAGGTAAACCATTGGATCCTCAAGAGCGAGTTCTTGGCTAAACTCAAGTACCAGATCCTCGAGATGGACGGAGAACGGTTACAGCCCCTTGCTGTCGATCTTCTCTTTGAGATTTGCCGCGTCCAGTCCTTGAAGCCACGCGACCTTGGTAAATATTCTTTTCAACTTGTGCTTGATCGATTGAAAAATGCGTCATTGGATTTATTTTGCGTGCTAACCCTACTTTTTTCATCTTTTTTTCCGCATATGAAACAAACCAACAGCCCTGGTGGATGAGGATCTTTTGCATTATCTACTGGATCTTGTGGAACGGACAAGGACGGACGCGGATGAAGGTCTCAACTATGGAGTCATCAAATTGCTCCTCACATTCAACGAACAGTTCATGTTACACATGGCCGCCTGCCGCGCTGCACGCCAATATACCCCCTCGAATCCTTTGCTCTCTGCACTTTCGGATCGTCCTGGCGCCAGTTGCACCTTTGGCGAAAACCTCATCTTTATGCTCAACCGCGCTGGTAAGAACTCTCTCCTTCTTCTTGGATGTAACATCTTGTGTTTTATATGCAAATATTTTTGTTATGAAAGATATGTATGAACTAAATCATATTTTTTTATTCTTTTTTTCTGTCGATTGTAGAGGAAAGCGCGTTGCAGATGTTGATTTTGAAGCTGCTGTACTTGTTGTTCACATCGCCTCACCAAACACTGAACGATTTCTTCTATACGAACGATCTCCACGTCTTGGTGGACGTTGTCATCCGCGAACTCTGGAATCTCCCTGAAGAAGAGGAACCTCTCCGCCACGCATACCTCCGTGTCATGGGACCCCTCCTCGCCAATACGGGACTGAAGCGGGAACAGCCCGCCATGTATAAGCGCGCAGAGATTATTCGAGTCCTGAGTGAGCTCGGAGGCGATAGTCTGGATGATGATCTGAGGGTGCAGTTGTGGGAGCAGGAACAATTGGAGTTGATGCAACAGCAGGAGATCCATTCGCGGTTGTGGAATGAGAAGACTATGAGGTTGACGTATAGAGATCGAGAGAGCAGTAATTCGCCAGCGCTCAAGTTTGCTTCCATTCAACAGGGGAATGTCACTGGCACATGTTCCAGTCCGATTTTGTCGAATGTGCAGCAGCCCCAGCCAATACGAGGAGCAGGATCTTTGAACTCGACGGGGAGCAGTTCGGGATCGTTGGTGTTGGAGAATGTGTTGCCCCACTCGAACAACAATAGCAGCACAAACCTCCACATCCATGTTAGCGGACCTCCCTCCTCACGTCCTCAGCCGACACGGAAGGATTCGAGACCTACCAGCCCGACAACTCAGCGGTTGGTGGAGCGGGTCCTGAGAGAGTGGTTGGAACACGAGCTCAAGAATGCTGCTGCTGCTGCTTCTGCTAATGCGAGCTTGGGGTCGTCGGGTTCGATGACTGTTGGGGGTAGGAGTTCTGAGGATGATGTGGCGGCAGCATCGGCTGCTTCTGTAAGCGATCAGCGGATTGCTATCACAGTTGCACAATAAAATTGCGAAGCTATGACTTTAAGAGTACGCGTCTGGTTTTTTTTTTTTTTTTTTTGTGATTTGATCAGTTTCGACGCGTCGCGTTATTTTTTGTTGTGGGCTGTGGTGAGGGACATGCGATACCTTGGTTCTTGCATAGGATCATCTTTTTCCCATCATTGATCATCTCTCTCCGTTTGGTCCCATGGTCCCCGTATAAAAGTTCGTAGGTCTCCAGCCTTTGTTTTTTTTGTTTCTTTCCTTTAACCCCTCCTTGTGCCGCCTCCCCACCCTTCCCCCCCTCTACCACAACAGATATTGGACCTTTGCCTATCCACTATCATATCTTCTATATCAAGGGAAGACAAAAACAACATCGGCAAATCCCTGAATAAAAAAGCAAGGGTTGTCATCTATTTGACTCTGTCCCACTCAGAAAATTGTGTAGAAAGGGGGAAAAAGCCCAAGAAAAGCAAAAAAATTCCAAACCCATGAATATCTTTAACATTTATCACAGGAGCTCAGCATGCGGATCCACACGGAGCAGATCCAGAGTAACGCGATTGAGAATTTGTTGATCAGAGTCGACCCAAACAACAATCTTGCTTCATATTCAAATCCGAATCTGCTGGGTCTCTGTATTCCGTATCTATACACCGTTGAGCGAGGATTTTTATGACACATTCAAAGCATTTTTTTTTTGTCGCCACACCATTCTTTTGACACATTCAAAGCTTTGTTTCTTTCTATTTTTCTTTCTTTTTACCCGGCAAGGGAAGTGTGAGGGAGGGAGGTGCAGCTGAAAAAAAAAAAAAAGACGCCACCTATAAAATCCCTCCTGTTTATTTATTTCAAAAAGAAATAAAGTCGTTTCAAAAGCGCAGCAAGTAGAGAATCGAAGCAAGCTTTCATTTGGAGAAGAAGAAAAACGATGAGCGCGCAAGAGGTTGGGCCATATCCCTGCCAAAAAAAAAAAAAAAAAAAAAAAAAAAAAAAAAAAAAAAAAAAAAAAAAAAAAAATTCTTTTCATTTTTCAGCTCACAGAAGGACGTGATGGTAAAAGACAAGGCTGGTTGCTACAATCCTGATCTCCTGAGGTTCGGTCGATCAAACATGGATTTGCAGTACAACACTGGAGATGCTGCATGGATCTACATGTCCAAGTATATCACCAAGATTGATTATATCCGTAGAAAGTGTGTGGGACTTGAAGAGAGATTTGTCTAGCAACAGTTTTCAAGTTCAGGCGTACAGAGAGAATAATTTGCAAATTGAAAAAAAGGTGAAATAGTTAAAGCCAGCTTCTTCACACACACTCTCTCTTTCCACTACAACACAAAATGTAACTGAAACTGTATATTCACTGCGATTCTGAAAGTGTTCAGCGAACACACCTTCGATACCAGCATCAGGGAGTTCGATGTGATCTCTAAATTCTCAGCAACCGCCGCAAAAAGGTTTTGCTCAGGTCATCAAGGGATTCAAACACCTCAATCGATCGAACAAGAATTTCAACAGGTCGTAATTGGACAATAGATCAAAGTCTTTGATAAAAAGGAAATTTCATCATTTGTGAAGAACGGCACCTCCTCTCAGTCACCATGCATACTACAACATTTCACCGCTAAAACATAGTAATCACCAAGGGGCTTATAGAAGGAAAATCCCTTTGGTGGACAAGTTTACTTACTGTGCAACCAAGAAGAAACAATAAAGAGAACTTATACATCTCCTCCAAAGATCAACAATGGAGCAAGAGGTTTCTCTGGTCAGTAGTCCACATCGGTAAACATCAAAATTGTGGTATGCTTTTTTGCTGTCTCGTATAAGCGAAGTGGCGCTGTGAAAAGACTCTATCCTAATCGTCCCATTCCTTCATCATAAATGCCAGAACGAGGTGCAGTTACCTATCCTCGTATGAGCAATGGTGCAAACTGGGAAGCAACAAACAACCCTGTAGTAATGCATCAGTTTGGCGAACCTTGACATTGGATGCTGATGGGAGGCCAATCAGTAGGGAATCCCACAACGCAGGATTGCAGCTCCAACGTGCATCAAATCATCTCCTTTCAGTTCTCAATACATCCATCACTAACAACTTGTAAACATGCTGCCTACCTGAGAAAATAATAAAGGTGCATGAAAAAAAAACAGAACAACGAAGATGAAAGACAGAGAAGCTTACAAAGCCTGACCAAACTCGGTGGCGGTATTAACTTGACTAAAGCTACAGAATGAAATGCTTTTCCGGAAAACGACAGCGCTAAACTATCAGAAAAACAAACAAGTCTTTCGCGATCGACCTGATCTGTTAAGAAAACGCAAAGAAGAAACGAAAATTCAGCAGACGCGGCGATCTAATCCAGCCTTGATTGCATGTTCTCTTTGTTTACTATGATAGAAGGATAGTTCGAGTGCGGCTCGAAGGGTTATCCTGAACATCAAGGCTTTCCATCCGTACATGCTTTCTTTATACGTTTATTTCCTTTACTAAAGGAGCTTTTCACTTGCTAAATGAATCAGCTCACTTCTCTGAAAGAAATGAAGGAAAGGAAAGTGAGAGAGAAAGGACAAAAAAAGTTGCCAAAGGGGTCTGTGAAATCATTCGAGACAATGTAATAAACCAGTATTTCTACACATGCTCCTATGCTATCCCACCTCTCTGATAGTCATCCAATGGAATGTCTCCTACACAACGCCCTTTTAAAATCTCCACTATGATAACATGGATAGAAAGTGAATCCAGTCAACTCTGAACAAGGTATCATCTTGTTTCTCTTGACCAGGTGTTACACTGTTTGTCACAAACAGTTAGGTTCCTAGGCATGCCATATCCGTTGTCCGTATCCTCGGTTTACATTTTTGATCCTTGTGGCATGTCAAAAGGAAACGATCTAAACCCTTCATCCATGGGTTTTGTAACAAAAATAAAACAATAGAGAAGTAGGCGCCCAAGATCACCGCGTAATTGTCACATCCTCCTTCTAAATGATACACATTCAATGGAAAAGCAACACTCCAAAAGCATGCATAATATCCTTTAGAGAGCTCATTATATGTTTTATTTAAGGGTGGAAAAAAGGGTTTCCATCCGCATCTTGCCATCCTCGACATATTTCAACATGTTGGCCGGATTAAACGATGGGCGGTCGATACCTTCCTGAATCCTCAAACTTGGATGGTTATACGATCGCAAACACGAGGTTGGCGACCCGTCATCGCTTTGTGTTTTTAAATTGGTTCATAGATGGCATTGAGGTACATCTCAAAACAAGACAATTTGATGCCACTCATCCATGCACGACACGCGTTTGTAGTCAAAGACACCCGTCGGAACCACAATAGGATCCTTGTATTTTTTTGTCATTGCCACGCTCCAGCTTTCACGAAAAAAAAGTGATCTCTCATGTGGTTGAGCACTCAACCGAGCCCTGCATAACCAAAAAGCAAGACAAGTATAAATCTCAGGGTAGTGCCCGATATAATCCCTCGTTGAGGAACATCGTAAACCTCTTGATGAACTCCTTGTCGGACAAGATGGTGGAGAAGATCCATACGACCCACGTAACAGGTTGGGACCACGACAAGAAGTTCACCCGAGTTGTGTCGAGCGTGACCATCGAGCTTTTAAGAGAGGTTGGAGTCCCACATAAGATCATCAGGGGTGTTTACTGGAAAAGATCGGGTTATGTCTTCAAGGACTATATGGTGCACCAAAACAACATGTCCTCATACAATGTCCTTGTATTCGGAACAAAAGGAAAAGAAAAAAAGGAGCGCGGCAGACAAGTCCGGCCTCCAACATTATCCGTTTGTGGATCAAGCATAAAACGTAGATGCCTGTCAACATTGGAAGACATCGTCATACTTCTTCAACTTGTTGTGGCTGTCTTTGTGGATCTTTGGCAATAGCAAGGATTTTTCAATCTGACGGGTGGATCCTCTCTGCTGGATTGGTTTTGTGAGCGTCAATCACGTTATGAGAGTAACTCTGCATCGCGACTGAACATCTTTGATATTGGGCATGAAGAAATGAGGGACGACTTCATGATAGAAATATCCAGCGCCCTACTTTAAATGAACGAACGGTCAGAGGCGAGAAAAGAAATAGGTCGGTGATTAGAGTGGCTGCTGTTTGATATTGAGACAAAGGAATTCAAAGCTTATGCGCTTACATCCCTCACCCCTGGTGTCAACAAATGCAAAAGTCAACGTTTGCGACGGACCCTCCATCCTTAAAAAAATCATTTTCATTGCTCACGGGTGACAACCCTGCAACAGAAGACATCCTCTCTAGATATGAAAGTTTGAAAAGACGGCAAAAGATTAACTGTACTCCTTTGTCGTATAAACGTCGACGTGGGCCAACGCGAACCTCATTGTTTTGTCAATACCCTTTCTTGCATGACCTCAGAACATGTATATGTATCGCTGACGTGCCCAAAGTTAAGCTAGAGGGAAAAGAATGAAAGAGCCAAGACTCACGCTTTAGTAGGGAAGCAAAAATAATGGCGACAAAAACGTGGCCAAGTACGAGGTTGTGAAACTGCCACTCGAGCGTTCGGTATGAGACAAAAAAATGCAAGCGCAAGTGTACAAATGTCCTTCCAGGATGTCAGTGTGTTGGAAAACGAACGGCAACCAACAAAGAGAGCAAGGCGCGAACGACGGATCTACCTCTCCCTTGTATCTTTAAAGTAAGATAAGCTTGAGCAATATAAACAATTAAAAAAAATCGGATGGGATCCTGGTGAGATATCCACCTGCTCTAACAAGTTTTCTCATTACAACAACCACCCAGCACCCGACAGTACCGGCCTCCCCAGTTTCTACTACGCGGCAGCAACGGCGGAGGCAGCGGTGGTAGTAGCAGCAGTGGTAGTAGTGGTGGTGGCAACGGAAACGAGAACTACTATGGCGAAATGGTGTACCAAAAGCAACTAAGACGACAGCGCACTCTGTCATCACCTCTCAATACCGACATCGACAAGGTTGCCAACAAGGTCTACCGACAGATCCATCTGCTGGATGATATGCAAAATGAATGAGATATGGACATATAGACCCCCACCTGCCGATGGAAAAGAGAGGTTCCTTATCAAAACCCACAGTTATTCAGCTTCTCTCGCCAAATTGCTGTATCTTTCTGTCGTCATTAAAGTAAAAGGTACATGAGGAACACAAATCCTCCTCTTCCCGGTTTTTTTATGGGGAATGGCAGAACCACTCGTCCTCGATTTTCCACAGTGAGCATAGGGTGCAAATGGGAAATTGGGAAAATGGCAACAATAAAGAGTACGATCAACCATCCATC
Source organism: Linnemannia elongata (assembly GCA_036320915.1). Taxonomy (NCBI): domain Eukaryota; kingdom Fungi; phylum Mortierellomycota; class Mortierellomycetes; order Mortierellales; family Mortierellaceae; genus Linnemannia; species Linnemannia elongata. The sequence goes on from JAXBDG010000020.1 coordinate 444,719, forward strand.
GTGGACAAGCACGGGGCACAACACACGGCCTAGAAAATAAAGGCGCGAATAAGGAAGAGGTGTACTTCTCTCGAGACTGTTTTCAATCGGCAGCGGTAGTAGATGCATTAAGGTTAACAATGAGGTGAAACCCTACAAAATGGCGAAGCGGCAAATTCTGAAGCCACGAAACAAAACGTGCGCCTTCCATACCTTTACAGCCGATTTGGAAAGGAACATAATAAAGGAGGGGAGGTGTTTCCATCAGTCCTATCCTCAGCTGCATATTTGTGATGATGAAGGAAAGTGTTCATGTGCAATGTTCAACGTCGTAAAAGCCCAAAAGGCTTCGGATCCCGATCCGGACGTATTCTTTTTTTTTTTTTTTTTTTTTTTTCTTTACGGAGATACAGGATATTGTTTCATCCTTCAAAGAAATTAAAAGAAAGATAAACGAAATGGCAGACATAAAACCACTGATAATCGCCAGACAAATATGTTCAAGTCACCCCTCATGTCTGGATTTTAAAAAAAGTGCAGTACCATTCGACTCACGGTCTTATCGCCTCTCCAGTGCAGCCAATGCTTCTTACGAAGGTTTTTGATGAACATGGTAAAAAGAAGTTACCCAGCCGTTCCTCAGCGTGGTCCATTGTCTTGCTCCTGTTCATAAAGTTAATGTTGGTCACAAGCAGCTCGTCGCCTGCTCAGTGGCGAATCCTCGGTTTGCATTCTGGTGGAATGTTTGTCACATCAAACGACCAACACTACATCAACGTTGCATCCTTGATCTAGCAACAAAAAACCATGAAAGCGATAATATTCTAGTAGAGAGTAGTAGACGATACATCCCTGTCTACGCGATGCACATATAATGGTAAATAGCATGTCGAAGGGAGAGCATCGTATCAGTGAACGACTACAATACGAGGTACTCGCTCAAAATCCGCTTACAACCGCTACAACATTACAACAGATTGATAATGCGCAGGACATCAGGAATCATCCTATTTCTCGTCCTCGATGGAGAGCAGTATCGCATCTCGACGAGCCATCCTTAAAAGAAATGGACCTTCATAGAGAAAAGTTGATATCACATCCTGCCTAATCCTCGGGCTAAGATGGTTACGTGTCCGCTTAAACCAACGCCCTCACTGCTCTTCGATGCCTTTCAATCTCACAACTGGTTAAAGGTAGTACAAATTAGTGTGCATTTCCAGCGCCAGGATTAAAAAGGATCTACATCTTTTCGACTTGTGTCTCTTGTTGTAAACGCTGCAGTCCTCTCAAGTAAATCAATTGTGAACCGCTTATTTCTTCGAAGTCACGCCTAGATAAAGAGCATTCACCCCAATCCACGCCGAGGGTGGAACAGCTGAATTTTCGCAAATGGCACTGAAGTACAAGTATATCATATCGCTTCTTTACTTCAGGTTCCAATGCACTTACAGACGTCAATAAGCACACAACGCAGTCTAGAGTCGATCAAAAAACACACAAGGGGGTTTATTCCATAAATAAAAAAAAGTACTATTACATGCAAAGAAGAGGAGGACTAAAAAAATACGAAGGAAGGGGGAGCGATTACAGAAGTAGAAACAAAAAAAGCAAACAGCAAAAACAACAAAAGAAAAAGCGGATTAGAGTAATGCATGGGAGGACCTTAGAACAAATGGTCCAGGCTGGATTGAGCGGTGGCCTCAGTGCTGGCCAAGAGACGCTCACGCAAAACTCCACACCGGGTCTCGAGGATCGACAAGAACCGGTTCATCTGGTGGGCATTCATCTGTCCCACCATATCCGAAAACTTGCTCTCGTCCAAAATGCTGTTGTTTGCCAAAGTCTGAGGGGCAGCAGGTGCTGGTGCTGGGACTGGTGCTGCTGGTGCTGGTGCAGCGACGGGGACTGGAGTGACGACAATCATCTCCTCCTTTTGTGACTCTGGCTGAGGTTCTTGAACTTCTTGCTCGTATTCTTCCTCCTCCTCATCATCCTGTTCGCTCTCATCGCTCGAGTGCATGGGAGCAGGGGTCGCACTGGCGAGGAGCTCCTGGTCCTTGAGGCTCATCTCATCAACAATCATTGACACGACGGTAGGCTGCTGAGACTGCATCTCGGCAGATCCACTCTTGATAGCCTCGAGAGCCTGAGCCTGGGCTTGAGCATGGGCCAAAGCCAAGGCTTGGGCCTGAGCCTGAGCCTGATGAGCCAGGTTGCCTCCCCAATCACGACGACGGCGCGTAATCTTGGTCTTGCGCATCGTCACGGGGCGGTCGCGGTGATGGAGCTTGGCATAGAGGCCGCAGGCATTACAGATAGGCTCACCGGCATCGTTCTTGCGCCAGAGAGGGGTCTGGGTCTGGGAGCAGTTGGCGCACTCGATTCCTTGCTTAGCCGTCATCAGAGGAGGCGTTGTCTTTTGGACTGGGGGTCGAATCAACGCGTCGGTGTACATCTTGGCCAGGTCGGGCAAGGAGGCCAAGTTGTGAGGGCGGGCACCGGAGCTTGAATCTGAATCGCTGTCGGATGAAGAGGCCGACGAATCACTAGCGACGGAGGTGGAGGCAAACACAAAGGGAATCTCCAGGGCTCCAGGGGACGAAGAACGACTGGCCATGTTGACAGGGCGGGCATAGGGCAAGGCGCCAGCACGGACATCGGCCAAGACAGTAGGCAGCTTGTGGCGAATGTGCAAGGGACGGTGGGCACCATACTGCTTGTAGTACAGACCGCAGGCATTGCAGAGCGAGTGCTTGCGATCAGGGGTCCTACGCCAAAGGGGAGTCTGAGTGACCTTGCAATTGAAGCAGATGAGCTCGCGGTTGCGCTTGGTGCACGACGAGTTGGGGGCGGTGTTCTTGGCCGCCTCGGGGCTGAGCGATCGCTCGGTAAGAGTGGGCGATCCCATGGGGCTCTTGTCATCCGAAGAGGAAGAGGGCGAAGGCGAGTGAGGGGCTGAGACGCTGTCGTGCTCCATGGCAGTCTCGGGAGAGGGCGAAGGCGAGGATTCTTGCTTGACCTCCTTCTGGGCCTGGGCGAGGTAGCGAGCAAGGTTCTGTGCATCGGCCTGGTGGATCAATTGGGCCTGGCGTCTCTCCTCCTGCTCTCTCTGCTCCTGTTCCATGCGATGCTGCCGCTCCAACTGCTTCTTTTGCTCCATCATCTGGGCATGGTGGATCAATTCCTGGGCGGTGGAAGAGGGGACAGTCCACTGAGATTGCATTGGCTCCTGAGCCTGAGCGCCTTGGCTCTGAGAAGCCAAATAGGCGTGCAAGAGGGCAGCCTGGCGGTGGGTCTCGTCGTTGACCGAGTAGCTGGTGGGCTCAGTGGTAGGCATGGGGCTGGAGTGGAAGGTGGGCATGTCGAGGGGTGCAAACTCCTGGAAGCAGTAGGCGCTGAGATCGGGGCTGTGGTTGGCGGAGGAGAAGGAGTCCAAGGAGAGGATGGGCGAGTGGGAGTCGTCGGAGAAGGAGGTGTAGTCGAGGACGTCCTGGGGCGAAAGGAGGAGATCTTCGTCCTGGAACCAAGGGTTAGGTCCCGAGGAGGATGGTGTAGAAGACGCGAACATTTTTGCTGATAGAAATAGTATTGATAGTGAGAGGATAATTAAACCACCCAAATGAATGATCGAAGAGGGAAAAAAAGAAACGTGACCAAAAGGGGATAGGTGGGTAGTCAGTCAAATGGAGATAAAGAGCGAGAAAGGGGAAGAAGGTGTTTAAGGTTCCGGGTAGAGGAGGAGCAGGAGGAGTGTGACAAAAGGGCTGGATAAGGTCGAAGGTAAAAGGAAGGAAATAGGTTGACTAGGTTGGTTGGTTGTTGGTTGTTGGTTGTGGTAGTTGTATGTGATCGGGTAGGGTGGAATTGGTATTGGTTGCTGAAAAGGTGTAGTAGGATGTGTTATTTTTTTTGTGTTTTCAAGGGTGGTTTGTTGCTTGTTGTTGTCGAAGGGGGTAGGAAGGAGGGGGAAAAGGAGAGGAGTATTTTTTGGTTTATGCGGGGGTGATGGTGTTCAGGTTCGTAGGGTGTGTAAAAAGCTGATATCCCGCGTAGACTCAATCCACTTCGCGGCCGACGTGGCCACCCGAGGTCAAGTAGAAGTATGCCATTGTTAATAAAAAGGAATAAAAAAAAAGGTAGAAGGGTAGAAAAGGTGCTAAGAAAAAAGGGTTCAACTAGGTGCCTGTCGGTTAGGGCTAGTCAAAAGGGGGGGGAGTAGGGGTGTAAGAAATAAAAAAAAAAAAGAGTGCTGGTTGTGTGGAAGTGTGAATGAAGGCAGGTCACTCGCTCTCTCTTGGATCTGAATGTCAAAGAGGAGGAGGATGGGAAACGGGTGTTGAAGAGGGAAAGAGGGAGAGAATGTTGATGGTTGAGACTAAGCAACCACTACAACAAACTACTGAAAAAAAGGACGATCCTTGCTTGCCGATGCAGACAATTGGGGAGAAAGGAAAGAAAGGAAAGAGAAAAAGGAGGGATCGCAGTGTTCAGGAACCCTTCCTTGTCTTATGTGGTGGGACAGTATTTTCCACGTACACAATACAACAATGAACATTTGCCCAAATGTCGCCACTTCTCCATCCAATCATTGTTCTCTGTCACGTAAACAATTTTCCCCTTTCCCCCTTTCCCAACAACAAGAGGGTGCTCAAAGAGTCTAGAAGAGGCCTTTGCACACACTCACACTTACCCCTCGTGCCTCGTGGGCCTCCTTGCACTCTATTACAAAGTGCCTATTCGCCTTGGCGCCGTCTTCTCTTTATTTTTTATATATATTATTCTCTGGCTCAGCCTGCTCCTATTTTACCTTGTCTCATTGCGTCACTCTCTCTCGCTCTAGTGGATAGCACACCATGATCTACACCTGAGGTCCTGTCGCCACTGCTATCTAGGCTAGCCGCAGGAGCAATTGAATGGTACCCTTGCATAGCTGCTGAGGCCCGGTACCTGGCGACTGAACAGAAAGCCACCACTTCTCTCTCTCGCCGACAAAGTCTCTTGCCAAGAATAGGCAAGGTAAAAGCTCTCAGGATGATCAAAGGCTGTGTCAACGACACTTATCCAGCCAGCACAATTCTCAATGTACAACTCTACCCTCTTTGCCGTGCTTCTCGTAGTTTCCTCGTCTACACCGCCGAACCAATTGCTTAACCTTGCGGCGCAACGAAGGGACGAGGGCGAAGATATTTGTTATCTTTGATCAGTGCCTGGGGCGGGATCCCAGGCCTGAAGACAAAGAGCAAGAAAGAAAAAAAACCAAAATAAAAGACGCACATGAAAAATCAACAAGGAACCTATCAACTGCTCCTTTCGTCCCCCCTCCCTCGTCCTTCCTTTACCTCATCACTTTTCTTTTCAAACAGCAATTCAACATCTCATCTCCATCCAACCTTCCTCATCACCTCGCTCACTCATCACTCATCCGAACAAGCACAAAAAAAATGCTGCATATGGAAAAGGACAGGGACACTGCCACTGCTCCTACAGTCACCCCAACAACTACGACTGGACAACAAGGAGGAGAATTATCATCTCAGCCACGACCAATGGGATCCAAGGTGCCACTCGGAACCTTTGTCTATGCATCCACGCCTGCAAGAATCGACCTCGCCGGCGGGTGGACTGACACTATCCCCATCACGTAAGTTGTCTCTATCTATCAGTGACGAAGCCTGGGCACGAGAAAAGGGTCTTTCATGGGGATTACAATAATCTCGGAGAGAAAGAGATAACGCAATCACCGCCCATGGTGTTCTCTGCCCATTTTGGTATTGCGTATGCACAAGCAAAACCTCGGAAATCCTGACCGACATAAAGAAATTTCGACTTGATTTTTTCTGTGTGAATAGACATGAGCATGGAGGGAAGGTTGTCAACGTAGCCGTCCAAGTCAACAATCGCGTATGTGACAACAGGCTCGATTAGCAGTAATGACAGCAATTGTCTAGGGAGTGTTTTGAGGAATACGCGCATTCGGCATTAGGGTCCGACCCATAGAACAACCAAAAAACAACAACAATTGATTCCGACTCCTAAGGCAAGGCCCTATAAGACCGAATGGTCTGGGCTTTGCGGGGGAAGTGAAGGCAGAAATAGCGAAACGGAATATCCTGAAGGGATGTGGCTCACCAAGAGGAATGAAATTTGAGACATAGTTGAAGTTGGCGCCCAGCACCTTCTCACTCAACGCCCTCTCTTCTTCATCGTCCTTCATTCTCACAATTGTTTTTTGCTGTTTTCTTCCATGTCCGCGGATATCCATAACAGGCGCCGTACAGGGTCAAAGCTCGTCGAACAGAAGCGTAAGTTTGTTTAATATTCTTGTGCTGGTTGAAAACATACTCCGCGCGTGTGGGAAAGAACACACATACCTTCTCACACCCCATCGCGCACAAAGACACAAGACACAAGACACAGGACACAGATATAGAACACAGAACACAGGCACAAAACACTGAACCAAAAAGAAATTAGATATGCAAGGGAATATGCAGTTGGAAAGAGCTTTTTCCTTGGTGTCATGTAGCCTGATGTTTTGTTTTTCATTTCCTCTCCGCCTCCTCCCTTTGCACCATCGATTGTTGTTTTTTTCTGATCTTACCGCCGATTTAAAACTCAACAACAACAATCAATGTGTGGGAACGAACAACATTGGGTTGGAGTTTTCGTTCACAATCGCTAACCTTCATTCATTCATACCTTCCAACACGTTAGCCTGATACTATCGCTGTCTTATGACCCAAACATTCCTTCACAACACTTTCACTCGATCGAACAAATCCGCGATCATGCAGACCCTTTGGTCCCTGGCGCACTCCTCAAAGCCTGTCTCGTCGCGTCGGGGATCCTCGGAATCACTGCCATGCGTCATGATGGGGACTACAAGACCATGGCCGAGGCATTGAAACATTCGGGCGGTGGCCTTGAGCTAGAGATTCGTTCCTCTTTGCCCGTTGGGTCTGGTATGGGAAAAAAGAAACAAAATTTCGCACGCTCTGTGTGTATGTGTGTGTATGAGCGTTGACGCCATCCGGCACCATTTTGTGAGATCACGATCTTGTTGATAACCTTGATTGATGTGTATTTCATACCCCCTTTATGTTAGGCATGGGAACGAGCAGTATTTTGATTGCTACGATTCTGGCAGTTCTAAAGACCTTGATGGGAAAGCCCTATACGAACGATGATCTCTTTTATGAGACCCTCGATGTCGAACAAATGATGAACACCGGTAGGTTGCTTTGTGTTTCTTCATCTGCTACCGAGATTCTCACCTCAACCTGTCTGGACTAGTGATTTACAGAGACTATGCAACTTCAACTCCGTCTGACATTTTTTCATTTTTATTTTTTGGGCGTGTGTTCGTGTAGGCGGTGGTTGGCAGGACCAAGTAGGAGGGATCATGCCCGGGTTCAAAGTGTCGACTTGCGAACTCGACCTCCCCATTCAGGTACCCATCACCCTCTTTCTGGATTCGCCCGTCACTTATTAACTTATCGATCAACCGTTACAATGCCTTTCTCCACCCATCACTAACTCTACTTGTTCCGCCACCAAAAATTTTCTCCAAGTAGCTGAAAACAAACACGATCGAGGTACCAGAAGAGTTCATCACAACCTTCAACTCACGCCTACTTCTCATCTACACCGGCAAGACTCGTCTTGCTAAGAACCTACTCCAAACCGTCCTCATGAACTGGGCCGGTCAGGAGCCAGATGTGGTTGATACTATGCATCGCCTGGTGGCTGATGCTACCCAATGCGAGGATGCCCTCCGTCAAGGTTTTTTTTTTTTTTTTTTTTTTTTTTTTTTTCGTTGCTTATGTAAAAAAAAACGATGTGGTGACAAAATTAAGAACGCGGTATGCAAAGTCTCTTATCCACTGACACCTACAAAACCACTCTTTTCACTCGATGATATCACAACTATAGGCGACTTGAAGGCAGTAGGAACAGTACTCACCCGATACTTCGCTGACAAGCGTTACCTCTCGGAAACAACCCTTTCCCACCCACCCATCATCGCCCATCTTCTCTCCCACCTCTCCCCGCACCTCGAAGGTTTCTCTCTTGCCGGAGCAGGTGGGGGAGGATTCCTTGCGGCGATTCTCAAGCCAGGGCTGGAGAAGGATCAAGTGGTGAAGGAAGTTAGGGAGGCTATGGCGCTGGATAGGAATGGAGAGGGGGAAGAGGAAGTGGATGGGGATTCCATGTGGGGCTGGAGTGCGACTGTTGATCGACAAGGGCTCGTCGTTCAAGTCGGTTCTCCTTGTTACTAGAGTTAGCTAGATACCCAGTAGTACTCTCTGTTCGACAGCAAACCGTGTAGGGCACACAATGATCACAATGGAACAAGTTTTTTGATATGGTACTGTACAAGGGGGTTTATTACTTTTGTCGTCGCACTGACTGTAGTAGTAGTTGTTGTTGTTTGTTGTTAACATGAAAGGAGGAAATATAAAAAGTGTTATAAACATGAAAAAAGGTCATTAAAATTACAAAGGCTTACGTCCATATGTGACATAAACCGTCTGGAAAGCCCTCCACTCGCACTCCCCATCCACACCTTTCGTCTCCTTACCCATCTCCTGAATCATCTCCCCGACCTGCGCCTCCCCAATCCTTCCAGCCTTCGCCAAATGAGGCTTCACGGTCTCCATAATCGCCGTCATGTTCTGTTTCCACAACTGGCCCAACTTTCCACCGTACTCCCCAAGGGGGACGCGGTACTCGATGACCCTCACATCTACAAAGCCCGCGGCGATCATCATCTTATCCAACGATCGGACAACAGAGGGATCCACACTCCGGGAGGCCATGGACATGACCATATGCTCAAAACAAGCATTCGTCATCGGACCCGCATCATGAACCCTCACATCCGTCTCCACACTCTCAAAGTATCCACCAGGTTTGAGGATCCTATAAGCCTCCGCAATCGACCTGGTCCAGTTCTCAAATGTGAACCCGGACGCGACGTTACGTTGGTAGGCGACATCAAAGGAGGCATCGGGTTGGGTGAGACCCGAGACGATGCATTCACGGGAGAAGGCGCAGTTTCGGGGGTGGATGGCGGCTGGGTAGATAGGCGAGATATCGACACCGACAAAGTTGACCGATGTCAAGTCTGTTGCCATGTCCTATTGAAGAAGAATTGTAGAAAAAGAGAAAGGAATGTTAGGAAACCATATGACATCATTCGCGTACTGGTGTAGAAGGGCAGAGGAGAAAAGATATGAGCATGGGACCTCTATGCTCAGCTGGTACGCTTGTTTAACCACAAAGAAAAAAAATCACAACCTCCGCGGGCCTATCCATTGCATGAATATGCATCGATATCGGAGATGCACAAGAGCGGCGCAATGAGGTCACACACCAGAGAAGCAGAGGAAGAAGTAAGGTTTTTGTAAACAAAACCATTTTGTTTTCTGTCTTACCCCCTTTCCCAACGCGGTACCTTATTTTCTAATTTCAATATATTCTCTGGGGCGCTGCACTTCAGCCCACATAGTCCAATATCTTATTCTTTTTACACTTTCCCTTTCACTTCAGTACACAAATGGCGCATATGAATGGACTTGTTGTGTATCCCTTCTTTCATACGCAAGGTACGCAAGGTAGGGTGCCCGCTAAGAAAATTGCAACAATGCACACAGAAAAAAATGCAACAAAAAAAATAAACAAACACGGACACCCCTGCCCTTTCCTGCCCACATTGCCCCTTGCATGCAGGGTCACGATGAGCACATGAAAGCGTGATCGTAAGGATGGGGGGATATTACGATAATGGATGGGGATTGAGGATGGTCCGAACAACAACAAACGAAGGAAGTCAACTCGCCCCTTGTCCACTTAGTGCACACACCACACACTCTTACACACCTTCCGACCTTTTGTCCTTTCCCTCCACTATCGATTTTTCTCCTTTTTTCATTTCTCCACCTCTGCTGACCTCTCTTTCCCAAGCGCGCTTCTTGTTTTTGTCAACAAGATGTGTACATTTGAGATTATAAACCGATCGGATGGTTATCCGATGCAATGGATGCGTGTGCAAGTTGCCGCGAAAAAGAGTGAACGAAAAACCACACTATTCTTGTTTAAAGCGGACAAAGCATGTCAAGCGACAATGCATCGCACCCCGTGGCCCGCTCGCCAAGAATCAAAACGTACACGTAGCGAAACGCAAAAATTGGGTACACAAAAGCAAAAGTCGAATAGAATGGGCTGTGAAAGGGGTTCATTGCATTGATGAAGAAAAGGAACACGTACCATGGTCCAAGTAGCGGGGCCGCAGCCAAGATCGATAACCCGACCGCATTCCTTGGGAATGGGCACATGGATGTTCTTGTTGCCAAGAATCATCTTGTAGATGTAGTGCTGCAAATGCAACCTATTCGATAAAATATAATATGGGGATTGGGTGGGCGTCCATGCGCAGATGGAGGGAGGAGAGAAAGACAGATAAACAAGTTAGTCATTGTCAAAAGAGCTTTTCCGAGGGGAACAAGGGCTAATCGAAGAAAAGGGGGAAAGGAAAGAGAAAAATATCGCATGTCATGATGACCCGTCTATCTCCGTAGACAACCGCGCATCAACCACCCCACCCGAACATTGTAAACAAAAGCGACATGGGAATTGAAATGCAAGGGCATGTAGTCGTTGCATGTACTGACACTCGGCCAAGAGTCCGAGACACAACAAATGCCGTGTACAATGAGCGACACATACCACTGCAGACAGAACACGATACAGAAAAAAAAAAAAAAAAAAATAGGGTGAAGAGCTCGAAACCATCTCATCCACCAACCAAGGGCTCTCAAACTCCTACGCTGCTGCTCATCATCCATTCTCGATGGATGTGCCCCATCGCCGCCAGTTGATTGTCTTTCTCAGTTGTATTAAACCGTATTTGTGTTTTTAGCCAGCTCGCTGGTCTTACATAGCGCCCAATTCAAAAAGAGCTGACCGGAAAGAAAATTATTGTTGTGGTTGTTGATGAAGAAGTAAGGGGAGGTTGTGTGGGACCACTGAGCCAACACCCAAAGAAAAGAGAAAAGATGTCGGACCACACATAGACAAGGGCAGAATCATTTTCTTTTTTGCAAGCCGTGCTTTTGGTTTGCGAGGGAAAGGGGTGAGGTGGGTGAGTGGGATGATGATGATTAAAGAGAGCCAACTACATCACTAAGAAAGCAATGGGTGGCAGGTAAGGGGTTGTCGATCTCACCCCATCGCCACTAAGTTTCTTTCTTATTCTTTTCAATCCGTTCTTTTCGCCACCCTTTTACTTGAGTGAATGGGTCGGAAGAGTGCGGGACTCGAATGGTGGCAACAACCCTCTTCTAACTGGTGGCGAGGGAAATGCGACTGAAGATGAAGATGGAACGAGATTCGATCCGTTTCATTGCGCGAGTCAAATATACAACAACTCGGACAAAAGAACCCAAAAAAAAGGACCAGCCCCTCTTTCTCCCTCTTTTGTCTGGTGAAGTAGTGAAATGGAAGGGAAAAGGAGGAGGCAGTAACAAGCCTTGTGGAGTGAAAGAAACAAAAGAAAGGACGATCAGGGCGATCGAACAGTAAAGAGAACAAAGAGAGCTTCTTTACCTGTCGACTTCTTCGGTATCGTTAGGGAGCATGTAGAGGCTGGGGGTGTTGTGGTAGCGTCGTCCATGGTACCATCTGAATTCGTGATCGTCTTGTTGGAGATAACCGAATCCTCCTGTGCCTTTCCCTTCACCAGAGTGCCTTGGAGAGTAGGCATGCTGTCGATCAGGGGAAGAGGCAAGAGTTGAGCCGTAGCTGGACGACATGTTTGACTCGACTGTCTGGCTTGAGGCTCTCCGCCGGCTGATGGCCTTTTGGAGTGTTGAAGAGTTGTGGGAGGTGTTGCTGGAGGGAGGGGAGATGGAGCCCTGGCGATGGGAGGACGGGCTATGGATGGGGGCGCTGTGGTGGTTGCGGTATTGAGGGTGGCTGTTGTGAGAGTGAGAGGGGGACGCGGGCGAGAGGTAGTGATTGCTGTGGAGGGTGCTTGCGCTGTTGTTGGGGTAGTGCATAGGGGATTGCTTGTGTTGGTTGTTGTAGGTGTGCGTAGGGTTATGGATGCTGTTGCTACTGTTGGAGCGGAGGCGCTCTTTTGAGAAGGAGGGGCGTACTTTGTGGATGGTGAAGCCCGAGGCTGAGCTGGAGCCATGGTGCAAGTCGCGTGAGGACGAGTGAGTGGCACCCATTATGTGTATGTTTTGTCAGGGAAAGAGGGGAGTGGATGTCGCGATGAGAGTGGAGATAAAGGTGAGGTGAAAAGATAAGAAGGTGTAAAAGAAGGAGAAGGAGAAGGGAGGGGTATGAAGAGAAGAACGATAGGAGTAAAGAAAGCGTCAAGAGAGAGATGAAAGAAGAAAGGCAGTGGTGAAATACAAAGTAGCGAAGTAAAAGAGAGAGAGGGGCTGTGGGGGAGAAGGAAAAAAAAAGATATTGAGAGGGGAGAAAGAAGGGAATCGATGGACAATGCTCCTCTTTTTATACAGCGAACAAGGTTTACATAGAGCTACTGCGAATATATAAAAAAGTGAATAGTAAGAATAAACACTCAATTCAATCCAAAACCATCTCCTCCGCTCTCGCTCTCGTTTGCCTTGCCTCCAATCGCCCTCCCAATTGAATCGCTAATTTGAACTCAATACTTCCAAAAGGTATACATTTTCTTAGCAGTGGGCAAAAGGGACAAAAAATTAAAGGGAGGGAAGTGTAGATATGATATGTCACTGCATTCAACACAACCCCTTGCTGGTGGCAAGATGGCAGAAATGGTCCATGTTTTTCTGTGTTGTATCATGTCCTCCTTTCTATCTCCACCGAACAAGTACAAAATTGGAGGGAGTTGGATGTAGATGAGAACAGACCTGAGCGGTCAGACAAGCCCAGGCCACCTTGTCATCCTCCTCCTATTTCCTGCCTTAACTCACACCTACTCTTGCTTCACTTGCTTCGCTCATTCTCAATCAATCCTCTTCTCAACAAGCCTTTATACTCTGCCTCCACATACACACAATAATAAAATTATACACATGTCTCCTACTTCACCCCCACAACACTTCGCTCTCTCTCTCTCTTTAGAGTGCACTCACTTGTCATCCCTAACAACAACATCAGTATTTTATATATTATTGTGCGTCGGATGCTTCTCTCGCATTGGTTCCCCACTCTCTTTTCAACCCTTACGCGCACTCATTTCACCTTCGCCTTGATTGCTCATCCTAAATGCCGGCACAAAGAAAAATTACAAAAAAAATAATCTTCTCCACAAACACGCACGCACACACTCACGCATACGCATATACATACGCACACCCTTCCACCCCTTCCACCCCTCACCCACCCCACCACCCCCCAAATCCATCACACAGCAATTTTAACCAAAGATGCCATCAAAGAAAGATACATCCCATGGTTTACATACAGACATACATATATACTCTCTCAAACACACACCTCCACTATCAAATACCCCCTATGCCAAATTGGCAATCAAAAAGGTCTCCCCACTTTGTCTTGGGTCTTTACGGCTCGTACGTGAACTCGCGTAAATGATGGCAAGGTTATGCTTTATCGAAAGATACAAGTGCTCGGATACAGATACCACTTATGGATAAAGAGTTGTTGTTTACGGCATACTGTATCCCTCTCTTGATACGTCTAAGCGGGCGCAAAAAAAAAATACTATGCTGTCGTTATCGGCTACCCTTCTCACTCCTTCACTCTTTTCCCCCATCAAAAAAATAATCCCATATCGCCTATAGGGCTTGTCAACCATATCTTGGTCTGTGTCCCTCACCCAAACGCTCGCACCTTGTTTCCCTCTTTTCATTTCCCAATATCCTTAATCCTTTTACCTAATGCTTCTTAACCAAAAACCCTAACAGCCAGAAAACCCTATCAATTGGCTGGGCCCCTGTTCCCCCCAAGCTACAGTCTGTGTCTTCTCTCATTCAGTCTTCATTTCTCGTCGCTAATTGATATACATTAGGGTGCAGAGTCCCTCTCATTGGCCAGGGGGGCAGAAAATTTTTTTACATCGCCTCGCCCGTTAGCCTTTTTGCCTGCCCCAGTTAGAATTTGACCTGTCCTGAGCGAGCGAGAACGATACATCTTCAGTACTACTTTCTGCTAGTTCTGCAGGGGTACCTTGTTCGGGTAACGAGGAATTGGGAACTAACAGGTTGGAGGAGTTACAGTGAGGGAGAGTGTGTGCACATAAGCTTGTCATGTTGTGTCTGCGACATACATTAGATCCTTTCTTGAATGTCTCTCTTTCTCGCTACTACGTTTTATATATCTATCGCTTTGTCTCTTTGTGCCCCAAATCTATGTGTTCACCGGGACAGCACTAGTCCTTTTTGTTGAGAAGCCAGTGATACTCGTCAGAGATAGTGAGTATCTCAGGGAACTGTGCGTCTCTTTTTCGTAAAGGCGATAAAGAGAACGAGAATAGTGAAGATAAATAGAATAAACATGATAGCGAAGATATGGATAACAAAAAATAGCAACATCAACAAAGAACACACAAAAATAATCTGAATGGAGGGAGGGAGGGAGTGTGTGTGTGAGAGAGAGAGGAGACAACATATGGCATGGAACTTGGGCGGAACATGAAAATCAACGCCCTCCATTTGTTCGTTCGTGCCAGCCTTTGTAACTTCCTCACCAACCAAACTGACCCTTCAATGAAAAAAAACAGGGGGGGGCAGGATAACAAACAACAACATGGCGGAACAGACATTCAAGTACAGCTCGCATGGCAAATTCGCTCATCGTGATTTTTTTTCGTCTTGCTCCAGACCATTCTGATCCCTCTCTTTCCCTGTTTCCCTTTACCCCTGTTTTTTTATTTTTGCTTCCTCCCTCCACTATGTCTTCCATGCCCTCGCCCTTGTGAACAACAAAGAAATTAATGAAATTGCTTCACAACCAACGAAAATCGGTCGTTCGGCCATCTCGTCTTTTGTTTCTAAAAGAAGCTCGTTAAATGAACTGAAAGAACGATGCTTTGACCAGGAAGAGGAGTGGGAGGTACACAACGTTTTTCTGATGGTACCTACGGTAAACAATCCAAAATGAGCTACCCAAAAATGAGTTCAACGGTTGGAGTGAGCAGAAGGACGGAGTCCTTTTCATTTTGTTTATGAATGGAGCCGCTCAATTGGATAAATATCTGAGAGAGAGAGAGAGAGAGAGAGAGAGAGAGAGAGTAAGAGACAGAGAGGGAGAGGGTCAAAGAGCATATACAAAAAAGGTTACTAAACGGACACCGCACCGAGCTGTAACCATAGACCGCGACACAAATAACAAGGCTGGACAGAACCAGAACCAGAGCCAGAGTCTTAAAGAAAGTTATAGCGGAGTCAATATGCGATCTTCCTATTTTCTTGCACAAAGTTCATCTTCAACTCCGTCGCACCCTTTTTTTTGCGTTTTTAGACAATGTGGACTCGGCAATAGCACCCCAACACCCAGTTGACAGTGTCTGAAAGCGAGTGATCAGCGGTGGTTGCTGTTGCAGCAATGACACAAATATGTATCAGTCTATACCTGTTCTTCGTCTCATACGCGCTGGGGGGGGGGGTTTTTTTTGAGCGGGGGGTCCAGGGATCTGGCATATTTAACGTACGAGGGCTCCCCAAAGACCTAGGACAAGTCGAAACAATGTGGTGTCAAACGCTAAACAATAAATGTCCGGTTCTGTATGTACATTCATGCAACAACTTGGCAGGAACCGGTTATTCATAGCGCTGTAGATGCGAACAAGGGTATGGATGCATACAGATCACAATCCTCATTCAAATCAAAGCTTGAAAAAAAGGCGAATGCCGAAATATGAATGAGGAAAATAACAAGGCTCAGATCCATCGCGATCTGTAAGGAGATGTAGAAAGGGGGGTGCACAAAATGAAAGTGCCGAATTTTGGTTTACGAGCGAGCCCTAATCCAACAACAACCCCTGTTATTTTTCATTCATTTCCTGAGCGACCCTCGTTGTAATAGAACCTTAAGATAATTATTTCACTTCGGCAACGCACGCAGTGTCGTTTCCAAGGAGGATGATGAGAAACATTTCCCTAGAGCAGAAAAAGGTTCAAGAGGGTCCAATTCATCAACTGTCTAGCCCTTCTTTCTACTTCATAGTTGGGAAATGGTCTGGTCCTGGCTCTTTTACAGTTGCTATCAACAAATGAAAAGAAATGAAGAGAGGTGGTCCTAGAACGCGTCCACTCCGCCTCACACGGCTCCCTCAATTGGAATTGGGAAAATCATCCTAAAGAAAAAAAAATATATTCTCCGCATAAGCCATACACCGAGGGGGAGGGGGTCGGAGTTCTACACAGAGAAATCTTTCGCTCGCTCCCTTTAATTTTTTGTTTGGATTGGCATGCCGTTTTCCTCCCATATGAGCCTTAGAATAAAAATACTACGAGCGGACGAGAAACAAGAGAGAGGAACGGGAGAGAGGACAGGAGAAAAAAAAATAGTGACTTGAGAGCATTGGGGTAAGAGGAGAGAATGGGAGGGGTACACTATGTGAGAGCAAGAGGGAGGGGAGGGGAGGCGCGACTTGGAGGTATTCTCCGAAGAGTACATTTTCATCCCTTGCATTGGAGCCTAAGGAACATAGTCTAGCAGGCTGCTGGTCATAGATCAAGAGACAAAGAGACAGGCTGACTCTTTACGATACACACACACACACACACACACATGCTCATGCACTCGCCACCAGTACTATTACCATTACCACCCCTACCAAAAAAAATATAATGAAGTGGACCAAAAGAACAACCCTCATTTCGATACCCCAAAGGCTCAGTCGTTAAAGAAAGAAAGCGAAATGAGGAAAAAAAGAAGGTTATGGTTCGCGATAACCAGTTCATTTAACTCTCTTTCATCGACACTCCATCATCATCATCATCACCATCATCCTAAAAAAAAGAAACCTAAGCCCGTTCATCCATCCCATTCAGCTCCCTCTCGCCATCAATGGCTCTTTGGTTTTCACATATTTTTTTTTTTTTTTTTGCTTTGCCTTCATCAAGCTCACCTCACAACATCACTGAACACCACTTTTGTATGTCCGATGTTCATTTCCTCTCTTTCCCCCCCCCCCCCCCCCAATAACAACACACACACGCACATCCTTAACACTGTCACTCCATAGATCAAAAGTAAAACGTAAAAGCAGTTGAAAAAAAAGTCCTAGATCATGGTTCCCCTCCTCCCAATGTACTTTTCATAATTAACCAAATCACTTTAGGTCGCATCAACTTTTTCATTTTGGCGACATTGAGAGACTGACCATTCAAGTGTCTCGGTTGGTCATTTCCTTTTTTTTCCCTTGTCCTTGCTCTCGTCGTCTTCCCCTCCCTCGTCGCTAACATCTCATAAACCTTGTTACCCTGTCACCTTGTCACCCGTTCAAACCCCTGCCTTTGCCCTAATTTGCATTTATGGTTCATTTCCATTATCCATATTACTCTCACACCTCCATCGTGAATCGGCAGGCCATGAATGGTCCGACTTGAACATTGGACCCTTCTTCCATCAAGATATCAGCTGTCCACTAACCTGCCTTTGCCTTTAACAAACTGACACCCACCCACTCAACCCTCACGCTCGCTCATACACGCACCCTCCCTCTTAGCTTGCCTAGACCTCTCGTCGTCATGCTTACCTCAGAACGCAGGTATGATCTTAGTACTATGAAAATGTTCTGGACCACCCTCCACCACCAATTGCTAATACCATCCACCACTTCCCAACTTCCCCTCCCCCTTTTTTTTTCTTTTTTTTTCTCTTTATCTCGGCGAATGTCAATCAAACCCAGACAGTCCATTTCCATGGGTGGATTTGCAATAGATAAGATCAATCATGGAGAGACACCAAGAATGAGTGAAAAAAGTCTCCGTTTGTCATGGGGAGAAGTGCTCACAAACGAATAACCCAAACCCCCCTCCCCATGAACACACTTTCGAATGGTATCTTTGTCAATGCCATATGTCTCATAGCTTGAAGCTTCCTCAATACTAGACCCCTACCCCCTACCTCATCCCCATTCCCCGTCAGTAGAGACTCCCCCTCGGGGAATATCAGAACGCCAAATAAAAAAAAACAACCTACACTGAACAAAATCCTTCTATGGGCGGCTATGGTAATACAGAAATATGCCTTGATCTGCATATTGTATTTTCTCATTCCTTCCTCTCCACACAAGCCTTAATGTGAGCCTGTCTGCACTAGAGAATATCAAATACCCTATTATTCTTTACCGAAGCGATCGTCGTCGCCCGCTTGTCCAACCCATGTGCAACCTAACAACAAATCGCAATGTAGCAAAGGCCGAAGGAAACAAACAAAAAGGCACATGTGCTGCACAACTCGACCCTCGTCTTACGTTTTTTTCTGCATGCATCCAGACAAATCGAGAGCAGCAAGGCAACATTTCCTTACAGGAATTTACAAAGCCATCGATCTATCCCCATCCCCATCCGATCAAAAAAAAAAAAAAAAAAAATAACAACGCGATCGATCCTCAACTTTAGCACACCTTCGCCCTAGGACAATCATCCAGTCCCCTCCCTTCGTTCGCAATGCACCAACCGTCCTAGCACGCTTGTTCCTTATTGTGTGTGTTATGTGCAATAATGCAAATAGATCTTTTAGTACAAAATAAATACAATGTAATAGTGTAAAGCTAATCCTTTCGGCCAGGGAGGTCATTTACCCTTTGGCTCCAAACGCCACAGACCGCGTGGTTCAACGCAATGATCCGGTTCTGCACTTCAAGCAATTGTCTAATGTTCAATAGTAAAAAACAAACGATCAAGGAGTCGATCATTAGTGGTCAATGAAAAAACAAACAAGTCAACAGACTGATGTAGAAAACAAGAATAAACGCAAGTATCTCAAAAAACAAAAGGAGGCATGGTCCGACAACGATAAACAAAATCAAACACAAAATAATAAAAATGATCGAGAAGTAAGGAATTTGATCCCGTTCCTTACCTAGAATCCAACTTGCCAAGCAGCTCTTTGGCCTCTTCGACACGGCGAAGTGCTGTCATAAACTCTATGCGGTCCACGATTGGCCCGTTCTGCTCCGGTGAAGGCCCATCTGCAACTTCAACAGCTGCATCCGTGCCTCCTCCCACACTTGCTGCATTTTCCAGATGGCTCTCGTCCGATGCGCCAGTAAGATTCTTAGCCGAGACTGAGACCGAGTCCGAAGCCGACGCCGATGTCGGTGATGTTGTTGTGGTTGGAGATCTTCTCAGAACCTTCTTTCTCCTGGGCTCAAGCTTGCTCTCTGGAGAAGGCGAGTTGGACTGAGAAGAGGAAGAAGACCTGGGAGAGGAAGCATTCTGAGTAGATGAAGCATAAGACGAATTTGGAGGCCTGCCACGCTTACGCTTCACCTCCACAACAACTTCCTTGACCTCTTCCTGAAGCTTAGTCTCCTGCTCCTGTTCCTGCTTTGGAGACTTTGACTCTGCAAGGTTCTCAGACTCGTTAGAGGCATTCTGTTGTGAGAGCACGCTCAGACTCTTTTCTTCATCAACCTCCACCTTGCCGATGCTCTGCGACTCCTCAATCACAATCTCCATTCGATCAACGCCGGGCTCGCCAATGACCGTCTTCTTCACGGCGGTCGGTTCCAAGGGATCCTCAGCAAAAACGACTTCCCTTGGAGCTTCCGCGACAACGGCTGGCGTAACCTCCACGATCGGTTCTTTGGAATCCTCCGCAGCAGATTCTTTACGATACTCCACGATAGGTCTCACTGAATCGTCCACTGGTGGCTCCTTTGTGCCATCCACATCGATATCCATTTTGGTGACCTCCAATGGCTGGCTTCTTTGCTCGGGTTGCTGGGATATGTCCAACGTTGTCACCTCAGAGTCGTTTCCCAGCTCGACGGGCGTCTGTGTAGTCGTCTCTGGCAACCCAGCTGCAGATCCAGCACTGCTCGAGGTAACACTGGCATATCCATGGTCTTCACTGCGTGAGTTGATTGATCCCTGTGATACAACCGATTCCGATTCCAATGCGACGGCAGGGGTAGAGGTAGGAGCAGCAGCAATAGGCGTAGCAGGCGACGATGGGAAAGTTGGAGCGGTGGCGCTTAGATCATCCTTGGCAGGGTCGTATGGCTGCAATGGAGGCTCTAACCTCCAGACAGGAGGAGCCGGCAAGTGTGTCCGGAATTCCTTTCTGGTGGGGCTGGGAATCCTCTGGACAGGCTGCTTAGTCGGTGTTAATACCTCGGCTTCATCCCAAGATCCAGCATCATCAGGCGACAACGACCTTCTCGTCTGCTCGCTCGACTTGCCAACCAGACTCTTGTTAACGGGATCCATTTCCAAAGTATGCACAAGCTTACTTCTCTTCCTCTTCGTTGGCGTCCTGTCTTCTCGATCCCCCCCCTCCTTCTCAAACTCATCCGCCTCTTCCGAAAGCAAACGTAAACTCCTGGCCCTATTCTTGGCAGATGTTGGTGTCACCGGAGCATCTTTCTTTGGTGATGAGGTAGGTGACGACGAAGACGAGACTGCAAGTTCAGCCTTCTGCTTCATCAGCTTTGAAGCGCTGACCCTGACATGCAGTTCTGCAGGAATAGAAAGCAAAGCCTCCTGTGACATGGAAGCCGAGAACTGAGGCATCTCCGTCTGAGAACTGTCCTCATAGTTCCAACCGGGCAATTTGACCGTCGCAACCAACTTCAGCGGCCGCATCGCCTCGACAAACGCCTCGGGGTATATCAGATCCACCTGCGACATACCAAACGTCTCATTCCAGAACTCGAGCGTCTTGTTCACAACAGCCTTCCGTCCAGAGACAAGAGCTGCTACTAGCAGGGGCGATAAGCGGGCAAGCTCCTCAGACGAAAATGGACCCGCCGCTGCTTTACCACCAACTCCTCCTGAGAGTGATGTCGAAGATGACGACCTTGACAGCAATCCCGCTCCCGCTGCTGACTTCGACCCCGTCCCTGATCCTGCGCCACGGGTTGCCAGTGCGCGATCATATGCACCCCGGATAGTCGTCGATGGAGGCGCCATAACAGATCCAAAGCCAGACGTTGCTCCGTCCTCCTTGTTCTCTTCACCACAGCTCCGCAACCGGTGCAAGATACAGTCGTTCCAGAGAGTCTCAAGCCGTGCCTGGTATGCTTGCCGGGTTTCCTTGGGCAAGTCTCTGATGGCATGCCCAGAGTCAGCCAACCAGAGCAATATTGCCTTGTGTAGATGTTGGATCCACTGCATGACAAGTGACGTGGGCGCCTTGTTGATCACCTTCTCCAGCAAGAGAATGGCGGATTCCTGCATGGCTGGGATCTTGGCAGGGTCCTCTTCAAGGTCCGTGGTGAGTTGGATACCCCTGTACGCTTGCTTTACCAACATCAGGCAAACGTTCAAGATACCATCGACAAACTCCGCGCTCCTGATTTTGCAGCAAAGAATTCAAAAGGTACAATGAGTATTCAAGAACAGTACGACTACGCATGTCATTAAAGCGACAAAGGTCACAAAACTTACTGCTTGGGCTGTGATTTTGATGACTCAAGTCCATAGTAGGCGCCACGTCCCAAAGATGTGTTGAGCGCTGCCTTGGGGTCCGCCAAGATCATAGTGTCCACAAGAATACTCGTGAAACTGACGCTCATAGGCTGCATCCTATTGTGCAAATGGAATGAAGGGGCTTATTAGTTAACTTGTACGCGGAGTTAATAACTCCATCAAACAGGAAGGATCGTCACTTACCACACGTATGGCACGCTAAAGTCATAGCACTTCTGAAGCCGAGTGGCAAGAGCATTCAAGACAGCATTGGCTCTTCCGCGTTTGTGCTGGGCAATCCTGTAAAAGTTTCTGACTAGAGACGTCCACACAGGTAGGCAGATCTGTGTGCGCTTCTCCAGAAACAAGGCTTCATGTCTCAAAGTCTCCTTGTCCTCACCCTCGTGTGTTCGTTGACTGTGATCGTCCTGCACGTTCTCGTTCTTGTCTTTTCGCATACCACGAAGGATGCTAAGGGGGTATAATAACACAATGAACAAGTCCTCGTATCCTGAATTTGCTCCAGGTGAGTGGGCTTCCGTGATTTCGTTGACAGTACTGATGGAGTTTGACAGTCGCACAGCTAATTCATAAGAATTAAGCATTGTTAGCCTATATCTCATATTTGAGTGCCACCATTCATGCAAAGTGCATCGTGTATCTTGAAGTAACTTACCAACGATAGACCAATACTTGATCTCAAAGTCACGGAAAGCCAAGGAAGAGATAGGGCCATGTGACACCGCAGGCCAGACCAGAGTGCTGGTTGTCTGCCTCTTGGCTTTAATATCGTCTAAATGGCCGACACATCTGTAGAGTGCACGCAGCGCTTGAAGGCTGCTTGCTGACCAATCAACAAGAGTTGAGGTGGCTTGCCAGAATGAGGACTCAAAGTGAGTACTCTGGACCGACTCGCCCAATGCCAACCAACACTTTAGAATAAATTCTAAAGACGAAAACAAATAGTTCGAATGTTAAGAATATGTCCTCCACCCAAAAAACATGCACTGAAAGATTGGCGTCCGTGAGATTGCTTACCCATAGGTGACATGGTGGCATCTCTAGGTTCCACAACCTGAACGATCTTTGTTGGCGATTCTGAGTTGATAGATTCCTGCTGCAGAGCGTCGAAAATATCCGCATGGATCGTATCCCGCACCTTGTAGCGCGTAGCGACAAGCGTTTTGACAGACATGATCTCAACGAGACCCGTGTACAGGTAGTGAACAATGTCTGCACGAATGATATATCCTGCTTTCTCAGGATCAGCCTGTAGCTTTTTAACGTCCTCGTTCTCCCGATCAGGCCAGTCGCCAGGAACAAGAGTCGATGGGTTCGACTTTGAGACTCGTTCAATAAAGTACAACAGCGATGCTACTGCACGTTCTGCTTCACCTGTCGCCTTCAAGCCTAGCGTGGAAAAAGGCAAGCGTAGAGGTATTAATAACGATCCAAGAGGTGTCTCTCCAATTCGCTGAAAACAGTAATGCAGTGTAAAACCATACCTTTCTCGTGTAGGTTGATATCCCGGACAGCTCTCACAAGGCTTTCCCAGAGCCTTGAGCACGGTTGAGTCAGGAAAGGCAGACCAGTTATACTGCTCAGCCGCCACTCGTCTCGGCTGGCATCGGTAATTTTATGTTGGAGATGCATTGTCAAGAAGAGACACTCTAGTCCTTCATCTAAAAGCTTCGTTCGTACCCAATGCGCCTCAGACATTCCCAAGTCTGCAAACGAGATCGATCCTGGTGCAATGAACTGTGAGCCCTCCAGAAGGTCTAAATACAGCGGACAGAGTCGTCATATGGCAGTCGGTTAGTGTCTGATATATAAGGTATTAATACTGGGAGGTGATAGCTACAAAATACATACCAGCACCGCCAGAGTTGCTGAACATGGCTGTAAGAAGTCTCAGGATAAGATCGCGAATATGCTCGGACTCATCGGTGACCAGAGGCCGTACAATGGGGAAGAAAACCTCGTCGTCATTCTAGATGTCCACAATGAAGAGAAGACACCCGTTAGTTCTCAGGTCATCCTCGATGCAGTCTCTTGTCAATACGTCTGCAGCCTGTTACCCACCTTGACCAATTCGGGTCCCAGACCGTACACCAACGCCATCCAGGCATTCGTAGCAGCAAGTCGCGTGCGATTGTGATTAATTGGACCCAAGCTAGAGTGGAAAGTAACAGCGTCGATGATAAATATCCTTGTACGCTCAGAACATTCCATAGTGACTACAACAGAGCAAAAGGTACTCACCCTTTGGCAATAGGTCTGAAAATCAACTTGCGAGTCTTTTCAGCGTGAAGTTGACCGCCCCGCGAAAAGTTGTAGATCAGGCGCCTAGAGTTGCATATGCAGGAAGACGCGTTAGCAATTATGGTTGTGTTGATACCATTCTGATCAAAAGTACCAATAAGTCCATGGTATAACCTACGTCCATGCCTTGAACGCGGTGATTTTGGCATCGGTGTTCTTGTTTATGCCTCGGTTGAAGGCAGTCTGTGGTTCAGGAACAGGATAATTGACGGATATTAGTAGCCGCCATATATTTAGGGGTCATTATGGAGCAAAACTTTGAAAGAAAACACAAAGGGCGTTGATCATACCTCCACAATCTTCAGCATAGGGTTGAGTATGGGATGACGGTGCAGATCCTTGCCCAAGACAGTCGCCACTGTGCCCCACACTCTGAGAGCGAACACCTCTGAGAAGTGAAAATGAAGAGAAGAAACATATTAGAAAAGGTCTCATACAGGGTCACGGTCCTTCACACATTACTCCTCGAACATTACCATGGGAAGGCTTGAGGTGCTCCTCATCCAGCTTCTGGACGAATTTCTCGCCGTGCTCATTCATAAACGCGATCGCCGCCATTCGGAGACGATTGTCATCTGTTTGGAGGAACGTGGGAATAAGGGCCTGTATACTCTCGAGTGCCTTCTTTCGGATTCCTGGGACATCATGAACAAGAAGGAGTAACAGCGAAGAGAGCCACACCTGTGCGCTTGGTACAATCTCCTCCGGATGGTTGACCAAGAACGCGATCAAGTTCTAAATCATTTCATGGATGGTGTAAGGGTCAGATATAGTCCATGGTCAATGTGCGAGTTTCACTCGGCTTACACAAGGCGACCACCTACCAGGATGCCCTCGTTTGTAGCGCTTGTTGAGTTCAAGCGAGAGTTCAAGTGGTTGGCGACGCTCTGAATAATCTGCTCACAATAAGGCGCCAGAATCTTCATCGGCACCATGCACGTTCCCAAACAGCAGAGAGAAACGTTAACCAGTGTCTATTACAATTAAACGAGTAGTTAGTATAAATTCCAACAAGTCACCAGGGGGGTGTTGAGTCCCTAGGATCAACCCGACAAAGCTTCTGATACCTTGTTGTCACTGGTGTTGGCGACGCGGAGGACAAACTTGAGGAGGCGGTCCACCTCATTTGCTAGATACAGTCATGAAAAAGACACGGTAAGTAATAAGAACTCTTTTTACATATAAAATTAATCATGTCCAATTTGAAGAACAAAGTCTCGTACCTGTGAACAATTGCGCGATGGGACGTTCAAAGAACAAGAAAGCTAGGCATCTGTAAACCGACAGCGTCCTAAGGATCGAGAGGGATCGTATAAAAAGTAAGCGTCAATAAAATCATTTTGCGTCGATCCTTGAGATGGTTGCAACATGGTGAGGTCACAATATCAACACAGAGTGTAACCTACACGACAGTCTCATTGTTGCCATGGTCAAGGTCAATCAAGATGCGCGCAGTGAGGGGCCTGATCGATTCCTGAATCTCGTCGTAGTAAGTCTTGTCCTTTGAGGTCCTGAGAATATCCAGCATTGAATCGTAAGTTGTCTTGCGGACGGCAAGATCCTGTGATTTCAATTTTTCAATCGACTCTCTGATAAATGGATCCAGAACCTTGGCTGGCGAGGCAGCAAAAGTGAGAGCCGAGTTGCTGCCGCCAATGAAGGGAGAGTCGCTGAAGGGGTGCTCGGGGACCTTGGACTTGTTGTTATTGTTGTTGTTGGCGATGCGGGACTCCATCATACGAGCAGAGATAGACTTTTGGACGAGTTTATGTTTCCGTTTGACAATCGGGCGGTTGTTGGCGATTTCTTCCTCGGTTGGCATGGCCATCTTGGATATGTCGAGTTTCCCGACGGGCTTGACAGTGGTCTTGAGAATTCCTTTGAGTTTTTGGACATTCGTGTTGTTAGGGATCGAGAGACAGGACTCCTGTTTGTCGGGAGAGAACACAACACGCCGACTGGGCGAAGCCTGGATCACTGATGTAACTTGGGCAGGCATCGGAGGGGCCTTGTCGGTGTTAATTGAGCGAGTCTTATTAGCCGCATCAGTAATTGCAGTCGAAGGTGGTGCCGGAGGGACATCAGTGGCAGGCTCAGTCACGGCAGAAGGCTGCATGGAGGTGGCGACATTGCTGGTGGCGGTGCTGGTAAAGTCCTTGGGGGTATCCTGCGCAGTCTCTTCCTGGATGATGTGCCTGGGTGTTTTGGATGTCGTCGCAGTTGCACTCTCGACCGGACTAGGCGTCGATGATTCAATTTGGGGGGTGGGGCCGTCCATGTGTGATGCGCCGTTTGGAGTCAACTTCGTGATCAAATCCACACCAGCTGATTCACTGGTGCCTTCTTCATCCTGCGGTTGAACTTGCTGTTCCTGGACCTGTTGGTCATTCACTATATCCATTGAGTCTACAGAGGATGACATCGAGCCTGCGGAGGACAAGTCATCTCTATCACTGATATCGTTCTCTTCAAGTCTGGACGAACTTGCACGAACCTCAGACTGTCCAGATCGTCTCCGTCTCTTCGTTTCCCTGTCGAGCAAGCCGAGCTGTCTGGTGTCCGGCGAGGCATTCCTCCTTGTGTTGGGTCGAGCAAATCTTGTGTTGAGGGGTGTTTGTGGTGGGTGGTTCTGGATGATGACCTTGGGGCGTGCCAGATACGACAAGTCTTCCTCTCGTCTGGATTTCCGT
This sequence comes from Linnemannia elongata, assembly GCA_036320915.1. Classification (NCBI taxonomy): domain Eukaryota; kingdom Fungi; phylum Mortierellomycota; class Mortierellomycetes; order Mortierellales; family Mortierellaceae; genus Linnemannia; species Linnemannia elongata. The sequence goes on from JAXBDG010000020.1 coordinate 471,315, forward strand.
GAAGGGCTTGATTTCTGGTCCTTTGAGGAAGAAGGTGATGCTGCTGGCTGACCCATCGTTGCGACTGTTGCTGAGCGTGTTGAGGTAGTGGTGGTGGTGGTGGTGGTGGTGGTGGTGGTGGTAGAGGCGTCCACTGCCTCTGCGTCTTCGGGCACTGCTGTTGTGGTTCCCGACGTTGTTGCAGGTACTGTAGCTGTTCGGGATGAGATGGCTGAAGTAATCTGGTTGCTTTTGACCGAGGAAGTAGAAGAGTTGGGTCTGTGTCGCTTGGTATGCGATGTATTGCGGGTAGTGAGCGGTTCCTTGGTCATCTGAGCTCCCATACAATGGCAGGGAGCTGCTTGTTTGGTTTGTTGCTTGTGGGGTTTTGTTTGTCTGGATGTTAAGTTATGGTGATGGTGACGTTTGTCGTTTTGGTTCCTCAGCGACAGGGGTTTCTTGTTGTCGTGTCTTGAAAGGGGTGATCCGTCCTGCTTATGCCTTGACCCCTGAGGTGATGAAGACGAACAAAGGGCCAGACGCGAGGTTGATGATTGAAGGAGAGGAGTTGTTTTGATCTCTGAGAACAACAACGAAAGGTCGTGGTGGCAAACAGCGACCAACAGAAAATCGAATCCGTGACTCGCACGCAATCTACTCCCACAGAACAAGAAATGCATATGTCCGTTCCTTCGTTTTTATATGCGTACAACTATTTCTAACTGTTGAAGAGGCGAGTCCAGAGTCGGCCATGAACACCAGAACAGATATCGCCTAGTAAAAACGTCTGTGCCGCATCCTCAATCGTCAGATCCGCCGTTTTTGCATCGATAAACCTTGCCTTGGCCTGCGATCGGGTCATGATATGCTGTGCCTGAAATGGCCCCACCAGCGCCAATCGAATCGCCGACGACAACAGTGTCCGCGCATGCAAATGCAAATGTAGGTATCGTGTTGTCGCTATCAAGAACATACAAAGGGGTGATGAATAAGTATTCGATCAAGGATAAAAAAAAACCAGTATACCAATTGCATTTGACTCGACTCACCGAGATCAAAGCCGAGAAGGCGGGCAATCATCGCAAAAGCAATCGGATAATGCCCCGCAACCTCCTCACTTCTCAGCAGTGCCTTGAACGGTTTCAAGATCCTAATGTTTGGCCCCAACTCACTCTCCTCCTCTCCTTCCTCCTCTTCCTCTTCCTCCAGCATCCTACTCTTAGCCTTTGAAGACGCCTTGTGGTTCAGTTGGTCTGCAAAGCATTTGACCCCCATCATCACAATACCATCGCCTTGCTTCCTCGAGGCTGCGTTCTGGATAGCGTTGTTCATAAACACATCGTATTCTCGATCAATGTTCCCGATTCGGTGCAGGACACTCTTCATCGCCTTGGCCTTGCCCTTCTCCGTCTTGAGTTGACTGTCCCTCAAAGTCCATTCATCGACAAGCTTCCAGACAGCGGTGACAAATGGCAGATTGGTGTATCCACAGGAATGTACACTCCAGTTGACATAGGCCTCGACGTCCTTGGGTGAAGTGGCATCTGGGTGGAGTTTAGCAAAGGCTTCGAGGCCGTTGGAGGCGATGAATCCTCCGGTGGGGAGAGCAGAGTCAAGGAACTGCCAGAGGAGCCAGGAGGGTGCAGTGGGCGTTGAGACCGTAGTGGTGTTTAGATGCGACGACAGTGGTGTTGGTGATGAGTTGAGGTTGAGGTTGATGTTGTCGAGAGGAGAGAGGATGGTCGGAGTGATTGCGGTTGACATTGTGGATGTGTGCGATGGAATGGAAAAAGTTGGATGCTGTAACGATGAATTATTCGGTCTGTCGGAACGTGGTGGTCAAAAGTCTCGCTCGACCTGATTTTTTCCTCTTTCCTCCTTTCCAAACTTTATCCTTCTCTTCTACCCCTCTCTCTCTCTTGTCCACCTCAACCCCTTTCACTTCTGACATCTGTGCATATTCTCCGATCATACTGCTAAATAAAATCGCGGACACTCGGCATCAAGGCGACCAAGTAGTGGGCTAAGAGAAGACGTGTAAATAGACTGTTGAGTAGTTGTAGTTTCTTGAACATGTATGTTTAGCTATATTGGTGGATCCTATTCCTAAAGAACATCGAAGCAACGTAGTACCCGCTAGTCTCATCATCATATTCGCGCCACTCGCAAGATAAAGCAAATTCTAGTCCAGCTGGATACTTGTATCTTTTTCTTCCTTTTCATCTCCTCAGTTCCTACTTCAGTCCTCCTCACCAGAGTCAGGCGCGTCGATGAGTGCAACGGGTTCAAGGAGCCCCCATCACAGACCAAGTTCGCATGATATCATTTCTCGTGACCCCAAGAACAGTCGCAACCTCCTGCATGGATCGCTGGTTCTCACTCTGTCGACACGCCAGAAAGATCGCCACCCCTGCCAGGATCACTTTTGCCTGTGGCCTCTGCTCCACGTCTGGGATCTCCATTCTTGAGAAGAACTCTCTGGAGAGATCGACTAAGTATTGAGGCAGGATCAGGAGAACATAAAAAAATATGAGTGGCTCCGCCTCCGTTTTTCCTAAAAGTCAAATTTGCCACCAATTTTTTTGGGGGTCCTGGGGGCATCGCATGAACTTGCCGACCGAGTGAGGGACGCCAAGGCGTGCACAGGCAGTTTCAAAGATGTCAGCACCAACGGATCTCATCCGCTGTCGGGGTCCCTGAATATGAGCCTGGGCCACGACGACCCCACACTCGTAACAGACGATCCCGCCGCCTGATGGGCCCCAATAAACTGAGTTCTGGCCGCACTCTATGCATGTCGCACAGGAAAATGCAAAAGAACGGAATAAGTTTCTTGTTGGCATGAGGTTCGTCTGCTTGCATTAAGCAAAGCGCTGGAAGTGGAAAGTATACTTGCCTTTACACAGTTCACCACTGTGAGGTTCGCTGGAGGACATCTTTCTTGTCGTCGATGTTGTTGTTGTTGTTGATGTTGTTGTTGGGTGGGTGTAGTCGTTAATCCAGGTGAGTGAAAAGTGAACGTGAAAGTGAAGGAAAGCGAGAGACTCAGGGTCGATCTGGGCGCAATTTTCAAAGGCGTTCGCAGTCACTCGACCATTAGTTCTCAGATGCCCAAGCGGCCTCCCTCTCAGCCCCATGGTGCACTGTAAATGAAGACTGATGCGAATCTGGATATCTCGATCATAGCACATGTTCACAGCAGAGTGTGGAAGTATAATGGCTCAGAAATGGACTGTGCCACATCCATCGCCGACATTGCATGCAAATCTTCTCCAAGCTGACAGAACGCGAACGAATGGCGAAATGCCATTATGCTATTTATTATTCACTCATGTTCGACGCGGACATAATGGTGCTTCTCACCCCAAACATGCCAACCAACGAAATCAGCCATCCAGCACCACCCTTTTACTTGGCATTGCCCTTGATAGAGTACTTGCCATAAGACTTCTCCGGATCATAAATCTCAAACCGACTCAACGGGAAGATATGCTTATTCCTCTCATAATACGACCTCTCCACAACCTTTCCCGCATGAGACTCGTCCTTCTCGACACCAGCATCGTTGGTCAATCGAATATCCTCGTGGACATCGAAACTGAACAATGGTCCCGACTTTCCACGAGCCTTGTTGATAATAAAGTCGTAAAAGGTGTAATGATGTGGGATGATCAGATCCTCCTTGACGTACATCATGTTATCGATGCTTACTCCGCGAAGCTGTTGGAACTGTTGCCGGCATTTCTCCAAGAACTGTGCAATAGTGTCTCCCTTCTTGCACTATTTCCAAGCATGGGGAGGAAAACAAGAGTGAGTACGATGTTCCGTTGATGCTCCTGTCGCTGTTTATTTGTACTCTTACATAAATACACCAATGAGAGACAGGTTCTTACCTCGACTTCCTTACGATGTCCAGAGCCATCCCAGTAAGAATAAGTAATCTGGATCGTCTCATTCTTGATCTTTTGCTGCTTTGCCAACCATTCTTGACGAAGCTCCTCCCTCACCCGACGCTCTTCTTCCTCGCGCTCCCGATCCGGCAAGAAGCTCGTATCGATATTGGGGTCCTTGCCAAACTTTGACTTCTTCAGTGCTGGTTCTGATGGTGGCGTTGATGGTGATTTGGAGTCCTTTGTATCGTCATCATCGTCCTGGGCACGCTTCTTTCCCTTGATATCCTTGGGCGAAGATGCTGTTGAAGACTCTTCTTCCTCCTCGTCGTCCGCGAATGAGAGTTTGGAAATCACCTTTTTTGCCTTCTTCTTCACCACCCTCTCCTGCCTATTATTATAGTGCACAACAATAATAAAATCTTCGTTAATATATAACAGAAACATCTTTCCACTACCAATCCAAGATTCCATCATAAAAAAACAACAACAAGAGATAAAAACTTACAGCTTATTAGTCTGCGCAGCCTCCCGCTTCTTCAATTCTTCCAACTCCAATCTGACCTTTTGAAAATCCTTCAAATGGACCAAACCAATCGTCGACTGCTTCAAAGCCTCTTCAACATTCGAATGCTGCACCACAAACTTATCCGCCGCGGCCTTGACTTCATGGTCCTTTGCGATCTGGATCCGTTGCTGCTCGAAATCTTGCATCATTTTCTCTCGGGCTCTTTCGAGCTTTTGATGCCTTGCACCTTCTTGTGAGGTTCCTATTTGGGTGAGAGGGGGGGGGGGGGTGGTGCGGGGAGGAATGAGGTAGGGTGGATGTGAGATTTCTGTTAATGGTTCATGACGACTTTGTGGTTTTATTTACTCCTCCATTAGTTTTGCATCGCTACTTCTTGAGGGTTCTTTCTTTCTTGTTGCCTGACAGAAGTAGATGCTTGTCGTGTACCTTTGTATTCGGCCATGATGGTTGATTAGTGTACTGTCCTTGCAAGAGCGTTGATCCTCCTGATGTCCGTTCGGCGATTAGTTTGTAGGAAATAGAGGCGTACAAAAGCAAATGCATTTCAATTTATTTCAGAAAAAAAAAAAAAAAAAAAAAGCCAGTCCCTGCCTATCCACTCCATCCAGCCTACAAATCCAAAAGCGAAAGATAAACCCGACTCAAAGGAATAGGCCCTTCCGCAAACATAATCCTCCCCGTCCCAACCATAACAACCCCCACAACAACCGCCGCAACCACCCCCCTCATCTTTTTTGACCTAACCAAATCCTGAACCTTCACCCTCCTCGCCGACCCCTTGGGCAACACCATATTAAACGCCACCGGTCCGCCCCCAAACATATGGTATGCCAACAACCCAACCAACAAGATATAAGGCCCTGAACGCCCAATCCGATGGAGGTACGTGACAAAGGAGTAATCGACCATGGAAGAGTCGCCGAGGACTTCGAGTGGGGCCAGACGCATGCCGTTCATGTGGGCGATGACCAAAGGTGTCAGGATCCAGCCTGCTAGACGGTGATAGGGGAACAATCCTGGTGCGCTTGCCGATCCACTTCCACTTCCTCCTGTAGTCTTGATGATTGTTGTGGTTTTGGTTGTAATAGTGGTGGTAGAACCAGAAGCGTTGGTTGTGGTGAACGATTCCTTATTGACAGTCGGCGCATCTCCCTTCTCTATGGCTCTTGAAGTTGTTGAAGTGGATGAGCCAGAGTAGTAGGACTTGACTTTCCAGACCATGCGGATCACGGCTTTACAGAGTCCTGCTCCCAAGTGCACCAACAGCGATCCTGATACCAGCACCTGCTCCAATCCGTACGTCTATTCATCACAATACGAGCGAAATAAACAAAACAAGGTACGAAAAAAGGCGTCAGTGGGTGCGTGTGAGAAAAAAAACGGACAAAACAGACGACAAAAAAAAACAATGCAAACAAAACAAACACGCAGGTCATCACATCCAAACAGACAGAAAAAAATCTTCTCATGTCCCAACCTCGCCCATGCGCCACGCAATCTCCGAACATCGAACCCCCAAGCAAAGCACCAAAAAAAAAAAAAAAAAAAAAAAAAAGCACGTTCAAAACGAAGTCTGGTTTCAATTGCAACAAAGGAACTATACCTGGTAATAGACGCGCCCCCAGAGCAAAGCCTTATTCGCTACCTCGACGCCTCCCACAGTCGCTAGCATGGGAGGAACCAAATGGATCACTGCAAAGGTGCTAAACGCCATCGCCGAGAACGCCTGAACTCGACCAATGCCCTGGTACAGACCCACCGAGGGGAATCCTCCTCGTCCGCCTCCTCCTCCGAGGGGGAGGGATGCTTTGCCGAGTCCGACCTGACCTCCAGCACTGGCTCCAGCACCATCAGCATAAACGTCTGCTCCTCCAGCGGCAGCAGGGCCGGACGTGGAGGTGGACGGCTTGTCTGACGAGGAACTAGTCGTAGTAGTCCTAGTAGTAGTCGTCGTGGTTTTCTTCTTGCTCCCACCATTCTCTCCCTCCGTCGTCTCCTCAAAAGTCGCCGTCGAGGAACTCGTCCCCGCCGTCGGGAACAACCCTCCTCCAACCACAGTACCGTTACCGTCCTTATCCTCTTCAGCCCCCATCATGGTCGACAGCAGCTGCCGCCCCTTCTTCTGTCGAATCGTCTGCACACTGTACCGCGTCGGCGACCCCCCGCTGCTGCTTTTGCTGTTACTGCTGTAGTTGCTGGTCGTAGTGGTCGTGGTAATAGTGGAATCATTATCGTCAGTATCGATGTTGCTGAGGTTAATGTCCATGGTGGACGGGACGTCTTCCCAGACGTTGTACGACTCCAACGGAGTAGCTGAAGTCATTTTTTTCTATGGTGTTTTTTGTTATTTGTTTGTTTGTGATGTACTAGGTTGGGAAAGTGGAGCGTGTGTGTGGAAAGAGGATAAGGAGAGGGGGAAATGAAAAAAAAAAAAAGAAAAAAAAAAAAGAAAAAAAAAAAGAAATGAAAATTACAGGGGCAGACGGGTTGAAATAGGGGGAGAAAAAAAAAAGTGATTTCAATTGCTCCGAGTCTGAACTGCTGATTTGAGATGAGGGTCGCACGAAAGTTCAATTCCGTCACTTTTTTTTTTTTTTTTTTTTTTTTTTTTTTTTTGTATTTTGTGTGCACGGTGCGGTGGATAGACAGGTGGCGGACCTCTATCCCTCGCCTCCAAAAAGGAAATAAATGAAATTGTTCCCCTGCCCCATGCCCCATACTCCATATTCAGGCACCGAATGAAAAAAAAAGCCTTGAATTCCATACCATTCATCAATATTTTCTTGTAAGTATCAAAGGCATTCTCCTTCCTACAGATCAGCTAACAATTTTTTTTAAAAAAAATAACATCTCTTCCCGAACCGAACTGACGGACAGTTGTGCAACTCTTTCCCTTTTCTCTCATCTCACTTCCCTCCCTTGACTGATTCCTCGTCCTTTCGGACATGACATGGCCCAGGCAGAAACACAACAGACAAGATAAGCAGGAAAGACAGGGACAAAACGAAAGATAGAAGAGGTGTGTGTCACTTCTATCAGTCAGTCAGGGCATCATCGTCTGAAATGCAAAAGGTCATGCATAAAACTCCTGCCCAACAGCTATCATTCCCATGTTTCGTGATTCATAGGTTGTCGTTTATTTACAAATACAAAGGAGGTCTCGCAGAATAGAAAAACGAGATAGAAAAGTGAGGAGAGAGAAAGAATAGGTACTAGTAGTAGTGTTAATAAAGTTAAGTAGAGGGGAGGGGTATTGCGTTCAATGAGAAGTAGTTGGTTGATTATGTGGATTTGCGGAGCATGGTGAGAGGATTCCATTTCATCCGACTGCTCGTGTTTGAGACCTGGTCAGACGCGAGGTTCTCCGACAGCGCAAGGACATTGCGCCAGACCGGCCTCAGCTCTGTGGGCATGTTGCCACCGTTGTTGCCAGAAGCAGCGTCATGCTGAGGAGACGAAGCAGACTGCTCGTTCTCATCTCCATTACCACCGGGTCCACCAGCCTTGTCCTCAATAATACCGCTCATGCGTCTCCACCAGCCATCAGCCTGTTGAGCAATCGTCTGACGCGCCAGCGCCTTGCGCTTGGCCAGACCACCCTCGCCAAGCCAGCTCTCCAAAAGACGGATTGCCTCCACCTTCCGCTCCTCCTTGCGCTTGGCCATCGCGTGCTGGCCAGCAGGGGCATGCGATCCAGGTGATGACTCCTTCGACGACTTGGCCCATCGAATAGCGTCCTTGATGCTCGACTCGTCGTTCAACAACAAATCATTCTCCACCATCCACTTCAACGACTTGATTCTTCCAAAGTATGCGGCGTAGGCGAGAGCGGTGCCGTGGGGGTACAAGTCCTTGGAACTCTTGAGGCGTGAATCCGCACCTCGACTGTACAACTCCTGCACCATCAGAGGGCAGTCCCGTCCGGCAAACAGGCGCATCAACGGCGTCTCCTTCCAGTAGTTCTTGGCGTCCACCACAGCACCACGGTCCAACAAGAATCGCATCGCCGCCAAAACATCGCGCTCGTTCACTTCCTGATCGACCGCCGAGATAACAATACGCCAATCATCCTGGGGGAGACCTCCCTCCTGGCAGAGGGCATGGAGTGCAGTGCGCTTGTGGAAAGTGTCCAAGGCATTCACCTGGGCTCCTTGCTGGACCAAGTACTCGACCAATTCGTGGGGCTGGCTCGATGTACAGGCACTGTGCAGGACCGAGCGACCATCAAACTTCCAGGGAGCGTTGATAAGAGTGGGGTCCTTATTGAGGTGGTACTTGACCATAGTCATGTTACCCTCCTTGGCACTCAGGTAAATATTTTCCAGACCAGCCTTGGCGTGGGTGCCAGAGCGGGCACTCATGTTCGAGCGACCCGTTCTCGCAGACGAGGTGGCAGACGGTGCCATGGTCGACATGGTGGCGGCCAACGAGACCATACCAGTCGATTGCGTCGAGACAGTCGAGACCGACATGGCGCGGGAAGACTTGTGAGGGGTGGACTTTGACTGCATGGTGGGCGCGGGAACTGAACGCGCTGGGGTTGGGACGGGGACACGCTGAAGAGGACGCGTTACTGCTGCCGGAGTGACCTCTTCCAGATGCTCAGGCTCTTCAACGATAGTCTCCTGGACCAGACTTGTAGGCACTGTAAAGTTATCGTTGGTGCTGGTGGAGCTGGCGTGCTCCATGGTCGAGGTTGGCGTCTCCACCTCGACAACATCAGAGACATCGGGGACAGCGTCCAAGGGGCTGCCGTCGTCGGAGGTCAACTCCACACCGCACACGTCCTTGAGCAGACTGATCATGGCCTTCGTTGGGCGAAGCGGCAAGGTGTCAAGTCTCTCGTAGGAGACCAGGGATCCAGCGTGGAGAAGAGTGCTGGTGATCTCGACATTGTTGGTGTGGATAGCATAATCCAGCGCTAAGAGAAATATGCGGATCAAATTAAAATATGTCGCCACGCGGTTAGTTGAATGTTTTCGCGTAAAAAAGAACCTCGTGTGGCAAAAAAAAAAAAAAAAAAAAAAAAAAAAAAAAAAAGAGGGGACATGCTTACCAGTGAGTCCAGAATCGTCCTCGATGTCGAGCTCGATACCTTCCTCAATCAAGATGTCAACACCAGCTTGGTAGCCAAGGAGAACCGAGTTGTGAAGCATTGTCGATCCGTTGTTTTGGCTCTGACCGGAAATATCTGTCGAAGATGGCAAGTTGGAGATTCGGCCAAGCAAGTTGAAGTAGGAGCCGTCGCCAAACTCGCCCTCGGACTGGATCATGGTCCTCAACATCTGCTCCAATTCAGATTGGGCCTGCTCGTCAGTAAACTCGTACGACTTGTCTGAAGGCATAAACGTCTCGTTGTGGTGAATCCAGATGCGCACAGTCTCCTTCCTGGGGTATCGAGGGGTCGTGCACTCGATGTAGAACGGGTTGAGCTCGATGACCTTGCCGTACTCGCGACCAAACATTGGGATCATTCCGCGGGAGAAGTTCTGACCGATAATAATCACGTGATTCTCCTGGCAGATAGGGCCTTTCCTGGGCTCCAGACTCTTGATCGTGGGGGGTAGCTCAGAGTCGGTGAGGGGAGGGGTCATTGGAGGCTCCTCACGTCTCTTTTTGACGGGACCCATGTCGAGGTGGTGGGCGACATTTGAGGGGGAACCGGGAGGGCTAGAGGTCTTGGCGGGAGAGGGCGGGCCTCCTGCACTGCCACCTTCATGGGGAGGCGATTGAGATTTCCTGCAAAAAATAAATCGAAGAAAAAACATTACCGAGGGGCGAGAGCACCTGCGTGAGTATCACATGAACAAGCCAAAAAAAAAACAAGGTATAGAAGTGGTTGATTACACCACAGAGTGTACCATGGAGAAGTAGAAAGGAAAAGGCGCTAGAAAAAAAGGAAATACGATCGAAAGCAAAAACAAGACAAATAAAACAAACTACGATAGCACAGAGCAACAGCTGTCTAAAAACACCAAACCTGGGCGCCAAAAAAAAAAAAAAAAAAAAAAAAAAAAAAAAAAGATAGAGATTTGAAACTTACTTTTCGTTGTTCTTGTAGTTGCTTGCTTGGCGTGCGCCCTTGTCACGACCGTGGCTGGCGTAGATCTCGACCTCATCACTGCGGCCCTGATAGACCAAGAGAGGCTCGGGATGGTTCATATGACCCATGCTCGTCAACTCAATCTCAAAGCTGAACTTGGTACCAGGTCCACGGTGGTGAGACGTACTGGCGCACCACGCTGAGGCAATCAGCTTGACCTGGCCGTTGCGGAGCATCACCATGCCGTTGTCGTCGATCATGGGCTTCCCGTTGACACCGGGGTGGAAACGCAAGATCTCGGGAGTCTTATCCTTGCAGCGACCACAAGGAACCACAGGACGGTGCTCTGGCTCGAGGTATGTGGTCAACTTCAACGACAACACATCCTCCTCCTGAGCACTCGTGGGGATTGACATGGAATCGGCCGAACGCTTACCAGAGGCATTCAAGCCAAAGCCAATGCGACCTGTCGAGTCGGCACGGCAAGGCAACACAATGTTCTCACTGGGGATACGAATGTAGCGGTACCGCATGCGATCCTCCTCCGACAAATGGACATTGAGATAAAACTGCTGGCCCTTGCGGAACTCGCCGTCGTCGTCCTTCTTGGACGAGGTGAAGACTTTGAGGTGCTTGGTGCCCTGGTAGTCAGCTTCATCCTGGAGAAACAAGAACAGGAAAAACAAAAAGAATGAGAAACCCCAATTAGTGAGTTGCGATTGTGCGTGAATAGAGACGCTCGATCGACCTGTCGCCAAAAAGGTCACCAGTTCGCGTAAAAGAGAGTGAAGGTGTTAAAGAAGATATACTCACTCTTGGATTGTCGTCGAAACTTGTGTGAGTATGTGCTGGTGTGGCATACGTAACTTGATCGTCTGGGTGCGCAGCGAGATCCTCCCATGGAGCTATGAGCAAAAGACGTTAGAAAGAAGTAATAACAATGAATGTGAGTTGAAGTGGTAGATGAAGTGAGAAGGGCACAGCATAGATTTTTTTTTTAATTTGGCATAAAAGAGATAGCAGGAGCGGAAAGGTAAGGAGAAGTAAGGATGGGAGGATGATATCGGGAGTGAAATGAGAGAGCGAAAGCGAGAGAGGGAAACGGTCGGTGAGCTACTGCTGCTGGTGCTGCACAGAAGGATGGAAGTGGAACTTACCCCATGCGAGCTGGTCGACTGGAGAGGCCTTGATGGGCATCTCTGGGGAGCAGCTAGTCTTGATATACTCGGGTACATGGAGAGGGGAGGGCGAGGCGTGCAATTGCTGGAGCTGCTGCGGTTGCGACTGCGACTGCTGCTGCTGCTGCTGCTGCGAGGGGACGATGGGGATGCCCATATCCAAGGATGACATTGTGGGTACGGGGGAAGGAGCATCGAACAAGTAATCATTAGCAAACAGCTCCTGTCCTGGTGAGTATATTGGCTGCTGTTGCTCCTGGTATGACAGCTGCTTCTGGTGCTGTTGATGTGGATGTGGTTGTTGCTGTTGCTGTTGCAAAGCCTGCTGCTGCTGCTGCTGAGGACCCTGTCCCTGTGTGAAATACTGGCGCTGTTGTTGCACCATAACAGAGGGATGGGGCTGCTGACCGAACTCGGCCACACCGCCTCTTGGCAAAATGTCCTGCTGCTGCTGTTGTTGTTGCTGCTGTTGCTGTGTCAGGACTTTAGTATTGTTGGGTCGAGAGACGAGCTGTGCGGGGGGCAGACTACTGAGGTCGTATCCATCCCAGCGGGGCATCACCGAGACCAGGTTTCCGTCAGGGCCGATAGAGAGGGCCACCTGCGAGTCGTCATGACCCGACTGACTAGCGAGGATAGTACTATCCCAAGAGTTTTTAGAGTATGGAGAGTCGCCGCTGTCGGTGTAAGAAGGTGTTGGTGGTAAGGTTTGGGCCGAGAGCGTTGCTTTTTGGTTGTTGTTGTTGTCGTTTGTGGTAAAAGACTGTTGGAGTTGGAGTTGTTGTTGAGGGGGCGATAGTGGCTGTTGGGAGTGGAGTGTGCGGGGGACCATTGCTACGGCACCACCAGCAGCAGCGGCGGCGGCGGCAGCGAGTTGTATTTGTCGTTGCTGCTCCTGGTGAAACTGGTCGAGCCTCAGTTGTTGCTGCTGCTGTTGTTGTTGTTGCTGTTGGTGCATAAGGCTCAACTGCTGCTGTTGCTGTTGTTGAATGGGCACGCCACCAGCAACAGGGAAATATTGGTTCGACATATATATGGTGTGAGTAGTGTGGAGTGAGAAGAGAGTGAGGCCGCAGATATCCCCGAGGGGAACGGTAGATTGGGTTAGGGCGAGGAGGAGGAGAGGAGAGTGAGAAGTGAAAGTGCAGAGAAGGACAGGGGAGTGTGAGTGTTAGTGTGAATAAGGGTGTGAGTAGAAAATAAATGAGCGCGAGAGAGAGAGTGTGTGTGTGTTGTGATGAACAAGGGAGAGAAGGATGACGGAGAGAAGGAAGGAGAGGAATTATGAAAGGGATGAGAGAGAGAGAGAGAGGAGAGTAGAGAAGGAGGGGTGATGAAAAGAAAGAAAGAAAGAAAAAAAAAAAAGAGAGAAAGAAAGAAGAGGATGAAGCGAGGGTACAAAGGAAAAAAGAAAGAGAGAGCGAAAGGGAGGCGGGTCAGGGAGGGAAGGAAGGAAAGGAAAAGGTGGGTTGTTCAAGAACAGGTTCTTTCCTTTATATAATAAAAAGGGAAAAAAAAAGGGTCTTTGAGGTCGAGAACTTGCTATTTATTTTGGCGTGAAGGACGCTAGGGAAGCCAAGGAAGTAATGGAAAACGCCCTTGAAGGGGAGATGCATTCATTGTTCAGTAGCCACGGCCGAGGCTTGTCTTTTCTCTCTCTCTATTTTTTTTTTTTTTTTTTTTTTTTTTTTTTTTTGTTGCGATGCTGCCACGCATTATGAAATATATAAAAAAAAAAAAAAGAGATAGAAACCAGCAGACCATACATCCCCTCTTTCTTCTGCCTGCATCAACAACAATGGCTGACTCGTAGCTGGCTCTTGTGGACTACTACTCCAAGGATATAAATCAAACCGTTGGTGCATACAGACTTCTACATCTTCTACTCGACTCGCTCTGTCTCATCCTCTCTTCTTGCCTCTTCTTTTGTCCAGTTGAACAAACGATAGAAACTGACACACAGAATGATGACCCTACTCCTTCTTCCCTCATGGGTGGTGTAGTCGAACTGCTCTCTCTCTCTCTCTCTCTCTCTCTCTTTGTAAGTGGCCTCCTTCATCTCATGCCTCCCCCTGGAAAGAAAATAAACCGAGAGTGAAGGGGTTAAGTACTGCCACACTCTCTGTGTATGTGAAAAAGGTGTACACGTCCTTCCACCTCATTCAATACACCCACCACTCACATCACATTGCCCCCTTTTTTTTATCTCTCTTGATTTTGCTACCCATCCACAGACATACCCATGTACCCTACTCGCTCCTTCCCTGTCTGTCTCTCGTTACTCTGCATCGAACGGGACAATTACAGACCGAGAGAAAAGAGAGAGTGGGAAGAGCGAACATCAACAACAAAAAAAGCGTACGAGTAAAGCGAGAGAGGGGAATAAAAGGAAGTGAGCAAAACAAACAAACCAAACACAAACAAACAAACAAACAATCGAAAAACCACCAACGACAGCCTTTCAGTACACTACATACATCAGGCAAGCATAGGCTCTCGAGTTTGCGTCCTCTCTTTTTTTTTCTGTTGTTCTCGCTCCTTCTCTATGTCTCGTAATAGTCTGGTAAGCGTGTGTGTCTATGTATGTATGTCTAAGTGTGATGTTGATGCTGCTTTGTTCCTGCAGGCAGAGAGACGCAAGAGAGAAAACAAGAGCAGAGCGTTTGTTTTGATCTCCCTCTCTCTCTCTCTCTCTCTCACCCTTACACACACTGTCTTGCTCCCCCTGTCCTGGTTGGTACCGCCAGAACATGGACCGGGTTCCCCTCCCTATTTCTTTTCTTTTAAATGAGTAAATGAATGGATTCGGGGGGGTGATTACGAGCAGTAAGAAGAGGGGAGGCGCGGGTCGCGACTGGCTGGTTTTTTGGGGACTCGAAGTCAATGATTGGTTGGATTAGGTAGTGCACCGGAAATATTTTTTGATCACTCTAATGGACAGAATGAACACGATGTGTCCGTGACCCTATCTCTTTTAACTGAGACCAGCACCTGTCACTCGATAGGAACTACAGCCAAAAGAGGGTCTGGCCCTATAGAATTGAGATGATGAATTATGAGGGAGAGAGAGAGTGTGAAAGAAAAAAAAAAAAAAAGCGATGCCTGCTATCGTATCACATCGCAGGGATATTGTACCCTTTTGCCCCCGCATTTTGATGTTGCTCTTTTTCAGGGAACAAAAAAGGACTTGAGAGAAAGGAGCATTGACCTAAACACGTTGTTGTCTCTTAGTCCTTCCGCCTTTACGCCGCCAAGATGGAACTCTTTTACGCTTTTTTAACCTCTTTCATTTCATTTTTTTTTCTTCTTTACTGAACAGATGCTGTCAATTGCTCCATTAGGGAAGACCGAGGAGAGTAAGAACGCTCAAGAGATCCAAAAGATAATAATAACCCTAGCAACGAGAGACTTAATACAACTTTTTTGATGCATGGTCTGTTCACTCTCCTTTTTTTTTTTATTGATGTTTGTCTTTGTCATTGACCCGACTGTAGCTCTGTGCCTCATGGCCGTCATGATCTCCTTATTGTCTCCCTCGAGATTCCATCTCGCCCATCCATCTTTTTTTTTTGTATCTTGTTTCTCTCACCTCTCTTCTCTCTCACCTTTCTTCTCTCACACCTCACTCTCTTTTTACCCGAAATTTTCCCTAACGAACAAAAGAACGAAGGGGTCATCGTGCAGACCTACCCAAAAAAAACCGCACTAGAATCTTGAAAGAAATGAAAATGAACAAATGGAGAAAAGGAGAGGAAGGTGAACAAGGAAGGTCCAGTCCTATTCCAAGACGTCTTAGTCTACTCCAACTCCCTTGTCATGCCTACTTTGTGCCTTTTTGACCGTTCAAGATCTATCCAAACGATTCTAGGGGGGGGGGTGTTTGAGGGGTGGGTAGATCAAGGAAAGGAAAAGATTCGATTATTTTCATGTACGGACGGTTATGTACGAATTTTTTTTAGGGCGAAGGCTGGCTCATCCACACATCCACACATCCACACACCTACACGCCGTCTATCCCACCCCTGTATTGTACGTGAACTTATAGGGTTGCATACTGTACGCAACTCTCGTGTGTCATCCATCCATACTCACCGGCAAAAAAAAAAAAAAATCACGAAGAAGCAGAGAGTGAGAGAGAGAGAGAGCTTACTTATCCTTCCTTTGGAGCAAAGGGCACAAAGGCAATTATTGCCCTTTTTTTTTCTCGTTAGGGTGTTCTTCTTGTTTGTTTATCTCCCTCTTGCCCCTGTCTTGGTCTGCCTACCATATCCTCTTCTTTAATTCGCGCGGGATTCTCAACTGGGACAGGCAACAACAACAACAACAACAACAACAACAACAACAACAACAACAACAACAACAACAACAACAACAACAACAACCTCATCAAGGAAAATAACGCAAACAAAACAAACTCACAGACGCTCTTTCTCGCCCCATCCCTTTCATCGTTCCCCGGCTCAATCATTCGGGTAATATAAGTCGATGAAATGATATAGACAAAGAAATGAACGAATAGAAAACACGAAAACGAACGTGCCCTGGCATTCTTTATTGCTTTGCCCTTCTTTCCTTCTTCGAAAGAAGGCGTCCATTCTCAAAAAGAAAAGTCCGACGGCGACAGGGAAATGAACGATAGAAGTGAACACAAAAGGACAAGGACTCATTCTCCATCGAAAGGAGATGACAAAAAATCAATGGATCTGAAGAGCGGCTGAGGCAAAGGGGGAAAAAGAGACAGGGAGTCAGGGGGGAGGTCGTACGGCGAAAAGGACATCTTGAGCAGACTCATCTCTCACTCTCCCCGAGATGTGTTGAGTGAAAAGTGTGGAGTGCATCACCTAAGCAAAAAGGAGGCAAAGAAATAATAAAAATCGAAACGGAGCAGTAACCCTAATAATTTTCAGACACAGACATCCAATGTGTTGTGGAGTATTGCATCTCTGCATAGATGGCCAGGTACGTACTGCTCTCAATCCTCCCACAACGAACTAGACTCTTCTGTGGACGTATCGATATACGAAAGGAGAAAAGGCTTGTCGATGCCTTGCTTTATTGTATCCTTGCATTGTGAGAAGTACACCAGAATAAAACTTTCTTTTCCGTCCCTTCGCATTTTATCTCTCAGATCTACCTTGTAAACTTTCATATCATCTCTCAGGCGCGTCCTCCGCGCCGCCTATCATCGAATCAATCGCTCCTTACTGGTTCAGCATGTCCTCCAGAGCTGCTTCGGTCTGCCAGTTGGCCCTGATCAGGAAAGTCCGAGCCCGATCCGCCTCAAAGCCCATCTCGACCAAATCCTGAACCTTGCGCCGTTTTTCCAGCTCCTCCTTGCTCAACACCGGTTCTGGAGCTGATGCCACAAACGCAGGACTCTGATGCGATTGAAAATGATTGTTGTATCCTGCTGTTGCTCCGTGCTGTTGTGACAAGTTCCCACTGCCCAATGGTTTGCTGTTCGGATGCAGTCTGTCTCCTGGGCTGGGTTTTGCATAGCATTCGGACCAGAACCGCGCCGTCTCCAAAAACGCGGCATGGTCGTTCAGATATTGAGAAGCCACTTGAGCATCCTGGTTCAAATTCCAAACAATACGACAACGAAGGAGATAATAAGGTCAGAGGGCGTTCTCCTTTCATGCAATTTAAATCCCCTTGCAGCGCTTAGGGTAAAAGTCAGAGCTTTTACCTGAGGATCATTGGGTTCAGGTGTGCAGAGGAGAGACTGAACCGACAGCAGCGTTGAAGATATCGTCAGAACAGGCGACCATGCCTGCTTCAAGATGTCCAAACAAATTACTCCCTATTCCATATATAAACAGTGATTCTGATGTTAGCGTCCTATCCTGAACTGAGAGATACACGTTCCCTTCATCCATACGCGATTCCATGTCCTGGTTGTAAAAAAGAAGTGATGGGTTACTCACTGTCTGGGAGCTGACGTTTGGGTGATAGACTTTGGTATCGAACTTGACTTTGGGCGGCTGGAAGGGGTATGCTATCAGGTACAATACAGTAGAAGCGAAGAAGAACGCGTCAGCAACAAAGGACGAGGTAGCATCCAGTCAACAAGCACACAATCATCACAATCGCCACTATCCATGTTGTAAGTACCATCGGAGAGTAGAATGTCGACTTGAAACATGCCGCCTTCGTAAGGCGTTCCCGGGGGACCTATATTTCGTATAACGTTACAGCAACAATAGCGTCGTTAGTCCTGCTGCCAGCAATACTCCCGACATCGTGCGTCTTCCTGCCCTTGACGATGTTCATGATGACCCTTGCTCCATGTTGTCTTTCTTATACCTGGGAAGCGACCTAGAAGCAATATCATGAAAGATGTTGAAATAGTCAGCTACATGCTGCGTAACAAAAAGCGTAAGGAGGCACAGCAGACAGGCACAGCCTTCCAATCCAAGCGACTGATATTTGGGAAGAAGAAGATCTTACCCTTCATGTGCACTATCGATGTGAATTGCGAAAAGAGAGTACGGTGAGAACATGGTTGTTACAACTTAACGTTCAGGAGACACCATGGTAATTAATCAAAATTCCTGTTTATGACCTATGCTCTCATGTCCTGCAAAAAATAGAATAACGTCTGGGTGCTACATACTGATATTGCCGTCTTCGACTAGTTTGAGGTCGATAAGTGAAGACTTGTCCCCCTGGCAGTCTGCAATCTCCTATTGAAGCGGATATATCAGAAGGTCACGAAGGCGAGTTAGCCACAGCCTCGCCATACAACATAGCTGTAAGTTCATTCCATGCTTCTTGCATGTCGGTTCTTCAGGCTGCTCCAGAGAGTGGTGAGTATGGCCCATGTGCACCTGGGTACCTTTTGAATGCGGCGAATTCGTCCAGCCATCAGTGTATGTTTGCTTGAGTCTGTTGTTTTGGTTGTTGATAAGGTGGTGCTTGTGTGGGTTGTGTGAAAACTACAAAGGAGACTGGAAGTGTGAAAAGTGAACAAAAGAGTGAAAAAGCGGAAGAGCGCGCTTGGACGACAAAGAAGAGGGAATCGCGACAAAGGCAAAGGAAGGAAGGGTCATCTAAGCCACATTTCGCCCAACTAAAAGAATTTGGCGGCAACAATCGCCCACACTTTCTAGCTTTCTGACTTTCTTACTCTTCCACATTCTCACACATATACACACATATACACAGACACGGACATGCCGCCTATCAGACGCAAGGATGATTATCACAGCGGAAACGCCGAACACTCGACAACGCTCAAAAGCAGATCCACAACCACAACCACAACTACAAGCGCAGGAAAGTTAACAAAACAGGACGACAATGACGCAGTAAAAGGCCGAGACCCACTCGTCCCATTCTACTGCTGCTACCTCCTCTGCTCAACCGTTCCCCGATACAAGACTCACGCTTACGTCGGAAGCACTCCCGACCCTGTCACTCGTCTCCGACAACATAATGGAGAACTTACTCAAGGCGCCAAGAAGACTTCCAGGAAGCGACCCTGGTACAAAGCTGCTACTGTGAGAGTGATAAACGTGGGTTGACTGCTTGAGGTCGATATGATAAAGACGCGTTTACTCACGCTTATCTTTTTGTCCACGTTGCTTTTTGGATTGCTTTAGGAAGATGGCCATGCTTATACATGGTTTTCCGACCAAGCTAGCCGCGCTGCAGGTATCCACTCACACATGTGTTTAACGATTAATGCGATTTGAAGTCTGAAAACGGTGGAAATTGACAACGCCATACCTTTCACTCTCGCCTTTCTTAGTTTGAGTGGGCATGGCAGTATCCAGAACGCTCCCGCCAATTCGAAAAGCCTTCACCACCACCACCTCCTCCTCCTCCTCCTCCTCCCACAAAACCTTCTTCTCCAGAGAACGCACTAGCGTCCTCACAAACAGGAACAGGCAGAAGGCGCCGAAACCCTCCAAGACCTGTAGCGACAGTCCTTGAGAAACTGCAAACCGTTCACACCATGGTTGGACGCCCCTCTTGGATCCGTTGGCCTCTTACTGTGTACCTTATGGACCAGGATCTACAGACTCAATGGCAAGATCTTGACAGAACTAGGGGGACAGGAGTTGGAGTGGGAGGAGTAGGAGTGAAGACGAAAATTGTAGTCAAGTCCGGGACGATGCAAGAGCTGGCGCCTCTGTTCTCAGATCGTGGGTTCCGGCAAGGTATGCAACATCACACCCTTGTTTAGTCACGCTTTTTGTCGTTAAATTGGAAATCATCTTTGATATTAATCGAGGCAACCCACCCCGTATGCACATTTGTAGAACAACTGAGATCGAGGGAGTTGGAGAAGTTTGATCGTTTCAAAGAAATCGACTCGCGTTGCCTCTTCTGCTCCAAGAGCATCAACTACAAGGTAAGAGATCACTCCTTGCCCTCTATATCCCTCTTCTCTTAACTGAAAATAAGCCCTAATACGACTCACCTTCTTAAACGCCACCAAAAAAAAAAAAAAAAAAAAAAAAAAAAAAACATAGGACCCATCCAGCTACCTAACTTGCAACAGTGAAACCAACCGCAATTCTGAATACTCAGGAGTCTGTGAAATGATCGCACACCTAGACTGCATGTCCAACATCCTCCTGTCAAAAGACAACCGCTTTGCCTTACACATTCGATCCTCTTCAACCAGCCAACAGCAGTGTCTACTCCCTAAGGGCGGAAAATGTCTTGCCTGTCAAGGCGAAATGGATTGGGCGGCCATGATTCGAGCCATGAACGCTCGTGTTCTAGCATTCGAGGCGCGAGAGCTAGAACTACTGCAGATGAAGGGAAAAGTAGCCAAGAAAAAGTCTCGTGGGTCATCTCCAATTGATGTTGATCTCACTGACCCCTTTGACTCACCATAAAGTACACTTTCACAGTCTTCGTTTTAGGTTTGCAAATTTTTTATTGTGTTTTGTGCATGGTAGCAATGATGGTACAAAGGTAGAATACACAACGCAGGCTGAAAGAAAGATGGGCAAGAAAGGAGAAATGAAAGAAATAAGAACGAAGAAAGGCTAGAATACAGTGCGTCAGAGAGTGAGGGATAAGGGTTGTTGAGCAATCGCGATAGGGAGGACTACTTTTTTTTTGTAAGATAGTGGTGTGTAGGGCCTCACTCAAGGTAGCAAAGTAAAAAAAGGTCCTCTTGTGTCGGTAGTAATGTTGTTATGACTGTGTGTTGTTTTGTTGTTTGATAGTCGAATTGCGTTGCAGTCCTGGTTTGTCGTTGCGCTACCTTTTGTTTTCTGTTATATCGAGTGAAATCGGATCCAATGTCAAAACTCCCAAGTGGAGTGATAGGCTCCAAAATCAACTCATTTGCGAGAATGGTGGCGTTCATCCTAGCACGACTCAACGGCGCGCCGTTTGTCTGAAACGCTCAGATTAGCGAAATCTTCCAGCACTCCCAGACCAGGAGACACTCCCCTGGTGCTGTTGCTGTTGTTGATGGCAACTCCTTGTCCTGTAGAGTTACTCGATGAGGATGACAGAGACAACTGGGCAAAAGCGCGGAGCTCCTGCTCGTCCTGTTCGTCAGGGATGTAATCGACGCCCTCGACCTTCTCCACAATATCGTCGCTCTCATAGTATTCTCCTTGGTCATACTCGCCACCATAGTCCTCTGCGCTGTTGGAATAGTTATACTGCTCGTTGTAGTAGCCCCAGTGAAGGTGCTTGAGGAACTGGTCCATGGATGTCCAGGCGTAAGGTTTCTTGGCATTGACAATCGTTTTTATCTTGGAGACCACTGTGTCCCAAGGCATATTCCGTGTCTGGTTGAGTTGGAGCGTCGTCAAAACGTCAATGTATAGCTGGGTGTCCGAGTGCAACACATTGTAAGCAATCTCCAAAGTTGAGCTGGAGAGACCTATTGTTATGAAGGCAATCCAAGGTCATGTTAGATGACTGTGTATTCCGCTCAGAAAGTGTCTTGGCACTCGAAAACATATGATACCCGACTGAAGTAAACACACATTGCTCTTCCCCTTCCCAACAAATCAATGATCAAAGGGCTGCTCACTACATCTTTCATGATGTATAGATAGAGTGCTCATTGTTTACGTACCCATCGAGTCTGACGCCTCCGCCTCTGCAAAGACACGCTGAATCTCGAGGCGGGTTGTGGCAGGCAGTTGGTTGAGGAAGGTTTGGAGGGACTGCATCACCTGGGTATGAGAGGCGGAAGGGTTGTCCATCTGCAACGCCACCACATAGTTTGAAAAG
Source organism: Linnemannia elongata (assembly GCA_036320915.1). Classification (NCBI taxonomy): domain Eukaryota; kingdom Fungi; phylum Mortierellomycota; class Mortierellomycetes; order Mortierellales; family Mortierellaceae; genus Linnemannia; species Linnemannia elongata. The sequence continues at coordinate 493,149 of JAXBDG010000020.1, forward strand.
AGTGTCGGAGATCGAAGAAGCGCCTGGACCTTGATAAGCAGAGGCGTCGACATCAAGACTGTCGTCAGTGTGTTGAGGAAGTCTGGTTGCTGTAGTTCGCAAAGGTAACAAGCAGTAGAAGTTGAGGAAAGGAGAGGAAAACCTTTCAGTACATCATGCAAAAACATGGAACAAGCGGGAATAATAATAAAAGGTACATATCATGCAAGTGGGGGAGAGGACAAACAAAGAAAGTGCATAATCCACGTTCACCCAGAAATCATCCTCTCCGCCTATTCTCTCTCCCTCAACGCTGTTTTGTTTGTTGCTCAGAAGGAGACTCTTACATGACGAGCGACGCCCATATAGCGATGAAAGACAGGGACGAGACGTCGTGCATTGGAGAAGAAGGGGACGAGGTTGTAGGTGAACTCGGGCAAGGGAGCGTTGACGTTGACCATGGACTGCCACTGCTCGACAAAGTTGTACCAGTCGTACTCATGAAGAGAGAACGACAGACTCTTGAAAAGACAGAATTGGCTAAAGGGTGTTGGAATCTCTGTGTCTGTCATGGTTGTGTTGCTTTTGTTGTCTGTTTGTCCTGTTTTCCTGATTGTGTTGGGTTTGGTGATGTCGAATATGTGTCCGTGATTGTGTTGTACGGATGAGTGAAGAGGGTGAGTGGAAGGGTTGGAAGGAGGAAGGAGAGAGAAGAAGAAGAAAGGAGAGGAGAAAGTGAGGGAAGAAAAGGAAGGATGGGGGGGTTAAAGGCAACGAGAAAGAGAAAGGGGCTAAGAAGAAAAGCTCCTTTCTGGTTGAACTGGGCAGACTGGGCTCACGCGTCATTTTCTTTGCTTTGTGTTGCACATGACTAGAACCGAGCTTTTTTTGAGGATTTCAGCCACCTTTGACTTTTGCCATTGACTGCCCTCTCTTGTCTCGCCCTCATTATCATGCCCTCGTACCAACAGATGATATGCCCATCTCCAATGTTTCGCAAAAGACTAGAAACACGACACGCCCCCTGCTTTAATTTGTTTCCTCTCTATTCTTATCGAGGGGCTTGCTTGGACACTTGTATAGTTAGCCAGTATGACAGGCTTGAGTATAGCACTGTTTGGAAAAGAACTCAACCAGCCGAGGCTTTATCGTGATGGGGATACAAGAGTGCGAAGTATCTGGGGGCGGAAGTCTCGTAATTATGAGAATTATGCGGCCTGGGTATAAATGTCCACTCCTGCAAGGATGTTCTCGCCAAGGAGGCTACAAAGAAGAAATGAGCAAGGAGGTGCTTCTTCTTGCGATTGGGTAAGGAGGAGAAGAAGTAAAGAAGAAAAGAAGGCGAGAGGATAGTTATGGTGGTGGGTACTATGGGACTCCTTCACGATGGAGCAATGTTACCATCATTCAAAATGAGCTGTTCTCTTATTAAAGCAAAACTGTTTGAAGGGGAAAATACAATGTGCATGTACGATAAAATATTGATGGACGTGTTCAACAGGAGAGGGGCTTGTGTGGACGACGACGTGCATGAGAGAGGACGCCGCGCAAAAGAGAGTTATTAGGATTGAAAGGTGACAACCAAGAGTAGGTGTACAACTAACACGATGCATCAGAAGGGCAGCCGACTCGCACCACACCGACAAGCAATACATTCAGAACTAGGTGGCAATCGGCAACCACTACATGACATCACGTTCATCGCGACGACTATGCCTCGCGCTTCGTGGAATGTGAAAACAACGTCCGAAAGAGCTGAGATCGTCAAAAGGGCAAAGGCTCTGTTTACATTTTGTTCATCGTTCCTTTGTTCGCTTATGTTTGTGCGAAAGCAGACCAAAGGTCCATTGCCTTCCAGCGCCGCCTTCATTATTAACAACCCCCTTCCTTCCTAACTGCCTCCTCTAACTCATCAACAAACACAGATGGGCATGCATCAACATCAAAGGTTCATTTGTAGGGAGAAAAAGAAAGGGCCGGCTTTTTTATCACCCAAGGGGAGTGAACACAAGATAGTCGGGGGGTTGGCGTGAGGCTGGACTCAACAAGGAAACAGTTTACAGGGAAGCTGGCTCCTACTCTCCTTACGCCTCTCACTCACTCACTCACTCTCTCTCTCTCTCTCTCCCTCCCTCCTTCCCTATGTCTTCCCCCTTCTTTTCTCAAAAGGCCCTTGCCTTGAATCCTTGAAAAGAAGGATAGCGCGAGTGATAGTCTGTACGTGTATGTCTAGTGAATGCGCGACAGGGAAACGAGGGGAGACTGCAGCAGGCAAGGTACGATTGTGTTCATCTACAATCGTCTACTCTCGCTCCTTACTGGTCTTCGCCTCCTTGGTCGCCCCTGTTGAGAGAATGGTTTTTCCAAGATGCCCAACGGGAAGAGCACACCGACAAATGGATCCATCGGAAAGAAAAAAATGAACGCAAAGAGCATCTAGAGAGGAAAAGATATAAAGGCAATGGTCGATTCCTCCTCTCCTTCATCCAACAGTCTTTTTTTTTGTTCAATAACCAGCCAGCACACAGTCCATCCCTTCTTTCTGTCTGCTCTTCCTCTTCTTTGGGTGTCCCCTTTGTGCCCTTCTTCTCTTGGATCAACCTGCAAACATATCGTTCTTTCCGAGCCTTCCTTTGTAGGTGTAGTGCCTTTGACTTTGTCACGCTGTCATTCATACTTCTTCATAGGTCATATTAGACGGAACTGATTAAGCACGTGTGAACCAAACATGCCAGCTGATCTCGTCAAAGTGCATTGACCACCACCGTCACTGCCTCGACGCGTCAACGTCAAACGCACCTCCCAGTCGGGCCATTACTAACACTCTCTGTCTCCTCTTCATTGTCCACATTCCTTTCCCTTTTCATTTCCCATTTCATGCCATCCATGCATACAGTCGGTAAGTTCTACTTCTCCCCTATCCTATTCCCCCTACTCCCTTTCAACTATCCATCCACCCTCTCGCCAGGGACATTCCATTCCAATGTACCAAGACGTGGGAAAGTGTAAGGATTGCTCAAACCAAACATCTTGCCCACCTTCTTTGTGTCCCTTCATTCGCAGAACGAGTTTTTCACTTCTATATCTCGTCTCAACCCATCATCTCTCTTCGCCTCGTTCAAACCCCTCCTTCCTCTCCCACATCACCCTCCTTTTCGGAAGCGGATGGTTCTGCTCCGTCCCAAAAGCAAAGACACCTACCCAAGCCCCTTCCATTTTTATTTGGCAACCTTGCGATACCAGAAAAGCGAATAAGAGCGATTAGAGCAATGCGGCGCGAGAAAGTACCACCTCCTTGCAACATATCCCACAATTGCAGTGTCCATTTAAACTTGCTTGTCCCCCATCCTCCTTTGGACCACTATCACCTTTGCCTCCTTCCTCTTTCTCCATCCTTCCTGCTCCCTACTCCTTGCTTCCTGTTCATCCCTCCCTGGTCTGGGTCTACTCTTTCTCTTTCTTTGATTCTGTGTTTGTTCTCAACATCCCTCCTTGATCGGCTCTTCTCTTTCCCCTTTCCTCGCCTGGGCTCTCTCCTAGACTTTTTTTGTCTCTTTTGCGGTGTCCGTGTTGTTGTACTCTTGCGTTAATTGCCATGGTTACCCTCTCCGGTCTGTAACCTGATCGGATCCCTCGCCCCACAGACATGCCTACATGTAAAGCACATTATCGACAGAAACCTTCGTTTTCTCTGTGCAGTGCTACAAAATCTATCTGGGCATTTTAATTTTGTTCGTGTGCAGGACATCACACCCTTTCCCAACTGCCTACTGACATCCATTGTGGACATTGTCGCAGTGGAGGATCATATCCATATCCATCCCAATGAACACTACATAAGCACCAACACCTGTGTACCTTAACTACCCATGTACGACATAAACCATCTGGAGAAAAATGGCGAACGATTATTCATTGATAAAAATAGAGCCGCCATTGACTCAGTTTACGTTCCTGCCTAAGGATGCTACCTACCCCATGTACGCTCACATGAAGGCCGTTTCTTCATCCTTTTATTCTTGTTCACTTGGATCTTGTTCTTCTTCCTCTTTGTATCAGCGTGGAGTACTATTATTATTAGCATCTTTCTGGCTCCCACCATCCCTTCCTTTCTCAATCTCTCCCTCATTGCGAAAAAAGTGAAAAAAGGAAAGGAACGAGGTAAGGCGGGCTCATTCACAGGTTTTTTTTTCTTTGGTCCTTTGTTCCGGCCAACTTATGCACAGCTGCTCTCTCTCTGTCTCTTTCATTCTCTGTCACTCCCATTCTCTCATCTCTCCCTCTTTCTCCCGCCTTGTCTTCCATGTCGCTGAACACGAAAAAGGCTGGATGCTGGTCATGTCGAACTACAAAGTCAATAAGAGGACGGTGCTTCGCTTTCTTCTTTCCTTTTTTTTTTTTTTTTTTTTTTTTTTTTTTTTTTTTGGTGTTTGCCGGTCGTCCTTCTTCTATGCGTGTTGCAAAAGTGTTTGTGATGCATTGAGCAGAAGCATGTAAGGGAAATGTAACACAAGAGACATAGCTGAGCAGTTCGCAGTGTCCTATCGTTTTCGTGCTGCCTGTGATGTATCCCAGCATGGTTGGTGGGACTAGCTGGTTGGGTTTTGGTGCCCCTCCTCCTTTTCTTTTTTCGCTTCCTTCACTCCTTGCCCCCTTGACCCTTGGCTGAGTCCGCGCACTGCTCTCATTCCCGCCCGCCTTTCTTTTCTTTGTCTTTTCGAAAAGGAATGTTACGAAACCAATTTTTTTGTTCTCTTTTCTAATGTCTTCTGTGTAAAAGCACCTATGGTCTCCAAGAACAGAATAGAGGTATTTATCAGGCTGAGCAGAAAAGTATATGACCATTGGTGTCAGGAGTGAGGGAGGGAGAGATACTGGATGGATACCAGGGAAAAAGAAGGATACTATGATCGTGCGCGCGAGCGGAAGAAGAGAGGGGGTACAACTCTTATTTTTATATTTTGGATACCATGGTTCGAAAGAAAAAAGGAGTCCCTTAAAACAGAGTGACCAGATCCATATCCTACCCCATTCGTCCATCGCATCCAGGAATTGTATACATGCCTATGTTCCTGTGTCGTCTGTCTGTCCTGTCGGTCTGTCTGTTCATAGTTCGCCTTTTTGAATAATTGAGTTTGGGTTGGCCACCCTTTTCGTTTCATTAAGCATGTCCCTTATTTTCTTGTGTGTTTGCTTCTGTCTCCACCCTCCTTGCAATTACAATAATAATAGCTACATCTTACATGAGAGTGCCCCCCAAAGACGGCAGGAGTAAAGAGACAATATCATCATCAGCATCAACAACGCGTTCATCCACCCATTGTTTCCTTTTATTTATTCTTTCGTTTCTTTCTCCTTCCCCTCTTTTCTTTTCGTCCTTTTTGCATTACAACAAACAAACAGCAACGCAACCAACCAACCTACCTACCACCAACTACTGTCACACTACACTGGCGATCCAGCTCTCTTGCTGTCCTTCCGAACCTAACCAGCTCTCTCTCTCTCTCTTTATCTCTCTCTCTCTCTTTCTCTTTTCTTACTCTCTTTCCCTCTCTCTTCTTTCACATTGTATCCACCTCTCTCTTTCTCTCTTTCTCTCCCTCTCTCTCTCGTTTCCTAGAAAAGATACAAACAACCACCCCATTTCCTTTTCGTTCTTTTTCACCCTCTTCTTCTTTTCTTACTCCTCAACATTCCCCTGCCGCACCTCTTTATTTGTCCCTTGCCAGCTACTCACAGCAACCAAAAAAAAATACACACATCCAACAGCAATCCACCTCCTCACCTTTTTAACTCCCCTTCCTGCATCTGCATTAGCATTAACATCCATTCACTGCAAGAACCCAGACCACGCTATCCTTCTCTTCCCTCCCCTCCCTTTCTTTTCTCGTTTTTGTTTTATTTTCTTATTTATTATCCTTCCTTTTTTTTAACAAACCATGTTGTCTGCTCTGTCGCCGTCCTCAATATCCAACGCAGCAAACAACAACCACCCAAGCGTCGATGCGCCATCGATAAAACCTTCTTCTGCAATGATGGACCACGCCAACAGTAACAGTAACAATAACAATAACAGTAACATCCCAAACAGCAGCAACAGTCCCTATAACGAATCCAGTGGATTGGTCAGAGGATCTCCTGGCAAGGATTATTCGACCGAGTCATCATCGTCGACTACTGCCGCTGTTCACCCGTTATCCGTATCCAGCTCATCCTCGCCGTCCTTTCCATCACGGCCTCTTCCTCAACAACCACAGCAGCAGCAGCAGCAGCATCGCTCTCAGACACCGACCATGGTTTCGACACCGACCTTCCAGCATCAACAGCTTGTCAAGATCAAATCTGAGCACGGACTGACATCCCCTCACCTGCAGCAGCATCAACATCTCCACCAGCAACAACAGCTGAACGCACCCGATATTATCATGACTGATGAGGATGGAGACGAGGATGAGGATGAGGCAGGAGGAGACTCGGAACGGCCTACACCCAGCCCCATGCTCCCCAACGCGGAGACCATGGACGAAGACGAGGATGGAGATCATGGACGCGGACCTCACCACCCTCATCACCACCATTCACAGCAGCAGGAAAAGACCCCTCTCATGGTCGACACCTCTTCGGGTGCCATTCGCTCTCACACAAACGGTCCTCGCGGCGCTCAAATGACAATGGCTTCGCCCAACATGACTGCTACGCCCTCAACTGCGACTTTGACCCCGGACAGTGGCGCGACCAACTCTTCTTCCCGCCGACCTTCGCTGAGGACCATGACGGCGACTCTCCCTCGGTCTGCGCTTCAGGAGGAGACGATTGCCCTATTCAAGCAGTACCGCAACCTTATTCCTTGTGCCAAATGTTTCTCTCGCAACACCATCCAGCGAGACGGCATGTCTGGTATGTTTTTATCCCTTAATGTCAAACTTGCATTTAGCATGCACATGGCCGCGAGTCAGTGAGGCACGCGACTAGAGACACGCACTGACCATTTGCTAATTATTTTATACACCACATCCATCTGTGCAAATGCAACCCACAGACGGCAATCTGAGATTCAAGTGCAGACCCCCAGTCTCGATGAGTCTCATCTGCAACAAGTCTTATAGCGAGTCTAAGATCCGCAACATGATTGCCGGCGTCGTTTATGGCCATAGCCTGCCTGAATCCGGCACTCCTACATCTGCCGCCTCGTCTGAGAACGTTCTTGCCCTGGCACTCCCTCCCAACATGACCAAGTCTGGCTCTGGTCGTCGACCCTCTCAAAAATACCCCGATGCGAACATGACCCCGGACCTCCAGCAGTCGCACACTTTCCAGGATGATCATCACAGCCAGCACAACCACTACCGGGATCACAAGGGAGACGAACGTGACCAGTACCAGCAAGGAGGAGGGTATGAGGAGACGGGAGATGAACGTGGTGGTCGTCCTGGTAGTCGACGCCCTTCATCGGCCATGGCTTCCCACCCACGTCGTCCCTCACTGATCGGCCGAGAGTCGCCCATGATGGATTATGAAGAATCAACGATGATGGGACCTCCCTCTGGACACCTCCAGGTTCCCAACACCCCACCAATGGAGGGCGAGGATCCAAGAATGTATCGTCCTCATTCCGCGCACGGCCATCGTCCTTTGACCCCCGTGAATGCTCCCCCATCTGCGGCTTCGTCTTCAAACGCCTCCAACCTTGGCTCTCGTCAGGGCGCCCCCAAGCTCCACCACTCGCACTCACACCCCAATATTGGTCAACAACGACACCAGCAGTACCTTGACCAGCAGCGCCATATCCAGCAGCAGCAACAGCAACCTCGCCAGGTTGTTCGCATTGAGCCAGCGCTGCCTCATCATGGTCAAGGATCGGACTTTTCGCGCTCTGAAATGGCTGAGCGCCGATTCTCTCACCCTGCAGCTCTACAGCGTTCTCCTTCTAGCAAGTACCTCCCTGTTGCACCCAACAACACAGCTTTGTCACCAGCTTTGTCATCCTCGTCACAGACTTCGCCTCGTTATGAGTCTGTTCAAGCACCAGCGTCTTCGGCTGGACCCGGCGGTCGTTATGAAGAGACCCATGGTCAAGGATCATACTACTCGCGAAGAATGAGTCAGCCTCACCCAAGCAGCCAGCGACCGTATGGACAGCTCCCTCCTCCTCCTGCCGGTTCTTCTCACAGATACGATCGACGCGCCAGTGAGGTTGACGAGTACAACTACCAGCACCTCCGACAGTACGAGCGATTGAATGCCAGCACTATGCGAGGAGGACATCCACTCAAGTCTAAGATCTCACCAAAGCAATATTCCCCTCCTCGCTCGTCTGACAGCTCTCTGTCCGCCCAGCAGCGCGATGGTCCTGTGCCTGCTCTGTCTTCCTCTGCTACGTACGCTGGCAAGCCTGGGTACCCACCATCATCTTCGCCATCGATGAACTCTAACGTTCAAGGTCTTCGCACGCCCCAGGCGGAGCCCATGCGGTCCTCGCACTCGATGTCTTCAATTGAAGCACCCAGCTCTGCTACCTCTGGTGCTGCTTCTGCTGGAGCGAGTGGAAGTCGCCATGCGTACCAGACTCCTCGCCAACAGGCCTCGTCTTCGTCAGTGTACTACCACCAACCCTCCTCTCGTGACGATTTGGAGATTCGTGACACCTACACCCTTGATGACTCCCGTGGTGACCAGTCCCCTGAAGATGCCGATGGTCGTAAGTGTTCAACCACCTGCTTGTGTCTTTGTTATGCAGCAGTTATTGTTTAATTTCACATGCTAACGTAACTATGCACCAATATATTGAAATAGGCCAATACGCTAGGATGCGCCAAGGATTCAGAAAGCCAGGTATGGGTCCATCGATCCGTCGTTTGGGCTCAAGCCCTAACCTCTACACCGCCGGTAGTATGACCGCCCCAACTTCGTCTTCCCCAGCCAAGGACTTGAACTCTGCCCTCCCTCGAAACGCTATCAAGCTGACCTGCTTCCCCAGCGCCGTGACCGCCTCCAAGGATTTGCCAGTTGACAGCCAAGCACCAGGCGTATCGTCAGTTGATGACGACCTTGACATGAAGATGAGCCAAAGTTCCAAGGTCGTTATTGAGATTACTCAGCCCCGGTCTACCTTTGATCGCTCTTCCTCCTCGTCATCGCTGTCTGGATTCGATGATGTCCCTCGCCCTCTACATCTTTCAACCTCCTCGGGGCATCCTTACCGCGCGCTTCGTCATGCCGTCTCGCAGCCCAACCTCCTTGTCCGGAATTCGTCCTCGGTCCTGGAACGTCGCCGAAGGTCGGTGTCTCCCTCTGGCAGCGGCCGTGATGGTATCGACGGCAACAGTGGTGAGGATGGATTTGGATCCTCCAAGAAACGTCGTGCAGATTCCTTGTCCCGAGACGAGGACGTCGTCACTTCCACCCCATCCTCTTCTTCTGTCGCCGAGGCCGCAGCCGCTGCAGTGGTTGCTGCTGCTGCTAACGCCGCCCGCCAGAACAGCTCAACCGCAGGAGGAGTTCATATCATTGGCCACGACTATTCCAAGAAAGATGTAATCGGACTCGGAGTCGTCATGGACGATGACACCACCACCAGCACCAACGGCTGCAACTCGCCCATGATCGACGCCTTGGATGTCGCCAGAGCCTCGTCCTATGTCTCGCTAGAGGACCAAAAGGAGCTGGGTATCGACTATTCACTGTTCACAAGAGTTGAGACGGCAGCATGGAGGATCTTGATCCCTCCAAATGTCACAGCCTCGTTCCGCTCGGACGATTTCGGCTTGACACTCAAGCCCAAGGCGATCTCTGAGGCAGCTGCTTCGGCTTCTATGGCATCTCCTACGTCTGCTGCTGCTGGTGGGTGCGCAGAGATTACGCCTTTGGTCGCTCCTATGGCTGCCATCTCGACCAGTGAGACTGAAGATGAAGAGGCAGAGAAGGAGCAAGTCGAGAGCGTTGAACACGAGAAGGCGAGGGTGGAGGACGATGAAGGCATGGATGTGGTTATGGAGGCCAATGAAGAGGAGGAATTGATGACGACAACAACTGTAACGACGACCACTCTGACGACGGAGGCGCACGACGATGCTGTTGCTGCCGTTTCCGTGAACTCGCGAGAGGATGTGATGGCCGAAGACGATTAAAACATTCATCACACTGGCCTCAACGCACTAGATAAGAAACACAAAAAAACGAACCCTTACCACATCCCTTTTAACATAACGACAATACCATTTCCCTCATCCCTTCCTCTCCTTCCGCATTTCATTTGTACACGCCCACATCCATTCATCTATCATAGCCTCCTCTCACTTTCCCCTACCTCCTCTTTACCCTTCAATTCTCACACTCGGTGGCGGCTCCTTTGTCGACATCGTTTTACCCGTTGTACGTAAACTACCACCTTCTTCTCCCATTGTCCTATCCTCCCTTTCCCCTCCTATCATTCGTCACCTTCCCTCTTCTCTCTCCACCTCGTCATTTCTTCGTGTTCGAGCGCGCCACCACTAGTCCATCTCCCGATTCATTAGTTCTTTGTTTCTCCCATTCCTTTTGCATTTTTTTTTTTCAATTCTCATCTGTTATTAAAAACATCATCCATCTTATTATTGATATCTGCTTTTTGTCTTCCTTCCCTTTCTCGCCAGAAATGCTCTAATGCCACTCCTAATACATGCATGTATCTTTTTAGCATATCAAACACAGAATGACCATGTTATTTTTTTTTTGCTCAAGACGTGCGTCTGTCTAGTCTAGCTTAACAACCACTGTTAACCGGTTTCTACAAAACTCACCAACCAGCCAAGGGAATAAAATACCAATCTTTTTTTTCCCTTTTGTTCCACTCTTTATGTATCCAGTGACAAATTGGCTATCTCCTCTATTACTCCACCCCGGGATGCCTTTGACAGAGAGGGGGAGTGAAAAGAAAGGAGCTTGAGGCAATGCTAAAAATAAGATGGCTAGGGGAAAGAAGGGCTGACTTGGTCTGCCTAGAGCAAATTTGCGTACGCTCCTGTACCTACACCAGGGAGATCGGGGCCGTGCACGCAGAGCTAATAAGGGGAGAAGAGACAAGACTGGCGATATGTCTTATAGTAATCAAAAAGTGAATGGGAATAAATATCATGAACAGCTCGTCTGCAAAAGTTGGTAAAACCGTGAGCTTGAAGTATTGTTGCAAGTAACACGATAGTTTCAAATGGAAACCGGGATCTGAAAAAAAAATGGGTCATGCATGGTTCCGGGGCCACCGGATCGTCAAGTCAAAGTCATAGGCCACTTGGCTCGTGCGTTGAACACCAAATTCCTTTCTCCTACAATTCGCGGGGCCGGTTTCTTTCCCTGTCTTCTCAATTGGGATCCCAAAAGGAAACCATCCTCCGTGAAAAAAAGAGGCAACAAAGTAACAACTAAGGGCATGAGAGGGAGAAAAGAATGAGGGACCTAAGGGGTAATGGCAGCCGAAAGCTAATTTGCATGCACGAAAAATAAAAATATGTAGGTGGATCCAAAAGGCCGTGCACAGGGGAGAGAAACGTGCATGAGGGTGACCCTTAGTATTCCTTCATTGTGTCTAGACCTACTCAACAAAAAAAAAAAAAAAAAAAGGCGGAGTAGTGGACATCCTTTGGATGAAAGAAAGAAAATAAGAAAGTAAGGGAGTCGGAAGGGATGGATGTTTGCAAAGTTTATGGCGTTCTGCCGATGTTAGGACAAGTGGATCTTGTTCCGGGGATCTATTCTTTTGTGAAGGCAGGACAACCTTGTTGTCTCCAACTGCTGTGTGGAAACGGAGGTGAACTCCGAAAACGCGACATCGACATATAGACGCGCTCTTTGTTGTTTCAAAAGGGGATAGTTTTTTACTCTGATGACGTGGGGTGCCTCTGAATCATATACACCGTCAACTTTGTGTAGTCCGCCATCCTATCCCTTTCCATCCCTTCATTCGTGTCAATTTCCATTTTCACTCAGTATCTGACTCATGTCAGAGAGAAGAGCCAGGTCTGTGGTCTCACTCCTTCTTTCTCCCTGCCTCACTTTCCCTTCCCCTTCACCGCCTCCGCTCTCTGCTTGCTACCACGTATTTCTCCTTTGCTCTCTTGTACTGTTGCTGTACACCTATTACCATGCTTGCAACGGGGTAAATTCTCGAAAAGATTTGTCGATCATTCCTCTACTAGCTGGTATACACACTTTCGCACTGAGCTCAGAGAGGGAGAAAGCGAGGCTGTGAGAGCTTGTCAATTAACACATAGAGACAAGCTGAATAGTGGATGCCATAAAGAGGAAGCAAGGAGAAGGAAGCCAAGGAAGGGGGGAAGAGAGGGAGGGGTGATCGTTGGGCTGGTTCACGCATTTTGGCCAATTTTATTCAACGGAGTCGGGCAAATGAAAATAAAGCTAAGGTGTGCTGTGCATGCTTGTGTCTAGTCTTTGCTGTCTTGTCAGTCAGTACACACCGTTCTCTATTTCCGAGGTAAACAATACTCAAACAAACCAGCAACCAGCCTATGCGGTATGCACGATTGAAATTAGGTCGACACTTCATTGCTTAAGAATTGACCAATGCGTAAGAAACGACAACAACTGCTCTGTACGTTTTTCCTTGTACCCGCTCGTTTTGATGGTTAGGATATCATCCATGCAGAACGCCGTCTCTCTCCCCTCTCTCCCTCTTCTCTTGCACTTACTTTCGTTTGGTCAATCAATTCGCTTCCCTTCTCTCGGCTGCTCAGTCCTTCAGCCCATCAATCCATCATCCTTTTACTGGCATTCTTGCATTGATACTAACAGCGCCGCCAGGAATGTTGAAAATGTTACTAGGAAGAAAATAAAAAAAAACAAAGATAATATGTGGTATCCTGCTCCGTTTCAACACGCCCAGGTATGCCAGAGTGCAAAGAGAAGCATGCATTGGCTAAGTTTACACCAGAGGCAAATCCTCCCGTCCCTCTCCTTGCTTGGCTTTGCGCTGGGTCCAAAAGAGAGCGTAGAGGCAGAGAGAATGGATTGACTGGAGAAAAGGAAAGGCAGCGCTGCTAGATCTGAGATTGAGGTGAATAAAGGCAGCAAGCAATTGGGTCATATTGCTGGCGGCCAGCGCTTGTGTATGGATATGGATGCGAGTGTGAGTTATTGCATGGCGCAAGATTGCGCAGGACACTATACAACCACCCATGCCCTTTTACATGATTGAACGGTTGCATCTCGGTGAATAGTAGTATGTCGCTGCTATCGACGTTGTTTCTTTGTTCTGTCGACAAAAAAAAGGACAAGTGTGTTGATGCATTTTTAGCGCGTTTCGGCGCACTGTGATGACTTTGCGTCGGGCATGTGTTGTCTTTGTTGTTGTTGATGTTGTTGTTGTTGTTGTTGTGGTCGCCATTGATTATTTTGCATAATGGTGGCACAAACGACAAATTGCATTGATTCATGCCGCACTTCAAAGACCTGATGGTGGAATGAGCGAAAACGAATGGTAAAAACACCAACGGCGTTGTTGTTGAATGGACAGTAGACCATCGGTTCATAAAAAATGGGGTGTCATAAGCAAAAAACGTGTTGTCTCAGTTGATGTATCAATCAGTAGGGTACTACTGTTCGGGACAACGACAAGGTGTGTTTAATTCATTCATTTTTAATCAGACTCGTCGTTAAACTTCATTTCGTCGATGCTACTGCTGAACGCTTTCTATTTTCTTTACCCCTGACTGTCCGCTCCACTACGTTCCCTCCCTATCCATCGTCGTCTTTCTCACTCGTCCCCCCTGTTTTCATCTGCCCTTGCAAAAACTAGACCCCAATTAATCCCTTCTACTTCCTTCCTCCTCTCTTCATCCATCACCCCCATTTACAACCCTGAAGCATAAACACCGTTGGCCATCGTGTCTCTTTTGCTGTTTGTCTTTTTTTTGGTTTTTTTTCCTCGACTATCCTGCTACTCCCCCCTCCCCTCCTCCCCCTTCTCCCTTCCATCAGTCATTCGCATACACACATACACATACACACAGAACGTTCAGGTCACAATTCTTTGCACGTAGCAAAAAAAATCAAATAGTGCTCAGCAGGCCTGTTTCCAATTTTTTTATTTCGGTTCCAAACAAATCTGTTTTGTCTCCGTGAAATTCTTTTCGTTCATGCCCTGCTTTTGCATTGATCGCATAGCAGCTTTCTTCTCGTGGCAAAAAAAAAAAAAAAAAAAAAAAAAAAAAAAAAAAAAATGAAGCTAGGGGGGCGAACGACTGGTTGAAAGAAAAAAAATAAAGAGGAGAGGGAGGTCAGCCAATTTTTCGATGCAATGCATTCTTGAGCCCCCCTCCTCAATACTCTAACGTAACTTCACATTAAGCCTCTGCTCCTTCACTTGTTTTCTTTGTTCATCTCAATGATTATTACTTGTCTTATTTGTCTTTGGTCAAGCCGTTGAAAAAAAGCTCTTGGAATCGGGAGACGTCTAGAACACTTCGTGGTTTTCACCTTCTCACTCAACACCTATGTGTGGATTTACCGATGAAAACTAACTATTTCTGTTGTTACAGAAAGTCAAGCGCCTGTAAAAAGAACAAAATAGTGGGTCTGATTTGGCCAGGAGGTGCAACGGAGAGTCCAAGGTAATTATGATGCACATCCTTACTCCCTCGTTCCTCCTTCACTTGCCCTTGCTTTCTTAAACGAAGCAATGGGCAATTGAGTGACAAAGCAAAGGTAGCGCGAAAAGAAAAAGAAAAAGAAAGGCAGTAAATAGCAACAGACCAATAATGCGTTCAAGACGCGACCAGAAACAAAACGGGCTAAGGCAGGCGGGAGAAAGAGTGTGAAAGAGAGCGTAAGCGTCGCTCTTTTCAGGGGTGAAGAAAATTATCAAGAAATGGACAGTGACCTGCGCATGGCCAATTAATGCGCGGGGTACGCAAGACCGTTGAAAAAAAACGAAAAGGCAGGTGTAACAAGAGGGAAGCATGGATATGGATGGACAAGAAGGAGACGAAGACGGGGGAGCTGACAGCCAGGCCTTGTTGACCGGTCGGGGCGCTTATTTGAGTTTGACAAGAATGGAAAGATTGAGTAATGAATGGGTGGGTGGACATGCACTGCACTCCATTTTGCAAATGGGTCTTCTACGTTGTGAATATTACATGGGTGAGGTTGGGCTGAATGGTTCTAGTTCATCTGAATTGACTTTGGGTGGTGCTTGTTTTGAATGGATGAATGAATGAATAAATGAATGATGTAGCTCTCATTGTTGTTGTTGTCGTCGTTGTACTTGCATCCATTCAATCACCTTACACTCATGTTGATCCCTCCCCTTCCTTTCGTGTATTATCCTCCCCTTGGCTCTCTCTCTCATTCGCTTTTGCATTCATTCTCCTCGCCCTACCTCATTAGAATCATAACTTTGTAAATAAACTATTGTTTAAACGCGTATGCTTTCACTTTTATTCAAACGTTGAATGGTCCCCTCCTCTCCTTCCTGTGTGTGAATTTATGTACATGTGTGTATGCTCCTCCTTCCTCCATTGGGTTTTGTTTTTTTTTCTTTTTGTTCTTCTGTTACCCTTCATGCCTCCTTAAACAACAACATAAACCAAAAACCAAAAACCAAAAAACACCTAATCGCAGCAACGCCTACTTTTTCTCTCCAAACAATTGAAATTGGTTCATTCAGTTTTTTTGTACCCCCTTTCGCTCATCCCTCGTTCGTTTTTTTCTGTTCGTTGGGCCGTCTCTCCATCAGGCCGTCTGCATTTCTTCCCCTTACACTCAATTTGGTTCTATGTTGTTGTTGTCGGTGTTCCTCAGGACCCATGGTCATGGGCCATGGCCCTCGCTCGATCGCCCTTTGTTTCCTTGGTATTCAATTTGTCCAATTGACTTGCCTCCCCCTTGGTGACAGACCACGGATCATATATAAAGGTCTACTCGATCCCAAGTGTCCCGACCTCTTTTTGTTTCTTTTTTCTTCTCGTTCTCTTTCTTTCCTTCTGTGGTGGCTGTTCCTTTGCTCTTGATCCACACTCTTCTTTTTTTCGTTCTTATTGCCCATTCCTTCATTTTACCCTTTTGTTTGTACTTACCTCCTCAGGTTGACCGTTACTTGAACAAACAAAACACCACACCAATCCTTCCAACTCACCTTTCCTTTCGCTTCCCTTACACACACGCAACCAAAACAATAGAATACACTCCCACTTCCCTTCAACCAACCACACCTCCCTCTCTTTTAAACTCATTTATTCGACTTTCACCATCTCATCTCACCTTGTAAGCGACTAATACTAACGTTTTACTGAGATACTTCCATCCGTGCTCTTGTACACCCTTTCGCATAAAAGGAACATCTCAACAACAAAAACATCAGCACCACCACCACCAAACCACACCAAGCAACAAGTAAAACTAATAACGACATATGAATGTTCTTCTGCCCTTTCCCTCTTTCTCCTCATCCTTCTCTGAAATAGATTCCAAGGTGCACTCTGTTCACCCCCTTACTCTGATTTTATCTCCCCTTCCTTTTCCTCCTCGTTCTCGACCCTCGTCGACTTCTCCGACTCGGAGACAGACCCTTCTTCCTCCATTTTGTTGTTTCCTTCACTTCCATTCGCCGATCCTCTTTTTCTTTCTTCCTCCTCTTCCTCAGTCCACTCTATCCTTTGTAAAGCACCCTTTGAAGCGTAACAACAAACAACAACCAAGGCACCAACACACCCACCATGTACACTCCAGACCCAGAAGGTAACACACCCTCTACATTCTTCTTTCCTTCCCTCTCTTTCCTTCTTGCCCTCTTCAACCCTCCACATCCGATCCCTTTACCATGCACCGTTGCATTCTTCCTTCCTCTTCTCCACCCCACCCATCCCAACTTCCTACCTTCCAACACCGCCAGAGATAAAATAGCAAAAAAAAAAAAAAAAAAAAACAAAAAAAAAAAAAAAAAAAGAAAAGAAAAAAGCGCGCCAATCCACACACTGAACTCCACAACAACGAAATCAAACAACGCCAGCAATGATCTGTCTGCCTGTTGTTGTTTACACAAGTCAACTCTTGCACAACAAAAGTAGCGACAACAAGAACAGTCGCCCCTCTTTTTTTTCCTGCATCTTGCATGATTTTACTTTGTGTCTTGATTGCAAAGGGACAAATGCTTACCCATCATGCAATTTACAACACATAGTCGTTATGTGGGCGTGCTCTCTTTTTTTATCAGTGTGTCTGTTTTTGTTTTCTTTGTGCATTCAGGGGTAAACTTTACACCATGACTGCATGAACAACCGAAGCCCCCTCACCCTCATCTTCATCTATCCATCAATTTATCCCCCTCCTCGTCTCCCACTCGAATCGACTTCCCCCTCCCTCACTTTTTATTTTCCTCCGCTTTAGCCCCCCAATCCACTATGCACCCAGTCCAACTTCCATTGTTTTGCGCAACTGGTTTCTTTTGAACAGGCGCACAATCTCTTTCTATGTCTTTCGATCTAGTCCTCCGTGGTCGCACAATGATAACATAATTGCATGCACCCCAAGAAACCGTTTTTACTAACCTTCATCCTCTCTGATACCTTGTCTCTATCCCCCTCCGTATCTCTATCCCTCGACCCTCACTCCCCCCCCTAAATCAAACGCCCATCGCGATGCCATACAGAGTCGCTCTCGCTGTTCATCTCGCTGGCATCGATTTCAGCCATGTCGGTCCTCTTTGGACGCAAGACGGCTGGAACCAAGCTCAGCACGGTCAACTATGCGCGTGGTCTAGTTGTGTCGTTGTACATCATCTCGTGGACATTCTCGTTAGTCGCTGCCATGTTGGTCCAGACCAACAACTTTAACGTTGTCTCGTGCACCATGTCTGTATACATGTGTATTACCCTCTATGCCGTCTCTAAGATTATCATCTACCTCTTCCTCATGGAGAAGGTCTATGTCGTCACGGCTGTCGGAACCACCCGCGTCAACTTTATGGTAAGTGATAGAGTTTCGCAAACAGATGCCACAACGTGGCGACGCGTCAAGATCGCGGTCGCGTACTTTTCTCGCATCAATCTTTAACCAATGAGACACGACAAATCTAACTCCTGCTTCTTCTTTCGACACAAAAAATAGCTGTATAGGATCAACTTGGCGCTACTTGTGCCTTACCTGGGAATCTTTTGCCTGATGCTTATCTACCGCGTCTCTGAAGTGACAGAGGACGGTGAGTGCAAAATCGGTCTCTTGCCACCTGCCTCAGTGACTCTGATCCTCTACGACATCTTCATCTCGAGTTGGTTGACGCTTCTCTTCATCCGCCCATTGATGTCGTCGACTTCGCTCCTCCAGGGTCCCTCCAAGGGCAAGCTCCGTGATGTGGCCCGTCGCACCCTGATGGGATCTCTCATTGCTCTGATCCTCAGTACCGGAAACGTCTTCACCCTGGTGCTCTTCAAGGGTTATGAGCGCGGTCTCATCTGTCTTGCCTCTTGTACCGTCGATGTCACCCTCAACGCGATCACCGTCCATTGGGTGACCTCTCGTGGTGGTGGACGATCGGCCAACAGCCCCGTTGAGCGGTCCTCGGGTGATCGTCGGCAGCAACCCCAGACCCAAATGACGCAGTCCGAGAAGCAGGTCGCCCCTCTTGACTCACATATCTCTGTCACCGTCGAGAGCTACGTGGAGCAGTACCACCAGCAAACAAGCGCCGGTTCCTCAAGCGCGCCTAGTTACTAAAGCAACCACACTGGTGACTCTTTTACCCTTTTCTTCCATTGAAGAGCAAAGGCCTTGCACTTGTGGTAGTACACTGCTAAACAAAGTTCCTTAAGCCCTTCGACCCAACACACTCCACACTATATCTCTTCTCATAACCATGTATTTTACTTCATTTCTCTTATATTGCCTTCTTTGCAAGCAAGGCAAGAGTCTTTTTCTGTGCGTTTCATCCGTCATATCTTCAGCTATTTTTTATTTATCATTCCGCCATCCGACATCCAATATGTACAAGGCCAACTTCTCTGTTAGACCCTGTACATATTGTGAAGGATGATGACGGACTCCCACAAACTCCCGTAATAAAAACATTCATTTGTTCATCTCTCGCTGTTCTCCTTCGACTATTGTTTATTTCTCAGCTGAACTCGAGTGCGACTGGTCAGGAAATGACCAACATTCTGCTCCGTGCGGACAAAAAGTCTAGACCCAATATGGATCCCTTCTCCCTTGGGACCATGCATGGCAGGCAGGCAGGTATGGACTGTCTGGATGTCACTTCTCAACGGCCAGCTCCGTATTCCCTCGTCCTTCCTTATCTTCCCTCTCCCCTTTTTTCATGACTTATGACCTAGAGTTATTGTCAGGAACAAGCCAGTCTGAGTCCTAAAGATATACCTTTGGCAAACTTTGTCGCACCTTACTGGCAGCTACAGTGGTATTTTTACCCATGTTCTTAGATGACACACAAAAAACCAAATGAAGGAGCCTTCCCTGAGATGATGTGGCCCCTACTCCCTCCCTGTCTCACTTTGGTTTTACCCAAATGCTTTCATCCTTCTACCTGCTTCCTTCCCTTTCTCTCTTCCTTCCCTTTCTCTCTTCCTTCCCTTCTCCCTTCTTTCGGTCTCTGTTTTCCCCACTACTTTTTTTACGGCCTACTTTGACTCCCCTTAGCGCGCGTGATAATACAACGAGTAGTCAAGTCAATTTTTTGCCATACGAATGCCCCTTCTTGGGCCACTACCAGCCTCACGACAAAGAGGCGAGAAACCTTTTTGTCTTCCTTTCCCATCTCTTTTCTTCTCTTCCTTTGCATTCCACTTCCACGATGCCTATTCACTCAATAAATACCTGCTGTCGTAGATTATTTTTTGGTTTGGTCGGGATGAGTTCGGATTTTTTTTTTTTTCGGCGAGTGCGGAAGGAGAAGGAAAGAGTAGGAGAGGATGACGACGAGGATGTTTAAAGTTGTGACAGGCCCGACAAACCCTTCCATGCGCACATGGCAATAAGGAAGGGTCTGGGTGGAAAAGCGAGCGTGCCTTTTTTTTTTTTTTAATTCTCCGGCCGACTTGTTTTGGGCCAAGAAAGGGAATACGATGAATGAGGCGTAAGATTAAACGCTTTTACTTTGTCAATATGTCAACAATGACGATTGGGGGGTTGCTGAGTAACTGGATAGCTGAGAAGCACGTCGTTATGGCGGTGCTGGGTAATCGTTAACCGGGGTCATAGAAAGAAAGATATCGAGCAAGGAAGAGGATACGGAGCCCTGGCTTGACTTTCATCCGGAATTGGCATTTGACTTCGTTGGTTTTGAGTAAAGTCTTTGTGAATGCAGCATGTCCACATGTTCGCTTTTTTCTTTTAAAAAGGGGGCGCTGTCTGTTCTGTGTCGATGCAACAATGCTTATACCTTCTTTTCTTTCCTCGCCCCAAGTGAACTTCCCTTCCCTCCTTCCCTCCTTTCCTTCGTTGTCAGTCTACTGCTCCTACTGGCTTGGACACATGCACAAGCAGACCCCTGACTTTTGTATTCAACATACTCCCTTAGACGTACTAATTTTCTTTATCCCCGTTCAATCGTTCGCCGGCATCCACACATCCATACCCTTTCAACACGTTCCCGAACCATTAACACCCTATCCTTCATCACTCTCTCTTAGTTCCTTGACTACCGTCACTCTCCACTCCATTAAGGACTCCCGCTCAACGTTTCTCTCTAGTCGCAGACACGCAAACGGGTCTTTTCTTGCGCATTCTTTTTTTGCCCCATCGTCCACTGCACTTCACTCTCTCCATATTTTGCCTCCTCTCTCACACTCTCTCTTTTTCCCTCTTATTCTCCCTCTTGGCTCACCTTGGATGCTGTTTACTATCCTTACCTCGCTATTTTCCTATTGATCCTTTTTCACGCCCTCTTTCTTTCTCCACTTTGCCCAAACAACCAAGCAACACAATAACAACCAAAGTCTATCATCGACACGAGCTCTACTTTTCGTTACTTGTCTACCCCATCCCCCCAAAAAACAAAGTGAGAGCAACCACCCTTTTCAGCCCAGTCATCTGGCACCTATCCTTTTTTTCCTCTCCTTCCTTACTTTCTCTCGTTTTTTTTTTCATCTCTTTTCTTTCTTCTCCTTTTTACCTCTCCCTTGAACATACCTTTCTTTCCTTACTTCTGCCTTGTGATCGCCATCCCCCTTCTTTTCATAATTTTCTTTCCTCTTGTTTTTCATTCATTTATTCACTAGGCAACTGACAGACCATTCCTCTTTTCCTTTCACTATTCACATCCTACCTTTCTACGTTATATCTTTTACTACTTATTTTGCATAATGTCGACGACAAAGTCTTGTTCTTCCAACGGCGGTGCTGGGTGTTCTCGAGGATTTGTGAGGGAAAAGTGTCACAAGTGTAACCTGGGCTCCATCGCCTGCGATATGTGTCATGCCGGCTCTCTTGTCACTCAACACTTCCACCACCACCAGATACTCCAACAGCATCAACTAAACCAACAGCCGCCGATCCAGCAGCAGCAGCAGAAGCAGCAGAAGGAGCGACGAGGTAGCAGGGACAACAACAATCATGAACACCAGCATCATCGTCTGTCGTCTTCGTCATCAACTGCTTCAAGTTCTAGGTCCTCGTCTGCTTGCTCGACGCCGACGACGGGTTCTCCACGCAGCAGTCTTTCCATCGAGGCAACTTCTCCCATCGTAGGCTGCGGTCCTCTGGCTACGACTACCTCAACCAAGATGCTCCAACATGCAGGCTCTGGATCTGCCCCATCTGGGGATACCGCTCCTCTTCCCTCGGCGGGCAACTCGGAACCAGTGCCACTACCAACAACATCTTCTTCAGCAGGAGGCCCTCCTCCTCCGTCTCTCTCTCCTGCCCAGACCCCTTCTCCTTCTCTTCCTTCCGCTATCCAACATTCTCATATCTCGTCTCCTAGTCCAAGATCCATGACGATCAAGACCCTCTCCATCTCCTACCAGCTCCCCTTACCTTCAGGCCACCCGCAGAAATCCCTCGTGTCGTCTTCGCCCGTCTCGCCGACCCCTGCGAAGGACATCTCCCTCGCAGTGATTACCGACTATCCTTATCCATCCTATACCCGGTCGGCTCCCTCATCTCCTACTACTGCTAATATGACCGGCCCTCTTTTTTTTGCCACCACTCGGTCTTCTACTTCTTCTTCACCTCCTCCTCTTTTTCCACATCCCTCCCTTCCAATCTCGTCGTCAATCCCTCCGTTATCCCCCACAACCATTACAACAACCACACCCCACTCTCGATCCACTTCTCCACTCCCCTCTTCTTCCACTTACTCAGTCCCCTCATCCCCCTCCCCCTACGGCCCCTCATCGCTCCCCTGCATCTTTTGCTTCAACGGCAGGAAAGCCTGCGAGGAATGCTTTGGGCTCGGATACGTCCAGCGGATTTGCCAAGAATGTCTTCGTGACCGACACCGTCAACAGAGTCGTCGTCGAATGAAACATACCTCCCTCCCGAACGCCTGGAACCAGTTTGGAACCAAGATTAAGGAACAGCTCTTTTCTCATTCGTCCACCACCACGGCCGAGGCTATTTCGAGTAATGCCCCTACTGTCCCTGGATCAGCTGCTGCTGCAACGACTGCCACAATTGGTACAACTACTGGGTCTAATGTGAACACGTCGACGTCGTCGTCCTCGTCGACATCGCCACCTTTCTCGTCGTACATGTTTTTCCCCCTGCAGCGACGCAACACCTCTGCCAATGCTCGAACCGGAGGAATTACTTTGCCGACAGCAACAACACCAAAGACAGGAATCGCTGGACTGTCGCTCAAGAACAAGTGGCAGAGAGAGCAACGGTCAAAGAGCATGGTCTCGCTGCCCCTCACCACCAACCCTCCGTCATTGTCTGGACACTCTTCATCCCCTACGACACCCACAGCAGTAGCACCATCGTCGTCATTGGTTCCCTCAACTGCGCTCACCGGTATCGCGTCTTTGTCGTCTGCATCGAATGCGATGATCGCCATGACCGATACTAGTACCATAATGACTGCTGGATTTGGAGCTGAAATGGGTTTGGGACCTGTGGATGAAGGTGAATGTGAGGGAACAGAGTCCACGGGCAGGAGAAACCTCGACAGCAGCTGCGACACTACAAGCGAGGAGGGGGACAACGACGATGCAGGCTTTAGCGGCAGGGAGGATAAGGGGAAGAAGGTTGTTGGACGCAATGAGTCTTCGATCAACAACAACATCAACTACAACAACAACAAGAACAACAACAGCCAGCTGACACCAACAGCAACCGTGAAAAAATCGTTCAAGGCGACTGTTATGGGGGCGCTCAAGCTCCCCAACTTGTTTCAAGGACACCTCCACAGCATAACCACCTCAACAACCACTCCCTCCAACAACAACAATACCAATAACAATAATGATAATAACGGGAGCAGGAGGAGGGCCAGGGGTGGCAAGGGGGGAGCATGTAATAGGGGGAGTAAAGACCATGAGAGCAACAGAGACAACAGCAACAACCACAATGGAGACCAAAATACCGGCAACAGTAGTAGCAATAGTGGTGGCGGTAGTGGTTGGCTTCATCGCGGGCATGTCAGCAGTACCAACAACAGCAGCAACAACAGAGGAAGGGAGAGAGGAGGGAGAGAGGGGGGTGATGAGAGTGGAGGTGATGTTGGTGGCGGTGGTGGGAGAGGCGGTCGTGTCCCCCATAGGCGGCAGTGGTCACTGTCGTTGCCCTCGTTGTCGATTGCCAGCCTTCCTTCTGTGTTGACAGCAGCCTAACTCAACGTAGGATGCTACAAGTCTTCATCTCGCTATAGGGCAACCATCTTCTGTACTGTCCCTATTCATATGCACTTTAATCTCCAAGCCTGTCGTGTGACTGCTTGCGCTTGCACACTTTCGAGGCTCTTTCTAGTTTCTACCTCTTCTTTCCATCCTTCCCTACTTTCCTTACTTCCGCCACAACTTCTCTCAAGGTGTGCATGCCAACAATAAACTCTTTCCTAGCTTTGCCCATATACCATGGTAGACTTAAGTATTGTTAATCCAGGTTCTTTGCACTCTCCGGTTGAATAGTGATAGAAGAACGATCGAATATGCAGTCGGAAAGAGTTTCAGGTGGGTTCAACTCCTTTCCTAAGCTGGCTCCCACAAAGGACAGGCAGACGGCCATCGATGGTTATTTCGAACCGATAAACGGAAAGTCCGATGTTAAACAGCATCTCCTGTCGGAAATAGTAAGATCGCATTAACATTCACTCTCGTTTGGTGGTAGAATGATGAACGATTCTCTCATCTGATTAACTAACGCCACCAATTTTGTAGAGCGGTTACATTCCTTCCTCCAACCAAAATCGGACGGATCATACTGTGATGCAAACTGACGCGCTGCCTCACTATGCAGTACCAGCATTCCCTGCACCATTTTCCAACTCGAACGAGGACTCACTGTGGTCATATGAGGAGAACGAACTCAATGGCAATGATATCTATCAAGGTAAACGCGGCATCCTAACTAGCGAATGGACACTGTGAATGCTGTCAAAGACGACTAAGCCCAATTTTTTTTAAACTTATTAGACTTTGGTGGGGCTCAAACCGTTCCGGTTTTGAACACCAAACTCAAGAACCCGACCCAAAACAACTCCGTTAGATCAGGAAAGATTGGGGCAACTCCCTGCAAGGATCCTTCCAAGATGTTCTCTGGTCTCATTCGTTTGCAGTCTATCCTCTTTGCGAGAAGTATTGCTCAACTTGCCAGTACAACGGCGTTGGCTGGCAAGAGATCCTCTCACTACGCGTTGGTGGAGATCATTGGTAAGAAGCTTAATTATTTTGCACGAATGTTGTGGAAACGCAATTGGCCATTAACGCCAATGACTCTGCTGTCCCACGATTACAGGCACACTTGTTGCTCCGTTGAAATACATTGACCATTGCTGGCAGTTTGTCGCTCGCGACCCCACTTCGCAGGATGTTTCTCCAATGTACGGGGTGAATAAACCTCACTATTTCGGATCAAGAACACCAGCAATTCCTTTACCAGAGGTACTCAAGAGCCCCACTCTTCACTGTCGCCTTTACGAATTTGACAGTTCTTTGGACCAGGATACTTTCGAGCTTGGGGAAATCGTGAAATTGGTGGGTGTACCCTTGCCTTGCCTTGAAGACGGGCCATATTCGTCCGAGTTGCAGTTCAACCTTCTTTGTGTGTCTGCTCGAAGGTAACCTGATCTGGCTCTACAGTCTCATCGCTTCGTTTATACGACGAAATTTTACTTCTAAACAACCTTTTCATATTTCTTAGGGCCACCTGGGACGAAATCGAGCATACTCTCAAAGGAGCTTATCGAGGTCTTGGTCCCAAGCAAGCTTAAAATGCTTGCTATTCATCAACAGCTGATAACAAACGTGTCAGTCAGACGCAAATAGCTTAAGGG
The DNA here is from genome assembly GCA_036320915.1 of Linnemannia elongata. Taxonomy (NCBI): domain Eukaryota; kingdom Fungi; phylum Mortierellomycota; class Mortierellomycetes; order Mortierellales; family Mortierellaceae; genus Linnemannia; species Linnemannia elongata. The sequence goes on from JAXBDG010000020.1 coordinate 518,557, forward strand.
GGTTGTCGAGGAATTACTTTTTTTATTTTGCTGCATGGTGTCTTAGGGTCCAAAACAAATAACAAAAATAAAACATCAGGGTCGATGATAAAATCGATTCCTAGCGATAACGCAAGCAGCGCACAAGGCGCCTTAAAGCTGAGCGGCTGTCTGTCCAGTCAGAGCATCCTGAGGAGCTGCGTCGGCGACGACCTTGTGATGGCCAAGGACAGAAGCCGAGAGACCCAACTGGGCCTCGGTCCAGATGGGAGCGGGATCGACAGCGCCCTCGACGACGCCAGCGCGACCGCCGGTGGCCTTCCACTGAGAAGTGCGCTTCAATCCGTTGCGCTGCCAGACGCTCTCGAGAGAACGAATCAAGTGTCCCATCATCTCGTCGGTGTGGCCAGGGGTAGGGGTGATGCGAAGGCGCTCCTCACCGCGGGGAACGGTGGGGTAGTTGATACTCTGGACATAGATGCCGTGGGAGCGGAGGAGCTCATCCGAAGCGGCCTTGCAGACCTCGGCATCACCCACCAGAACGGGAACAATGTGGGAAGGGTTGGGGACGACGGGGATATCAAGGGCAGCAAGCTCAGCCTTGAGAGTGCGGGTATTGGTTTGTTGGGCAATGCGCTCGTGGGGCGAGTTGCGGAGGTACTGGATGGAGGCAGTCGCACCAGCGACAATGGCTGGGGGCAAGGAGGTGGTAAAGATGAATCCCGGGGCGTAGGAGCGAATCATGTCGACCAAGGCGGCCGAACCGGCAATATAGCCACCAACAACACCAAAAGCCTTTCCAAGGGTTCCGGAGATGATGTCGACCTGATCCATAGCAGTCTGCACGGGACTGTTTTGGGGTCGGTTCAAGTTGTCAGCAAAGTCCAAGTGCTCGGCGACACCGGCACCGTGAGGGCCGTACATGCCAACGGCATGAACCTCGTCGAGGAAGGTGATGGCGCCATACTTTTTGGCAAGGCGGCAAATGTCGTTGACCTTGCCGATGGTGCCAGACATAGAGTAGACGGTCTCAAAGGCAATGATTTTAGGGATGGAGGGATCGAGGGTCTTGAGAAGCTCCTCGAGATGAGCGGTGTCGTTGTGGCGGAAGATCATCTTTTTGACGCCGGAGTGTTTGATGCCCTGGATCATGGAAGCGTGGTTCATGGCGTCGGAGAGGATAACACAGTTGGGCAACTTTTGGGCGAGGGTGCTAAGGGTGGCGTCGTTGGCGACATAGCAGGAGGAGAAGACGAGGGCGGCGGGTTTGTGATGGAGGGCGGCGAGTTCGTCTTCGAGAGCGAGATGCATGGCACCGTTACCGGCGATGTTGCGGGTACCTCCGGCGCCGGCGCCGTACTTGCTGAGGGTCGCCTTCATGGTTTCGACGACGACGGGGTTCTTTGACATACCGAGGTAGTCGTTTGAGCACCAGACGGTGACCTCATCCTCGAGCTTTGCGGTGTGGGCGCGAGGGAATTGCTGGGCGAGGCGGTTGATGTTGTTGAAGAAGCGGTAGGACTTGTCCTGGTGTTTCTTTTGCAATTCGGCCTCGTAGACCTGCTCGTAGTCGAAGGGCTTTCCGGCTGTGGGAACAGCATGGGAGGCAGGGATGACTGGCTTGAAGGGGCAAGCTGTCGATGTGAAGTGAGTGTGAATGAAAGCGAGCAAAAGGTAAAGTAAAAAGGAGTAAGTTAGCTGGCTGACGGTGGATTAATTTCGGATATTCAAAAGGGAAAAGACTCGGTGATGGAGGGTGATGTGATCTGTGATATGTCTGTTATCAGGGACAGAATCCGCTCGGGCGGAGAACATGAGGGGAAGGAAAAATAAACAAACAAAATGTAAACAACAGAAAACGTACCAGCTCCGGGGGCAGGGTTGGCCTTGTGGAGTTCGTGCTGGACAGAAGCCTTGAGGTCGTTGGAGGTGACGGCAGAAGCGTATCCGAGGACCTGGCTCTTGGCAGGCTTGGCCTTGGCAGCAGAGGCGCTAAAGTGGCGGGCTCCAGACGAGACGGGGCAGCCGGTCATCATCGCGGATCTGGCCTGGATGGTCATGGCCTTACCCATGACAGGGCACTGTTGAGCCATATGGACGAGTCCGTTGGAGGCCATGGCGGTCTTTGGCTTCTGGGAGAGCGAGCGAAGAGCCGAGGGGGTGGAATTGCGGAGAAAAGGGCAGGCTTTGGCGGCGAGTTCCATTGCTAATGTTTGCTGTTGGTTTGAAGGTGTTGTTGGGTGTGTGTAGAAAGGAGAGGAGGGGGTATTGAGCAGATGTTTTTTTTTTTTTTTCTTCAGTCGTTGTTTAGATTAAAGGATGGATGAAAATCAGTCAGGCACGAGACAATGAGATCAGAGCGTGCGAGAGAGAAAGAGTGAGTGGTTGAGGGGGGGGTATGAAGAGGGGAGGGGTGGGATGGATGAACTAAAAAGGGAGGGTGGGAGAGGAAGAAGAACAAGGAGCAAAGGGAGAAGAAAAGGGAAAAGGGAAAAGGGAAAAGGGAAAAAAAATGAGTCGATAGAAATAAGAAAAAAGGGGGCCGGTCTAACGGAGGAGCGAACAGCAGGAGTTTGGGTGTGTGTTTATGTTTTTGCACTGTGGCCGGCAGATATAGCCTCCGACAGCCACAGACGGAGAGACAGACAGACAACAAGAGACACCATCCGATCTCTAAAAGACAAGAAGATTCGTACAAAATGCACAAAATGCACACAGAGGTACTTTGCTCCTTGTACGTATTGTTTGCTCTGCCCATTTTGCTATTCTTTCCGGCGGTTGCTTGACTCAGTCAGTCAGTCATCCACTGCAACCGCCCATATCTTTATTTTCAATCACTGATGTATCGACATGACTTCCGATCCTTCTTGGCCAGGTTTCACTTGTCTCTTTCTCACTTCTCTCTCTCTCTCTCACTCTCTCTCTCTCTCTCTCTCTCTCTCTCTCTCATGGTCCTCTTGGTCCGCTCTCTCTTTCTTTGCTGCATACTCTTGATCCGCAATTGAGATTTTTATTATCTCTCATCCGCTCTCTCAGGAGGAAGGCAAGTTAAACTCCACTTCCAGCTGCGCTTCTCTCCATCTCCTCGCTTCATCTCCTTGTTCCTTTTTTCCCTATGTCTATCAATTGATCGACAGAAAGCAAGAAGGAAGGAGATGTATGTTCGCGTAAACAAGCAAAAGAAGGGGGCAACACTAACGCCCAGGTCTCCTTTGCCCTCTCTGACTGGCGGCTACTGTTGTTGCTCACATGCTGACCAACCTTTTATTATTGTCATTTCTCGACACCTACAAGTGAATAATTTTGCTGGGTCTCGGCTCGGAATTCGCCTGCCTGCAAAGGAAATGAGATCCCACGCCACGCAATCACAATTCTCTCTCACACTAAATATCATATATGCAAGAGGGGCAACACAACGAAAATAAGGGAAGGCAATCGATTCGTCACCCCTGCACCGCTTTTCTTCTTCCATCTTCAACCTCCACGTCCTTCTATTATCGTCGCTTTACCGACCCAGCTGTAGTAAGGGTTTTGGAGGTATCAATGAGATGGTAGCTACGCTTTCACTGTGCTCCTAGAAACAAGAACATGTTCTTCTCAATAAACGACCGGCCGACCGAAATCCCCGGATCTCACGGAAATTCCACAGACCTTGCAGATACCATATCATAGTCTTTCAATCCTGCCTAGCTTGCATGATCGCGGAACAACGATGGTCGGATATGTTTTATGCAACATTGCTTCTCGACAACCAGTAATTTAAAGATTCTTCCGATCCGGCACGAATGGGTTCCTGACTTGGGTATCCGTCTTGTCCACAAAATCCCGCTCACTTTGACTCGGCGATAGAGAATGCTGTGGTGCTGGGCTGAGTGTTGCACCCCCCTTGTCGGACTCTAGAAGCCATGAGCGATAGAAAAAGTGGAGAAGAAGTAAAAAAAACCGAGGATCAGCAATTGGGCGTTGCGCAGTGAATGTGCGCCTCATTGTCTCTCGTTTTCTTTCCCGCTTCCCGTGCACAGAAAATAAAGGAATCAACGGACTCTTGTTGTATCACACAACGGAGCTTGCTTGATTCCTTGTGTGCCACACTATGAGACAGTGTAGAGCGACTCCATAGCACTCTCCACGTGGCATTCCAACTATCGAGTTGCGTTCGCCATCTCCATCTCCATCAGTTGAATGAATATGTCTAATAAGAGGGCAAGGAATCAAAGGCAGCAGTTATGGTGGTCCTTTATGGTCCACAGACAGAGTACAATGCTATTACTCAATACCTACGAATCATGAAAGATATAAGGTAAACAGATAAAGAACCACTTTCAGTGGTACTGGTACCACTCCGCAGGGCTATCTTTTATTTTATTTTATTTTTGCCTCACAGCAGTGTCCTGAAGAGAAGAGAAGGAAGAGTGAATATAAACGAGAGTCGTGGCGCTGATGTTATGGCTGTGGTGATTTTGATCTCACTTGGTCCTTCTGGTCTCGTCAAGAAAGCTGTCGTAGGGTCAAAAGGGAAGAGAGAGCTGACTATCTGTTGCAAACGAATGCTACTCATAGACCCTGATGTCAAACTCATTCCAGGTCCAATGAGTCGTACATGGAACAGCAAGTTTGCAGAACGACGAGAAGAATCAGGAGGTTGTGATCGGTGACGAAATTGTTGCAGCAAATAGTCTATATATCATAGTATGCCTACTACTGATTTATTTACCATGTTGCACTGATGGCGCACAATGTGAAGCACTAGGTCTCAGTGATCGCTGAAGATGGTTTCGAAGTGACCAAACAGTCTCACCCCACCCCGTGGAAGGATTTCAGTTCCTTGACAGTATGCCCCTTTCCCTCATACCTCTCATAACCTTCCCACCATGCTCTTTCCCAAGCCCAAGATTCCGCTTCGCAAACAAAAACAGCACGAGCCCACTTCACCTCGCCTACCCAACCTCGAGATGTGCTCCTCCTCGCCTCTTTTCCTACAGGTCGGCCATCTTTTTGCTGTCTTCAGGGCCATAGATGGAGCTTCGACTGTCCAAGGAGTCATGTCAAACAGAAAGAGGTTCACTGCCTGCCTCGAAGAGGTACAACGAGCGAGGCCACCTCACATGGATACGAGCGACAAGGCACTGTTTCATGGTGCTCGGTCGTTAAACTCGATACACCGAGATCTTTGCTTGAGGAAAGTCTCGATACTTAAACGGACGACAGTCGCTGGTGGAACACCGGGTGGAATATCAACGAACGAGGTTTCTGACAATATTGACGACGACATGGCTACTACGAAAGCTCGACACGAGGTGCGCCGCGTGCTTAAGATTCATTACACCAGCGTGCTCAAGAACTGGATCGACCGCCATCACTCGCATCCGTTCCCAACAAAGGAGGAAAAGGCCGGGTTGTGCGAGAAGGCAGCGATCTCGGAGCGACAGCTTAACAACTGGTTTACAAACTATCGCAGAAGGCACCTTCATTAAAAAAAAAAAAAGCCAAAACATTGCACATTCATCAGATATTGTTATTTTATTGGTCCTACCCTTAGGTTTTCGGCATTCTCAAAGATATCGCATCGACAACAGTCTATGCCGATCAGCAGCAGCGGCAGCAGAAGCAGTCGTGCTTGCATTGCCATTTCCACCTCCACCTCCATTACCAACAACATCAATATCAACGCTATCACCATTCAAGGCCTAGAGCTGATCGCCACCAGCAGTAGCAGCTTTCGCATCACACCGGTTACGAGACAGAGAAGTACCAGCGCCGCTGGCATCGGCATCACACTGTTGTGCGCCAGGATGAGCTCAGCTCCTAGCTAGACGGGTCAATTACGGCATCTGGGTGGGGCTGGTGGGAGCGGTGATGTGGGAGGGATGTGGGAGGCAAGGGCCAGGAGGCTTCGCGCAGTCGGGCATAGTACTCTAGATCTTCAGGCAGTTGGGTACTCGCTCGCATTGACAATTGTCTATTATTGTTGTTGGGGTTATCGTGTTGGTAGGTGGGGTCGGAGGGGATGTAGTCTTGTATGTACTCGTATCCCAGATCCAGATTCTCACCAGTAGCGCCAATGCTAGTGCTTGCTTGCTGGGATGGGAAGGGTTGGAGGTACCCAAGTTGGCCGTCCCAGGGCGTTGTCGGGTCGTCGAAATCTCCCTGATAGGTCCGTGCAGGTCGAATAGGAGGCGTCGACTTCTCGTGTTGTTGTTGTTCGTCATTGTTGACATCACCCTTCTGATCAGCGGGGGGTGTGGGTTGTGGGATCACGCATTCTGTAGACTTGGATGCAGAGGATGATGTGGTGTCAGGGTTGTGGTAGGCGGTGTACAGACCTGCTGCCCCACCTGCTCCTGGACCACTGAACGCGTAGTCTTTCCCACCTCCGCTGTTGAAGGCGCCGGAGTTCTTGTGTTCAGACATGGAGGGAGAAGAGTAATTATGATCCATCCAACGCTCCTCGCGGGCGCGACGGCGTTGACGACGTTTGCGGAGGACGAGTCCAAAGATCAGAATTGCGATCGCTGCGAGACCGCCGACGGCACCCAAGGCACCCAAGGCTGCCTTTGAAGGGCCTCCGGTTTTGGATGGGGAGTCTGGAGACGATGATGAGGTGGAAATTATGGAGGAAGGGGACGATGGGTCGTTGGAGTTGGAGTTGAGCCCAGTCACTAGTGGGTTGGCGGCGCCGGGTGCGCTGGGAGGGAGGACGCCAGGGATGGTTCCGCTGACGGTAGAGGTGACAGAAATAGTCGGTGTCGCAGGTGACAGCGTAGGCGTCGTGCCCGAGGCAGTCGTGGCAGTCGTCACCGGCGCATCACTCGACATCGTCGTCGCAGCCGTAGTCGTGGTCGTAGTTGTTGTAGTAGTTGTCACAGGCACCGGATCAACCTCAACACTCCCACACTGCGCTTCAAAGGAATACCAATGCGTCCAATGCAGCAAATCATAATGGGACCCTGACAATGTAACCTGCAATCCGCCACCACCCCCACAAGTGCTCAACACATCCCTAGGCACCGTCCACGATTGTCCGTTAGAAATACCTGTCACCTTGGCGACTTGGGAGCCGCCAGAGCAGGAGACGGTGGCGTCGGCAGAGTAGACGTCTCCTGATTTAGGGAAGGATCCTGAATCGCCCCATCGGAAGGTCAGGGAGTCTCCGGGGTTGACGGTTGTGCCAGAGGTTGGGGAGTCGCAGGTGATGGATGCGAGGGTTAGGGTAGGGGTTGTTGTTAGGGTGACAAGGAAGAGAAGGATGGCGGATGTGAGGGGGAGAGGATGGGAGGAGGATGATGGTCGCATTTTTGTTTGGTGGTATGTTGTCTTGTTGGTTGTGCTTGGTTGATTATTGGGTAGAGAAGGGGTATGGAGTATTAGGGTGAGATCATTGAGAAGTGGATGATTAGTGCCGGAATGTAGAGAAGGGAGAGGAGGGAGAGGATGGAAGAGGCAACAAGAAAGAGGGACGTGAGGTCAAAGAAAGGAAAAAAAAAAAAAAAAAAAAAAAAAAAAAAAAAAAAAGAGAGACAACGAAGAGGGGAGGCCAACATCAAACAAGACGTTCAACGGTCGCTTTTATGAATGCGTAGGGCAGATATGAATCCTGACAAACGGCAAATAGCAAAAACAAAGGTTGAGGCTAAGGGCAAGGGTAAGGAGACTAATAAATCGATGAATAGTGTGAGCCGACCCAACAACAACAGTAGCAACTCCTTTTCGACTTCACGGCGACTGATGACCCTCACACAACATTGAAGATAGTGGACTTATGGCACCTCTTTGTGTATTCCGCTTATTGTTGTTGACGGGTAACGAATGTTAAAAAAAAAAAAAAAAAAAAAAAAGACTAGCGCATATTTTCATGTCGTTTGGATCGTGAGAGCATAATATTTTTTCCCTTGATGCAATAAGGGTGAGCAGTTTCGCGTGGCGATATTCAAACTGCACACGAACACCCCCAACACTCATCTCTTGCCCTCTCTCTCTCTCTCTCCCCTTCTGTCTCTCCTCCTCTCTCTCTCTCTGCCCTTTTCTTTTTCTGCTGACAACTTCCTCGTCAAAAGATCAGGTGCATGCATTAACATTCATACGTGTGTCTCATGTCAATCAGTCTCACTTGGTTTCGCGGCGGATGAAGCTGCCATTGTATCCAAGAAGATCCACTTGCAAACACTTCCGTACAGTGAAGGGAAGGAGCAGGGAAGCAATTGAAAAAAGGAGCAAAACCCTCTTTAGAAAAAAATAAAAAAATAAACGAGCACGCAACTTGGAGGCCCTTCTCCTCTCTATCTCTTCATCCTTCTACTCATCGAAAACTATTTGGGCTCCAAAAGATGCAATCACCCTCCACACACATGTGTCTATCTCACATTTTTTTTTCCTCATCCTCATCCTGGCTCTTTCCCATCTCGCTTTCAAAACATCTTCCTAGCTCATAGATCCAACAGGCACGCGAAAATCAATTTTGTCATATTCACGTCCTCGCCTCGTCTTCTCCCATCTCCCCTCCTCGTACCTCCTCCTCACTCCCAACATTTTTTTTTTTTTTTTTTTTTTTTTTTTTTTTTTGATTTGCCACTCGCGCCACGCCGTTTTTTTGTTTTAGATCCATCTTGGTGCGGTCAGCCGGGGTCAGGGTTCCTGTTTCCCCCCCTTTTCATATTCGTATCCACTTCATGAAGAGCCACCCAATAGGCCTCTCGCACCTACGTCTTTTATTGTATTTGTTTGTGTGTTTTTTTTGTTCCTTGTATGTGACCACAAGAACAGTTTAAATAAATTGCAGTCAAGAAAAGTTGAGAGCGCCTAGTGAAAATAAAAAATAAAAAATAAAAATATGAAAAAAAGGGCAATTGGGTAGGTTAACAGCAACAAACGCAAAAAAAAAAAAAAAAAAAATGTTGGCGCGTTTGAAGGTATTTGGAGGAACGAGTTTAGTTTTTTGTCATTTATAGCTGTTGTCTTGCCAAGTTGGCACTGACTCAAAAAAAACCCCCGGTCGTACTCTTGAATAGGTATGAGTTCAACCTTGCCTCCCACCTCCTCACATGAGTGGTAATCCGCAATACATAAGGATAACAATGTCGTACAGCAAGATGAAAAGTGCACAGTTGTAAGTCAAGACACACTCCGAAGCCGTTCCTCTTTGATGCATGAGGGATATGTGAACACTGGCACATGAAGACTCTCTTTGGCTGGGGGCGATGGCAACTAAACACGTCCAAGGCTACTGTGTAGGCGATGACAGGCCGTTATTTCATGAAAGTGTCGTTTTGGTGGTGGTGGTGGGGGGTTGTGTTCATGTTTTTATGATATTAAGATTATAGGTCAGAGCAATGTAGACGCGCTCATATCTCACTATGGTTTCCTCTCAAACAAGAAGAGGCCAGAAAAAAAGATATCTGTTGTTTGGTGCTGGGAGAGGTAGCTTACGCCACTTCAACCTTAGAGTCGGTGGTAACTTCCTCTAATGGCACATCATCCGCTTCAGCCTCCTTGCGTCCCATCTCCTCTCTCACGACTTGCGGTCCGCGATTTGGGGAAGAGCCGAGCGGACCAGAGTCTTGACCTTTGGCAGGTGTGCCAGCCGGATTCCGTGCAGCAAAGCTGATGATCGGTAGAGAGTTGAGCCCAGAACTCCGTGGTGGCGGTGGCGTCAGTGGTGGAAGGGGGATCGTCGGTGGAGGTGGGATATATCCGCGCCCCCGTGGTGGCTGGTGTTGTTGCTGACGCTGATGCTCCTGTTGTTGTTGCTGCTGTATTTGTTGGTGAAGATAGAGGTCTGACGAGCTCAAGTAAGGATCCTGCGCACCGTACGGAGATCCCTGGGCACCTACCGTCACCGTACCGCTGCCTGAAGCTTGGCTGTAGTAGGAAAGGGTGTTCTGGTCTATGGCGGTGGTGGTGGCAGCCGTAACTCCTGAGGCATAGTAAGGGTTGTAGTAGGCGTCCACTTCATCATAATTCTCATATCCTTGCTGGAAGCCTTGCTGCCCTTGCTGCTGCTGCTGTTGGTCAAGGAGTTCTTGTTGTTGGTATCCATAGTCGTTATAGTCTCTCTCATCACCAAAATAGTTCAAACCCAGAGAAGGGGTTTGAGGTCGTGGGGGGCGAGGAGGCTTAAGTGGAAAACCGTTCCCTGCTAGTCCTCCAGCTGCTGATCCGCCACCTACAGCTGTAATCCCGCTCATCCTGTTGGTCCCAGCTCCTGATCCAGACGCCTCCTCGGGAGATTCCGAACCGAGGCCATCGTCCATGTTGGAGATCTTTGAGAATCGATTATTGCTGTTGTTGATCCCGCTAACGTTGTTGTTGCTGTTTGCATTCCAGGGCATGAAGGCATTGTTCAGCTTGCGTTGGCGTCTCTTTCTGCGTAAGCATACTACCACTCCAACAATCGACAGGGTTACTATCACAGCAGCGACCTAGCACAGGAAAGTGAAGGAGAGACGAGTGGCAACCAGAGCCCAGACGTGTGCAGAAAGAGAAAAAAGTAAGTAAGTTGTTGTGTTTGGACGTGGAGAGAGGCATTATTGGAATGGGTGTGCCACAAATTGCTTTGCTTGTCTTTTGGTCTGATCGATATTGTCTCAGGGCAACCCTCTTCTGATTGAGCAATGCAATGTGTGGTATAATTTCTTTTTCTTTCATTGCTTACACCACATCATACAAACACATTTCAGTGAAAGCGAACCAGGGGCAACAAAGAAGAAAGAGACAACCACAGAATGACACTAAACTCGCACGCATATCAAGTGATTCAAAAAGAAAGATACATACCACTGCAATGACAACAATAATGGTCGTCGACAGTCCCCCGCTGCTTTTATCATCAGGCGTCGAAGTAGGTATAGCCGTCGAGGTCGAGGACATGGTCGTGGTCGTCGTCGTAACAGTTCCATTGGGCGCAGGCAAGATATAAATTGTCCCGCACTGGACAGGACCCCACGGGATTTTCGAGATTCCCAAAAACCCGTTTGCCATTCCCGCGTACTCCATATGGAAGGCGTTTCCAGCACATTCTCCAACAGTGCCGCCGACGGTCGTTGCATTGCCTACACTAGGCAGTGTATAGTTGTAGGCTCCTGTGGGGGACGGGATGGGGAACTCGACCACCTTGACATTGCCACTGTTGCAGTACAGTGTACCGTTAACTGCGATAATGTCTTTGACGACGGGAGAAGTTCCGTCAGACCCCCAGTCTAGGATGACACCATCACCGGCCTTGTACGTTCCTCCTGCTGGGAGGGCGCAGGTGATGGCTGCTGAGGCTGTGGACAAGAACGCCATGCAAGAGACTAGGAGAAGCATCGTTGTCGTCGTCCTTGCTGTTGCTATCGTCATTGGTCTCATTATTGTCCTTGTTGGAGGTCGTTGCTGTTGTTGGTGGTTTAGAATGTGTTGGAATCGAGCCGTTGGGCGTGCGCATCCTCCTGCTACCGAGCAGGAAGGGTTCATTATGGATGGGGGTATGGGAAGGTAGGAAGAGAAAGAAGACGAGGAGAACGAGGAAGAGAGGGAAGTGGTGTCGAGAGAGAAAGTATCACGCTGCAGTGGTAGATGGAATGAAGGGTAAGGGGGACTGACAACTCACAGAAAGCCAAAGAGAACGAAAAGAGAAGAAGGGAAAGGAGGGTGATGATCGATGTCGAGGGAAAAAAAAGGGGCGAAGGAGAGCAGTGAGCGCTCTTTTTTCTTGCTTGGTCTGAGAGTGTAAGCAAGGCAGGGGGGTCGACTGAGCGTTGAGTCAGGCAGACAGAGAGAGGAGAGGAATGGAAGGAATGAGGAGGAAGGCGAATAGGGAAGGAGAGAGTGGAAGTTGGTCAAGACAAAAGGTGGGAAGTGGGATGAGGAAGAAGGGAGGGAGGAAGTGAATCGCTTTTGTGAAAGCGAGTGTGAGTGTGTGTGTGTGTGGTGTGTGTGTGAGTGAGAGGGAGAGAGTGAGAAAAGTGGGACGGGAAAAGTAGCAGCCGAGTGTGGGTAAGGCAAAAAGGTGCAGAAGGTGAAAGGGTGAAAAAGAGAAAGTGTAAATGGGTGAAGAAAGTAGGGAGACTAGGAGAGAGAAGAGAAGAGAAGAGAAGAGACAAGTAAAGGAAGAGAGCGAAAAGAGAAGGTGGCCCATGGGTTATGAAGCGTGGTCGATGATGTACCGAGTGAGACGAAGACCTGTTTGTTCCTGTCTTTTGTTGTTTTGTTGATTGTTGAATTGTTGAATTGTTGTTGTCTGTTGCTTGTGATGTGTGCTGGAAAAAGACAAGAAATGACGGGGAGGGGAGCAAGGGCAGGCTGAATCGTGCGATCATGTTCCCTTTATCCCCTGCGTCGTGCCTGGCGCGTGGACATGGCAAAAAGGGGCCAAATAAAATATTTTTTTCATCCCTTTTGACACCATAACACCTTGACACCTTGACACCTTGTCAACAACAAACAAAGACACAACAAACAACAGCCAACAAGACAGCAACTCTCCTTTCAAGAAAAGAAAAGGGAGGTAAACCAGCCATCCGCGTCTATCTTTATTCCGAGAGCGAAACAAACGGGTTATCGATAGATGGTACAGGGTTCAAGGTTCTCACATTCGTCAGCAAACAAGGACAACAAGACAATCAAAGGGAAGCATCATCACCGTTAGCTTTGCAGAGATTGGAACACCGCCATTCCCCTCTGGAATGCTTCCTGAGTGTAAAGCAAAATAAAAATAAAATAAAAGCGATTTTGGACCTGAACGCTCCTACGGCCTTGTATTCTGATTGGCTGGGAGCAACCAGGCGATGACGGTGGCTGGCTCTTTCAAAGAAGGAAAGATACAAGAAAACAAAAAAGCAGCTCTTAGGCCATGGGTGACCGTGCCATTCCAACACTCCAACACTTGTGAAAGTCAAAATTATTTTTATTTTTCTTTTTTCATTTTCAGCAAGCTAAGCGTCATGGGCATAGAAGAAAACATAAGACAGACAGGCATGCTTGGCATTCCTCAAACTATTCCTCCGTGAAAGCATTCATTCAAGAGTCAATATAACCGCTCAAGACCTTAAAGACATCCGTTAGACTGACGACTCCGACCACATGGTTTGTATCGTTGATGATCCACAGTCGGTGGACCTTGGTCGCTTGCAGCTTCGAGAGTGTGTATCCGAACGTCGACTTCGCATTCACATCCAGGACAGGGTATTGATCCTCGCCTGTCTCGACGCCTCTAGTCATCCGAACCTTGGACACAAACTGGAAGCAGCTCAACCACAGCCATGATGTCCTGAGATCTTTCATGATATGCTACATTTGTCAATATATGGAAGTAGACAGACGGGAAAGAATAGTTAGTTGGCATTCTATCTGTGCCCTGCCAGGCGCCTCTCGTTTTTGTTCCCCGCTTGACAAATGAAAAATGATAAAGTGATTGTACCTGAACATCGGTCATGCTAATGTTTCCAAGGAGTACGCCTTGATCATTCACGACTGCAAGAGACGATACTTCATTTGTACCTAGATGTGCAGGAGGAATTCATAGTGATAGAGTGAGTTGTTTAACTTCTTCTCTACTCTTAAAGGACAACGAGTCAAGAGTGGATCAATTGGCGGGTTCTCCGTAGTTCTCCTGATTGTCTCCTTCTGAAAAACTCTGTTCCTTGCGAACAATGACGATGGGATTGTGCAACTTACTCATGATGATGAGTGCCTCCAGAACTTGTGTTTCTCCGGTGACGGACAAAACCTTGACGCCAGTAAGACCCAGTTGTTGGAGCTAAAGAGGCGTACATTTTTGCCAGCGATTTGCAGTCAAATGACGGTTAGCATCAAAAAGTTACATTCTCTATTACTCCGATCCCATTGCATCACACACACAGTTCCACTCCCCACGTCGACTTACGCCTTTTTGCATCAGTGGTTGGAGCTGTGGGAACTCGCTTAACTATTAATACAGGATAGAAGACAACGGGGGGTCAGTGCTTTTGCTCAAAAGGGTGAGGGAAGATCTCCCCGCCGAATGAAAAAAAAAAATCCCCAAAACAAAAAAAGAAAACGTGATTTTAGCTCTTTGTCATCTTGCATGAATGAGGGGTGTTAGGAGGGAATTAAAAGAACAAAGGTAGGCACACTTACATGACGCATAAGGTAATCCAGAGTCAAGGACTGGGTGAGAACCCCAATCATGTTTCCTTCAGAATCCATTACAGCCACTAAAACATAGAGACACAGACAAGCGGGGAAATAAAGAGGATCGGTAAGAATTTAGAAGGCAAGTCGCACAGTGAGCAAGCGAATGCAAGACATAACGGGGCCCAGGCCTGCTCCCATGATCATACAATCATTTTTTTTTATCCGTCCGTGAATACCAAACACTCTGACACATAAACAACGCTCACAGTGCTTTACATTACCTCGGTGGATCCCTGTGCCAAAGTCGTTGACCACACCTCCCAATTTCGTCTCTGCGAGCACTGTACAGAATGGGTCATTGCCCGAGAGATCTAAAAAAGAAAACAAACAGAAGCCGTCCAAAAAGGAGAAGAGTTGCAGTAAGTAAGCAGTCATCCATTTCACTCCACATGAACAGCAACGACAAGGAGAAATGACAGGGCGACTCATTTTACCGGATACGAGCTTAACGGGTACATTCTGGCTGCGGTTGGTCTTTTGGATGAGATCCCGAATCTCCATGGTCTGGTCTTCCAAGGGGACTTCCATCTTTTTGAGGACCAGGAGGATGTAGGTCATCAAATCGCTGTAGTCGAACATGCCGACAAACATCTTTCGTGCCGAGTCGTAAATGGGTGCCGAGCTGACTCCCTTCTTGAGGAGCACCTATTTTGATTATCAATTCGTTTGCAAAGAGTGAAGGGCAGTTGGAATTGTTAATCCTTTTGCCATGAGAAAAAAATTGGTCGATGTTCGGTCCATAATGTGCGCGATCCTTGCTGCGTGTGAAATTTGGCGTGGCGAGTTGAAAAGCTAGTTACCGACCTCGCTAGCGTCCTCGACTGAGCTGTTAGCATCACTATAGAAGAGTGATAGATGGTGTTAAGAAGGCGTGAGTGCGAGGAGCCAAGATGTGGAGTTTTGACGAGAGAAGAGGGAAAGTGAGGAAGTTACATAATGACGACGGGCTGGTTCTCGAGGAGTTTCCCGACTTGCAGCATGGACCAATCGTGGTGCGAGGTTGTGAGCCCTTCCCTGTGATGGTTGATTCCGTCGGTCATATCTGTTGTTCTTGTGATGGTGTTGTAGTGGTGTTTGCTTTGTCGTGTGAAGTGTGAAGATTGAAAGAAGAGAAAGATGAACGTGCGAAAAAAAAGACGATCAATCTTTTTGCTGCTCAGTCCACCCCAAACCACGTGTCGTTGACTGCTTTTTGATCAGCAATATAAAAAAAAAAAAAAAAAAAAAAAAAAAAAAGAGACCCTGAGCATCCGTTTTTTTTTTTATGCAAATATCACCCGGATCAAGGAAGCTCGTTGGTGCAATGCAATCGGCTTCGCTTCTCACTCCTGCATTGATTCATTGTCTGTTACTTGTATTGGAGTCACTTTGGCATAGGAGACAGGCATACAGAGGCAAGTCATTGCGATTGCGTAAAATAGCCCTCTCTGATTCTCTGGAGGACATAAAAAAAAGAGAAAATTTCCGGGGTGTCGGGAAAGCTCTCATTGGTCGAATAATAGCTGCAGTCATCTCGAGATCGGTACTTTTTGTCGCCCTTTGTCGCAGAAAGAGCTTGTTTACGTTTGTTGTTGTTGTGGATGGGACGGGTTGGAAGATGTGTGTCCAGACCACACCTGCAACTACAATGGTGGCCATAGGTGAGCAGTAATAGAGTGATAAGATGACGAGCACCACTTCAAAAGGATGATACCATGGCATGAATGCATTGAAGAACCATCACCAAGTTTTTAGAAGGAGGTCGACTTTGTTTGCTGTCAAATAGAGAATGTGCAAAAAGAGAAAAGAAAAAAGGGAACAGGGAGGTGCATGAGAGCGAGCACACAACGAGGGGTCAAACCTTGTTTTTTTTTTTTTTTCTCTCTGTTTTTTTTTTCTCTTTGGCCCTTTGACTTTCTTTTAATTTTTTTCTTCCTCGTCTTTGTTGTCATTTTTTTTTTATTCTTTCTCTCCTTCCTTCCGTTCTTTCCTCCTCCACTACCATAGCTCCTCTTTTTCTCTCATTCATCGTTCCATTCATCAAGAGAAAAAGATCAATTCACCTCATTCATTCATCAAACCCCACAACTACACCTCCCTACACTTCTCAAGTCTCCTCACCACATAACCCAAGCCAGCTCCTTCCTGTCCACATATCTTCCCAACCAACAGGACCTCGACCTGCTTTTGTTCTTGGCACTATACTTCTTTCCTTTGCAAACAGAGTCGACTTCAGGATACACCTCACCAGATCCTTTCAGCCACTAGGTAGGATATTATGGTCTGACTCATGATAGAAAGGCATATTTTAATGTTCAAGGGAAGAAAGAGACAAATATGCTCTATAAAGAGTAAAGAGATGGGCAGTACGGCCAGACTGTACCCCATACGAAAGGTCCAAGAATACGACAGCAATATTTTCTTACATGACGACCAAAGGTCCAAGACATCCGAGGAGTGGAAGAGTGGACCACCCAAAAAAAAAAAAAAAAAAAAAAAAAGAAATAGAGTTGATGACTTTTTTGTTGTTATTTTTTTTCTGTCTTTCGTGTGTGTTGTGTACCACGGACATCTCAGACAACGAAAAAAAAAAAAAAAAAAAAAAAAAAAAAAAAAAAAAAATGTAAACAACACATCCCTTTTTCTAGTCTTTTCTGACACCTCCTTCCAGGCCACATCCCACAATCCTGTGCATCATTGCATGCCCCTCTTTTCCTACCCTGCCTGACCCCTTTCCCCTTCCGCTCCTCTCCCCTTTCCCCTTCCTCCCTTTCTCCAACTCCATCTTAGTCATCCTCCTTTTCTAATACATACATACTTCCTATACTTCCTTTACACTTCCTCGACCACTCAGAAGCTCCATCAGCCCTGTCCTTGCCCTCCACTCTTTGTGTAATCAAATCAAATTCATCTCTTTCATTTATATCGCGCTCGTCCATCCATATCCATTGCAATGATGTTAATAATAATCCCACATACTACAACACACCCCACCGACATGTACATATGTTCGACAGTCCCATTCTTTTTCCTCTTTGTCAGTCAGGGACACAACATTTTCTTTCTAATGTCCGACAAGAGACAGGAGAGACAATTGCTTTACAGCACCCAAACAACAACAATAACAAAAAAAAAAAAAAAAAAAAAAAAAAATTGTGTGGCCAATCCTCGTTCCCCGACTCATCTCCTTACATTTTTTTTTTCAAACCCAATTCCTCGACAACAACTCATCTGTCAGTCGATCGGTTGGTCAGTTGTGGCAAATGTACAATACTGATAAAAAAAAAGGGCTGTTTTGTCGCTTCAAGTCAATAACTGCAGCAGAGTGAATGGTGTTTACAGTACGCTGTTTACCACATCGAAATCATGACAATCCTTCCCTATCATTCTGGTCATTCATTTGTATCCTTTCACACAACGTCTACTCTTTCGCAGCCCTCATGATAAATGAGGCATTAGCCCGATCATCACCTGTCCTATTTACCATTAGCATTAGCATTTGCTTCTCTACTTCTCGTTGTCTCCCTCCCTTCTTATTTCAATCCAGTCTACACCCGACTCGACGTTGTTACTTTCTATCTTCCCTGACACAAAAAGAAGAAAAGAAAAAGAAGCTGTCTTCCTTTCGCATTTGACTATTGAAGGCGCGCATCATCCTTTCTCCAGACGCGGCGGCGGGCGGCGTATCCATATTTTCTCTCAATTCCCTCATAACTAACATTCTTTGTTGTCTTTCATTCAATTCGAAATTAAAATAGTACCACGACAAACGCTCTCAACAAACGCCCTTTCTCGCACTTTTTTTTTTTTTTTTTTTTTTTTTTTTTTTTTTTTCTTTCATAATATCGCAATCGCGAGTCAAGCAGCGACAGAAAAATTCAATCTAGCGGCAGCTTCTATCCTAGTTCAGATTTCAATTTTGCTTTTGTTTTTCTGTTTCCCTTTCCCAACCTCTTTCTTTATCCTACTTCAACACACTTTCCACTTTTGAACGATCGGCAGCCATGGTGTCCTCGTCTTCGTCTGGCCCACCAGCATCCTCTTCTTCCTCGTCCCACCCTCAGCCCATCTACCCATCAAAGTCTCATCCCTATCAACAGCAGCAGGGGCAACATCAACAGCACAACCCCTATCCACAATATCCTCATCAATCGTCGGCACCTCCATCACACGCCGACAGGTCGCGCTCACAGCAACCCTCTCGAGGATTTGCTCCAACACCATCCTCGACCCATCAATCGCCCGTCATGATGAAACAGAACGTGCACTACCCCCCCTCTTCCTCTCTTCATCCTCAACATCAGCAGGGGCACTCGAACGCTCCTCTGCCTCAGTCTCGCCCTCATAAACAGCAACAGCAACAACAACCACCCTCGCACATGGGGGATCACGAGCATCCGCACGCTCCGCACGCACGGGCGCACTCTAACTCTGTTGGTTCAGGAGGCAGGGAGGCCCATGCAGGTTCTGGACATCATCATTCTCAGAATCCGCACGACCCAACCAACGGTCTGCACCGAACTCACAGTCGAAACCAAAGCCAAGGCAGCAACAACGGTCTTGATCACCACCTTTTGCGCCTCGGGTATGGTTTTTTTTTCATTTTTCTCCTGTTCCAATTGATCCTGTAAATTGAATCGGACAAAAAAAAAGAGAGTTCATATGCTCACACTTCCACTTGCTCTCTTTCACGCGGCTTTCTTTTATATATAGGGCATTACCACATCCTGATCAAGGATCAGATCCCAATATCGCCGGTCATCGCCCTTCTTCCTCGAGATCATCGTCATCTGTCACCGCCTCTGGGGTTGCTCAGGCGACGCGCCATCCTCAGCCACAGCAGCATCACGGTCATGCCTCCGGTCCTCACTCGACTTTCTCAGCACCTCCACCCCCGCCAGCAAACGCGACCCACGGAGGAGTAGGACCGATCCGGTCGCACAATTCTCACCACCCTCACCCTTACCACACTCCTTCGTCCTCCTCTTCTCAGTCCCAAAACTCACATTCTCGGTCACACTCTCATTCACACCCACACCCTCCACATCCTCACTCTCACCGTCATACTTCTTCTTCCAACCCCTATCCGAACCCTGCCCAGCGACATGGCTATCCTTACGACCCTTCATCATCAGGACCAGCACCAGGTTTTCCTCATCCAGAATCTTACAATCCTCACCGCCACTCGTCGCATAAGAGCGAATCCTACCTCCAGTCCCCAAGCCCTTCTGGCCGCCGACCCTCCCAATCCCACCGCTCACAAGGACCAACAGCGGGTGGGCCACAACAGCAATCGATGGCAATAGACGAAGATGAAGACGATGAAGAAGACGATGGCGAGATCAAGCCGGATACCCGAGGTCGGCGGCGATCCAACAGCTTCACGAGCGGTCAAGCACAGGACGGAGGTGCTAATAAGAAGCAGGCGCAAGATGGCGATCACTCGGATGTCCACAAGTGCATGGATTGTGGCAAGGTCTACAAGCACCCCAACTGCCTTTGGAAGCATCGCTGGCTCCACTCCCAGTACTGGAAGGTGAGCTTTCCTTGCAAAACTTGTCGAAAGTGGATACACGTCTTTTTAAAGAATGTCGGCATCTGTGTATTAATGTCTATCCAAATACATTCAATAGAGTGCCACCAAGTTTTTGCTGTCGAAGCATCAGCAGGTTCAGTTAATGGAGGCGGCGGCAATCTTGCTGGGCATGGACGAGTCGCGTCAGGGAGACAACGACCCTATTGTCAGCATGTTCAGCAAACAGCGTGGAGCCCTGGCCAACAGCGTCGGATCTGGAGCTTCGTCTTCGTCGGCCTCGCCTCCTACATCTACAAAATCCCTCTCGGGTTCGCCTCCTCCCCAGTCAGAACGCCAGCAGCGTAACAACCACAACACTTCGACGGGCGCTAGTAGGACGATGGAGGTTCAGCATGCGGATATTCAGATGCTGACGGCGTTGCGTGGAGGACATGCGTCTCTCAAGGCGACCTCAACTTCGTTCCCAACACCTCCACCCACCGTCGCTACTGTCGCCAACAGCACGGCGGTTAATTCGACTCCATCAGGAGCAACTTCTTCTAAAAACGCTCCCACCACCAACACCTCTGCGTCATCGTCGCAGCCGTCTTCGTTGTCATCTTCGCCCAGTCACCCAAAGGCTGGAGTAACCACCTGCTCGTCCTCTTCAAGGTCCACCCCACCCACCTTGACCGCTGACGATGAGAGCGTCCCCGAGATGGACGAAGAAATGACGATTGTCACACCTCCCTCCCGTGGGGAGTCAACCCCTATCATTCCGGTGGTCCGTGTTCTCGAGAAGCTGGGCGGATCCAACAGTGTCGGAGTCGTTGGGATGGGCATCGGTATGGATGTCGACCCACCCAAGCATCAGCAGGGATCTCAGACCCGGTCCGTAGCCAAACAAGGCCCACCTCATTCGCAGCAACAGCAGCATGAACACAGAGGAGGAGAGGATCGTTACCGGTATTCGGGATATCAACAACAGCAGCAGCAGCAGCACCAGCAGCCGCTGCCATTCCATCATCAACCTCACCTCCAGGGTCCTGCACGTCCCTATACGTATCATCAAAGCGAACAACAGCAACATTCGCGCCATCACCAGCAACAGCCTCAGCAGCAGCAACATCGCTCGTAAGACGCTTTCGCTCTCCATTTTTTCCTTAATCTTCTCTCTTCCCTTCTTTTACCTTTTTTTTTTTTTTTTTCATTGCCTTTTTATTTTTCCACTTTTTTTCATTACCTTTGTACCATGATCATGACACACTACCTTAATGGCCAAATCCCTATCTCATTTACTCACTCGCTTTCACGCGTCCAAACCCTGATGCACTCCACAAAAAAGCATTTTTTCACACCTACCTGACAACAACAGCTCTTACAACCCAGACAGAAAACTTGAAAAAAATGTAGCGAAAGACAACTTGCTCGATCCACAATCAAAATGTAAATACACCACAAACACGATAAACTTCCTACGAGTTTTTCACTTGGGATTTTGCATATCCCGTCTTATGTCAACGATGTTCCGGGAGAAAAATTCAATTTGCTTGTTTATCGGATCATATTTATTTGACAAACAAATGGGCTTTAGTGTTCTTGCTATGCTTGATCCCTCCTTGTGTTGGATTTATATTCCTGATATGAGGGTGATAAGAGGCGATTGTTGCTGTTATTGTTGCTAGTGCTTGTTGTTGTTTGTTAGAAGGGTATCAGTGCAGAAGAAAAGGTCTCCTGTCTAAGAGGACAAGATCATCCTGACAAATTCTAATAACAATTATGAATTGACAATCGAGTATCCGTCAGCTCATCATTCATTCAAGGCACCAAGTTCTACAGTTCCTTCTGCCGTACCTCATCCTCAACTATGAGGTCAATCATCCCCCTCTTCCCTAATAAAAATGATGGATATAAGATCGTTACCTTCATAGTGAACCTTGCCGCTCTTGTCAACCTCAACGCCCTTCAACAGCTCATCGACCTCACTGTCGCTCAGCTTCTCGCCCAAGTTTGTGAGTACTAATGTAATGGTGTGCAGAATACAGCCAAGGTACGTTAGCTCTGTGAAGATATCATGCATCAATGAAACATAACAGAGAGGAAAAGACAAGTTTTAAAAGAGCGGAAACATACCAGAGCGGAGCTCTCCAACAGTAATACAGCCATCGTTCTCCTTGTCAAAAACCTTGAATCCGTTGATGAACTCGTTGTAGGTTCCTGCAGGCTTGAAGCCATCGGGGCGCATCAGAACCTTCAAGAAAGTGTCAAAGTTAATCACACGCGTGCCTATCCAGCCGAAATAAAAGGAGGTAGTAGGTCAGCAGGAAGAATATGGGAATACAAAGGTGCAACTTGCAGAAGCATTATTTAACTCAGCGCTATTTACCAGCGGGGTCCGCCTCGGCAACGAGCTCGCGGACCTGTGCCTGGGTGGGGTTCTGGCCAAGGGCGCGCAACAGGTCTCCGAGCGAGCTTGATTCGATCGTCCCATTGCCCTTGCGGTCAAAGAGACTGAATCCCTCCTTGAACTCTATTAACAATAAATGACGTCAAAAGAAGCAGATAGGGTATAGAGATTAGTACCATGTCGAAGTGTGGCCAGAGAAGTGGAAAGAAAAGGGTAAAGAGATCCTGTGGTTGCGATTGTGGTTCGAGGTAGGAGTGTGGTTGTGGAAGCGTGTGTGGTTGATTTGTTGTATGTTATCGCTTTTGCAATCGCATTCCCCACATGGAACAATGAAGAGCTTGCAAAAGGCGGAATGATGACCAAGACTATCCTTGTCAAGTCGCTTCGTGGCCTTCCTCGTGATACTGGAGTTGACGTAAGGAGTGAGTGAGCGGAGTGGAAAGGAGAAAGGGAGAAGCCAGCTTCATTTTCCTGGCCTGCTGGGTTGGGGTGGAAGGGCAGGGTAGGGCAGGAGAGGTATGTCTTCAATTCCAACTCGTCGAAAAACAAGGGGTTCGGCAAGTATCACGCGGATCGCGAGAAAAAAAGACAGATATCTCCTCTTCCCTCCCTCTCCTTTCTGCTTCGAAATATTCCTGGGCGCTGTTGTGGTGCTGACTGAGGGCTAAGGAGTATGAGCTGAAAATGCTTGTTGGTTTTTCTTCGTTACCGCTGATTTGATCTTCGCTGATGGTAGCCTAGGTAAAGAAAAGGAGCGTGCCAATACACAAAAATATGGATGTGAGTAGGGTTGTCATTCAGGCTGCTCTTTTTCCTTTGCCACCAAGCAGAGTCGGGTTCCTGAGAGCAATTTCACAAATAAAAAAAAGAGATGTCGCGTTTTGAACGTCCATGAATTCAGGCATGTTGAATGAGGAGCGAGAATCCCCATCAAGTTAGAGGGCGCCTTGCTGAGTTGCGGGGGTTGCGGTTTCCTGAGTTGCCCTTACCATTGTGTGTTTTGTTGCGTTGGTGAGGGAGAGTTGTGTGGTGGAGTGATGAGTTGAAAAGCAAAAGAAAAGCAAGAACTAGAAAATGTGTGGAAGAAAACACAGAAGAGGGAAGTGGGTATGAGCAAGCTACACGTGACGAACGGTCACGAGACCTCGATTTTTCAGAATCTCCTTATGAAGGCCCCGATTCTGGACAAAAATACAGCTTTTGCGATCTCCCTTTCTTCTACGTCAGCGGTTTGATTCTCGTCCCTAATTGCAAGAATAAACATCAGGCTGTTCTCCTCTGCCTTCCGATACACAATCTTCCCTCTTTCACACACAAGCACCCCTCTCTCACACACAAGCATCCTTCTCTCACACACAAGCATCTCTCTCCCATACAAAGTCGTCCTCTTCACTCGCGTCATGGACACCCAAGCGGCCGTCAACTGGATGGTCACAGAGGACTATTCGAGAGAACCCTTCGATGACGCGCTATCAAAGCTGTCCAGCTCGTTGGTGAGTTGCTTATTATTAATATTGCTTGGTGCCTACCATCATGAAACGACGCTGTCGATATAAGCACGATGCTTGGTTTACTCACACTCAATCCGTGTCTACGCTATTATTAAGATCTTACGTCTAGCTGATATGGACTCGGGTCTTGCTGAGGACGGTCAAGCTGAGAATGACCAAACTAAGGACATGGTCGAAGATTCACCCGAGGCCGAAGGAAGTGATGAATCCGAGAGCGAGACAGACGGCGGAGCCGGGCACGATGAGGCCGCATCTTCCGGAGACGGTATTGCAGGTGTCGACAGCAGGGTGATGAATATCTGCGAAGTGAGCGTCAAGACAGACCGTGTGCCCATGAGAGCGAGGCAGGCAGCCGACCTCCAGCGAAATGTGCTCAATGCTATCCGTGATTCACTCTTCGATGACCCCTATATCATTGAAACGGCTGAGACCTATGGGTTTCCGGAAGGTAAACGGATTACCTTGAGTGAGAAGAAGGAGGGGCGCTGTCTGGTCTTCTATGTCAAGGCAGCCTTTTTCGAGGACTGGCTGAAGCGACACTCGGACTGCATCGGCACCAACTTCACGTTGCGCACCAAGCCTCACCCTTACTCCACTAACGTCAAAGAAAGCAGCACCCAGGCCAAAAAGGACAAGGCAGGGCAGATTCTCAGTCGATACAGCTGTCATTGCAAAAGCAAAAAGTACGAGGTCAAGGGCCGAATCAAGGGTGGAAAGAAGGAAAAGACCAGATTGCGTTTGCCTTCCATCAGTTGTAACTGCCGGTCGTCCATTAAAGCTACGTTTAGACCACGGTCAACGAGTGATGGCATGCCCGGCAATACATGCATGATCGAATATTTTTTCGAGCACAACCACAAGCTTGGATGCGCGGAGAACATTGGGAGCATGCGGAAATCGGAGGCTGTCAAGCTGAGGATCAAAGCCATGCTCATGAGAGGAATGTCCATCAATGCCATCATGGAGCAGTTGACGATAGACCACGCCAGGTTTGCTCGCTTCTTGGAGGGAAAGGGGACCATGGCGTTGTCTAGGGACAATTTTATCACCTACGACGACGTCTACAACATCTTGTACGCCATTACAGCCAAGGAAGTCAGGAAGAGCAACGACGACATGATATCCGCAAGACTATGGATGGAGGAACTGGACAGGAACAACTACTTTACCTTCTATGACAAGGCAAACAGCGTGTACCATGGATTCTCATCGCCCTGGCAGTTGGATCAACTCAGGCAATGGGGCGATGTGTTCTGCTTTGATGGTACCCATCATGCCCGCGGGTAAGCGTTTCCCTTGAACACTCGTATTTTGTACTGTTTGATTTTGGCTGCCATCTTGTCTCTTACTCCTTGTAACTGTTCTCTATGGTGCTTTAGACGAGACACATACTTATTTACCATTGTTGTAAAGAACAAGGAAACAGGCTTCGGCATCCCTGTCGCGTTCCTGTTGACGAAGACTCAAAAGTGGGAACTCTTGAAGGAATGGCTTTGTCAGCTGAAAGCAAAGATGGACCAACTGTGTGCCGAGCCGTATTTCCCTACCGCTGTAATCACTGACCAAGGCACAAACGAGATCAATGCCATCCAATATGCTTTCGATTTCAAGCCGCGCATATTTTACTGTGCGTGGCATATCTTGCAAGCTTGGGAGCGCAACTTCACCAAGGAAAAACTCGGCATGGATAATATCTCCATAGCTAAAAAGAAGGAAAGGAAAGACAGGGTAAGTGAGACTTTTCTGACTAGTTTGTAAACGACTCTTTTAAAGACATGATGTAACTATGCTATTCATATGCTGCGTTGAAGCCAATAATGAAGGGGATTATATTAATGTAGGCGTTTATTGCTGTGTTCGTCTTACACCAGGTACGGAAACAGCTCAAAGGCATCCTCTATGCACGGACGGAGGAGGAGTCCAACACTTTGCTGGACGCGTTTAGAAATGAGTGGCAAGACATTGCGTCCGAGTTTATCAAGTACCTGGACGCCAACTACCTGGCTCATGAGGCGGACAGGAGACGTTGGATGTTTTGTCACCGCCAACAAGTCGCTTATGGTTGTATCAACACCAATAACTTCATCGAGAGCTGGCATAACACCTTGAAGAAACACTTCTTCAAAGACAAGCAACAACGGCGCCTGGATTCAGTGATCCATACTCTCGCCAAGAAAGCCGTGCCGCACTTTCAACAGATGTGTGTCCGTCACATTGTGCAAGTTGGGAAGATGACTCCTGGTCGCAAGAAGGCTCTGATCGCAAGGCTGGCGGCCCAGAACCACATCGATCGCACTCGAATGCAAGACCCTGGAAAACTCCTTCTGCTACAATCTGATGACGATTCAGTGCTAAAGGTTCCATCATTCACCATCCCCGACGTCTCTTACGACCTGACAGTCGATTGGGATTTTGGGATGGCAGGGCAGTTTCGCAAGTGTACCTGTGCTGACTTTTCAAGTACGCACATGGTCTGCAAACACCTAGCCTTGGCGGAAATTGCATTTCCAAACACTGATTATCGCCCCAAAGGTCACTTGGAGTTCCGAGCAGACCCTATGCCTTTGAGCTCTGAGGAGGAGCTTTCACTGCAACCCGCTCCTACGGTTTTGACGGTTGCTCAGACTCTCAGTAGCATTGTCGACTCCATTAATAGTTACATTAGCGTTATGGACCCAGATAAGGCTGTGCCGAACGATGACGAGGTTTTATCTACGATGAAGAGAGCTCGCGACCTACTTCATGCGCATATGCCAGTCAAAGAAGGGTACAGTCTCAGTAACAAGCGTCAAAGGCAGCGCCCTAAATAAAACATGCTTATTCATCTCTACTTGTCACTGCGAAGGAGTCATTTTATATCAAGAGTGTATCCCAAGATCAAATACAAGTGTCTTTGGTTGACAAGTATGCAAGACTTGTGTAATGAGGTTGATATGTAAAAAAAATGCTCAAGTACAGGGAATCAGCCAATAAGCATCAAGGATTTATCTCTCTGACTCGACACAATTCAGACCTCTCGCATTAGGACACTCTTCGCTAGGACGATCATAACTGCCGCAATACTGCCACTGGAGAAGCACTGCTCAATCCAGCGCGGAGAAGAGTTCAGGAGCTTCAAGACAAGGCATTTAAGAGACGATTCTGTTGAGGAATGATAGAGCTGCTACCGCCTAAAACCTCTGCAGTCGCTCTTACATAAAAAATGCCCAACTTTTGCATCTAAAAACGCATGCTATTCCATCAAAACCGAAGATATAACCATGAAACTTGGATGGTTAATACTCTTGAACAACTACTATGTCCTAAGTCTCGTTTTCCTTGGTTCTATGCAGTAGTTGTAGAGCTACTACTTATTAGTTAACGCCAAATGGGGTAATTAAAGTACCTGGAGACTTTGAATAGAGAATACGGTTGCTTTTTTCTATCTACGGCGTAGTTTTTTTGATGTCATTGGATTTTCCATTAGAAAAAGCACTTGTTCATGTAGTTTCATGAGTTTTCATGGACTACTTATTCCGCATGATAAGTCTTTCGAAAGTTGATGAAGAATAGATCAAAATGTTCTCTAGGATGCATCCTTTACGCGTTTTTTGGTCTTCATGGATAAACTACGAGTATTAAAATTAGACCAAAACGGCTAAAACTTCTTGAAGACATAGGCATTAGAGTGCTCTATCCATCCTAAAAAGACTGATGGTAGCTGACCATTTGTGAACGACTTCACTTAGAAGCGACTCTATTGACAGGAAAAACCGTAGGTGGCACATTGAGGATTCTCTTAATGCATTGCATTTAAAGAAAATTTCTCTTATGGGAAGAAAGGAGACTGCTATTTTATGGCCCTTGGCGAGCCTTCTCCTGAAATCGGGGCCTTCATAAGGAGATTCGATTTTTCAAGGCTGCAAAAAAGCAGCCTAGTGAAGGCGAGCAAGCAGGGGAGGACCTGCCTGGGTTGAAAAAACAACTTCCAGGCGGGACGCGACGAGTTCAAATAACACACTCGACCACGGTACCATAGCTTAACCATATGCGTTCGTTTCATGACCTATGCGTCTCCTTCTAGGCCCCCATTTCGATAGATGGATGAACAGTGTCCTGAAAGTTGGGAATAAAAGGTGTTGAGAGCACTTTCTTGTCATAAGAAGAGTGCTACTCTTGAGTGAGTATCTCCTTCATTGGAGCTTCCTCCTCACTCATCGTAGCCACTTCAATGATAGTCAATGCTGCCTTAACAGATGGAATACGCTTGTGAAGTGTGGCTGAAATATGGGGTTCCTGGAAATTGGCGCCCATCATTGTAGTTGCTTTTCCTGACAGGAGTTGGACTTTTGGCAAAACCATTAAAGTTTTTTTTTCATATTACCTTTGGTATGTACACTTTTATTATATGCTTCGAAACAGACATGTCGGAGTGAACATCTCATGTGGGCGACAACCTTTCGAGGTACGACGGTGATTGGTTGTGAAAAAAACGAAGATGAAAAGAGGTGAGTAAGTGAGCAGTATTCATATTTTATGAGCGATTCCTTTAGTTCCATTTTTTTGAGGCTACAAGCTGCAGAGGGCTGACAAACATGATTAGACGGTACTGGGTAAAGAGCTAGAGATGAGTTAAGAGAGCGGGCGGATGAGTTTGAAAGGAGTGCAATATAAAGTAAAGGCTAAAGAAGGGTGAGAAATTGACACTCGAGGGAAAGACTAGACAGCAGGGCTGCAAAATACTCTAACAAACAAGCATGCGATGGCTTACGGTGAGGGAAGGAAGAGAGGGAAGGAAGGTAACGCCGATTCGTTAACGACAGGTGAAAATCCCAATGTCGCACAAGCAATATTCAAAGTATTAATATCGCCGTTTTTATGGCCTTGACGATGAGAGAGAACTTCTAAATGACATGCATCCTCTTTCGTATGTGAAGGAACGTGTCAGCTGGGTGAAAAGAGAGGAAAGAATTTAAGCGACGCCTGCAAAAAGTGAATATCACAGGACAGAGGACAGGGAGAACAGCAATGTATGTCGTGGCATGTAACATGAACGAAAGAAAAGGCAGAGCCATTATTGTTATGCTGCAGGACACAAAGAACAAAAGGTTAATCACTTTATGGGTGAGGTTTCAACGTCGATAGAGGGCCTAACAACGATGAGTGGGATGCTTGCTTATTGTTTATTTTTTTTATATTCAAGGTTGTTCAAATGAGCGCGCCCAAAAAGCAAAAGTGAGAGAGAGAGAGAGAGAGAGAGAGAGAGAGAGAGGAGTGAGAGAGACGAAAAGAGAGAACGAGAGCGCAATTTCGACCCAAGAGGACATCAGCAGCAGGTTGAAGGCACGGAAAACCCTTTTGCTCTAAAAATGAAACATTCAAAGCCAAGGATGAACGAGAAAGGTGACCTCTCCTTAAAGTCCTAAGGTTGATTTCCGTGCTAATGCCCTGTTAAAAGAAACTAGGCTGACAAGTGAGAGCCAGCAAGTCAGCCTACCTTTTCTCCTTCACCTTACCTTCCCTCCACTCACACCCCACGCCTCGTTTTCCTCATCATCTCGTCCTCGCTCTCCTCTCTCATTGTCTCATCCCTCTTTTTCTTTTCTTTTTTTTTTTTTTTTCTTCTTCTACTTTCTCCCCCTTTTCTCTCTCTCTCATCCTTATTTTCTCTCTTTCTCTCTCTCTCTCTGTCTCCACCTGCCTCTTCTTCCTTCCTTCTTCCCGCTCCCCTCCGAAGGACATCATCATCCCTCGACTCGCCTCCTTTTCTCCCCTCTCACTCTCAAAACCTCCATCGACATCCTCATTCACACCTCCCCCCTGCCGACAATTGCCCTGTTCACTTCCTTCATTGCACGACCCCACACCACCTCTCCTTTTTTTTCAATTTCTGGCACCCAGACTCGTACATTCCATCACACCTGCCTTGACGATCACCAACTCCTCACACACGCGTGTCATATTCCCTTTGCCCTTTTTGTTCCCTTCCCAGAATAAAAAAGGTAAAGAAAGAGAGAGAGTGTGTGTGAGTGGAATTATCAGTAACCAACCAGGCACGGACTTTGTGCAGGTCCGAATGTCTCAGGAACAAGAAACACCATACATGCCTCTCCCTCCCTTACTGGTCTCATCAGTACATATCAATCACCGCCGCCATCATCCTCTGCTTCTTCTCCGCTTGACAGGCACAGGAATGTCACCTTTTCAACTGAAGAGAATGAAACCAACAACAACAACATCATCAACAATACGCCCAGGTGTCATTCATGCCCACTCTCTAAGTGGAATGCACCTCGCAGGAGAAGATATCAGCGAAAAAAAAGAGCCTTCTCCACTCGTTCTCTCTCTCCTTCGTTCTTCTCTTTCGTGCTACATCCCTGCAAGCTGTTCTCTTATCCGTTTTTCCATGCCACCCCCCTGCGTCTCCTGCATATTGCCCGTTCACGCCATGTTTCCTTCTTTCTTCATTTTCTTCGTCGCCCATACCAATGGCGCATTATGAACGTTGTTGTCTTCGGTATCCGTGTTCAGAACAACCAGAGCTGTTATTGTTGGTCGAGTTGTTGAGTAAAAAGCACTGGGTCTTCCTGGTCTGCAAGACAACAATACGAACATCACACACACATACACACTTTTAGTTGTTCTCTCCTTGAAATCCATTTTCCCCGTCTCCGGGTCATCACTTTCTCCTGTTAACTAACGACACAATATGCCAGAACCAAGAGATCAACAAAGGAAGAGGCAATCAAACAGTCAAAGAAAGAGAGAACTCCTTTTTCTTTGTTTCTTCTGTTTTTGTACTCTAATCCTAGCTCACTCCTCTTCTTCTTCCTTGATCGCTTCCTACAAACACACTTCCCTCGACTCTCTTGAAATAGCTCACCTAACCATTTCGTTATTGCCAATCACTCTCGATCGCATTCATAATAGGTCACAATACCGCTTCCTGGACGCTCTCTGTGATAGATTAATATCCGATCGCAATACCAAAAGGGTCACCCACACCTCACAATGACCGTCAAATCAAACGCTGCTACCGTTATCGCACTGGTGCTGGCCTCCAGTGCGAAAGCCGCTTTTTTGGGCGATATCCTTAAGCCTCAGGCTGCTCCCGCTGCAGATCCACTCCCTCCTATTATCCCACCAGGACCTGGCGCCAACACCACCAGCGCCGCCACCACCACCACCACCACCACCACCCCTACCCCTATTATTCCTACAGGCCCAGTTACCACCCCACCCGCCAATCAAACTACTGCCATTACCACTACTGCACCTATCATATCATCAACCGGTGCCAACACATCTTCCAGATTGCCTTCATCTACTACGCTTTCTGTCACTGCAACCACGACCACTACGATCTCGCCCACCCCTTCTCAGGCTCCTAAGGATTCCGGCAGCAGCGCTCAATTAGCCACCGCTGGTATTGTTGTTGGCGCGGTTGTCGTCGCTGCCGCTATTGGTATTTGGGTTTTCAGAAAGTGGAAGCTCTCGGTAAGACACCCACCTCATTCTGCTTGGTTACCTTCCTTGAGTTCTGACACATACAGCAGAGTGTTCGCTGACCAATGCCTGTTTCCCCTTCTTTTCTCGATTCCATTAGCCATCGCGGGATTTCCAATCCAAGATTCGCGGAGACGATTATGCTGACACGGATTACCCTCGCTCGTACGAGAACGACACAGTGCGCCTGCATCACATGAATGACCAGCCCGCTGAACCCGCTGCTGCCAAATCGCCTTACAATGCCAATACCGCCTTCCCTGTGGAGGACCAGTACTACGATGCCAACTATGCTTCCAAGGACCAGCCTGGCGGATACAATCAACCGGGTTACAACGACTACGGCCGCGCAGCTGCACCCGGATACGACCAGGGAGGCTACGACCATGGCTACAACGACCACAACAACTATGGACACGACGGTTACGCTCAGTCGAACGTTGGAGGTTACGGACATGACAACTATGCCCAGTCCCAGGTGGGCGGTGGGTATGGAGGAAGCCAGGGCGCATACAACCAGGGCGGCTATGCATCCTCGCAAGTCGGAGGTGGATACCAACAGCACGGAGGATACGATGAGTACGGCCGTCGCTAAAGTACAAGCTATCAATACAACCAGCCCCAATGACACTAGATGTGACTTTGTCAGGCTTTCTATTTTGTTTGGCTCGTCTTTTCCTCTTCGCCTGTTGCGCTCATACCCCGGGTTGACTTATTCTTTTTCTATCGTTCCTTCCCTGCCCCATCCTTCATCCTTCATTCCACCAACACTTTATGTAATGTGTACATACGATTTTAATACTCAAATAAAAGTTTCCAGTGAAAGTAGTTCACTAAACTATGTGACGCGTGAAAAAAAAAAAAAAAGGCTGTGTCTCGGCCTCGCTTTAAATTTTCTCGCGGTTCATCACTCTTCTCTTTTTCTTTCGCATTTCAACGATCAGGATCGACATCCCAAAGAGACGCCACCAAAAAAAAGCACAAGCTCTCATCAAGGACACCAGCCAGCATGTCGTTTCTCAGTCGGTTCTCACGGACGCAATTGATCATTGGCGGTCTCCTCACGTACGCCACTGGAGTTTCTGCTGCCCTGACATTCCTCCCCTCGTCACCCGACAAGAAAACACAGGGCGGCAGCTTCCCTTCCGAGACAACCCGCCAGTCAACATTCGACTCCCTCGCGCCAGGATACGACAAGGAGGTCGGAATGCACGAGTACCTGTTAGGAATCCAACGTCGTCGGAAACGTCTTATCGCCCAGGCCACAGGGACGGTTCTAGAGATTGCATCGGGAACGGGACGGAATGTGGATTATTACAAGAAGGGATGTTGTGATGAGATTGTGTTTTCGGATTTCTCGGAGGGGATGATGAAGGTCCTGAAGGAGAAGGTTGAGGGGAGTGATTTGGGCAAGAGGTGGGATTATCAGAAGCGGAGGGTGCAACAGTTGGAGTTGGAGCGGATAGCTCATAATTCTGCGAGACTTATTCAAGCGCAAGGGCAGGAGGTACCACCAGGGGCAGCGAGTGAAGTAATTGCTGATTTAAGATCGACTGAAGGAGTGGTGGAGACAGAAATCCGGTTCAAGACGATGAACGCGGCG
This sequence comes from Linnemannia elongata, assembly GCA_036320915.1. NCBI lineage: Eukaryota > Fungi > Mortierellomycota > Mortierellomycetes > Mortierellales > Mortierellaceae > Linnemannia > Linnemannia elongata. The sequence goes on from JAXBDG010000020.1 coordinate 551,184, forward strand.
GCAATCCCGTACCCTGACCAGAGCTTTGATACCGTCGTCGATACGTTTGGTCTTTGCAGTTTTGAGGATCCGGTTCTAGTGCTGAGGGAGATGAAGCGAGTGTTGAGACCCGGAGGGAAACTATTGTTGTTGGAGCACGGAAACAGTCATTGGGGGTTTATGAAGGATATGCAGGCCAAACAGCTGGATCGCCATGTACACAAGTATGGATGCTATTGGAACCGGGAGATTGGAGAACTGGTCCAGGAAGCTGGATTAAAGGTTGTTGAGCAGGAGAGGTCCCAGCTCGGCACTGTCTTTTATATCATCGCCGAATAATAAACCGATGTGATACCCTCCACTAGCCCGGTCATTTGATCAACTGATAGACTCGGAAAGCCATTTCATTTTCTGTTGAACAGATTTAATGTTTGAATCGAAAAGTGACTGCTGGGGCATCATAATTTGTGGACTGGAACAAAAGCCACCCGTAAACCCCACCGCATGCAAGCCTGTTTTGTGTTGGGTAGGAGTTGGGCGTTCGCTTCTTTTTTTTTTTTTTTTTTTTTATTCTTCCTCTTCTGCAGTTATCCCTTCCCCCTTCCAGCCGTTTCTTTGTAAACCCGAACGGCACCCTTTGCATCAACAATCAACAGCAACAAGCCTTCCAAAGCACATCACCTTGTTTGCCACTACATTCTCAGCGACAAAACCTTGTTTATTACATCCACATACGACACAGAACAATACCCCAATTACTGGATCCTTTCCTGGTGTTCTTTTTTTTCTTTTCTTCGAATTGACCCATCCGACTCGGCCACCAGCCAACCAACCAGCCAACGAACCCCGCCTTTTTATTTTTCTTTCCTTTGTTTCTCTTTGCACACACAATTACTTACACTAGTACGCTCTGTGCCCTTTTATCCCTCTTGACCCTTCTTTGTAACAAGACAGAGAAGCGAGTCCATACGTTCTCTTCCACTACGCTTTCCTCGCGCTCTCTCTCTCGTCTCTCCCCCGCTCAACTCGTTGACAATTGTACGTCCGCCTCGCTCCGAGAGCCTCATTTTTTTTCGCTTTCATTTTTCAAGAGATAAAGACTATTACTAGCCTCCTCTCATTGCCGTTGGCGTTTTCCTCATTTTAAGCGTTGGATTAGCGATCAACCTCCCGTCTATTCTTTCTTTCCCATTACTCTTCTCTCGCTCACTCTTTCGACCATACACTCAATCACCCTCTGGCTCTGAACGTTGTTTTTTTTTCTTTTCATACTTGGCCACGTTCTAGCCTGCCACCTCCTTTGGTATTCCGCACAGACAAAAAACCTGTCTAGTTCTGCTGCATCTCCCTCTCTCTCCCTCTCTCTCCCTCTCTCTCCCTCTCTCTCTCTCTCTCTCTCTCTCTCTCTCTCTCTCTCTGTCAGCCACACCTCTTTTCTTTCTCGTCTCCTTTTGTTTACCTGTGCACACACGCCTATACACACGTTCCTGAGCGAGCCTTACTCTCGCCTCGTCCTATCATCGCCTCTTTTCCAAGAGGTAAACAACGAAATAACAACCACCAACGACCATCATATAAATATATGAGTGCCAGTCTTTTTTCTTTTTGAGCACTTTACAACAACATGGATGAAATATTGAATCTTTTCTCTTCCTCTCGTTAGACAAACGCTCTTCTAACCACAAATACCAAACAACGCCAGCAAAACGACATCTCTCTGCCAAAGAGTATCTATCATATCTTCGAGCTTCAGGAGGCAGCAAAACCTGTTAAATCATCGGACAACCCATTTGGATTATCGACCTGGCTTCAAGAAGGATACACTTAAGCGACGCCTTCAGTCCCACCAACAAAAGCTCTATACATTTCACAACCACACTGGTACCACCTACTGGAGTATGATCACGGTCCCTACGCAAGAGATTGCGGCCTTTCTGGGTAATCATCTCGACCATGTACTTCAAAGGACCGGCAAGAACTTTCTGACGTCGGTGGCGGCCGATCGCGAGTTTCGAGCTGGATGCGCCATCATGGATATCTTGAACGCTGTCGAGTCGGTCCAGTCAAGTCTGCGACTTTTGCTGGAGAAGAATGGTGGAGCCAAAGGCCGCCCTTCAGAGGTAAGCCTTTTTTTTTTTTGCTTTAGAAAAAGAGGAAAACTCAAAATAACAGGATCACCATACTCTTGGCCTGGGTTGGTGCGGTATGCGTTGGTGGTGTGTATCGAGGGGTATATTGTCATTATGTGTTGTGCGCACGAGATTAGATTCGTCTCTCTTATTCGTCATATCACAAATGATTCGCTTGATCTCTGAGAATGGGAGCAGAGGTTGAATGTGTTGAGGTATTAACTAACATGTCTACCCCCATTCATCTCCCATCTCTTTAATTCTGTCGTCTCATAGCTTCAAGGACTCGAAGTGAGGGTGGTCTCGCTCTACTTGTTGCACTGTCTTTACAGCTACGTGCCCATCCATCAGAACCCCTTCCTTTGCCTTTTCGTCGACATCTACAACCTGGCCTCGCAGGACGAGAGTTTGAAGTCGGAGCGATTTGTGACAAGCCTGATCCTCAATGGAAAAGGAGAGGAGGTAAATGCCAACACCCACCACATTCTTGTTCGCCTTTTGTTGTCAGGACGCCTGCTATCCAGGAAGCACTTGGACGGGAATTGCAGACGACTCAGTAGATCAGCCGGTTGATAGAGTGAAGAATCTTTGGGCAGTAAATAGCCAAAGACGAGGTTGCAAAGCTAGGAATCCTAGTTGGGGTTGATCCATGTGGGTCTAGTGCATGCGACCCAGGAGATTGACAACTACCTCAGGAATCGAACCAGACGTACGCACCCGTACCTTATCCGCCGCTTGAGTAGAAAACTGTAGGAAGCGAAGGACTGACCAGATTACCGTATCTTTTTCAATTTTATAGATGGCACCAAAGACCCCATCTGAACTCATTGCACTATCACAGAAGCAGGAATCGAGACCTGTAAATCTGGGGCAATTGGAGGAATTCTTGCCGGAGGTTTCAATAGAAGATCAGGTCAAGGTCGGACTGGGCTGGAGCAGTCAGCAAAAGCGGGACGATAAGAAGAGAGTCTGGGAGACATTCACGATAGGCAGCTTGCGAGGAAATGAGGGTCAACCCAAGACATGCGTCAATGGAGTCAAGGAAAATGGCACCACTACAGCCTCGAAGGAGACAGCACTAGCAGCACCAGGAGAAAACAAGGACAATGCTGAGGACGAGGAGGAACTGGAAGAGTGGGAGATTGAGGCTGAGCGACGGTTCCAGGATTCAGACACGGACGAAGCACCTTCGCTGCCAGCACCGGCTGTCAAGAAGGCACCCATGAAGGCCAAGGTTGTCGAGCCTGAGCCTGTGATGAAGAAGGTCAACCCTGTCTTGGAAACGACCTCCCAGTCTACGGAACAGGACCAGGTCAAACGGCGGCGAAAGACCTGGGCGCGAAAGTAGAGTAATACGACTTACGAGTAGCTTTTCGGATTCTTTCTCTGGAGAGAATGGCGAAACCAGTGCAATCGACGTAGCAGCATTAGGCGACCCCGGCAGTCAAAAGGAAAGCAAGTAATCACTCAATTCATACAACACAATCTTTCCACCTAGCACATCTGTAGTTCTCTCCTCCTTTTCTTTCTCGCATTCTTTTTTGTTTTCTTCATTGATGATAAAAAGTAAGACTACCCTTTGTTGCCATTGTCGCCTCTTTCTTCTTCTCCGTGTTTTCAATGCCATCGTTGTTAGTGATATAATCAAAAATGAACAGTTGCGACCAGTCCAAATCTGTCTCACAAACTGCAGTATTTTAAAACGAAACATTTTTTCTTCTTCGACCTCCTCCGTTAAGTGCTGCTCACTTCTCTCAGCAGAGGGCTGCCTATATCTCTCTCCCTTGCTGGCGGCGTCTCTCCCTCTTGTTCATACCCCATCTCTTGCTAATCCGCCTTTGCTCTTTATCTTTCCACTTTTTCTTTCCTTTGTTTCCCACACTCCATACCCTCCTCCTTCTCCCATTCCCCTTTCTTCCTCCTCATCTTCTCATCTCTTCGTTCCTTCTCACCTGGTCTCAACTCTCATTCTAATGGCATCCAATTCGAGGGATGGTCCTCCCCTTGGTGACAACATCCTCCTACTACCTTCTTCGCAGGCCACCACACCCTCTATGACCACGGCGAGCTCCTTCCAGGACGAGAACTCCTTGAACTCCTCGTCTTTCAATCCACTCCACGCACAGAACCACCTTACTCCTCACAGTAACAACAATAACAACATTACCTCCTCTCCTTCCGTCCAACCCTTGGCAATTGAACAACAGGCAGTCAACTCCTTTTCGCCCCTTCGTTCCACTTCCTCAATCTCTTCACGGTCCTCAACATCTTCGTCCTCGATCGGGCGCAGTGGTGGGCGTCATGGTCCATTCTCTTCGACAGCTGCAGACACTTTAACGGCGGCGACGACACAGCCAATAGCGGTCGCCAGTTCTTCCGTCTCTGCTACTGCTCACGCAGGGGAAGGAGTTATCAGTGGAAGAGGCAGACCAGCAAAGGACTCACCCTATTCGGCTAATCGAGAGCATGGATCAAAAGCCTCGCAGCTCCTTCACACCTACATACTCACACCCTTCCAGTCCCTCCAACTCTATCTCTCGACCTCCACCCGCGACCGTGGAGCCTCTGCATCGACCTACCATCCCGCAGTACGCAAGTTACCCCCATGGCTACTGCCGCATTATCGTGGCCGGAAACCCGTCATCCGATCGACCGTACTACGACCGTTATGTCGACTGTTGCTTCTGGCTGTGATCTTGGCGGTGTTGATTGTCTCGACATTGTTCTATTCGTTCCGTGAAGGACAGCCAGAGTTGTCGGATTATGGTGCGCTGACAGAGTTCAATTGGACGCCCATTAATCCGCGTTCATATCTTAGTCCCATGAATGCGAGCTTTGGGGAGAATTATGATGTTTTGCTTGATGGGCATTCGCATTCGACTTATTCTGACGGGCGAATGTCACCAGAGACGCTCTTGAAGTGGCATATCGGTGAGTAAAACAGAAGGAGTGGGCGTAGGGGTGCTTCGATTGGCGAGGTTTTTCCATTTTTCACAGGTGAAGAGGGAGGGGTCCGTTCGGATACGGATTAAATTAAGCGCGTGGGAGCGATATGTTTGTTAATTTCTTTCTTCATTAATTGTTTACCCATGTAGCTAACGGATACAATGCGGTGGTTGTGAGTGACCACAACACCATCAATGGAGGACTTGCCGCATTGGAAATAGCCGAGAGCGAGGAGTATGCAGGAAAGATTACCGTTATCCCAGCTATGGAACTCACGTAAGGATTAGTTTGGGGGCAGTGTTTCTCAAAATTATTCGACTCTCATTCGACTTTTATTCGACCCGTGCTAGGCCAATGTAACCGTCGAATCGAATGCGAAATTCGATTCGACGGTTACATTGGCCTAGCACGGGTCGAATAAAAGTCGAATGAGAGTCGAATAATTTTGAGAAACACTGTTTGGGGGGGGGTTAGAGGTGGACAAGGGATAGATAGATACGGAGTGTTGGGAAAAGAGCGAGGGTCGAATGAATGGTTCGTGCGCTTCTCAAGGGAAAATCGAGTTGCACTAACAGGACATGAATAGGGCAAAAGGAAGTATAACAAACAATTGAGGGCGGAGTGACAGTCCATCTAAAGACCATATCTATTTCTATCTGTGGTTTCTCTATTTTGTCTAAAAAAAAATAGGACCTGTCGGTTACATATGAATCTGGTCGGAATCAATGAGACAATTGATTTTGCCATTAAAAAGTGGCCAACGGACGATGAACTCAGACAGACCATTGCAAGGACCCATGAGCTTGGAGGGCTGGCGATCATCAACCATATTCCCTGGAGCAACACCACCGGTATGTGCCACACTGCTCACACACAACGAGAATAGGAGAATGATGAAAGTGACCGAGTGGAGGAATGAGAATCTCAAATGCTAACCTCACTAACATCCATTTTTTTTGTCTCCAATAGAGTATGGATATGAGTTGCCAAGGATGCAAAATCACCCTAGTCGAGAGCTACTAGTGGACATGGGAATCGACGGCTTTGAGATCGCAAACGGCGGGACCCTGGATACGATCTCTCTCAAATTCATCCAAGACCACAACCTCCTCCTCATCACAGGCGCCGATGTCCACTACCCCGACTCGAATGCCTTTAGCTGGACTATCCTTAACACCAACGGCAACCGTACTATCGATAACATCATGGCACAACTCAAGGCCCGTCGGACGTCCTTCCTCTTTGACCCTACTGGGACTCAACCACTTGCGTATCCACCCGAGAACCCTCGGTATTACAAATCAGCACCCCCGACACTACTGGGACAGTACTTCCAGATGTTTTGGATTGACCAGACAGGGATGTACTCGTTCTCGCCAACGGGTGGGTCCTGTCATCAGGAGTATGTCACGATCCGGTGGAAGTTAATTGGATATTTTATTGCGTGGGTGTTGGTGGGATTTTTGTTGTTTGAGGCGGCGAGGTTGGTGGTTGTCGGGTGCTGTTGGGGGCCATTTCTGAGGAGGAGACGGTATTTGAGGAAAAAGAAGTGGCTGGAAGAGGAGGAAGGGTTGGTTGTGGCTGGTTCTGGTTCGGATGGGGATGGGGAGAGGAGGACTAATGTGGACGCTGGACGACATGAGTTGGAGGAACAGCAATAGCGGGTGTGAGGTTGTCTGTGAAGTTGTATTGTGTATGTGTTTGTTACCTTTTTTTTTTTATCGACGCCACCAAAATAAACTATTCTATTTATTCATCATGTCTTTAAAATGTGATGGTGATCGAGTCAAAAACGCGAGAAGCACGCGTTATTTTGTGTGTGTGCGTGTGTGTGAAGGGATTGACAAACAATCAATCGCCGACCAATCTCATCAGGTCACATGGTCCTGATGGAGGAAGTGTGATCATACGGATCCGGTTGCTGGTTTTTACAGGCCAAGTGATTCCCCTGATACGCTTTTTTTTTTTTTTTTTTTTTTTTTTTTTTTTTTTTTGCTTCTTCGTTCCTTCGTTATCTTTTCTCTCACCCTGTCCTAGCCCTCTTCCTCCCAAGTTTTGAAAGTGAGCATAAATGCACTGTAACATTTGTTGACGCCTTGTTTTTTTTTTCTTACCGACATCGAACACTGAGGCAAGTCATCCATGACGACGATGAATTCCTGGTTTATTTTTTTTTTCTTTTTTCTTTTTTTTTATTTTCTTTTATTTTCTTTCTTTCATTCATTCATTTGTTTTGTTAATTGAAGAGCCAAATTGCGCAAGACTGTGTTGCCAGACCTGGTTGGAAGGATGAATGAACGAAAATGAAGAAAGCAAGACTTGATCCCCGAGAAAAAAAAAAAAAAAAAAAAAAAAAAAAAAAAAAAAAAAAAAAAAAAACGAAACAAATCCTTCAGGATAAGAAAATGTGAAAGGAAAAGAAGGGAAGGGTGTGAGCAGAACTCAGAATCCAGGTCGTGCATGCTATAGATAAAAAACAGGTCGTGGCATGGCTACCACTTTTTTTTGATACTGTATTGAACGATAGTCGAGCCTTCCACAAGGATGAGTATCCTTGATGTCGAATTGGAATTGCGGAGTAATGGCTTGATGATGAGCTTGATGCATCCTGCTCGTAATTGAAGAGTCAAAGAGCCCTATTTAAAAAAGACTCATCGAAACGCCTTATCCTGGAGTGATTATGGAAGTACAAAAAACATAAGGCCAGTTTCACTGCTATCCTAGTTGGAATAAAAGGAAGAATGGGATCCAACATGTAACTAAATAATTTCTTCGGTGGAGAAACGCGGTTACAAAAAGACTCAAGGAAAGGGTGTTTTCATGCCCAGAGGTTTGTGTAAAAGTTGAACTGAAAAAGGAGGTCTGGGGAGAAGGAGGATTTTCACCTGGTGATGAAACGTTGAGATCCTAGGCATGCCATTGTTGTATGTCATAGGAAACAAAACAAAACGAGGATTTTTTTTTTTTTTTTGCACACACATATATGCTTCATTTCTAACAAGGCAAATAGATACCGGCAAATCACTTACAGGACCTCATTTATCTTTTCATTCACTAGTGATGGAAAACTTGGAGGCACCAAAATCTAGCCAGGAGCAGGAAAAAGCAACTGTCATCCTACCTCGGTTCACAGCATCACAGCAGGTCAGATTAACGATCCATCGTTCACAGCCAAAAATCAAAGACGACGACAAAAGCGGCTAGCAGCAGATACACCGGAGGCTAATGGAACTCGCAGCGCACTGGTGAATCTTTCCCAGAACTCTATCAACAATGTGACGACTATTGAAGAAGTGGAAGTCGCTCAAGAGGTTCATCGACAATCTCGAAAAGCCCTGTCGAGACTTTGAGAATGCGGACTGGAGACTACGCGACCTACACACACAGGAATTGAGAACAAAGCGTGTATATGCGACTATTGCAGCACAGCAGCGCCACAAGACCAAGAAAATTGTTCTTTGACAGTCTAGGGACGGCACAGTTCTGGATCATCAAATTGAGGCATCTGTCAATTCCAGCAGCGTCGAGCCTTTCCAAGACCGTCGTCTTGAAGATATACCAGATGTCGCCGCCAAGCCCGAGGATGCCAAGCCCGAGGCAGTCAGATGCGTTACGGACCAACCCAAGATTATTGAAGATCCCACCAGGAAGGAAACGTTGAATGCGTCGACCAAGGGCAAAGCATTGCTATTGAGACGACCGAAGATACGGGGGCGACGAGAAGTAAAAGTAAGCACATTGTTTAGCTCAAGAGCTTGCGATGTAAAGATGCTTATGTACCAGTGATTCTCAATTTCATAACATTTATGTGATTGACATATGCTTTTCGCATCTTCTATGTGCCGATGTATAGGTCAAGTTACCCAGGAGAAAAATATTGCTACCGTGGTCTTGCACGGCGCAGCAGGGACAGCGGTAGGGTCAACAATCAATGGACACGCCAAACGAAGAGGGTCGAAACTGACGCAACAACACCACATATACGGACCAGTTGCCCATACGAACGAGAACCGCACCAATCGGGTGAGCTGCTGTTGCTTCGTTTCAGTATCCTTGTCTCGCGCTTCTTGGCTCAAAGATGGAAACACTAAAATTATTCGTTTTAAACGGGTCTGTTGATTGCAAGAACCCACTTCGCCCTCGGAGACGCGCTGGGCGGGGATCAATGGGACGAGACGCCAATGCCGCCAACAATATCGCGATATCTAGTGCCTCGATCCTCTCTTCTCCACCGACCACAAAGCCCTTCCACCTACCGTCCCTTCGCCCTTCCTCCAACTATAACCGCCAGCGTTATAGACCTAAATAACAAAACTCCAACCCAAGGCCACCCTGCGCTTGATGCGCCGAGGGAGTGTCATTTTAGATAGAGCAGTTGTTATGCTGCCCAAAAGTAATAAAGGGTTGACGTGGTCGCGACTGACACTACAATGCATAAAAAAAAAGATGGTTACTATTTTCTAAAAAATGAAATGTGGTCGGCGTTCAAAATGATCTCCAAGATAGCCTCCTCTTGCCTATTCGAAGTCAGGCTCCCTTCTATCGACTGCAGACTTCTCCACTTGCGCACCATCCAGTCAACATCATCAACGCTCATCTGCTGCTTGGTGAACGAGATATTCAATCGCTTGAATCGGTGCAAGGTCGAAAGGGCAGCTAGACCGTACTGCAGTTGAAAATCCAAGTTCCATGTCTTGTAGAAATTCGGACCAGCTGCCTGTAGTGGGATCGAGGTCAATTCCTCCAGCAGAACCAGTTCCGAGAGTCGAGAAAATACATAGCGCTGGCTCTTTTTATAGTCTTCCCTCTCTCGCTCTGCGATCGCAGGCCGAGCGATGATGATGTTGTTTTCGCTCACGTCTTCGAACCTGTCTTCCTGCATGTCGAAAGGAAGGGAGAGGGACTTGAGTCCAATACACGCCCAGGTTCGACTTCGCCTCATGTCTCCGACTGAGAGGTGGCCAGCTCGTAATACCTGCAGGTGCGGACACGACTCCATAATCCTTTGAATATACGCACTCTACTTCAATGACGATGTGAGCTCCAGCTTGACCTCACGCAATGTCGAAAAGTGACCAGCCAATGCTTCGATCCCCAACGGACCCATCTGCACCCCAAGCCACCAAAACTGCTCCAATGTGTCCCGCGGAATGCACTTCAGAGCATGAGCAACACAGTCGTCTGGGAAAACTAGAAATTTGTTGTCGTCTGCTGTGTCCTTGAGTCTGTAGCAGCAAAGAACCAGCGATCGAAGGCATGACCACGTTGTATTAGGTCGGATCCATTGCTGCCAGTCTTTCAAGTTGGGTGGGGTTCGTTTCTGCCAGGCGACAGAAGGCGTCTTGGAAATGTTCCAATAGATACCTCGAGCCTGGTTGAAGAGGGACAGAAACTCGAGTTGCTCCATTGATGAGTACTGGTAAACATTGTGCAAACCGACATAATGAGCGATAGGTGCATAGGGTCGTGGTAAGACTCGGTCGGGGTACTCCAGAATGGCATTAAAGGGTTCCAATTTAGCAGGTATCATCAATAACGCCTCAGCCTTCTCGCATGCAATTGTGGCCCAGGGCAGCGCTTCCTGACTGATCGAAGCCGGTGTAACCTGCTGCAGCTCGATTCCCGACCTGAGTCGACCATGATGGACTCGTCCCTTGACAATCCTGAACGATACTCGATGAATGTCCGACCCGCCCTGAGGTGCAATGACCACCGATGTTGAGGAGTAATCAGTAGCGGTTGCAGTGGAGTCTTGAGCATTATGCAGCTCGACCTTGCTGACTTCTGGTAACCTGTGAGCAGTACCCTCGATTGCTTCCCAGACCTTAGCCGACAGTGCTGGATACGGTTTCTCAAACGACCATTGACTCAGCCTCGGATTCTCCTTGATGACTTTCAGCAGCGCCTCCATGATCTCCTTATCTGTACCCTGCTTGAAAAGGTAAGAGTCTTGGTCGCTGGTGAGCGAAAGAGACTTGAGGTTCCTGAAGCCTGCTCCCAAGTACTCTGCCGAAATGAACGCATCAAAGGAAAGGGCCATCACCAAGGAACTGTATCGTCTCAATGTCTCCAAACTGGGTCGACAGACTTCCAGTGGACCAAGAGTGACGGAGGCATAGACCTTGGGGGTAATTGCTTCGTGAAAAGGGCGAGAGACTTGGAGACAGATGACCTGGGACTCCGGGTTGAGTTATATGATAATGTGGGCGAAGATATCCTGCAACCCAAACACCTTGTGCTCTTGCGGGTATGCCATCCTTGTGTGTCTTGCGTGTGTGTGAAATGTTTGATTGTGTTGTAGTTGATGACTATGGAAAAAAATGAGGGAAACGGAGTGTAGGTGTGGATGGAGTGTCGAAGGATGGTTTGAAAGGAGCGTGTGAAAAAGCAATTGAAGAGGGGGACTCAAAATATCCCGTCGGCCTCTCTTATATATTGGCACCTAAGGATCCGTGGGCAAGAAGTAGTTTATTTTATTTATTTTTTTTGCATGCGAAACGAAGTGAAATTGGCGGTAATATACAGCAGATGTAATGTTCACGAAGGTACACCTTTCCGAGACTGCAGTCGTTGATATCCCCGTTGAACATGGATAGCATTTACAAGAAAAAAAAGAGACGCGTCTCTAGAAGAGCATTCAACAATTACGATCCGCAGGCGGAACGTAACAAAAAATGGAGGATCTCATGACCATGAAACCTCGAGAAGGGTACTGGTCATCGCCGTTTACCAGACGCGGTTCTAAGCGACGTCCCGATCGGAGCTAACGAAATGAAACCAATAAAAAGGGGTCCATTTGCCAACAAGATATTTGTCATGAACCACTGATAGATTACAAGAGGCTGGATTGTACCTTTTTATCCCTCCATTACAAAGAAAGACATGGTTCCTTTCCATCCTCCAAGGAGAGAATGATATAGTGAAAAATGGGCAGATAATGATCTCCAACTATCGAGGTGACAATGGACATCACAAACCCATTCCAAAGAGATTGAAAGGCCTCATCGTATCGTTCAGGAAGAAGTAGGGCGAAGGCAAAAAAATGCCGCAAAATGTTCCATATCGGCTGTTAAAAAAAATCTATACACCCAGCCCCAACGGACGATGGAACGAATTTGAAGCCGAATTCAGTAAGGGACAAAGAATGATGTACAGAAAAAAGGATAGCCAGCTAGGCATCGAAATTGACAACGAAGTTCAGAATACAAGCTAAGGGATGGACGCGTCGTTTCAACAAGAGTATAAGGCAGTCTTTATCAAGCAGTTGATGTTCAAACATCAAAAAAATTCCTGTTAGACAACTAGAACACATAAAAATATAGGGTCGCAGTTTCACATAAGTCTTGTCCAGCTACGAACCGTTCAGCAGGAAGATATAACCGAAATGAATGTCAAGGCCATGTCTCGTAAGAAAAGAGGAAGCACAATAGACGTGGCCCAGACAATAATAGCATGTAGAAGATGTAAAATATGACCACCAGCGACATGCGTGCAAACAGAAGCTGGGAAAGAAAGTAATGTTCATTTGAGCTAGTTACATATCTCGAAATAGACCAATTTAATTTGACGCCGACACGCATTCCCTTGAACACAACGCTCAATTTTTCGCGTTGCCCTCAAAGCTCAGCGACATGGCGCCATAACATCCTAGCCCTTCTTCTCGAGAACCGAATCTCCTGCAACACCGGATCCTCTCGGTTCCACATGTCCCAGTAAAACCGCCCGTTACACGTATCATGATCCAGTCCCTCCATCCAACTGTTCGCCCCCGCCGCACCTTCGCTTGTGTTCTGACCAATCCCGCCGCTGCTGTTGTTGTTGTCCTCATCGGCGAGGCCGACTTTCTTCTCGTCGAGATACCGGTCCAGTTCATCCAGATCCGCATCATACTTTGATACCTCAAACGGCGAGTCCTTCTCCTCTGTAGACGGCGAAGGAATTTCGTCCGCGTCGGTTGATGTGTTGTTATTGGTGGTAAAGTCGCTGGGAGAGGATGCCATATGTTTGAGGACATACTCTTCTGGGCGATACATCCATCCATGGAATATACAGCCTCCCTCTTCAATCTCCTCTTCTGAATCATCATCATTCTGTTCAATCTCCTTCGCCTCCAAAACAACTTCCTCAAATTCTTCTTCGCCTCCATCACTCTCATCAACATGAGCCCTTCGACCAGAGCTACTCTGACACCTCCGCCGTCCTTTAAGTTCCACAGTCCGACACATCCACCTATCATGATAAACCTGCAACGCCGCCGCAAGATGTCGATCAAGATTCGCGGGCTGCTGCCCAGGTTTAGTCGACACCATGTCCGCGACGATGGTTTTGACGACTTGGGAGGATGCACTGACGCCGGAGAGGGGGACTTGAATACAGAGGTGAAGGAGGGCGAGATAGAGTTCTGTGGGGAGGCGACGGGCGAGGATGGTGGGGCGAAGGGTTGAGTTTAGATCTTGGAGGACGCAGGGGAGAGCGTGTGAAGAACTGGAAGAGGTTGTAGAGGTTAAATAAGAGCCATTGGCGGACTCGGTGGTTGCAGAGGTAGTGAGGGTATTAGCGGAGTTGACGGCGGAGACTTCGTTAGAGGGCGCAGTCACGCCACAGGCAGAAAGATCGACAGCCGTGGAGGATGATGCTGGGGTGTGACTGGCCAGTTGAAAGAAAATCGACATGCTACTACCCATGTTACTACTAGCCGTTACATCTTGGGCAATTTGTGGGGTTCTTGGCGTTGGTGTAGATGGAGCGAGCGCGCTCAATCGAGGCAAGTGGCGGATAGGTCCCACATTCCGCATGTCCGCATAAATCTCGAACGCCAGGTCGATCAACGGTCCAATTGTCATTTGCTGCGACTGTTGCTGTTGGTTGGGTGCAAGTGAAGACCCAGAGGCTCGTCGCTGTTGTGATGTTGCTGACGAAGAAAATGATTGTTGTTGTTGCTGTTGCTGCCGATGTCGCTGCTGATCCTGCGCCCTGACGAGGATGAGAACGGTTTCATAGATGGCCTTGATCATGCAAGTCATCACAAACGGATCTCTGAGCTGCGACTGGTACTGACCCAGAGGATCATTCCTCATGGTACTATAGATCCTGAATGCCTTGAGGTACCGTGAGGATCGCTCCTGAGAGTTGATGGCGATTGTCAAGGTGTTGTGCAGAAAGACTGACAGAGCTGTCGTGCCCGCCATGGATGAAATTGGACTTGTCAAGGTCCCACTCCCTCTGCTAGAACCGATAGTAGCGGAGGCGGAAGAAGTAGCGCTGGGAACGACACTGGGGCTTTGGGTTTGAGTGGGCGAGTTGGAAGGGCTGACGGTGAGGTTGAGGAAGTAAGGGTTCACCATGGCTTTGTTGTAGATCACCCAGGCACGTGCTTCCCAGATCTCGGGATCCTCTTGCACCGCCTTACTACGCTCCGGTCCTGCTCCTCCTGCTCCCGTACATGCGCTCTGATCGCCAATTGCTGCCGATTGAACAGTCTCATCCTCGATATAAATATCCTTCGCCAAAACGCTCGGCGACCCAGATGAATTAGGTCTCAACCCACCATGTCCCAAAAAGGCGCGTTTACAAAGCCGCATCGCAATCTTGGCAGTATCCTTGTCTTCTAGCAACGGTCCCATACCCTCGTATATACTCCATCCGTATTCGAACTGTTTGTGATTAACACATTCCTCCAGCATGCCATTGTCGAGTATGGTGAGGTGGCGGTTGACTTGGATGGTCTTTGTGGATGCGCTTGGAAATGGCGATGGTCTGGATATGTCGCGTGTTTGAATGGTAGGGACTGGAGGGGTGATGCTTGTGGGTTTGGAAGATCTGAACATGGACAACAATGAGAAAGATGAGAGCTTAGGCTGGGCGGCAACTGGTGGTGCTGGTTCTGGTGCGACTGATGTGGGTGCTTGAGTGATACCGACTGTTCTTGCTGCTGCTGCTAAGGACTCTGTCGAACCAGGGGTGACAGACCCATGATCGGCGACAAAAGAAGCCCTCGAGACACTTGACCTTTCTTTCTTATGCTCACTCAACCCTCCAGACACAGAATCTAACTGCAGCAAAGAAGCCGAGAACCGCTCAATATTGGAAGGAGCATCCAACAACCTAGCCCTTCTCCTCTCGTACTGGGCCTTGATCTCGTTCCATTTAGAAGTGTCCAGCTGCTGCTTGAACCAACTCTGAATCAGGCTCTTGTTGAACTGTTCGCGGTCCATATCCTTTGGTGTTCTGCTGCCTCGCATCGACTTTCCTTGGTTTGTCGCAGAGGAAGAAGTGGAAGAGGAAAAGAAGGATGAGGAGGAGAGCGACTTGTTGTGGGTAAGGTACTGGTCGAATAGGATCTCGGCCTCATGGAGATGGCGGGGCTTGGTGAAAAGGTGGCAGGAGATGGCCAGGCGGTAGATGTGGCCGGTCCATCGGGTTGGATCAATCTTGTCCAAGCAGTCGAGTGCGTCTTCGGTGTTTTGTCGGTCGAACAAGAACTGGCCCAGACGAACATGGTCCTCGTCCTATGAAGGTGTAGACGACATGTATAGACTAGCAAATGTCAGCAAGCACTTTCATTCATATATTCCGAAACAAAACAAAAAATGTCAGAGCCTCTCAAGGGTTACCTGCAGATGGTAGCCAGCGTTCAGGATAGAATTGTAGAGTCGAATATACAGCACATCTGACGAAATGACCCCCTGGTGCACGATCTCCTTTTCCAGATCATTCACAACACTTGGCCGAGTCAATATGCCCAGCAGCTGGGCATATAATTTCCCCACCGGATCCTCAGCTCCAATTGCAGCTGCCACCACTGCTCTCATGTTTTCCGGTGCCTTCAATGTCGATTCACTACCATATACTCTTCCATGATCATCACAGTCGGTGTACCGGCTGTTGAGGACGGTAATGGCAGAGAGGAGTGAGACATAGGAGAGCTCCATATCCTTGGTCTCGGTAAGACATTGGATGGCGCCCATGACGACACGCTCACTGGCACGACTCCAGGAGTTAAACTGACTGTGTACCACTGGTGTCTCCGTCATCACTTCGTCCTCGTATTCGATAGGTTCGATGTGAGTCTCGGTCCCGATTTCGGTCACTGCTGCCTGGATGGCCTCACATCCTTTGAAGGTTGTTGGTGAAGGAGAGATTTCGATATCGGAATCCAAGGGTGGGAAATCAAAGACTTCTGCTGCTGCTGCTGCTGACGCTGGACGCCTGGGCTGTATTCCGGGTATGATGGAAGTGTCATGCTTAATGACACTTGGTTCTTGGTTGCAGTCTAATAGGGAAATGTGGGTGATATCGAGTTTGTTCATGGTAGAGAGAGGTGGAAGGAGAGAATTCCCTATTTGGACGATATCTTCCAGACCTAGCAAATCGACTTTCGTCGGCTCGGAGAAAGAAGGCGCCGAAGAACGTTCATGTGGTTCTGGTGCGTTGTCGGGTTTATATTTAAGTGTCGTCTTGTCCTCCTGCACCGAGCTGTCCAGGTCGGAAGGAGGGAATGGCGTCGTTGTGTTGATATTGTGGAATGTTATAGTTTCGGAAATGACATTCTTCACTGTTTTGAACTGTTCTTGTGGTGCCTGTTGTTTCGAGGGTCGAACGACAGCAGAACGAATAAATAAGAGCGTGAGTGAGTTAAGAAACTGTGATTCATTCGTTTGTTATTTCTCCCTCGCACAAAAAAGTCTCTTTCTTCTCTCTGTGGAAAAAAGCGAATCACCGCCTGTAATTACCTGAGAACCATCTTCTGGAGTGGCTCTTGTTATCAATGCCGTCTGGGTGGAGTTGGTGTTGTTCTCCTCAGGGCTCAGTCGGAGCGACTCTTCCTCGACAACCTGTTCGACCGAGTTTATTTCAAACAGCGCACTTGTATATTGTGAGAGCGATGATTCTGTTGTTACTGATGCAGGCATTGTTGTTGTAGGTGTTGTCGCTGCTGACTTGTTCCTCTTGGCTGCCTTCCTTCGCTTCTGATTTTTTTTTCTGCTGGCGCTGCTCTTGGCACCTATGTTTGAGTGAAGTAAAGAATGAGTAGAAAGACGAGGATCAAATAAGTCTTGGAAACAAAAATGAGGGCACTTTCAGTGGATGTAATCATTTCTTGAACACTGTTGTGTCTCTCCAGCTGACACCCTTATTTGCTACGCTTATCCATTGACACCCACATGTCGCAACTTTAAAAAGTAATACAAAGGTTGGGAGACAAGGAGAAGTGTGGTTATAATATAGAAAGTCGGATCGCTTACCAATACCAACACTGTCACTCCCTGCGCTGCTGTCAAGACTGTCCGAAGAACTATTACTGATAGACGCTGAGCCTGCTGAAGAAGAAGTCGGAGATGTATCCCGCGTGTCTGTGTTTGTCTTGTCCTCAGTGCCATTGCAGCTGTTGTTGTTACCGTTTGAGGTGGTGTTGGTAGTGGAAACGATTGGTAGTTCTACTCTTCCTTGAACAGCCTTCTTTGCTGCTGCTGCAGCTGCTTCACGCTTCTTTGTTGCCAATTTCGGCGTCATCGAAAGGGTGATTTGGTTCTAGACTTTCTGTTCGAGGAGTGGTGGTGGTATGGATTTGAGAGAAAAATGAAGTGTCCGAGAACAAGATTAAGAGTAAAATGAAGAGCAGTGGCAGGTAGGTGCGGATGGACGTTGTGTTGGAGAAAGAGAAAATGTGAAAGAGGAGAACAATCAACAGAGAAACAAGGTGGGAAGACAAAAAAAACCCGGAAGGGACAACTCACTCACCAGTACACCACGCGTCTCCAATTGCACTAGAAACACATAAAGAGAAGGCGGGGGGAGGGGGACTTGGTGAGCATAACTTGGGGCTGATGTTCCTTTTAGGAAAAAGGTTGGGATCGACTGGAATGAAGAATATTTAATTGTCACTCCCTGTTCTCGTAAGGTTAATTAGACCCTTTTTTGGTGCGTAGCAAGCGATGGCTTGGATGGAGAGAAGGAATAAAGGACAGAAGAGAGGGCTATGGTCTCTCCAACAGATGAAGTGCAACCAGAACGAGGCACCTCATCTTGCTTAAGAGGGATGCAGACCAGGATTGCGTGCATGCAAGCCAGCAAACACATAAACACCAAAAATTTAGAGGTTTCCAAACCTAATGGATGGTCGGCATATTTTTTTTTTTGCGAATTTAAGATTCATTTGTTGCGCATCATCTTTTTATATGTCTGCGTTGTGTGTGTGTATTATGCCGAGTGTATGTATCTCGCTGTTCGTGCATGCCTGTGTCCATGTACGTGGGATGTGATGACAGCATTCAATTTTGGACACACAAAAAAACAAAAATCATTTACCAAACAATCTTGGCTCTCCGACAGACAAACCGCATCATCATTGCATGACCATCCCTCGTTGTCAGAAACAACAAATTTTTCCTCCTATTTCCTTCTTTTCCCCTTGCTATTGTGAGACGCTCTAAAGGTGAGTGGGCGTCAAAAAATATCAAGTAAGTAGAGTACTTCTGGCCCCGACTCACTCGAACCACATCCTTGGTGTTTGCTGAAGTAGCCTGAACTGGTTTCATATGGTACCAACAAGCTCTTTAACACCATCACACCATGTATCACACAACACAACGAAGGGAGGTACAGTCCCTCCGCGATGCTTGCGGCAATTGAGTCCATTGAAGCAAGAAAAGCAAGAATTTCCCTCCTCCCTTCCTCCTTTTTCTTGTTCCTTGGTTGCTTGGCTAATCCGAGCAAGTCCGCTCTCTTAAATGGCATACACTTCTAAGGAAATACATGCCCTTTTGAACGCACACAAAACATACGAATCCTCGTTCCGTCTTTCTTTTTTTACAGTTCTCCCTCGCGTGTACTGAAAGACAGAGGGACCCAATTTCGAATATTTTCTATTTTCTTTTCTTCAAGGGGGTGACAGGTCTGCTTGGTTACGCCCTCCTTCGTGCTCACCTTTTTTTTTTTTTTTTTTTTTTTTTTTTTGGTTTGCCCAGTTGCATGACATATACTTAAACCTTAGCTGGTGGTATTTCACGTTTTCCATGATCATCCTTCCCAGATGAGGGGTGTTGATCAGGAAAAGAGCGAGTCCATTGTTGATCGTCCTTCGAACTTCGCAGGGAGACCTTCTTGGGAATGCCTAAATGCATCAGGAAAGTAGGAGACAGGTGGGTAAGGGGAGAAAGGCAGAAAATACATTGGCTCTTGTCTTCTTTTGCTGCCTTCCTCCTCTCCCCCCCCCTGCTTTTTGTCTTCGTTTCTTTTGCATTGGCAATACCATCTGGGAAGTTAGATACTTTTCGTCGGTATGAGTAACCTCCTTTTGCCTGGTGCCATAAGGGTACACACCACCACATGTTCGTTTGGTTTTTTTTATTTTAGTGTTGGAGTGTTAAAGCAAATAAAAAAAAACACGCCAACGCAAAATGGATGAACTGACGTGTCCATTGGATCCTTACCACCCAACCCCAACCATACCAGTCGCCAATTGATCAACAACAACAACAACAAAGAGAGTCTCGATCAATCTTTGCACTTAGATCTGGACTAGCAGCGGAGAAAAATAAGAACGACGACAACCAATTGGTCTGTTCTCTCCCTTTCCTCTCCCCTTTCTCCTCACCTCTATCTCCCTCTCTCTCCTCTCCCTCTCTCCCTCTCTCCTTTTTTTTTCTTTCTCCTCCCAACACAAGGCTGTTCTGGACACCATCGCCGATACTAAAGAATTGAGCGTAACAAGCAGCGCCTCGCTTAGTTTTACTTTCTCACTTCTCTCTTAGCTTCGTTTATTATGTTGTTTTATTTGCAACAGCGATCTTAAGTGCATACGATGACAAGCACTGGTTTAGCGTTGTTTACATTACTAGTCCGTCTGTTGGGATCCATTACTGATGAAAAAACTCTTTCCTCGTTCCCTTTGTTTCGTCGCCTTCATTCCCTCTCTCTTCACTGAGAATTGTTGAAAAGAAGGAGGAATCAGATCACGCCTACTCTCATCTCTCTCTCAATAGTCCATGAAGTAATAGTGTAGTCGCATCGCTCAATGACAGCTACAATTGGTGAGGTTGTTAAGGTGAAAAGAACAAGAAAAAAAAAAGACAAAATAATTGAATTGGTATTTTCCATGTTTGTGTATGATAATAAATCTCATTTTTTTATGTAGGAAATGTGTGTCTCCCGATTGCCGATTTCCGATCTGAGAGGGACTGGATCGGGATCTGGCACAAGAGAGAGCGGGATCTGTGTCAAGGCAAAAAGAAAACACAAAAGGAGTATACACATACATAAACACGCACACACACGCATAAACATGCTCACATATACAGACACAGACAAGTAGTAAAGGCAGAAGGTATCAGAAAAAAAGAAGAAGAGAATTAGGAAAGCCCAAGGGCAAGGCAAGGGCAAGGGCAATGCAATTTGTCGCAGAAATTGGCAGACAACAGCAACAACCATCAAACACACACACACAAACAAACAAACAAAGGAACGGATTCGTTCCTTTTTTCGTATCAGCTCATTCAACTCAACTCGCTCTTCCGTTCCTCGCTCTTTTGTCGTTCGACTCCTTTCCCCCTCTTCACGAGGAGTGTAATGTGTTTTGAGTAGGCGTGTGTTTCTATGCCTTTCTTCCCTTTTCTTTCCTTCTGCTCCCTTACATTTCTTTTTCTCTGGTTTTTTACCTTTCACTCTTGAATTGACGTTCAATTGACTCTGGTCCAGCCCGATCAACTGAAAGGTACGTTGCCATGAAGGGGCAGCAAATAGTATTAGGAAAAAACCGAGGAGCAAGAGAAGAAAGAAAGAATCACAGCAGGTTATGATAGTTTGATGGGTATCGGTGTGTGTCGATGTTGTTATTCGAACGGTCATGGCCAACCAACCGGTTTTCAGGCAGGTTTCTCCTTTTCTTTTGTCTTGCTTTTTTTTTTTTTTTTTTTTTTTTTTTTCTGTACGCATGAAAATTATAACAGCCAAGAGAAAGAGGGCGGCGAGAGGGCAACAGGGCCACAGGGGAATCATCATTTCATCGGGAGCAAACAGCAACATCAACGTTCAAAGAGGAGGGACAAGAATAAGAAACGACGAGCAAATCAATGAACAAAAAGAAGAGCCATAACAAGAACACGAAGAAAAGAAAAGAGATGGAGAGAGCGAGAGAGAAAGAGGAAGGTGGACCCCGAAATGAGAGAAAGAGAGAGATTGATTGATCCAATTTTATTCGCTCTCACAGTCTCGGGTCTTTCAGTCTGTCTGACTGTCCGTCTCTATGCCTGGGCATTCTTGTTCACTTGCCCATCATCCCCCATCTCGCGTCTCTGTCTTTCTCTCTCTCTCTCTCTCTCTCTCTCTCTCTCTCTCTCTCTCTCTCTCTCTCTCTCTCTCTCTTTCTTTCTCACTTTCTCGCTTCGACTTTTTTTTATTCCTCTTTTTCTCTCTTTCTCTCTTTCTCTCTTTCTCTCTTTCTCTCTTTCTCTCTTTCTCTCTTTCTCGCTTTCCCGTCAATCAATTTCCCTTTTTTATCCCTTTGACTTTCTCCCTTTTCTTCCCCCTTTCAGACATTTCAATTCATTCGTACACAATCATTATTTTATTAGTATTATTATCCGCATTGTCTGCTCTTAGACCACACTCCCTCTCGCTTTTTCTTTTTCCTTTTTTCCTTTTTTTTTTCTTTTTTTTTCTCCCTTCCCTCCTCTTTTCTCCTCTTTCTTTTCCTTTCTTTTCCTTTCTTTTCGTATTTTTCTGCTCACTCTCACTTTCCTCCACTCTTCTTCCTCTTCTTACCACCATCCTCAATACACACTCATACTCTCTACACCCTTCTTCACCTTCGCCTTCCCATCCTCCTCCTCCTCCATTCTCATTCTCATTCCCTTCCTTCTCTCTTCCCCTTTCTCATTTCACTTTTCTGAATATTTTATTTTCTTCCCGACCATACACTCCTCGTGTCCAGTAACCACCCAATTGACCCTTTTTTTTTCGCTTTGTCTTTGTCCTTCCAAACCTTCCTCATCCCTTGCTTACTTACTCACTCTCTCCCCCTCCCTTTTCACTCTCTCTCTCTCTTTCACACACTCACCCTCGCAGACACTTACACACTGCAAACATAGTTCAGCGTCAACAACCCTCACCAAGCACCGCCCCTGCCCGTCAACTGATGGTGAATGGCCCTTTTGGACTCTAGTCGACGTCGAAGATCACTACCGATGGGGCTCCCTTCTGTCCATCCCGCAGAAGAGGGCTCTTCTATCCTTCCCCTCGCCTCCCCTCTCGCCCCCGCAGCCGAGGATCTTCAACAGCGTAGTCCAAGTGCCCATCCTCAGCAAGAAAAGTTGCTCCATCGACATGAGTTCTCTCGTTCAATTGGAATCATCCCTCCCACTTCAACTTTCCATGACTCTCCTCACTCGCACGACGACTCATCCCCTCCTCATGGGAAAGCCATAGGCTTAGCCTGGCCTCCTTCTTCTCACCAACATCAACAGAAACAACAACAACAACAACAGGACCATTCTAGGCGGCCAATACACGACCACAACAATATCGACCATTTCCAGGATGCTTCTGCTCACCGCG
This sequence comes from Linnemannia elongata, assembly GCA_036320915.1. NCBI lineage: Eukaryota > Fungi > Mortierellomycota > Mortierellomycetes > Mortierellales > Mortierellaceae > Linnemannia > Linnemannia elongata. The sequence continues at coordinate 573,791 of JAXBDG010000020.1, forward strand.
TGGGCTCTAAGCAATTCTCAGTTTTATCACCATCTTCCGCGCCAACAGAGGAGCCCTCTTCCTCCTCTTCTTTCGAGCCAGCTGCCATCATCGACCATGGACCCCGAACAACTAGCTCCCCCACCATGCATACTTCATCATCCTCTTCCCCTTCTCTGGACCTCACTGCTCCTTTCATCCGACCTTATCACTACGACCGAGGATCATTCGATGTTTCGCCTTCGACTTCCTCTTCCTCTTCCTCCTTTCGACAACCCGTTGAGGCGCCATCTTCAACTCGTCACACTCGTCGCGATCACCTATCCTTCTCTTCTCAACAACACTATCATACATCGTTCTCTTCTAAACCAGCACCAGTTGATAAACATGGACACCAACATGGTGGATACTCTTCACAGCAAGAGATTCATTCAACAACGACGAGGACACATCCACCCCCGCTAGAATCTGCACTAGCCCATCCTGGTGAGATCTCGAGCCCATACCACGAACACTCCTCGACGTCTGGATATATCACGTTAGATCGGTCTCTCGATGAGACATCGGGAGATCACAGGAAGAGGTCAGACGTGACCATCAGATCGGGCGCCAGTCCCTCAACCGCCATGGATCCGCCATATCATTACTCCTCCTCGCCCTACCCTCCCTCCTCTTCCTCCTCAGCAGCACCAGTATCGTCATCATCATCGTCTTCACTAGAGAAAGCCACTGCCTATAGACGGTCGTATGAGGAGTCATCTATGCCGTTCCCTCAACAGCGCGGCTCTCAATTGGCCTTGCCTCTCTCTCCTCCCGATTCTGCGGGCGCTCAACATCGCCGTTCAGTAGTCCGACTAGAAGCGCTCGATCGCACTTTTGCTCACCCTTCTTCCTCTATCGACCACTCAATCGAACTAGCGCATTCTTCCAACTCGAGGCGGTCCTTTGACGATGAACAACAACCACAACAACAACATCATCATCATCATTCTTCTGCCGCTTCGAACTATTCTCGCTCGGGGGGGCGGTCAACCCTTCCTTCTCAAGGAAACAATTCTTCAGAACCCCGTCGAGATGGGGAGGAGCCCACTTCGTTTGCAACTGCATACGGTCCGTCGTCTCCCTCGCAGTTTCACCCCCAACAACAAGCTCGGTCCTACGGGGTGTCTGCAAAATTCACCCATAGTGATCATCGCAGGGATCGATGGGCTATTGACAATTCAGAGGCATCCATTTCATATCCTCACGGGCCACAGCGTCATTCCTATTCACACCCTCACCCACATCAGCCGCAACATTCTTCAGCACCTGTACAGTACCCACAAACTCACGGCACACCCGACCAACCCTATCCGTACTCTTCACCATCCTACGTACCTCATTCGACCCAAAACTACTCTCACCACCCACACCAGCAACAACAGCAGCCCCCTCAACACTATGACCATCATGCTTCACAACAACAATCCTATCAATCTCCCCACCCATACCGGTCTGGTCCACAGAACTCAGGCTATGTTCCTCATACATCAAACCGTCCTTCGTCTAACCCTCCAGTCAAGCACGTCCAGCCAGATCATGGAAACCCATCTCCTGCTACGCCCTCGGAGCACATTATCCAGTCCTTGAGTAACGTCAGGTTGGATCCATCTCCTCAGCATCCCAATTCGAACCACAGTCAACAACACCGGCAAGAACCACATCAGCAACAAGAGCAGCATCAGAAATATGGTGATGAATATCTGACAAGTACACGGACGAATGCACGGGGTTGGGAGCCGGCCTCGTCCAAGGATAGAGCATTAGAGAACATGTTGTTCAAATTTGGGACGGACATGCCGACCACCATCGATCTCCAGTCGGCCATCGATTGTTGCGATGTGTTGTGCCGATTTGCTCTTCAGTATGGCAGCCATGCAGCAGGCGACACCAGCTATATGGACCTCCCGACGTCCATGGGAGCTGAGCAGGCTGAGGCACTCGAGAGGGCGAACCTTCAGGCGATCCGAAACTTGAGCTCGACCATGCTGATAGGGCTTCAGCATTCTGGCCGTGGGACTGACGGGGCGAGCGGCAGTGGAATCGAGGACCCTCTCCTTCAGGCGGCGATTGACAAAGACATGGGCCATGGCGAGGACGAGCGAGGGCCTCGGTTTGGACCGAACGCTGCGTCGAACGAGATGAAGCACGAGTTGGCCAAGTCGGCTGCGGCGATCTTTCAGCTGGCAATCCGAATCAAGGCCTGGGTGAATATGACCCCTGCTGAGCGAGCCTTGGACGAAGAGATCAACATCATTCGCGGCAAACGGTGTCTCTTCATGGACGGCACTACCGTCATTCCTATGCCAGCTCTGGATGTTCAACACCAGCACCAGCACCAGCATGCCAAGGACTGGGCTCTGGCTTATACGCAAGCGCAGACGACCTTGCAGGGCTTTCCTGGAAGAGGTGGTCAGGACCAATTTGAGCGCGACTACTCCAAGCAAGACCATCGCCACCCATCACAGCAAGGGTCTTCCTCATCAATGCGGCTCGACAGCGGGTCGTCCTCGTCGATGTGGACGGATCAAGGAATGACGATGGCGAGACACAAGGCGATGGGTATGACGGGTAGGGGTGCAGGTTCCAATGGAGGAGGCTCTACTAGGGGTAGCAATGGTGGCGGTGGCTCTGGGTTCAAGTCTGAAGGATCCGACCGAGGCGAGAACACTCCTCCCCAAAAGTATCGCAAGCGAGCCAAGCGGACTCATCCTCCTGGAAGATGTCTTTCTTGCGACACTTCTGACACGCCAGAGTGGCGCCGAGGTCCAGATGGAGCACGGACACTGTGCAACGCCTGCGGACTTCGTAAGTTTCACCTTTGTTTGCTTTTTGAACAGTTTTCGTCTATGCACCATTTCGTTTTCAGGGTGAGAGAGTGAGATCTTGTTTGTTCAAGCACACACAACCACGATGAGAACACAATTAACAAAAACATCCATTGACTTACGTATTCCTGAACCAAGTGAACAAAAAACGTACAAACGAAAAAAGAAGGCAGTAATCAAAGACACACAGCACAAGGCATTAATCAAGAGGTCTACTTTTTCTTTTTTGTTTTCTTTGACAAAAACAGACTATGCAAAACTGCTGAAACGGCAAAACCAACAGAGGTTGCAGGGTCAGGACCCAGAACAGATTCAGCTCAATGTACCGATGTTCACCCACCAGCGCGCTCTCCCTCCAGCATCAACAGCAGCTTCAACCTCGGAAGGAGCTCGGACGAAGGGTAGGAGCAAGGATGAGGATCAGGTTGAAGAGATGGAGGTCATCAACGGCGACGGTAACAGCAGCAGCATCGGAGGTAATGGTCCGGAGCCTATGGACCAGGATGATCGATTTGCTTCTTCGTCGTCTTCATCATCGCCTCCATACATTCGGCAACATTCATACTCGGGCTCGTCTTCATCACCCACATCGACGACCTTTCAGCAACAACAACAACCAAAAACACAACCCATGCCTGTCGACTCTATCGTCGTGCCACCCCGCCCGCCTTCCGATCCAACGCCTGAGGTTTGAGAGAACCCTATCGAGCGACTGCACATTGTTCATTCTTATTCCCCACAAAGTCAGTTTCTCTCTTCTTTTTTCGTCTTTTCTTTTTCTTTGTGCCCTTTTTTTGTTTCGTTTTGTTTGTTTGCTTGTTTGTTTGTTTTACTCCATCATTATTATCTACTTACTCTATTTATTTTTTTTGCTCCACTTCTATGTCTTTTTTTTTTTTTTTCTTTTTTTTTTTTTTTCATCTTCATTTGCCTTTTGTACATTAGTATTCTTTCTCTCTCTTCTCTCCTCCTCCTTCTACTTTCCTCTCTGCTCTTACTTTCCCTTTATGTGTACCAATACATATTTTTTTTTTTGACCCACGCTCTTACTAATTGCTAATGGATGATATCTAACATTTTATTCATTCATTGACCCGCGATTTTGCACGCACAAAAGATGTAGATAGATGACCACACAGCGAATATAAGAACACGTCATATTTATCATGCTCAGTAGCAAAGCGCGAAGAAGCGAGCATTGCAATTGTCCTCGACAGCTATTTTCAATTCCAACAGAAAGAGAGAGAGAGAGAGACAAGGAGGGTTCAATGGGTGTGAGAAGACGATTTTGTTTGGTATGTGTCAAAGTGGAGGTATTTGGCATTATGTCATGGTCTGTGCTTAGCAAAGCTATTTCACACACAAGAAAAAAATAATATGCAGGAAAAGGTGGTGGAGGGGATGAGGACTTACGTTCGAGACGGTTGCCCATGAATGGGTTGATATACGTCGCAGGACAGTCTCCCTGTCTCTGCACTTGTTCGCCGAACCAACTAGTGTTCATTGACAAATGTAAATGGAAAGTCCGTTGGGTTAGTGAGTGTCGTCAAGAGAGGGCCACAGAGAAAGTTAGACCAGATCGCAATAGATGTCACTTCCTATTGCTCCCATAGAACAAAAAAAAAAAAAAAAAAAAAAAAAAAAAGTATAACAACACAAACGCAACAAAACCAAAACCAAAGGGTTCATTTACCTCTTGATCCAGAACCGCTGATCAGAAAACAACCCCAAAGAACTAAACGCCTCCCGGAACCGATCCACATTCGTCCCATCGACAAGAACCAGTTCCGACCCACACGCCTCGCACGCCTGGACAGCCTCCTCATAGGTCAAGGGGGTCTTGATCAAGAAGCTCTGCATGTCTGGTAAATAAACCCTATCCCTGGTTCGGCAACCGGGTCCAGCGTGTTGACCGTCATGGGTAGAAGCGACTTGGTGTTGCATAGTATGTTGGTTGCTGGCACCTATTTGAGAGTTCCAGTCGAGGTTAGGGACTTGGTTATGTGGGCTGGGGAGTTCGTTGTTTTGGAGGTGACGGTTAGGATCTTGGCGTGGGTGGAAGATTGAGGAGAGGATGTTTCCACCTTGGACGACGGGGACCACGAAGGTGGAGAGGGAGACTGTGAGGGCCAGAAGGGTGGCCGTGAAAAACGACGTTTTCATTTTGTTTTGTTCTTTTTTTTGCTGAAGGGTAAGGGAGGTGGGAAGAGTAGGGAAGGGAGGACGAAAGAAAAGAAAAAAAAGAGAGAAGAGGTAAGGAGGGGAGAGGAGGGTTTTATGCGATGAGGAAGGTGATGGCGAGAAGGAATGGAAACGAAGCGAATGAAAGAAGCGTCTTGCGCCAAGAAAGAGCGTGTTCTGAAAAGCCTTCTGAATTCGTGACTCGTTTCTATCTTCCAAAAGGCAATTTCGAGCTTGTGAGAGAGAAGTCCCAGGGGCGGTTGCCTTCTGAAATCCATCATCACACATGGCGAGTAAAGGTCTTCTGTTGTAGAGAGTAAAAATGAAAAGGGGTGACTCAACGCAGGATGTCCCACGCCACTTCGGAGACGCACTGGGCGCGTATTTGAGTGAACGCGAGAAAGAAAAGGATCTGTGCCTGATTATTTCACGAAACGTCCCCTGTGCTGTACTATTTATCAAAATTGGTGGCAACTTGATTATCATTTCACATGTGAGCAGTGAAATGGGTGAAAGACTAAAATTCATACTTTGCCAGTGCTCTAAGAGTTGTTTTTATTTGACATTAGGATGCCAGGTCTACGCACGACAAGAAGAAAAAGAAATAGCAAAAGAAAACATAAGAGTAATAGAATGGTACACTTTGCATGAGTATCATGCAAAAAAAAGAGAAATAAAAATAATGACAGAGGGTCCACCTCAACCATCAAAGAAAGGAGAGACGAACGAAATAGAAAAAAAACCAGATATAATCCTGTATCCTGAATCATTTACTTTCCGAGCTTCTTGCGGAGGGCTCGGGTTCTCTTACGAAGCTTCTTGTATTTGTGCTTTCGCATCTTGATTCGCCTTTTGCGCAAGACACTAGTCATGTGCATCGCATTCGACTCGTTCTGCAACATAGGATCCAAGATTGAGTTGGCCGTTATTGATCCTTCATCGACGCCCTCCATGTTTCCTGCTGTAGCTGTTGCTGCTACCTCTTTCCGAAGAGCTTCCTCCTCCTGTTGTTGTTGCTGTTGATCCTGCAGTGCCTGCTTATCCTCGACTAGACTCAAGAACTCTTCCACCACCAGTTCGGCATCAGGCATCGAGGGGGCCATGCTGGCCCAGGCAGTCGCTGTTGGGGTGACCAATGTAGGCTGGATCATTGGGCCTGGTGGTGAATATGGATGCAGGGTCGAGAAGTAGTTGACAAGATCATCCACAGGATCTAAAAAAGGGAATTGAATCAAAGGGTACAACAAGGATTAATGGTCTGGTACAAGCAATGTATCAATTAGAATTGCATGTGTTTGCGCCTCATTTCTGATTCACAGGAATTGTCATTGGAAAAAGGGAAAGGGAAAACAACAACAACTCCTGGATTCCTCTATCAAGTCTCTCTTGCTGCTCTCTTTGCTCCTGAGTGAACTGATGATGACTCTTTGTCCAATTGCTGATGGAGGATATATCGAGCGAGATCCCAACGGATTAATAGCGTGGCGGTCTTGATGAGCACTCTTGTCTGACTCTGTACGTGCATGATTGAGTATGTGTTGATGAAACCGATGCTTAATTTGTTCCTGTCTGTCCGTCCTTCCTGACTGTCTGCTGTTTTCTGCGTTTGCGTGTACAAAGTATGAGCCATCGACCATCCCAACGTTTTTTCTTTCTGCCAATACATATCATTTCCTGGAAGAATCTGGTCACGCGTTACGTTCGTCAAAGAAAAAGTCATCATCGAATCCCAAAAATAACGAAATGTTGAGTCCAGATAAGGGAATGCCGCACTATTTGCCCATAGCACTATCTTCTTCCCGGCCTCTCCCTTCCTGTTTTGTCGTCCGTGGGTGTTGTTGAAAGAATGAAAAGGTCGGGAACGCAAGGGGTTACAGAAGAAAGGCTGCACAAATAATAACCACAACAACGTTGAAAGAAAGCAAAGAAAGGAAAGGAAAACTTGCCTTCATAGTCTTCCTCGTATTGCTGGTTATGGTTATTATTGGCAAACATGGGTCCGTTGGCGATCCCCAGGAGGGGGCGATGCATTGCAAAGAAGGAGCCGTGGGCAAGATCGACTCTGTGAAGTTCAATGGAGGCGTTGATGGGGACTTCATTGGAAGAGATGGGTTCGATGTCTTGGTTGTTGGAGTTGTCGTTGTCGCGGCTGGAGGAGGAGGAGGACTGGTGGCGGATAGAGTTGCAGGAGACGACAGCGGCGCTGTTGTTGTTGAAACGGTTCCGGATGTTGTTGTGATGAGTGGCGGTCCTGAGGAGCTGCGCCGGCCCTGATGCCCGCTTTGTGAGTCTTGTGAACATTGCTTGGTTGTGGGAGGAGTGTGAAGGAAGTGAGATGAGGGAAGGACAGAAGAAAGGGGGAGAGGTGGCTGGGTGGGCGAAGGAGAAGATGGAAGGTGATGAGTGAAAGAGGAAAAGTGAGTGCGACTTTGACAGGTGCAAGAAGTAAAAAGGTAAGGTATCCATTGTCACTTAAGGAGCTGGAGCTGAATCAGCTTACATTGTTCGTTGCTACTGAACTGGCTGTGACAGGCACACTCGTTTGCACCCCTGCCTTGCTTACTTTTTCTTGGTATTCATTCGTCTTCATGTATGTTTCTTCGTCCTCCTCTTTGTACCTTCTTGCATGTCCCTTGAACGCTGTTGTTGTTCTTTCCTTCATCGCTACTTTACTCTAAACTTGTTCTGTTGTCTTCTCTCTTCACCTGTGAATCGCCCTCCTTGTGTACAACAAACTCCTTCCAACTTCATGGACCTTCTCTTCCTTTTTACTTTATTTTTGCGCGGTGAGTAGTCTACGAAGCAAGAGGACAAAAGAGTGACAAAGTCTACAAACGGTGGTTCTTTTACAGTCTACTCTCTTTCATTGTCCTTGTCCTTGTCCTTATTTCTTTTCCTTATTCGTTTTCCTTGACCTTCTCCTTTGTACGCACTCCACCAACCAACCCCTTCCTTCCTTCCCTTTCTCCCTCTGTCCATTCTATCTTTCTATTACTCCGATACTCACCTTGTCAACCCAAACCACCTCCTACCCCTCCCGTGCGCACCCACTCGTCATTGTGTCTCTTCGTTCTCTTTTTTTGACTCCATTGCAAGTCGACAGACAGCTTCCTTTTTTGTCCCTCCCTTGTTGTTTTCTTTTCTGCTCATGAACAATAATACGCGGAATAACAACGACAACAACGACAACAACGACAACAACAACAACAAGAGCAACAACAGCAACAACAGCAACAACGAGAGACCGGCACCCCTCCTTCTCTTGTTGCTGCTGCTGTCTGTTGCTTGACCACCTGGCAAGGCACTCCTACACATACATATACACATACACATACACCCAAGAGCAGTGCTCAACTTGCGAAAGGGGAGAAAAGGAAATAAATCCTTCGCCTCGTTGTTGTTTGTCAAACCACTCGCTCCACCTCTTTTTCTTTTTTTATTATTTCCCTTTCGCTTGACCCACATACACTCTTCCGCCCTTCCACCCTCACCCCTCTTCTCACTCTCATCACCCACAAAAAAAAACAACAACAACAACAACAACAATAACAATAACAAGCAGCTTATTTTCTGTCGTCACTTTGTCCTCTTTCCTCGACACTCCACCACCTCCCCCCCCAAAAAAAAAAAACCTATTTTGTTGTTATTCTTTTTTCTTTTTATTTTTTTCTTTTCTCTCACTCACTCACCCTTACCTTTCCTTCTCCCTTCCTTCCTCTTCTCACTCACCGTTGCTACTCCTTCCTCCCACTAACTCTCACAGACACAGCCAAGCCCTGCTGTCCCGTCTTCCCTCTCTTCCAATAACAACCCCGAATTCGAGTTCAAGGACTACCAGGTTCAAGGACTACCAGGACCAGGACTAGGACCGAAGACACATAGCAACAAGACGATTCAGTCGGACCACACGCCATAAAGGGACTGGCCTCACTTGCACTCTCCCACCCACTCTGATCGCTTCGCTTTTATTGGGCACTGCGGGGCACTTCACTTTATCTTTTTTTTTTTTCGCTGGTCTCTCCTCCCAACAATCCAATCCTGCTTCCATTCATTCTCACCTCCCACGATCCAACAAAGAAAGACCAGAGTCCATTACTCCTACCACCTAGCAGAACCACCTCGACCTCTTCCGCAAGAAAAGGACTAAAAGGTGCTTTCTCCCGTTGCCTCCTCGTCGCCCAAGACTGGCTATCGGATGCCCATGGCCACTACACGGACACATTCAGGAAAGCGACCAGCCAACTGGCAAGAGTTCTACAAAAACGGGCCACCGCAGGAGGTCATTATCATCGACGACGATTCTCCACCGCCATCCTCCTCCTCTACAGCCTCCTCCACAGCGTCGGCTCAGTATCGTCAAGTGCCTTCCCGTCGTCACTATCAGCACAATAACTATGACCACCCGTTGCTGTTGGGATCCTCCCCTCGGTCCCATGCCATACCCCCGCCACCAAATATGTCACACCTACCTCCATATGCCCAGCATGATCCCGGATATCACCACAGCCACCACTATCAAATCTATCCAGACTCGGGTGCTCTGCCGCCCTCACATCAAGACCACTCTGGACGCATGACCAAGCGGTCCAACAAGCGGTATCCTTCGACCGACCTTGCGCCTTACGGATCCAATGGATCAACATCCTACCCGTCGCCCAACTCTACAAGTCACCATCACTACAACTTGTCTTCCAGTAACCAGTATCCATCTTATTCAGGAGGTCCGGATCCGCACCACTATGCACACTCGAATGGACATGGACATTACGCCTCGACAATCCATCCTGCACCACACCACTCCCACCCATATCACCATCACTCCAACTACTCTAATATCATCGACCCCACCACTGAATCCGTCTCCGTGGAATTTATTCCGCCTGCCAGGAAAAAGAGGCGCTCCAATGCCACTGAAGTCAGATACATTGCACCACCACAACATCCACCGGCCATCCCTGAAAAGGCCCCCTATGCATCTTATTACAACCCACCACCGAACCATGCACCCAAAGTCCAACCAAAAGATCAGGCTGCATACGGCCGAGATGTGAGTTCTTCGTCCCTCAACATTTTGCCTTCCATGTCGTTAATAATTAACCCGGTACTTACAGTGACTTCTTATCAATTGCCCACTTGCAATTCTAGGCACCAGCCGCTATACCCCCGTGGGACGACAAAGAAGGCCACTACATAGTGGTGCCAGGCGATGATCTCACCTCAAGATGTAAGTTGAATGCCTTTATGGGAATATCGTTGTGTCATTGTCGATGCGGATCAAATTATATCATAGGTCTGAAGGTTCGTTGCTAACGTTTTCATTGTTATTCATATCAATCTAGACAAAATGATCCGACTGCTGGGACAGGGCACTTTTGGGAAGGTCGTGGAATGTTTTGATCGTGACACTGGAAAGCACTGTGCTATCAAGATTATACGGGCTGTTCAAAAGTATCGGGACGCCAGCAAGATTGAGGCTCGAGTACTGAACACCCTCAAGAGGAGCGACCCCCGGAACTCCTAGTAAGTCATGACAAACTGAAGGAGAGCGATTAGGAATCTCGGCAATGGCTACTGTGTGCACTTAATTGAAAGTGGCATGTGACAGATATGAGCGTGATTACTTTTTATTCTGACATACCTTTTCTTTCCTTCTTGCAATTCAACAGCAAATGTCTCCATCTGAATGAAATCTTTGATTACAGGAACCATGTTTGCATGGTGTTTGATCTGCTGGGACAATCGATCTACGACTGGCTCAAAGATAACTCGTTCTGTCCGTTCCCGCCCAACCAAATCCAACAATTTGCTCGCCAGCTCTTGATTAGTGTAGCCTGTACGTACCACTGAGGCGGGACATTTTGACCACTCTTGACCACTGAAGCGGACAATATCTGACGTAGCTTTTTCTCATACTGACTCGTTCTTCCGCTTTCGTTCAATCTAGTCCTCCATCGTCTTCGACTCATCCACACGGATCTCAAACCCGAAAATATTTTACTGGCAAATGGCAACTATCGAACGGAACCCTACAAGGTAAGATCTCATCTACAAGTAACCAAAAATTAGCAGCGCGCCTATGAGATTGAATGACATGTGTACCTTTTCTGACGTTGACAATATACTTCGTGAACAAATAGAAATCGCCAACGAATACAAGGAGAGTTCTTTTGGATCCTGACATCCGGCTTATTGACTTTGGAAGCGCAACATTTCAGGATGAACACCACTCTACTGTTGTCAGCACGCGGCACTACCGAGCTCCAGAGATCATCTTAGGTACCATTACCAGATGACCACCTTGGATTTCACAGGAGTTATATTCGACTCGGGCAGCAGACCTTTCTCTCGAACTCCTGAACTCACCATCATCTATGCTGGATTCTTTTTTTTTTTTTTTTTTTTTTTTTCGTTGTCCGATTTCCACACCTACTGTTAGGAATGGGTTGGTCGTACCCTTGCGACATTTGGTCGGTCGGCTGTATCTTGGTCGAGTTTCTTACCGGAGAGGCGCTCTTTCAAACACACGACAACTTGGAGCACCTTGCCATGATGCAAGCCGTCCTGGGGCCCATCCCTGAAAAACTAATCCGGGCATCCCAGTAAGTTATTTACAAGTTTTCACTGATGAGAGCTTGCTTTTGGCTCTAGGAGATATCTGAACTAACCAATTTTTTTTTTTTTTTTTTTTTTTTTTTTTTTTTTTGCTATTTGCTATTTGCTATTTGCTTCATGTCAATAGGAGGGCACAGCAAAAGTTCTTCCATCATGGACGACTGGACTACCCCAACGAGGAGACGAAACGCAACAGCCGAAAATACGTCAAAGCTCTCCGGCCCTTGCGGGTATGTCGACTTTTATGTTGCCACTTAGCGAAGTTGTTCAAGTACCTGATACGAAAACGTACTTCGAACCATTCTCTAACACGACATTTATTTACCCCTTTAATTGATTGACGTCAATAGGACTATGTGGTGCCAGCGGGAAATAGATCAGAGAATGCCAGTTTCGCTTCCGAGTTCATGGACTTGTTGAGTCGGTTGTTGGAGTATGATCCTGACCGCCGGATCACGGCTACAGAAGCGTTGCGGCATCCTTACTTTGATTACGTGGTTGACGAGTCTGGATTCATCCTTGATGTTAAGAAATCGAGCCATTGAGATTTGTCTTTTTTTTTAACACAGACTGAGTTGTTGGAAAGAGAGGAGATTGCAAGATGTGTGGAAGTAAGCGTTGTCGGACTGGATGTTCTGGAGGAGTTGTTTTAAGGCGAGAGGATCTTGAATGAAGTTGATTCTAGTCTAGACAGAGATCATCATAGATACTTTGCGCAACCCAAAAAAAAAAAAAATAATGGGAGTCGCACTTTTGAACTCTCTCGTCTTTCAAAACATATTCCTCTTCTCGTTCACTCTCCCTCAGTCGTCATTTTTTTTGTCATGTTTTTTATTTGTTTTCATATCTAAGAACGTTCTTTTTGAGATGTGTAAAAGAAGGAAAAGTACCTCGTAGTGGGTGAGGGCTGAAGTAACAGTTGTGCTAGTAGGAGTAAGTTGTGGATAGGTATGATGCGGATGGGGCGGGAGTTTCTTTTGAAGGTTAAAGAGGTAAAATGTGCATGATGAGTCGGAAGGAGAGAGAGAAGGATGGAGTTGGGAACAAAAGCCGGTGGGGAGGGGGGGGATGTTACACTTTGCCAAAGAAAGTCTTGCGACGCTCGGCACGGACGTTACGTGTCCGCTGGATGACCATAATATCCTTCTCGCAGTAGGCCTGGTTCTCAAAGTTGTAGTACACATCCGACAACGCCACCTTACACTCCACACAGCAGAAGCATCCAGGGTGGAATCTCCAGCCCTAATATCAGATTCAAATCGACACAAAAAGAGAATGGGATTAGTTATCGGTGCAACATGAATGAGTAAACAACGAGTATCGATGATGAGCTAAAAACCGAGGGGAGGATGATTTATCTTACCTCCATGGTCTGGGCGCAGGGTCCTTCGATGGGCTGGTCACAGCTCTTGCAGAGAGAGTTGTTCAGCTTATGATAATGCCGCCTGCAGTAAGGCGCATCACCATAGACATAGAAGCTCTTGTCCGGGAAGGGCTTCTTACAGGTTTGGCATCCAAAGCAAGCTGCATGCCACTTGCCCTGCAGTTTGCCATCCTGAGCACAGACGGCCTCCTTCTCCACAGGGAGGTTGCAAGACCTGCACTTTGGCAAGAACAACTCTCCAAAGTCCTTGGGGCAGTACACCCGGCCGTTCTTCTCCACATGGCCCACAGACTGCTGGATGGGCTTCTTGCACTGGTAACAGGCCAAGTGGTGCTCGTGCCAGGATTGTCCCAGAGCATAGACGGGTGTCTCGCCACTTGAAATGGGGCCATCGCATCCTGCACAGGTAGGGGCATCACGACGACTGCGCGAGGGACGCTCAGACCGTTGAGCATCCTTCTCGAGGTACCTCTGATAATCCTTCTCGCAAAGAAGACGTCCCTCGTATTCACGTCCATCCCGGGCAGATTCAAGGGGTCGACGACAGCGTGCACATTTGAAGCACTCTGGATGGTAGTCTCCATGCTGCATCTTGATCACATCTGCTACCTCCTGGGGTTGGATATCGTGTTTGCAGCCCTCGCAGTGCTGAACTCCTCCACGACGGTTGGTGGATCGACTGCGGGTGGCAGAGCGTGAGGACGCTGTGCGGTCGCTCCTCTCGCGTTCTCGGGCAGAGCGATCGCTTCCTCGCTCGTCCACCACTGGACGCTCGCTGCGATGTGCTCGATCCCGATCCGAACGCTCACGGTCTCCTCTATCACCACGATCTCTCTCGCTGCGGTGCTCGCGCTCACGGTCTCTATCACCACGGTCACCGCGGTCGGAACGCTCACGCTCCCGATCACGATCCGCACGATCGCCACGATCTCCACGCTCACGATCCCGCTCGCTACGCTCCTTTCCAGATCGGTGCGACCGAATACTCTCCGACCCACTCGCAAGCTTGGGCAGCCCCGGTGTAGGTGGTGGAGAACCCGCCAGATCCCTGACTCGGCTCCTCTCCATTCCGTTCTCGGGCAAGTTGGGTCTCGAGCGAGATCTATGAGAAGAGGCAGGACGAGACGAATCACGGCCCGATCGCTCTCCTGTGGGGAGGACGTTGATCTCCTGAATCAGGTCATCCATGAGGGCGTCGAATTGGTCGCCACTGCCCTTGCGTGATGGTTGTGCCACCGAAGGGCGACGGCCTATTGAAAAGAGCATTGTAATTTCGGGTGAGAAAAATATGGTTTTAGAAACTGAAATGTTGAGAGCAGGACGAAAATGAAGGGAAAAACTCCCGTGGAGAGAAACAACAGCCAAAAAAGGACATCTTTACCTCGAGAAGGAATAGGAGATGCATCTGGAGGAGTAGGAGGTCTGTATGGAGAGGGCTTGGGAGCAGCCGAAGAGATGGCATCTGAGGAACGAACATCTTCTGGAGAGATTGGGGGTGAGGGAGTCTTGTACGCCGAAGAAGGATCCGTTCGGTTGCGGGAAGTCGTGCCACGCTCACGTTCGCGTTCACGCTCGCGATCGCCGCGATCACCACGGTCTCCTCTCTCTCGCTCACGATCACGGTTGCTGCGCTCATAGTCCTCCTCTGGGTGGCGGGAGCGATCCTTGTCCGAGCGCTCCGAGCGGTTAGAGCGCACAGAACGCTCCGAGCGCTCTGAGAGAACAGTGTTGGATCTCTCTCGCTGCATCGACCTGTCGGTCAACACCGACGACGCTGCTGAGCCGGACGATCCCGAACGGCCGAAACCATTCAAAGGCGGTGAATCAGCATAGTCATTGTGCTGTTGCTGTCTGCTGCCTCCACGCTCACGTTCACGTTCGCGTTCACGGTCCCGATCGCGCCCTCCAAATTCTGTCCTAGGATCCTGGTAGGGGTTGCCTCCTGTAGGAGACTTGATGCGTCCGTTAGCATCCATTCCATTGATGCCCAATCCAGCCGCCGAAGCAATCGAGGGCGAACGAGCATTGGATTTCTGAGGCAATGCTGGCTGTTGCGAAGCTCGCATAGAGTTGGGACTAGTAGAAAACTGGCTAGAAGAGTCCATCACAGGAGTCTTTGAGCGTCCAGGGATCGGTGAGGGTGAGGCTCCATATCGACCATCATCCATAGGTGTCCTTGATCGAGAAGGTGGTTGCTGTTGTTGTTGCTGGAGTCCGAACCGGTCGTCGATGGGCGTCTTGGGGAAGTAGTCGTTCTGCTCTCGTTGATAATGAGAGTTTGATCCGTTGGAGAGTACCTGTCGGTCATAACTGGGGGCAGTCGGGGTTGTTGGCGAGACCGATAGAGGTGAGCCCGTGACATTATTATTATTATTGGCATCACGACCATTGGGGGCCGGAGGTGAGGGTGCCGTCGTCGTCGCCGTCTTTTTCTTGGCATATTTTTCCAGGAAGGGCAGCGAGGGGCGAGGGGAGGCGGTCGAGGGACGGCCAGGGGAGATAGGAGAACCATTTGTCAAACTACTGCTACTTCCGCCTCCGACATAGTGGTTCGATGCTGGTGATCCAGGTGATCCAGAGCCGATAGGGATTGGAGGTGGTTTGTGTCCTGGTCTGTATGCGCCCGAAGAGACACCGCTTCCTGGTCCTGGGGAATCTAATAGGTGGCATTAGCAAATAACAATACCAGTTTAGAATACAAGGGAAAAAAAAAAACGGCTATTTTTCTAACGAAAGGGGGTGCAGGGAAAACGGTGACCAAAATAACAATGGCTGTATTTTCTGCTCTCAAACAAACAGGAGACAACACGGAAGCAACAACAATCAGAACACAGCGTAAAGGGGAGAAGGAAAAGAATCTCTTACCGTTCCTGGAGGGGGTTCGTGGGGGCTGTGAGTTGAGGGCTAAGGGAGCACAAACAAATGAAAGCAAGGTCGTACATAACAGAGCATGAACGACATGGAAAAAAGAGTGTCGCAAAGACGAAAACGCATGAAAAAAACGGAGACGTTTTGCCAACGAATGTTCAGGGGAGAGGGTTAGATCCGGGAAGAAGACGACGAAGAAGAAAAAAAAGCAAGGAGTCCGGTTCAATTGAGGACGATTAGAGAGAGGTTGAGGTCGAGGGTGAAGAAGTAAAGGAGGTTTTTGTTGTTTGTGATTTCCACGCGTATATGCAGGCAGGCGAGCAGAGAAGCAGGCAAGCACAAGCAGGCAGATGGTGTACAATGAGGTAACGGACGAAGAGGAGCCGCAGGGAGTTGATAGCAAGCAATAACAATCGCATAGAATGAACAAAAGGGAGAAAAACAGGAGAAAGGGTCAAGGTCAGTCAGTGAGAATTTGTTCATTCAACGAGAGATGAGGATCAACAAGAAAAAAGTTGATCGTTGTCCGTCGCACATATGCGACTGATCTGTATTTTTCCTCCAAAGTGCCTCGTTGTCCTCGGCTCCTTCCTTCTGGGACACCTTCGATGACCTCTTCCCGTCCGATCACCCTCTTCACATCTCTTCGCCTTTCTTTCTATCCTTTCTTTTTTGAATCCCAACCATCGTTTTTTCTTAATATCGGTAGCCAATGGTTGCGATGTGCCTGACTGATTGAAGTTGCTGGTGATCTAAAAGTTCACACATCAAAACCGTTCATCACTAGTCGCAGTCGGGCCATTCTCCCAAGAAGATGATAAGCCAGGTTTCAGTCCAATGGAGCAAACGCGGTTGTCAGTCTGTCTGTCGGTCCTTTTGAAAATGAAAGTCTGTCTGTCTCGGTTGATTCCTATTCGTTCCTGTGTACTTGTCCTGCGGTCGGTTGTTGGTTCCTGTTGGCTGCTGGTTCCTTAGAGTCTGTGTCTGTGTCTGTGGGTGGGGTGGGGTGGGTGGTGGAGTTGGTAGTCGGTGCCTGAGAACAACCGTCTGACCAGCTGGCTGACTGAGTGGAGTTTGGTTTCGAAGCCGAAGGAGAAATAACCTTTCTCTACCCAATTTCACTAAAAAGAGTAGACTCCTTCTCGCTGTCACTTTTTCTCACTATCATCTGTCCCCTTAGACTTGTTACCAGTCATCGAGCTTTCATCCCTCTCGAGAACAAGTGCTGAATCCTGGTTGAACCGATAAAAAGAAACATCATAACCGAACTAAAATACAGCCACGCTTCCCGTCCCCCCTTCCCCACTCTTAAGGTCACTCCCCCTCTCCCCTTTTCCCCTTTCCCTGGATCATCAATATGGGTGTGAATGAAACTAAGAGAAAGAAAGACAAGAGAGAGAAAAGTAGTTGACAGTAAAGAGAATAAGCAAAAAAAGGCGGTTGACGGCTTACACTTTGATACGGGGATTACTGGCAAGGCAGGCATAGGAGGTGCAGACGAACAGACGTGCTCGCCAAGCAGTCTGAACTCAACATCGTGTCCACAGTCAGAGCACCGGATGACCGGCAGGATCTGGGACAGACGAGGATCCTTGACGCTCATTTAAGGCTTCTGTTTTGGTTGGTTGGTTGGCTAGTTTGAGAGGAGGAGGGAGGATAGAATGTGTCGTGGGTGGAGACGAGGTGGGTTGGAGATGAACAAGGGGGGGCAAGAGAGAGTGAGAGAGAGGTATGAGTGAGGCTCTGCTGGAGGAGGAGGAGGAGTAGTGAGATGAGTATGAAGGTTGAAAGAGAAGAGAGGAAGATATGATATGAGAGCGGAGGAAGGGAAGGGAGAAGGTAGGATGCAGAATGAGAGAAGCAAGGGTCGAAAAGGGATGAAAGGGAAAAAGAAGAAAAAGAAAGAAAAGGGAAAAAGAGAATGAAAAAGGCAAAGTAAAGCAAAAAAAGGTGAGATGATGAAGAGGAGGATGAGAGTGAGAGAGGGAGAAGTGAACAAAAAAAAAAGACGTGCTAGAGGCTAGTAAGAGAGTAGCAGGGCGGGAAAGGAGGAACAACAAGGGTGGGTGAGGGTGAGTGAGTGAGCAAACGAGTGATTAACAACATCTCTCAAAGAGGGAGGGAGAGAGTGGGTGCCCTTGTGCCTACAATGTATGTCTGTCTGTCTGTCAGACCCTCACTTTATGTGTGTGTGTGTGTGATTGTGTGATTCGTGTGTGGGTGTATGTATGTGTGCAGCACTGGAAATGAGTTGAGTTGATTTGTGCAGCAGTTGAGTTGATTTGAGTTGAGTTGCAGCAGCAGTAAACACTTGTTGTTGAAGTGAAAAAAAAAAAAAAAAAAAAAAAAGAAAGTGAGAGCACTTGCAACAACAACAACAACAACAAGAAACGGTGGTTGTTGTTGTTTTTGTTGTTGTTGAGAGCACTATAACAGTTTTTAATTAACCATTGGAAGAGTGGGAGGATAGGGATTGCCCTTCTAAATAGATATATAGACCTTGTTAGAACTGCGAACTGTGGTTGGGTAGACGAAAAAGAGGAGCTGCGAAGGAACCTTGATTCGAACAAATGGAACACCACCCTGGCTTCCTTTTCTTGTACCGTACTCTTCTCTGTCTCCTTTCTTTCCCTTCTTTCCCTTCTTTCCCTTCTTTCCTTCTTCACAAGCAAGGGGATGCTATTCATCTGATAACAATCTACCCATATCCTGGCTACTTCACACAAAAAACCACCTTGATGGTCATTTTCTTTGTTTTTATTCACTCTGCACATCCATGTCCCACAACAGTCTTCATTCAATATCCCATATATTACGCTGCAAGAAGTGAATACTTCCACAATCAATCAGCATCCATTCAATCAATGAAAGACCCTTCCCATGCGATAAACATGGTAAAAAGAGTACATGAGGCCCTGCTGCTCCCTTTCTTACGGGAACACTTGGTTTTATTATATTTTTTTTCCTCGGTGAAAATAAACAACAACACAAAAAGGATCTCCCATCTCGATCATTCGTACATATACTTGCACACTTCTTTTTTACTGTGGCATGTCTGTCCAATTCACGGAACACCCATCTCTCTCCCTCTTCATGTCGCTCTGCATGCGTCTGTCCGTCTATCAATTCTCCTCCTTCCATCCATGTTCCTATCGCACGCTCTCTCAACCATGCACACAATCACTCACACGAGAGCATTAGCCCCCCTTCTCCCCCCTCATACTGACCCTCTCCACTTTGAACTAAGCCAAAGCAAAAAAAAAAAAAAAAAAAAAAAAAATAGACTAAACAACCATCCCTTCTATTGACCATTCCTTCAATAGACTCGATCATAACTCAAATACTTACAAAGGAAAAAAAAAAGAAAAAGCGCGCTACCCGTGCCCTGCTCGGATAAGCAAACATGGTTCCAAATTTTGCTGGAATGAAATGAACCAAGCCCATACCATCCACTCTATCATATCATATCATGGTGCTACAACGAAATCAATAATTAATAAAGATCACTTCACTGTTTGGCGGCAAATGGAAATGTACCCAAACAAACAATCATCATTAACAACTACAAATGAACGAGACAGGGTCACTGCGAGCGATTGAGCAAGAGCTTTTTTTTTTTAAAAAAAAAACTGAGAGAGATAGAGAGAGTGAAACGAGAAGAAGAGAAAAAGAAGCAACCGAAGAGAAATGAAGAGAGGTGTGAGAGAGAGACGCGACAGAACCTATTTTTATGTCACTCATTCATGTCCCATTCAACCAACCAACCATACCCCTCACTTACTCTGAGTTGCTTAGGGGTCTGTTGTTAGTGCTCTCAAAAAACGGCCAAATAAAAAACAATAACAATCGCAAACAACTAAAAAGAGAACGACTATCTTGGACAACCACCTTCCCTATTTCCTTCTTTCCCCTTCTTCTCTATTCTTTCATTCATTCTTACTGCCTTTCAGTATTTGTGGACGACGTCTTTCTTGTTTGCAATGTTGTCGAAACATTACCCACCCTTTTCGCTGCTCACATCCCATGCCAACCCATCTCATAGCGCGCTGTATTTTTCGATCTGAGCATATAATACACAGTAAAATAAACAACAACCACATCCGTTTTCAAGAAGATCGACCCAAGGGTTTGGACTAGGCCAGACGAGGTTTAGTGTAGGGCCCTCTTTATTGCCAAAAATTGGATTGTTGGTCTATGTGTGCGATTATGAAAAGTGGACAGGGATGAATGGCCGTTCTTCCTCCCCTCCCTTCCCTTCCTACAAAAGAACAAGAAATCTCTCCGCAATTCAAGTTTGAAGTAAGCATTTTTTTGTCGCAGAAAGTACAGTATACAGTACTTGTTCATTCATGTATCTTAAAAAGGATACCACTACCGTACCGTCCGAAACGCACAGAATAAGGCATCACGAGGGGAGATGAGGAAACAACCACACCCGACCCTCCCTTTTTTTCTTTCTCTGTCAAACCCAGAATAGATCATATGCAGTCGTGCACCAGGCAGGTCATTAAGAGCTCAAGACTTGAGCACCACCAAAAAGATGACAAAGACACACACACTGGTTCTTGCTAACAGCTGCTAACAGCTGAAAATATATCGGCAGGGTTATCATAGCGCGGCTTTTAAGTCGGTTCAGCTATTGAGCGCAGTTTTGATAACCAATTGGGAGACCACTTTAGCGCCATCGGGATGCGTTTCACTAGTGAGTGAGTAGATGATGGTGTTGGATCGGATCGTTAAAAAGGGCGCACTCGAGCCCTTGAGGTACAAAGGGAAAAAAAGAGCCAGCTGTGCGTGCATTTTTTGTAGAGGAAGATATTTCTTTTTGTCTTTCTAGACTTATTATAGTGAGTGCGCAAAGACTGCAGAAGATATTGTAGAAAAGGAGGGGGCGTAGCGCTGATCTGATAGACGCGACATGGTTTCATGATGCTCATCTAAGATGCTATGTCATGTTGTGCTTGTTCTAAGGGAGGAGATGTATTTCCTTTAATCCTCGGTAACATATAATAAGTCTAAGTGTGCTCAATTGGTACATTAGAGCGGAGGGATCTCAGGGGTTGGTTATCGAGATTGGGTGCGAGAACTAGGGGGTTAATAGGGGAACAGTACCGAGGGGAAGTTATTTTGGTGAGGGGCGTCGGATGAGAGGACGCAGGGGTACCAGTGATACTAGTGACGAGTTGTCGAGTGGACTGATGACCATTAGGAGGAAGAGGAGGGAAGTCTAGAAGGTCAAATAGCATGACTATTGTTCTAGGAGCCTCGTATTGGCGGCGCATGGTACAGGACATCCAGCGCAGCTGAAGAAGCATAACATCGTGTGATGCTGACGGGTATGTACCACGCTGGGAGAGATGGATGAGAATGTCTCTGCCCTACACCCCTTCTGTTCAGTGGTGGAGCATGATCACCCATGTTATTAAATCGATCCAGCCAACCAACCATCTCAGGCACATAAGTAAAAGTGACAATGTGACTGTCAAGGATGGCGCCACTGAGCACGAAACGATCGAAGCGAAGCATGGAGCGAGAATGAGTCTATCAATCACATAGCCTGCCAGCACATAGCCCTTTAAAGGCAAACGCAACTTCTCGCCTTTCTTCTTCTTCTTCACTATTCCTCCACTTTTCTTCTTTTCTTGTCCTTCCACACCAACCTCATTGCACCCAACAATGATCAGGACAGGAATCTCGACCCTCGCAAGGAGGTCATACTCTACCGCCAAACCCGTAATCTCCGCCGCCAAGGTACTTTCTTTTCCACTGGCGGAAACACCCATGAGCTACTTTTGTCGCGGCCGCCTTTATTTTCACTCATGGGATTCATTCCCGCCAGGTCGGACTTGGTCGCAACAACTCCTTTCCTTGAACACTAACTCGTTACTGAACTTGTCAATGGTAACCATAGGCTGTGAACGGCTTCGTTGGCGCTGTTGGAAACACTCCTTTGGTATGTTCAAGCACCTCGTTACTCATTTTGCTGTCCAACGGTCCCCCTTTCCATCGTCAGGACATATCGCGTCATTTCACATCATGCTCTTCCGACTGATGTGCAAGATCCTGACCTTACTCACACCACTTTCCTCGAATGCACTCTGTTTAACCAATAGATCCGTTTGAACAGACTGAGCGAGGAGACCGGAAGCAATATCTATGCCAAGGCCGAGTTCATGAACCCCGGTGGATCTGTCAAGGATCGCGCCGCCCTTTTTGTTGTCCAGGATGCCGAAAGCAAAGGTATGCACAGTTCAAGTTGTTTGTGGCAACCGTGGCAACTCAATTGAGATCTTCAGGAGTGACAAAAGGGCGTGACTTTTTTCTCACCAACTAACGTCTACTTGCTTCAATTGATGGGGAAAATAGGACTGATCAAGGCTGGCGGAACGGTTGTTGAGGGAACTGCCGGAAACACCGGTATTGGCCTTGCCCATGTCTGCAGAGCCAAGGGCTACAAGTGCGTCATCTACATGCCCAACACCCAGAGTCAGGAAAAGATTGACCTGCTGCGCATGCTCGGTAAGTCTTTGTTCAATATTATGCGTGTGAAGGGTATCTTCAGCTGTCTGTCGGAAGGCTTTCCTTCTTTGTACATGTTTTCTCATTCCCTCTTCCATGAGAGAAGAGATATTGCATACCCACCAACTCTTTTGACAACCTTGTTTCTAATTTATTTACCCACCGCATCTGTCATTTTTTCTCACACAACTCCCTGCATGCAATCATAATAGGCGCCGAGGTGTACCCAGTCCCCGCCGTGGCCTTTGACAACCCTCAGAACTACAACCACCAGGCCGCCCGCCACGCCGAGGCTCTCGACAACGCCGTCTGGACTAACCAGTTCGACAACTCTGCCAATCGTCAAGCCCATATCGAGACCACTGGACCCGAGATCTGGCAGCAGTTGGAGGGTCAAGTCGATGGTTTCACTTGCTCCACCGGTACTGGTGGTACTCTTGCCGGAATTGCTCGGTTCTTGAAGGAAAAGTCGAACGGAAAGACAAAGATCTTTTTGGCTGATCCTCCCGGCAGTGTTTTGTACAGCTATATCAAATCTGGCGGCACCCTTATCGAGCGCGGCGGTTCTTCTATCACCGAGGGTAACGTAACTCTTCATGTTCATATTGCTTGGCTCAGGCTGCTCATTTGGTTTCCTACTCCTTTATCCCGAATAGTGGAATCGGCTACATGAGTTATTCCAAAACTAATCGAGCCAACTCCATTATTCATCATTCAACGATTCAATTAGGCATTGGTCAGGGACGTGTGACAGAGAACTTGAAGCCCGATATCGAGTTGATCGACGATGCCCTCCAGATCCCCGACGCAGACTCTCTCCACATGGTCTACCGTCTCCTTGACGAAGAAGGCATCTATGTCGGTGCCTCGTCCGCTCTCAACGTTGTTGCCGCAGTAGAGATGGCCAAGAAGTTGGGACCTGGAAAGAACGTTGTCACTATCTTGTGCGATGGCGCGTACCGTTACCAATCTCGTCTTTTTAGTAAGAAGTGGATCGAGTCCAAGGGACTCACAGATGCTCTCCCTGAGCACTTGAAGAAGTATGCTATCTTGGAGTAAGCATTACTCTTTTTTTTTTTGCCATAGAAATTTGTTACAAAGAAAAAAATCAACCCTCGTACATAAAATATATCATTCAAATCGTTTTTTATGTTATTTTTTTTTTTTTTCTTTTCAACATTGGATAATATTCCTTTATTATTGTCGCTGTGTTCGCTGATGTTGTTGCTCTTACTGATGTTGGTGTTAATGCGCTGGTGTTATTTAAAGACCTCGTCAGTGGGGTTTGTCCCCCATCAACTCCTGTAAAAAAATAAGTTGATGAATACCTTTCCCTGTCTGGCTCTCACACAACACAAACTCCCTTACACATCTGTCCTCCCATCAAATCCCCTCCTTCCCCCACCATTCCATCCTATCATAGCTCACAATGGCTTTTTTTCTTCAGTTCCCGAAAAGCCCCCAATCCCTAACCGTGAATGATCCCACAACCTCCCTAAACCACCCTTCAGCCTCAGAAATATCGCCCTCGTGCGCCACCTGCTTTGACGAGCTCGAATCCGAGATCTTTAGGGGAACGTTATAAGTCAAGACAATGTCGGTTTGCTGACGGGGGAGGCGGAAGACCACCATCATGATTTGGATCAAATTACGAGCATCGGTGGCGGTGGTGGTGGTAGTGGTAGAAGAGGAGGAGGATGTGGAAGCGGCGGTGGCGAGGTGGTGGTGGTGTTGTTGTTGTTGTTGGAGGCGCTGTTGCTCGTTGAATTTTGCGACGCGCTGCTGGCCCAACAAGAGGTAGATCTTTGCATCCGCGCTAAGTAGGAGGAGGAGGAGGAGGTGGAGGTGGAGAGTGAAAAAGCAAAAAGGTTGGTTACGTCAGCAAAGTGTTGTGTGCCCGATGTAACGAGCGAGAACGGAGGGGGTTGGGGAGTTGCGTGCGTATGAAATAGAAAACTGGACTTACGGCCAGGTAGGGAGTTCGGCATTGTTGAGGACCGAGACACTCTGAATGGTGGAGGCGTCTTCAGCATCGTTATCCTCTGCCAACTGCTGGAAATGGAACCTAATTACATCGTGATAACCCCACAACACAAAAAATGGTGTCGTTAATTATTAGAAACCTCTTCATTGCACCAACAACGCACAGACATCCTTTAAAACAAAAAACGTTCCACGATCTCTCTTGGAAAAAGAATTAGTAGGACACGAAAAGAAAGGAAGAAAAGGAAAAGGGAACCTTACGCAGCACAGTTATCGTCAGAGGCTTCGGCGGCCAATTCGAGGATCTCGACGATCACGCTTTGGTCTTCGTCGACGTTCACAAAGACTTCCTGGTGATCTGGCACCTCACGCACATGGCTAAAAAGTACCGGGTATCGTCAGACCAAACAAGGTTCAGAAGGGAGGATGGTGAACATGGTGCAGCGTAGTTCGACGAGTACGGTTATCAAGTAGAATACAAGCGTTTATTTGAAAGAGAAAAGAAGAAGAATGAGGGTGAGAATACTGTTATACAAGCTACCGATCAACAAATATATACAAGTAAAAGTAATTAAAAAAAGCCGTCTGAGACAAAAAAAAAAAAAAAAAAAAAAAAATGAAAGAAAGAATAAACCTATAGAAAAACTACCTGATAGTGCCGAATTTGCTGGGGAGGTTAATGGTAATGGCACCGCCATAGAGTTCTTGCTGATTCACAGTGGCCATGTGGAAGGAGGGGCTGGTAAAGAAGTAATGTGGAATGAAAGAAGGAGAGAAGTGTGAATGACAGAAGGTTGCATGTCAAGAACTGTCTCCTATTTATCAACAATCAATCACAGCCAGTCACAGTCACCACCTGCATCTCTTACAAATAATTTGGGAGGCACGGCTTTACATAAGGTCGCCGCGCCACCAGGTTCTCTTGTTGGTGTCGCAGGCCATGGTCAATGGCCATTGGGCCAAACAAAGAATAAAGTACTCAGCCCTCCTAAATTTGATAATTGTACATGGTGCGACTTTTTATAATCAAAAGGGAGGAGGAGCAAAATTTTAAGAGCTACGCGACTGGTTTGCAACTCTGCCACTCTTTCCAGCCATCCACAGAGTATTCTCACTAACGAGCGTTTCCGGAAGAAGTACACCGTTGACAGAACCAAGTCTTGACAGCATCGCCCTCCCGTACGCCTACACACCGGCCATGGAACCAGACCTCACATCGATCACACGCGATCATAAATAGTCCATCGTCCAGCGTAGGGTTCGAACAAATACAGTTGATCACTTCTCCAGAATCGTCCACAACTCCTCCTCCGGGTGCAACCGAGTAGTAGCCGTAAGCCGAAGCTGCTGGTGCTTGAGCTGCTGATGTTGACGATGCTGCGTATGCACCATTCGACAGTGACGACGACGACGACGACTTGTGTGAGGAATGCTTATGCTGCTTGTGATGCTTGTGTCGACTGCTGCTTTCGCTGTCACGATCCCGATCCCGATCTCGGTCACGCTCACGGTCGCGCTCACGATCTCTATCACGATCTCGGTCTCTCGAACGCTCACGATCACGGTGGCTGTCATGGTCACGGTCGCGGTCCTTGGATTTGCTCTTCTTTTTCTTCTTCTTCTCCCGTGAGTATCCATCATCCGCCTCTTCCTCTTCCTCCTCGTCATGATCCCGAGAAGACCGTTTGGATTTCTTGTGGTGTGAGGATCCAGTGGAGGTGAGAGATGACGACCGATGGTGGTGGCTGCTGGCGGACGATGAATGATGGCCATGGTCCCGCTTGCTCGATGACGATGACGAAGCTGCAGGATCCTGT